>CM040126.1:284219481-284812208 GCA_022559845.1 Amorphophallus konjac | reverse complement strand
CACACCCTGTGCCCGAAGACTCTCCGTTGGCCACAGAGCTACCCGAAGACGAAACACTAGAGGTGGATCAAGTGCAACAAGCCGTCTGGCAGTTATACTTCGACGGGGCCTCGAGAACAGAAGCGACCCCGTCTGGGCATGGCAAGGTGCGTGCCGGAGCTGGCATCGTCCTCAAATCGCCAGATGGAGAAGTGATGCACACCTCCTGCTGCATTAGCAAACCCTGCACCAATAATGAAGCAGAATATGAAGCTCTAATCATCGGTCTCCAGGTCGCCCTTCAAATGGAGATCAAAATGCTCCAGGTGTTCGGCGACTCGCTGTTGGTCGTCAAGCAAGTCCAGGGGCAATTTGATGTCCGAAAACCTGAGCTGCTCCCGTATCACACTAAAGCAAAAGGGCTCATGGAGCGGTTCTACCTCCTCGAGATAGGCCATGTCGCCAGAGGGGAGAACGCACAAGCCGACGCATTGGCAAAATTGGCAAGCTCACTGGCAGTGCCTCCAGATGGATCTCTCCATATCCAAGTAATAAACCAACGCCAGGTACCCAGCATGATGGCAGAGGAGTCAGAAGAAGAAGACCTAGAGGTCACTACAGTGGAAGCCGTCAGCCTGCCCGACTGGAGAGCCCCCTTGGTGCAGTGGTTCAAACACCAGCGATTGCCTGACCGAAGAGAAGAAAAGATCAAGCTAGTCAGAACCAAGGATTCTTACGAGCTCCGAAGCGGAATATTATTCCGAATTGTGGCAGACGCCAGAAGGAAGCTGCTCCTCCGATGTTTGTCCACCGAAGAAGCTTGGAGGGTTATGAAGGAGGTCCATGCCGGCATAGCTGGCGCGCACCAGGCGGGACCGAAAATGAAAATTGAAATCAAGAAACTTGGCTATTATTGGCCTGCAATGTTCAACGACTGTTGCGAGTATGCTAAGTCGTGTCAGAGATGCCAAGAGCATGCCACTATACCCAGGAGACCTCCGGCACCATTACACCCAACAGCGCCCAGTTGGCCGTTCGCCCAATGGGGGACGGACGTCGTGGGCCCCTTACCCGCATCTTCCACAGGCGGCAAATACATTCTGGCGGCTACCGACTACTTCTCCCGCTGGGCCGAGGCCATTGCCTTACGAGAGGTCACCGGAGAAGTCGTGGCCAGGTTTGTCCTCCGCAATATTATATTCCGGTTCGGCGTGCCCGACCGGATTGTGTCGGACAACGGCAGCCACTTCCGCAACCAGAAAGTTTACCGGCTAGCAGAAAAATACAAAATTGACTGGAGGACATCGACTCCTTACAATCCACAAGCCAATGGGCTGGCCGAAGCTTTCAATAAGACACTTTGCACTCTCCTGGCCAAGACTGTTAGCTCTAACAAAAGGGACTGGGAAGAAAGAATGTATGAAGCGCTTTGGGCGTACCGAACCGTATACAAGACCCCAACGGGCTGCTCGCCCTTCTCTCTTGTATATGGCTCGGAAGCAATCATCCCCGTCGAACTGGAGATACCGTCCCTCAGGGTCGCCATTCAGCATGGGCTTGTCCCCGAAGGGCAGACCAACACCGAGCGAAGGCTCGATGAACTCTCCAGTCTGGAAGGAAAGCGGCTTCAAGCCCAACAGAATATCCAGGTCTATCAGGCCCGGATTGCACGCGCCTTTGACAAGCTCGTCAAGGAACGCGAATTCAAGAAGGGTGACCTTGTCATGGTCAAGAGAAGAGATCTCATGGCGGCCAACCCCAAAGGTAAGCTAAACGAGAACTGGCTCGGACCCTACGTAGTCCAGAAAGTCTACGAAGGCGGAGCCTATGTAATTGTCAACCACCGCGGGGAGGTTCAATTCCCGCCTCTTAATGGAAGGCACTTGAGGCTGTACCACGCCCCAGCACCCCCATTCAGGTAATAATATTACTCTTCGCCCCATTTTGGGGCGGATTTGCGTGATTAATGTCCGAATGATTTGGCCACCAGCCGGGTTCCCGAAAAAGGGAAGAAAGGAATAGAAAGAGAAAGAAAGAAGAAGCAAAAAAAAGAGAAAGACAAAAAAGAAGAAGCAAAAAAATGGAAAGAGGAAGAGAGAAGAAGCAAAAAAAAAAAGAAAAAAAATGGAAAGAGAAAGAAGGAAGAAGCAAAAAAAAAAGGAAAAGAAAAAAAAGGGAAGAAAAAAAAGAGAAAAAAAGAAAGAAAAAAAAAGAGAAGCCAGAAAGGGGGACGCCCCCCATTTCCAGCTACCCCCCCCCCCCCGCATCAGCGGGGGTACCAAAATTGATTTAAAAGAAAGAAACAAACTCTTCTCTCCGTCCTTCCCGGGCGGTGAGTACCCCTTTGGCTCGAACCTCACGTCCGGGTCATTGACTAGACAAACTCTTCTCTCCGTCCTCCCCGGGCGGAGAGTACCCCTTTGGCTCAGACCTCACGTCCGGGTCATTGACTAAACAAACTCTTCTCTCCGACCTTCCCGGGCGGTGAGTACCCCTTTGGCTCGGACCTCACGTCCGGGCCATTGACTAGACAAACTCCTCTCTCCGTCCTTCCCGGGCGGTGAGTACCCCTTTGGCTCGGACCTCACGTCCGGGTCATTGACTAGACAAACTCTTCTCTCCGTCCTCCCCGGGCGGAGAGTACCCCTTTGGCTCGGACCTCACGTCCGGGTCATTGACTAGACGAACTCTTCTCTCCATCCTCCCCGGGGGGCGAGCACCCCTTTGGATCAGACCTCCCGTCTAAGTCACTGACTAAACGGACCTTTCTATCCGCCACCTCTGAACGGCAAAAGGGGTCTCTGGCCAAGTACCCCTCACTCGAGACCAGCACGCGCTTCCAATATTGCGGCAAAACCAGGGAGTTGCCCGTTCGGTATGGTGGAGTGGTCCCCTCGTCCTCCCCCTGGGAAGGCGAGCACTCTCCTGTACCCTGACATGGGTCCCTGCCTGGTCCTTCCAAAGTGAATCCCCGCAAAGACTCATACCCTGCCAATGGGCCCCTACACGAAAAGGGGGGAAAGATACAAGAGCGAGGGAAGAGGAAGGAGAAAACAATATGCACGGAAGAGAAAGAGGGGTGGGAAAGCTCCCTCCGGGATAAATGCATACACCAGGAACGCGTGAAGTCATAAATGCTTTGCTCTATTCAAAAGAGGATCAAACTACATGTGCTGCGGGGCATACCCCTGTGTTACATTCAAAAAAAAGAAAGAGAAATTAAGGGATGTAACGCTCAGTCGATGTCCCTGAAGATGTCCTCGAGGGGGAGGATCCCGACGCAAGGGAAGTTCGTCATATCGCGCAGTCGGCCCCTCAATCCCTCAAGACGGGCGAGCTCCGCTTCGACGGACGCCATTTCAACGTCGGCAACGGCAAGAGCTTCCCTCTCCTCTGCCACCGCCCCTTCCGCCTCGGCGAGGCCAAGTTTGGCCGCAGCGAGATAGCCCTCCAGCTTCTCGATCCGGTTCTTGAAGGAACGAACGCTGCCTTCGCCTTCCTCTAGGGCCTTTCCGTGGCGTTCTCTACTGTCGCGTCGGGCCTTTAGGGCCTGCAGATATTCGTCTGCCTGAGCATCAAGGGCGGCGCGTTCGTCAGGAGCCTGGGTCTCCAGGAACTCGCGGCGCTTGACGTATTTCAATAATAGCAAGACCCGCCGTGACCATTCCCCCAGCGGACAGCCAAGCACTTGCAGCGCCCCCGTTAATTGCGTCACGATGGTATGCACCTCCCGATACGACAGAGGAGGGTCGGCGAGGAGCATGGTCCGCAGAGTGATCAGCATTTGACGGACTGGTGCTTCTGATGACATATGGCTGACTGAGGGCACGACCGGGGGAGTGAATTCCACGGTGCTGTCCACTTTTGCCCACAAGTCAGCGTCCACAGCCGCTGAAGAGGAAGGAAGGGCAAGGGTCAGACCGCCTGGTCGGTGTAGCTCAAACAGAGACCCTTGACCAGCCACTGCCTGGGGAGTGGACGAGACCATTGCCGAAGCCTCCGGTACTCCCGTTATTTGGAGCTCCCCTGCCTCCTCTGCCTCCGCCTGACTCGCTGCTGCCACCCCAAGGGGCATGGGTGTGGCTGTCGCTGCTCCGGCTAGAGGAGGGGCTTCAAGTAAGGCTAGGCCCGAAGTAGTCACCCATGAACTTCTCCTTCGCGGCTGGAACCCCTCCAGATGTGCACGGAGCCCCGTGAATATTTGTCTCAGGAACGGGTCCTCCATCTGGGCCGGCAGCTTCGGAAGAGGTGGAAGGGGGACTAATAGATGGGGAACGCTCCCTGCCTGCACAAGCGCGGCAAGGGTCTTCACCTCTGGAATAGATGCCGGAATCGGTCCCCCCGCTCGTGGCTGACTGGTAATCGGCCTCCGCTTGGCGATTGCCTTGCGGGAGCGGCTGGGCATCTTCCCGGTCGTCGGCACCACCTGCCCACGTGAAATACGGTTAGCCGCCCGTCGCCGGGAATGGTTTACGCAAGGGCGAGGAGTGGGAAGAACCATGAAACCCTGCTTACCTCAGCCCCCGTAAGGACGCGGTCTGCGGGCGCAATCTCTCCTTCCTCCAGAGGCTCGGCCGCCGCTTCGGAAATATTTGAAGCCCCTGCGGCCGACTCTTGCTCAAGAGCCTCGAATAGAAGGGCTAGTCTGCCCGAGCCCACATCGATCCCTATCTGATGGTCGATCGACACAGTTGGGACACCCTCCTCCGCAGCCTCCGGCAAGTCAAGCCCCTGAAACCCAGGATTGACAAGAAAAGGTCATTAGGTAACCAAGAAGGAGATGAAGGAGCCGGCCCAAGCAAGCCCACACTTACGGCAGTCCTCCCCACAGAGCTCGGGGAACCAGCAAGTAAGGGGGCCCCGAAGACCGGCTCGGGCGGCCCCGATGTCCCGGACACGCCCTCGTCAGGAGCCGCTTCATCGGATGAATAATTGTAGTCTACCTCTTCGCCCGACGATGACCCGACTGCCGCAGGCTCTATCGACAAAGGGGCCTCCACTTCGAGGCCGATGGCTGGCGTGCCCTCCCTCGGGCTAGACGAGGCCGGTACGCTGGACTTCAGCTTCCTCCGCACATATAGAAGCGTCGTCGGGGGTTGCACGCGGGGTCCGAATATTCCAGCGACGGCCTCTGCTGTGCCTGTCACAAAAAGAAAAAGAGTGGATTACCTCAAACCCAGTCGGCTCTCCGAAAACAAAGAAGTCGTTTAGGCCGACAAAACAAATACCCTCTTCGGCCCCTACAGCCCTGGATGACCCACGGGCTTCCTCGACGGGCAGAGCCTCCTCGGGAGTTGCAGCCCTGCCCTCACCCGGGATTGACATAGGCGCCGACTCCTTTGCGCCGCCCGCGGAGAAGAAGCGCATCTTCGCCACACGCGAGTGCGAGGCCAACCCAGGGGGCAAATCAATCACGGACGACGCAGGCGGCCGATGAACCTCACCAGCTCCGTAACTCGGCCCGGTCCGGGTAGCCTCAAATTCCTCAAAAGACAGGACAGGGGGCCACCGGAGCGGCTACCGTCGGAGCCAGGAATTCCTCAGCCCGCCTCCGCTTTGCCGCTTGCGGCCCGGCCACCTTGGCAGCGGCCAACGCCTCCTTAAGAGGTGACTTCGCTATGGCCACGGCTTCACCGGTGTCAGGCGCGGGCACAGGAGCAGGCTCCCTCGCGTGAGGAACAGGTGTGGGCACGGGCTCTTCCACAGGAGCTGGGACGCAAAAAACATTCAAGTGTTAGGGATCTGCTCCAAGATGGAAAATAAAAGGGGGGACTTAAAAGACACGGCGTTAGTCGAAGGTACTGACCGGCAGGTTGGCTGGGCTCGGGTCGGGCAACCTCGAATTCCTCAAAAGAGGGGACCCGTGGCGCCGAAGGAACGGCGGTCGGGGCCTTGGCCGCCTCTGTTTTTCTCCGCTTCGTGTCCCTCTGCTTGGCCACCTTTGCGGCGTCTACCGCTTTCTTCACGGGAGATTTTGCCCGGGGCCTCTTCGCTGCCTTAGGCAAAGGAGCCGTGGTCGGGGCCAGCGGCGCGGCTTCAAAATACGCAGGCTTCTTCACCAGCCGGAGGAGGTTCCGGTACGTGGCCATCTGCGTGCTGTCGGGATGGTCTGCAAAGAAAAGAGGGGAAAGAACGAACATGCATACACCATTAGTACCTAACTCACCGCGAAAGCCGCAGCACTGAGGGACAAAACCGAAGAGCAAGAGGGAACTGAATACCATGAGGGCCAGTGTACAGCCGCAGCGTGATCGGCCAGTAGCTCAGGGATATCTCCTTGTCCCGACGTGCCACCTCCCGGACTAGCCAACAAACGTCCTCAATAGTTTGACACCGGTCCGTGAGGTTGGCCAGATCCGCATGTTTCTTGGAAGAAAGGTGACAGAAAAGATTGAAGTGGTCCATGCCCCACCCATCAGCATAATAATAAGGGATGTGCAGGCGCTTGCCCAGGATGGAGGCCGTCACATCTTCAATCTTCATCCCATTCACCCGGAGGAGGATATATAGCCACGTGGTATCCTTGTAATTCTCAGGCTTCCTCTCCTCCCGCCTCATGAACGTGCGATACAGGCAGGCCAAGTCTCTCTCCGGACGCCAGCTCTTGGCAGGAGTCCCCTCTTCCTCTATGGGGAATGGATAATTGATGAGGTCCAGACGGTCGCTCCCTACCCGGCACAGATCCCTCAGCGTCTTCTGATAGCTGTCCTTCGCCACTGGAGGCAGCTCCACTTTCGGCGTCGGCCTCCTATCCCGGGCTTCCCGACGAGCTATCATATATGTCGCCACCTCCTTCTCTTGCCTGTTCTTGAGCCGAAGAAGATGATCTGGCTCAATGTCAAGTACTGGCACCGGTTGCCGGCTAAGGAATCTCCTTTCGGCGCCATCCCAACAATCGGTCTTGTGCAACCGATAGAAAGCCGTCCGGGCATTCCACCACTTTATATAGTCTTCAGTCACTCGGGGCACGCGACCCGGGGCTGGCACCCTGAAGGAGGCAGAGTCCGCCCGGTGGAAGAAGTCCCACCAGCTTCTAGCGTGCTCGGCGACCGCACCTCCCCGGACGTTCCGCGAAGGCAAGCCGAATTGCGCATGATAAGCAGGGATATGCTGGTCATACCCGAAGTTGCGGCCAAATCGGAAAGGGTAATACGGCTCCAGCAGTACGTTGTCTCCCTTCCGGAACACCAACACGCTCGGGCGGATGGCCAGCGCCCAATCCCTCAGCTCGGGCTCCAGCAACGGGCGCACCACGTTTTCCTGGCTGATAGGGTGGACATACCTCTCCACCTGGTCATCCTTGCATTCCCTCTTATTATTCACGAGCGGGCTTGAATGTGCGGCCAGCGTCTAGAAATGAATGGTACCGGCTGCGTCCCGGGGAACCGTGGTCAACCGGCCCCGAATATCATACATCCGCATGGAAGTGGAAGCCGGTTCTGCACTCGCGAACTCCAGCATCCTCGGCACCAGCCCCCAATCCTGAAGGACTCGCGGGGCGAACTCCGGAAACAGTGAACAAACCCACGCGTTGAAGAAATGCAGTGGGCACACGTACCGGGCCTGCCTCGGGAATTGGTGCGTGCTGAGGTCTCCCAGGGCCTTATAAATCAAACAGAGCGCCGCCGGGCACAGAGAAAGTTTGACACCCCACGCCATCTGGCACGCCGGGTAGATGGCATCTGGCCGGATCACGGTCTCGTCCCCGTACGGCATGGCAAATGAACACAGCCAGTACGTCAGATAGGCGGCACAGTGAGTTTGTAGGTCGACCCCCATCGGATTGGCCCCGCTCCGACGCCCCCTGGAGGGGATCTTCACATCATGCTTGGGCTTCGCACGTTTCTTGCGAGCAACAGCGGTGCCAACACAAGGAAAATCTTCATACTGCTTCAGCCCATCATAGAAATATTCCAGCCATACTGCCATACGCACCCGTTTCCTATCCCCACGGGCGGGCTGCTTCCCCTTGTGCGACAGCTGGTACAGCTCCCGGTACGCCTTCATCAGGTACCAGTATGAATACCCCAGAGAATAATAGCCGTCCCCGTTAGTCTCGTCTTTGATCAAGTCCGGGAGGCATACTTCTTCATAAGGATCCCCGTCAATGGGCAAGCCGCTCAGCTGGCTTAGGCTCCACAAATCAAGTGAAGTCTCTCCCTCTGCCGTGTAGAAGGTATTGGTCTCCGCACTAAATACTTCTATCATACCGCAACAGAGACCCTTGGAGATGGGATAACTGTACCGGGAAGCGTACACGCTGTGATAGATGCCAACTCGGACCAGCAACGGGGCGTAGTTGAACAGTACATATTCCGTGAACTCCACCGCCCCTTCTCGGAAGCTGTGGGCGTCTTGAAGCTTCAGCTCCCCGAACCAGCCCAGTGATAGTTCGTACTTGAACCTGATGGCCAAACAGTCCAATATGAACGGCTCCTCCCTATAACCCCATTTCAGGGGAGCCAGGAATAAACCAAATCGGGGCGACTCGCCATGCACCTTCCCTGCAGACATGTCCCACCTTGCTGGCGTGAACTGAGGGGCCCGCACCAATTTATCTTCAGCCGGCAGCACCCCTTCGATCCCCAGGACCGGCTTCCATTCCCGGGCTTCTCCCACCAGATACATCGGAATGCTCCTGGGGACGCTGTACAATAGACTGTCCCGGGCATGTAGGATGGCCCGCTCGACGGCTTTTATAGTGCGAAAGTCTCGCCCCTCTCGGGAGCGCAGGTGCTTCAGGAATCGAACAAGGTGCCTATCCTTCGGGAAGTCCTTCCTGTACTCCCCGGTGACCCGGTCAAATGTGAAGCCACTGTCAACTCGGGCAAGCCTCTGGAAATCCATGGTCTCCCCGTCGGACTCAGATGACTCTGCCAAAGCGGCTATCTCCGCGTGCTCTCGATCTAGGTCCTCCACATTGAGCCATGTGACTGCCGGCACGGGACCCCGCGGGATGAGGTCGGCACCGACGGCGGCAGCAGGGGCAGAAGAACCACTTGGGGCGGCCATTTGTCTGCAAAGATACACGAATAAGAAGATCAGAATAGATCACAAGTAAAAGGACTGTGAAAGGGCGTTGCTACAAGTTAGATGAATAAATATTGCCAATTTCTGACGAAATTTCGGCAGAGTTTCCCCTAGGCCAGAGGCGTAAGGGAAAACACGGGTGCGCGTCCACAAGGAGTGACGGCCCCAACAAAGCATGGTGGGCCCCGAGAGGCAACACCAGAAGTCCGCCGGTCAAAAGAGTCTTCTCCCCTAAAACTAAAAGCCCCCACATACTGCCTAAAGCCCCTTGGCCGGCACGCCCATGCTAGTGCCTTCGCCGGCACGCCCCCAGGTGCCTTCCCCGGCACGCCCCTGCTGGTGGCCTCGCCGGCACACGCTCCTGGGCCTCTTCCCCGGCACACCCCGCTGGTGGCTTCCCCGGTACGCCTTAGAGCCGGCCTCCCCGGCACACCCTAGTGCCCCTTCACCGGCACGGCCCTTCAAGGCTTCGCCGACACACCCCACGCAGGCCTTCCCCGGCACGCTCACGGGAGACCTTCCCCGGTACACCCCTCACGGGGATCTTCACCGGCACACACGACGAGGGGCTTCGCCGGCACGCTCCCGGGCGCCTTGCCCGGTACACCCTATGGCTACCTCTCCCCGGTACGCACTGACTAGTGCCTTCCCCGACACAGCCCCGCGCCACTTCTCCCGGCCTTCACCGGCACGGTTGCCAGGGCCCGCTCCCCGGCACACTTGTGCCCTGGCCTGACCAGCACGCTCTGGGACACCGTTCCCTGACACGCCCACGGAGGGCTTCCCCGGCATACCTTCTGCCCGCTCCACCGGCACGCCCGTGGAGCCCAGCCCTTCCCCGGTACGTCCGGGACCGTCGTTCGCCGGCATACACTACACCCCCTCCCCGGTGCATTCCCACGCACACTCGCCGGCGGCCGTCTACGACACCGGAGACGAAGAAGAAGAAGGGAGGGAACCAAAAAAAATGGTGAAAGGGAAAGGGGGAGGAGGCCTAGGGCCTCACCGTGCCCTATACGGAAAGACAAGGAGGAAGGGAGAAGAGAGAAAGGGAAAGAGAGGGGAGAGAGGAACGGAGAAGAGAAGAGAGAGGGGGGGACGGCCTTCGCGGCGGTGCCCTCACCGGAGCAACAACAACGACAGCGGCGGCGGTGGTCGCGCTCGGAGAAGAGGAAGAAGGACGAAAGGGGGGGGGCGCCCGTTCGGTTACCAGAGGGAGAAAGAGAGAGGGAAGAGGGGGGGGGGCAGTTCGAAACGGGTGACCGTTCGAAGCACCCCCGCCCCCCCTATTTATAGGAAAAGAAGAAAAAAAAAGAAAAGAGAAGAAAAAAAAAAGGAGGAAAAAGAGGAAAAAAGAGGAAGAGAAAAAGGGGAGGAAGAGATATAAAAAAAAAAGAGGGAAAAAGGAAGAGATATAAAAAAAGAAGGAAAAAGGGAAGAATAAAAAAAAAAGAAAAGGGGGAAGAGGAAAATAAGGAAGAAAAAGGGGGAAAGAGGAGAATAAAGAAGAAAAAAGGGGGGGGATAAAAAAAAAGGAAAACAAAAAGGGAAACTCTACCAAATAAATATGTATATATATATATATATATATATATATATATATATATATATATATGTATATGTATATATGTACACATGTATGCGTCCACTCATATATATATAAATACTTACGTACGCATGAGTGAGGCAAAAAAAAATAATAATAAGATCCTCCCGGGGAAAACATCCCATCCCCACAAGCCGGGTCGTACACGCCTCCGCACAAGCAAGACAGCTTTACCCCTGCACACTCCACCCTTGCGACGGTGCCACTACCCTGCTACCAAACGGGCCCGTCCCCGGCACGTGGCCCGGGCCTCAGCCACCCGCCTCATACAATGTTGCCATCACGGGCCTTACGCCCGGATCGGCAGAACCTCTATCCTTGCGTTGGCATTAATCTCTTGCCAACGAATAAGTCCCTTTCTGGCGCAAGGCCTCGTGCCCTAGCCACCCGCTCCACATAATATTGCCATTACGGACCTTACGCCCAGATCGGCAGAACCTCTATCCTTGTGTTGGCATTAATCTCTTGCCAACGAATAAGTCCCTTTCTGGCGCAAGGCCTCGTGCCCTAGCCACCCGCTCCACACAATATTGCCATTACGGACCCTACGTCCGAGTCGGCACAAATTCTACCCTTGCGCTGGCATTAGTCCCTTGCCACCGAATGAGTCCCTTTCTGGCGCAAGGCCTCGTGCCCTAGCCGCCCGCTCCACATAATATTGCCATTACGGACCCTACGTCTAAGTCGGCACAAATTCTACCCTTGCGCTGGCATTAGTCCCTTGCCACCGAATGAGTCCCTTTCTGGCGCAAGGCCTCGTGCCCTAGCCGCTCGCTCCGCACAATATGGTCATTACGGACCGTACGTCCGAATCGGCACAGATTCTCCCGTTGCGCTGGCATTCCATCCTTGCCAACGAGTGAACCTTACCTTCCGGCGCAAGGCTGCGTGTCCTAGCCGACACTTGCATATCACTCACTCAAAAAAATAAAATAAAATAAAATGGGGTTAAAATAGAGATACCCCACCGGACTTGCCCCCACATGGGGACAAGGGCAAAAATGGCAACAACCCGGCTGTGGCGAAAACCCGAAAGGGCGCTACGGGCAAAATTGGGTACCCCGCCACGTGAAAACCCGAAAGGGCGCGTGGGCAAAAGCAAGAGGGGGCCGGTACCGGCGAAAACCCGAAAGGGCGCTTGTATCGGTAATGTGGTTCAAAAAAGAGAGAGAAGGAAAAGAGACAAAAGAGATCAACAAACCAGGTCAGCGCCCGGCATTCTGTCGGCACTGACGAAGAGACCAAGAGACCAAGAGGTTAAGAGATCAATCAAGCATGTCAGTTCTCAGCACTCCGTCGACACTGACGAAGAGACTAAGAGACAACAAAGCATGTCAGTTCCCGGCATCCTGTCGACACTGACGAAGAGACCAAGAGACCAAGAGATTAAGAGATCAATCAAGCATGTCAGTTCTCGGCACCCTGTCGACACTGACGAAGAGACTAAGAGACAACAAAGCATGTCAGTTCCCGGCATCCTGTCGGCACTGACGAAGAGACTAAGAGACAACAAAGCATGTCAGCGCCCGGCATTCTGTCGGCACTGACGAAGAGACCAAGAGGTTAAGAGATCAATCAAGCATGTCAGTTCTCGGCATCCTGTCGACACTGACGAAGAGACTAAGAGACAACAAGCATGTCAGTTCTCGGCACCCTGTCGACACTGACGAAGAGACTAAGAGACGACAAGCATGTCAGTCCCCGGCACCCTGTCGACACTAACGAAGAGACTAAGAGACAACAAAGCATGTCAGCTCCCGGCATCCTGTCGGCACTGACGAAGAGACCAAGAGACCAAGAGACTAAGAGGTCAATCAAGCATGTCAGTTCTCGGCACCCTGTCGACACTGACGAAGAGACTAAGAGATCAACAAAGCATGTCAGTTCCCGGCACCCTGTCGTCACTGACGAAGAGATCAAGAGACTAAGAGACCAACATACTACTTCAGTTCCCGACACCTCGTCGGCACTGATGAAGAGGCAAAGAGACCGACAAGCTGCTTCAGTTCCCGGCATTCCGTCGGCACTGATGAAGAGACCAACATACTACCTCAGCTCCCGACGCTCCGTCGGCACTAACAAAGAGACCAACAAACAACAAACCAGGTCGGCTCTCGACACCCCGCCGCCATCGACAAAGAGAGAAGAGACGGAGACACCCGCGGGCACCGCCCGGCTCATCCTTCGCCTGCGATACCCGTGGGTGAGGGGCATTTGTGGACACCGAAAATCGCGCATCTAAATGTCATGCTCAGCCCAGCATCAACAACGGCGCCGAGTGAAGAAACCCCCGGGGAAATCAAGCACAAAAGGCTCCACAGCCCGTGGGCCCCAAAGGAAATCAAACGGGCCGTGACTCATGCTCGCAACGGGCTCAGAACGGGCCCCGAATACACGCCCCGTGGGGAGCCCTTCAGCGGCACGCCCAGCCCCCAAGGGGCCTCAACGGCATGCCCTGGTGGAGCTCCAGCGGCACGCCCCTTCAGGGTCCCAGGGGCACACCCCATGGGGTGTTCAGCGGCACACCCCCTGGGGTGCTCAGCGGCACACCCCCTGGGGTGCTCAGCGGCACACCCCGGGGGGTGGCTCCAGCGGTACACCCCCTGGGGGGGGCCTCCCAGCGGCACGCCCCAATGGGTCTTCAGCGGCACGCCCTCAGCAAGCCTTCAGCGGCACGCCCTGCAGGGGCCTCAGCGGCACGCCCTTCAGGCTGTTCAACGGCACGCCTTTAGGGGCTTCAACGGCACGCCGTTTTGGCTCTCCAGCGGCACGCCTCTTCAGCTCGCCAGCGGCACAGCGGTGAAGCTTTTCAACGGACGACGTGAAGCCCATACCCTACGCATCCTTGGCGCGCAGTGGAGCCGTCTGAGGTGGCAGCCGATCGTTGGGCCACGTAGCCTACCCCACTGACACCCAGGATGGGGCAGGTCAAACCCCATGATCACAATCCACTTCCCACCTTCGACGGCCGTGCTCGAAGGCTCCGGCGGCCCGTAGTATAAAAGACCCCTGCTTTCGACACAGAAAGAGGGACGAACACACAGACAGGGACGGAGGGAGGCCGAGGAAGAGGAGAACGGAAGAAGAATGAGGGCGAAGGAGGAAGCAGACGCACGGAGACAGACGGGGAGACACACAACACACGCCGGAGAAAGAAGAGAAGAAGAGGCCCTCCCGGCCTGAGCTCCGTCCGACGGTCACCGGGAAGAAACAAGAGTAAGAGAGAGAGAGCTTGTTGTGTTGGGGGAAAGGGTTGTGGATAGCGGCCGATGTCTTAGGCCCGGATGTCTTCTTCCCTCTTGTATCCCATTCTTCCTGGCGTTCTTAGTCTTTCTTACTCCTGTCCATGGCCCCATTTGGGGAGTTTGCTTTTACCATATGTATGAAGGGCCTCGCCCTCTTGGTTCTCATGAATGAAAACCACCCTCTCCGGGTTTCTTTTCGATCTTCGATGTTTTAGGCTAGGCTTTACGGGCCTTTTTTTTGACGGACAATCCATTCCTCCCTCTCTCCTTATTCCTCCGGCGTCTTTAGGGTCCTCCACGTCGATGTAGGTTTCCCCCTTTTGTTGGCCTTGGCTCCGTGAGCTCCTCACTCATTCCCTTCTATGGCCATCTACCGTGTTCCCAAGCTTGAGGAGAAGGGAAGGTACCCTTCTTTCCTCCCAACCACCCAGTTACTAATGGGCCACTCCGGGCCTTGAAATCCCCCCATCTTTATTCCTCTTTTCCTGAACAGCCACCAAGTACCCCCCCAGTTGCTAACACCCCTTTCAAGCCTCTCAGCGGTGCACCTTTCCGGCCTTTGGCCGGTACACCTTTCCAGCCCTCAGCGGCACGCCCAGATCAGCCCTCAGCGGCACGCCCAGACCAGCCTTCAGCGGTGCGCCCACCCTTGGCCTTCAGCGGCACACCCTGTTCAGCCTCCAACGGCACACCTTGTTCAGCCTTCAACGGCACACCCCGTTCAGCCTCCAACGGCACACCCTGTTCAGCCTCCAACGGCACACCCTGTTCAGCCTTCAGCGGCACACCCCCTGTTCAGCCTTCAGCGGCACACCCCCTGTTCAGCCCTCAGCGGCACGCCCTTCAGTCCCTCAGCTTACTCCTTGTCCAGTCCCAGTCCAGGTCCCTTAGATGTCTTCGATCTGTCATTCTCCTTCGCGTTTTCCGAGTCTTTGTAAAGGTGTTGCCCCCCCCGGGGGCCCACCTCCAGTTGTCGGGTTCCGCCACATCATGTGGGTGCGTTCCCTGTATCTCCCTTACGCCCCGGGTCAAGGGGAAATGTTGCCGAATTTTTGTGAGAAACTAATAAACAATTAAAAGAGGCAAAAGGAGGCAACAAACAAGCAAGATAACTGACGAAACCTTCCAACTCATCAAACCACAGCCGGCATCACGACGAGAACTGAACCGAGCTAACTAACCACCCGGCAGCCCGAGCCTCCGACCCACAAGAAAAGAGATTGAACCGAACAAAGAGAACAAAACACGGGAGGAGTTTTATATAAAACCACACGAAAGTTAAGATAAGAAGAAAAGAAAAGCCTTAAAACAAATAATCAAAAAAAAACTGATCGAGCCTCCACCCTCACGCCCCATTGACCTTCAGCGGTACGCCCCTTTGGCCCTCAGCGGCACGCTCCCTTGGCCTTCAGCGGTACACCCCTTTCAACCCTTCAGCGGTACACTCCCCCTTTCAACCCTTCAGCGGCACACTCCCCCTGAGCCCCCCAGCGGCACACTCCTCCTGGCCCTTTCGGCGGTACACTCCTTCCCTTCGCCGGTACACCCTCAGCCACTGTATAAACTTGGCCAACGTACAGACTTCATGGTGGCCAGTGTATAGACTTGGGCAGTGTATAGACTTCACACTCCAATGTATAGACTTATCCAGCGTATAGATTTGAGCCAGCCAACGTACAGACTTCATGATAACCAGCGTATAGACTTTGGGTAGTGTATAGACTTCACACACCGACGTACAGACTTTATGTTGGGCAATGTATAGACTTTGAGCATCCAGCGTATAGACTTCATATCCCAACGTACAGACTTCATGATGGCCAGTGTATAGACTTAGGCAGGGTATAGACTTCACACCCCCAATGTATAGACTTATCCAGCGTATAGATTTGGGCAGTGTATAGACTTCACACTCCGATGTATAGACTTGGCCAGTGCACAGACTCCGGGCCAGTCGACGTATAGACTCCAAATTGCAACGCGTAGACTTTGCTCCATTCTGCTCCAGTGTATGGACTTTGGGCTTGGCAACGTATAGACTTCGAGCCTGGGGAACGTATAGACTTTATATCACTCCCCCTCCTTCACCGACACACTCTCCAGCGGTATGCCCCTTTGGCCTCCAGCGGTACGCCCTTTGCAGCCCTCACCGGTACACCCCTTCGCCACCCAGCGGTACACCCAATACCCAGCGGTACACTCCTGTCTCTCCTTCGCCGGCACACTACATGCATGCATATATACATCACGATAAGGGCATCAACAATAGCAAATAAATCAATAAAAATGACGTTAACTAAAGAACTCCAAATGCGCAATATTGATCATAATAAAAGAGGCGGGAGGGGTAATAGAAAAATAAATAATAAACCAATGATAATAATAAGAATAATCATGCATAGAAGAAGAGAAATCATCCCGGACAAAGGCACGAATAAATAGTAAACATCAAATCAGAAATCCCAGAAGGTATAACCTAGAAAGCTCTAGATAAAAGACGCTAATGCCCACGCCGCAGCCCGCTCTCTCCCCGGGACCCGGGGCAAAAGGAACAACAACGTTGCCCCTCTAGGTCGAGCCCGAGTCTCGGGAATCCCCCCGATATGGCCGGGCTTTGATCTAACCTCGGGCCGACATCCTAATCGGACCGGATTTGTTTTCTCTTTCCGGACACCTTCCGAATCCTCATTGAAATTGCCATATGCTCGGCAGACATTTGGAGGGATCTACCTCGGTTTTTCTCATTATGACGATGCCACGGACTTGTGTCCGAATACAAAAGGTCTACGGGTGGCCAACACAGCCGACAGTTTATTGCCTTAATACCACCTTCAGTGTGACCCATCCCTATCTCTCTCGCATAATTAGTATTATTCTTTTCGGCCGCAGGGCCTCTAATTTCGGCAATTAATCAAGGGTATTCCCTCGTATGAGGGATGTAAATGACGTCGTGACCTTCATGGCGCGACGGGATTCGGTCCCGACACGAACCACACAATCGTCTGACGAAGTCAGATCGAGCGCACCATGGGCTCTCCGGAGCCCGAATAAATTGTCACTCCGGTGACTGGCACGCCCACGCACTTAACAAAACCAACAGACGAACCGGAACCACAGTTTAACGGAAAGTGCGTCCACAGAGGTGTAGTGTTGTAATAGCTTAAACAGGTCAAGCTACCCCGGTGCGGCGTGTGGGGAACCCACGCTTCCCCGCTCGCCCTCGTCTCTGAGCGGGACCAGTTTCTTCAAACCGGTCGAGTGAGTGCTCCAAAACTTTGCTCTAATTCATGCTTGTTCTTTCAATATTAGTTCATAAACTCCGCTGGCCGTGACGAGAGCCCGATCCTTAAGCTCATTGCTATAAGTGATCATCGTGGGAAGAGAGTGGAACCCGTGGCCTTTGGCACTTCGTCGGACCCTTGATTTGGGCAGCCATACCCTTGGGGAATCAAACCTTGGCCTTGCTGGACCTCTACCAGCAAGGGCCCAGCCCACACAACCTCCCCTTGGCATTGCCAAGTTACCCCCGGGTCTTAGTGAGCATCGGGTGAGCGGTTGCCATTATCGGTCCGTTTTGAATGCTTAATTGTGCTTGCTTGTTGAGTCCTAGGTTGTGTCACATCACCTCGTAATCTCGGCCACTATAAACCATTGTAACATAGATAGGATTCTTGTGGACAATGGAAGTGCCCCTTATGTATTGTCTTATGATTGTTTCCTCAAAATGGGGGAGGATCCATCCAAACTCTGCCCGGTCCGAACGCCCCTCTGTGGGTTCAACGGCCTGGCCACTCTCCCCGAAGGAGCCCTAAGTCTACCGGTTACCCTCGGCACCCCACCCAAAACCGTTACGGTCATGGTAGACTTCATGGTGATCAAAGGGATGATAGCGTACAACGCCATCTTCGGCCGGGGAATCCTCAGCCGGATCAAGGCAGTACCATCTACCTATCACCAAAAAATGAAGTTCCCCACCAAAAACAGGGTAGGGGAAATCCGAGGTTACCAGGCCACGGCCCGAAGGTGCTATAATATCTCGGTGGAGGCCACGAGGCCGGGCGGGAATGATAAGGGCCCCCGGGAAGTCGAGGAAAAATCCGCAACCACTGAGCCAGGTGGCGAGTTGCTAACAATTTTCCTAAACGATGACCCGACCCTAGGAGTAAGGATCGGAGCCGACCTACCACCCGAGGAACATCAGCAATATAATAAATTTCTTTCTGAGTACATTCGAGTCTTCGCTTGGTCCGACGATCAGCTCCCTGGGATACCAGAGGAGACCGTGATGCACAGACTCAACCTCAACCCCACCATGAAGCCCGTGCAGTAGAGCCGAAGGAAGCACGCACCCGAGAAGCAGACGATTATCAAGGCACAGGTCACCAAGGGGCAAGAGACTGGTCTTTTTAAACCGGTCCTGTACCCGACGTGGCTAGCCAATGTCGTCCTGGTACCAAAGGCTTCGGGCAAGTGGCGGATGTGCGTGGACTTCACTGACTTGAATAAGGCGACCCCTAAGGACTGCTATCCCTTGCCCAGCATCGACCAACTGGTCGATTCGACATCAGGCAACGAGATGCTCAGCTTCCTGAATGCCTATTCGGGTTACCATCAGATCAAAATGAATTCTGAAGACGTCGAAAAGACCGCCTTCATCACCGACTACGGCGTGTACTGCTATACCCGGATGCCTTTCGGGTTGAAGAACGCCGGAGCCACATATCAAAGATGGTCAATCACATGTGTAGATATATATATCTTCCTTCCGCTCTCTCACCAATGGTCAAAGCGCATCAAATGTATGGAACAATGTGCGATGGGCAAACCACGAGAGCGAGAGAAAGAAAATAAGACAGAGAGCAACGAACAGGACCGTGATCGCCACCAAGATGCCGTACGTGATAGTCACGCCGTACCTTGGAAAGGAAGGGGAGACACTCGCCTTGCTGCAGCACCGGGAAGAAGCGCGGTCGACGTAGAACCGCCTTAACAGACGCGCGGCCCTACGATAGACCGTTTGAGGGTGCTGCCAAACACGCGGGAGAAGAACTCCTGGAGGACGGACGGCTTTAATGGGACCGCCTAAAGATGAAGAGCGGCGTAGAGAGGGCCGTGGTATCTTGAACGGGCCTACAAGAACCGCGCTAGTCCGCCACGCCAAGAGTTACAAAAGGGCTCACCTCCACCCTCTCCAACCGGCTAGAGGGGATGGGCCTCGTGCTGATGAAGTGCTGACCTGCGAAACAGTACGAAGACACAGAAGGAACACCCAGATTAGAGCTAAATGACGTAGTACGCATTCATGTGAGAAGAATGAAGCATAATCAAGTGGAAAGGGGGATACCTGGTGGTTTTTAAACCCCTAGGGTGACAAAAACATAGGTGGGTGTATGCATGGGGAGAAAAACGAGGGAAACGCAGAGAGAGAACAATGCATGCAACAGATGATGAAGAAATCGGAAAATGACGCTATGACTCGACACACGGACTACTCCCTGAACCGGAGGCTCGTAAGGACGTAGAGAGCCTCCCTCCTTGGTGCTAGGTCGTTCGGAAATGCGGCAGGGCTTCGCCGTCGACCAAAATTTTCCCCCCTTTCGACGTCCGGCCACTAGGGTCTATTTATAGAGCCTAGTAAGCCAGCCCCGAAACTAGGGTTTAGAGGTATTTTCAGGTCGAGATTATAAAAGATAAATCATAGATAATATCATAATCTCTTATCCAGTCGAAACTGCATCAAAAATGGTTAATTATCCAGGGAGAAATCATCAAAACAAACTAGGGATAAAGCCATGAATAAAAGAGATAAAAGTCTGTTAAAAAGCCTCATCCGACGGGATGAGCGGTCTTACGATAGACCGTGTAACATTTGGGCGGTCTGGTTCAGACCGTCCAAGCTGTCGGTGGAAATTCGAAAAATCAGAAAATCGACCCAATTATCTCTCTAACTGGCCGAAACGCCCGCCGTTGGACACTCAAAGATGAACGGTTCTAGTGAGACCGTTCTAGTGTAGAGCGGCCAATAGCCAACCGTTTCACCCTGTCGGTGATAATTCGGATAATTGGATAATTATCTGAGAAAATGGGCGTGTGTAGGACTCTGAGGTATAGGCGGTTGTAATAAGCCCGTCCATTGGTTTGAACGGTCCTAATAGGGCCGCACCACAGCCTGTCGGTGAATATTCAGAAAAGACCTCAGAAATTAACAAAATGTATGAACTGTCCATATTCAACCGCTCATCATCTGAACGGCTAAGGTTGGGCCGTTTATGCTATGAAACGTTCAATTGACCAAAGCCAAGGCCCATTAAGCCCTGAATCGGCACGGACTTCACCAAGGAGGGAGATGATCCATAAAATGAGCCCAAGACGTGCCACAAAATGGCCCAATGAATGATGGACAACTCAAGGCATCAACTAATGGGAGTAAGAGAAACGACTCAAATTATCGGTATAAAACGGGTGTCAACAGATGCCCCTCCTTAACGTCCTCTTTGCAGGGGAGTGAGCGGAGGTGAAGCGGAAGTGACATGGAACATAGAGGTGGAGCGGAAATGCAGCGGAGTGGATCGAAAAAGCGGGCGTTAAGGGAAAACGACACCCGTTTCTACTAACAAGTGATGAGAATCTTTCAGAAAACCTTGAACCAAACGCCGGGAATAGTTAACTGAAAGCGACGCCAAATCTGAGGAACTAAACTAAATGAAACAAATCGACAAGGCCGGCCTCATGGGGGACACAATCCCGCGGTCCAATGAGGGGGCCACAAAAGAAAAAAAAGGCTAAAACTCCAGACGGGGACCTTTCAATCAACCGGACCAAACGAATCGACCAAAGAAAACCTTCGAATTCAGAGTGGAATTAGTTCTTCTTACTCGAGCATTTGAACACACAGCTGACCATTACTGATGGGACATTTCTTAAGCCAATCATGGGGCATGAAAGCTCAAAAGGATGCGTATGATGCATGCTGGGCTAAAACAAAAGGAAATCATTAAAATAAATGCCAAGAAAGATTAAAATATAAAATATTCGAGAGTAGTATTGCTAAGCTGGGAATATCAGAGTCAAGATACCGTCCGCAACCACAGCGTGCGGATAGAACCGTCCTCCTCGTGACATCCCAACTTAACGGCCTATCCGAAGGTTAGGTACATGAGCCTGGATCATCATCGTTTTTGTTGAAGGGGAACATCAGATCCTGGGACACGTAGGTAACCTGCCGGCTCTCGAAATAGTATAATATAATACCATATAATTAATGCAATAAGGGATTAGGGATAGAAGGCCATACCTGACTTACCTGTGCAGGCGAAACGGCGAGACAGGCTGAAATGATACTGCATAAGATGGTTAAGAGATGTATTTCCAAAGAACATATCAATATTCATGATCTAAATATACCATCCAGATAAACGGCCTTATCTCAACCGTGCAATATTCCAAACGGCTCTATGTTAACCGCTCTTACCTGACCTTCGAACAAATCTTACAGGTCCGGTTGCCAGTGATGAACGGTCGGGGCCACACCGTTTTTAAGAGGAACGGCTCTATGGGAACCGCTCGGGCCTAGAATTTCAACCGACTTAAAATTAACGGTCAAGAGCGACATACGGTTATAGATGGACCGTTCACATGACGAACGGTCTAACGATAGACCGTTCTTCTCTGCAACCTCGAAAAAAAGAAACCCCCTCGTCTCCCTCCACCGTAACCAACGGTGGAAGGGACGAAGGGGCAAAAGGCCTCAAACACCCATTCTCTCCTTCTCTCTTTCTCAACCCCCCCTCCCTCTCTCGATCTCACAGCACCCCCCATAACGAGGAGCCAGCCTCACACCGCACGGCCACCCATCACCGGCGAGGGTTCACCTTCGTCATCGCAACCGCCACCACCGCCACCGTCCGAGGAGGAGGGTACACCCGGGGTGACGATGGAGGACTTAGCCATTGTCGTCGCCGAAGAGGATGCTGCGGCCGGAGACGACGTCTCCGGAGCCGAGGAAAGAGGCACGCCGGCGAGGAGGGAGAAGAAACCCTGTGATGCCGAGGTAGGCCTCCCCGCCCCTCATTTTCTTTAATTTCGTTTAATGCATGCTAGCTTAGGGGCTTTTAGGGGGGAGAGACGCTTAGAGGCCGGTTTAGGGGGCCATGGAGGTCTTCCAGCCGGCCGGGGGGGCGTTCACCATCGTCGGGGGCGGCGACGGTAGAACGGTTCAACAGAAACCGCACGGCAAAACAATGCGGTCCGCATAGGACCGTCCCAAAATAAACACGGCTTAGGGAGCGCCGTTCAAACTCACACAGCCAACGGGCCACCAAAACAAATACGATGAGGTTATCACCGTTCAAATAGTAAACGGACCATATAAGTCCGTTTAAACAGGCAACCAAGGCAAAACAATACGGTCCTCACAGGACCATCCTCAATTCATATGGCCAAAGGTTGGCCGTTTCTCCTTAGGAAGACGGGCAAATAGACGGTGCATGGTAATCCGTCCAAGATGGGAACGGTTAGGCATAGCCCGTTCAAAGCGGGGAACCTGAGAAACAGAACGGTTCGAAAGAGGCCGCTCAGCTGTCGAGCGGTCCGTGAGTAACCGTTCTTCAAATCAAGAATTGGACTTTGAGAATTTTATTTAAATGAAACAAAATATGAAAACTAAATGACTAACATAAATGAGATGGATGAATGCAGGGGAAGCGTAGGACCCGTACCTCCTTGCTGCAGGTCCGTGGAGTGAACCTGGCACTGCCGGACTTCCAGAGGGAGCGGTTGACTGCCATGGGGTTCGCCCCCTTCCTGAGCATTGAGGTGTGTCGCTTTGACGCAGCTCTGCTCTACGCCCTGCACGACCGCTGGGATCCAGTGAGTCGGACGTTCCTTTTCCCGTGGGGGCACATGGTCCCTACATTGGAGGACGTGGCCAGGCTCACTGGCCTACGTGTGCATGGGTCACCGGTCAGCGGGACTACTTTTCCTGACTACCGGGGGATGGCTCGGGAGTTGCTCGGCCTACAGCTGCGGCGCCCCGAGAGGCAGTCGACCCTCCTTCCCCGGGCTGCTCTCCAGGACAGCCTGGGTCTACGACGAGCCGGCGTTGCAGTGGGCGAGCGGCCGGAGGAGACTTGGAGCGGCTCGTGGGGCTGGCGAGGCCGAGGGTTGCTGCGGGACCGGGACCTGAGGCAGACAGAGTGCTGAGACGGTTCCTGATGCTGATGTTCGGGCGGCTTCTCTTCTCCACTCGGGCGGACGTGATGAGCTGTCGCTTCCTCCCTTTCCTCCAGGAGCTCGAGTACGTAGGTGACTATGCTTGGGGAGCGGCGGTCCTCGCCTTCCTCTTTGACACTCTCAGTTCGACGGTGCGTCGGACGATGCTTGGGGGCTTCTCCCCCTTACTCCAGGTGCGGCTCTCTTCTCTAGACTTAATTATGCAACCCTATATGCTTGCTGAATGCTGACATGACCTTGTGGTACAGGTGTGGGCCTACGTGCGCCTACGTGGGTTGGGCAGAGGCGAGGAGACCCGCCCTGGGCTCCTGCCGATCGCACGGAGGTGGACAGCACCCCGGGAGATGATGGCCTTGAGGAGGCAGGTCCGGGAGCTGCAGGATGACCTGGACACTCTACCGTACACTTCGGTATGCTTCTAGACTCCGACTCTTTAATTACATGCTATTCTTTCATGATTATGATGCTGATGCAGTTTCCTATTCCTTGCAGGTACGGTGGACTCCTTACACGGAGGAGAGCCCGGAGGGCCAGCCGTGGGTGACCGAGGCCTTGGCCTTCTCCGGCCGGGACGTGTGGCTTCACTGCATGAATGTGGTGGAGCCACTGTACTTCAGGTTGGTGATGAGGACCATCGGGGTCCATCAGCCGGCCGTAGAGTTCCCTGCGCCTGAGAAGGCGGGGGAACGGGTGACGAGGATGACCCGGGGACTCCGCGAGGCGTTGGACTGGACAGCGAGGAACGCCGAGCAGGTCGCCGACTGGGCTGCGTGAGGGCGAGCGGTGTCCGCCCGGGCAGAGAGCGACAGTGCGTACTACACCGCGTACGCACGGCACTACCAGGACCAGGTGTTCCGAGGCGCCCACCGACCGGTACGACTTCTAAACTTAAACTTTGTCTATTATGCTTATGAATGATGCACTAACACAAGGACTTTTAAATGTAGGTCGACCCTGCAGGACGAGTGGCAGAGTTGCAGGGACTCCTGCACTCCACTATCCGAGAGAGAGACGAGGCCCGGCAGGCCCTGGCCCTACTGGTGAGTTTTCTAAACCTTAGACTCTTTAAATTATGCAGTCCTATATGATTACGATTATGCCTGTGACTGACCTGGAGTATTTGGATGCAGCGCGCCGAGGGTGCTCAGAGGGCGGGACCAGACGCTCCTTCTTCTTCCTCCGTCCAGACCCAGCAGACCGAGCCGAGCGGGATGCGGACTTTACTCGGATGGTAGAGCGGGCCAAGGCGGCCGAGGTGGCACTCGTGGAGAGGGTACGCAACTCTAAACTTCCTCTTCTACTTACTATGCTTATGAATGAAATGTTGACTAACAATGCTATGCGGATGCAGACGTCCGAGCTGACTCGCCTCCAGGTGGAGCTGGAGCGGAGCCGGGTAGCGGCTCGGGAGGAGGTAGCCCGGGTGCGAGAGGAGGCTGCGCGGAGCCAACCGGTGGACACAGTGGAGACCGCGCTCCTCCAGGCCGAGCTAGAGCGACTGCGGGTTGGCGCGGTCGAGGCGGAGCGGTGCCTGACTGAGGCGGCCGAGTTACGCGGGGAGCTGCGAGCGTATAAGGACATCAGCCGGCGCTCACGCAGCGGGACCCCGAGCGTCAGCCATGGTACGCACGGTTCCGTGAGGAGTTTTTTCACGGGTTCCTCCGGTCAGCGGAGGAACGAGGAGGATGAGCGGCGCCGGCGACGTCAGCATGACGAGGCGACCTCAGCGATGCCTCCTCCAAAGAGGCATGAGGGTAAGGGGGACAGTGACGGAGGCCAGGGAGAGAGAGCCGCTTGACTCGTCGTACGGGGCCCATCCTTTTGTACATGATGATAGTGATGTGCAAATATATATGTACATTTTGCTTCTTTTTCACTTGCTTTGTGGATGAATGCATGTATGCATGAATGGATGAATGTGACTCGTCTACTAGATAGAGTGAGACAGATGGGCGAGTTTGAGGAGTGTGCTTAGCCCGAGAGAGATGAGTGACGCATACGCCGACTTGAGTGAGATGAGTGACGCACACGCCGACTTGAGTGAGATGAGTGACGCACACGCTGACTTGAGTGAGATGAGTGACGCACACGCCGACTTGAGTGAGACGAGTGCGCCAAATGACTGAGACATGAGTGCAGTAGGTTGATTGGGGGCAGAGCATATGGGCGGTTCTCCCCAAGCCCTTCGTGGAGAAGAGCGGTTCTCCAAAGATCGCTTCAATTGAGTTGGAACGGTTCAATATAAACCGTAATAACATTTGAGCGGCATATTGTAGGCCGCATAAGAGGCTGGACTCGGGCTTTTTGAGTGAGATGAACGGTTGATAATGGGCCGCACATGCATATGGACGGTCTATCGTAAGACCGCCCAAGTGGACCCCCTATTTGCTCGGAAGGGGACTCCCTGGAGAGTCCCAACCCGCGGGTAGGACGATTTGCACTTATCATAACCCTATCTTAACCCGTCCTAGACTTATCCGAGCCTAATCCCAAGAGGTTTAGGCTTCCCAATGGGCCCTATAAGTAGTAGGAGGGCTTGGACCCGCAACTCACATGTCCTCCATCTCCTAAGGCTTAAAACCTTCGATTCCTATCACCAGATCATCATGAAGAGGGCCTTCGATGGAAGTTCTGCGGAGGGAGCGCCCTTTGAAGGGCCGAGACCAGCTAGAAAGGAGCGGGAGGTGATCCAACGGCTAAGCTTGATTCCTCGCCATCTCAGCGCCTCCCCTATGAGAGAGGTAAGTTAAATCAGAATATATTCAATTTCTCTCAATTTCCCTTATATTTCCTTACATCCTTAGCCTTTTCCTTCTTTTCAGCTCCTCCCCGGCCCGAGACGCTTTTCTAGTTTAAAGTGGGTGGCTCCCATGGTCCGTGCGTTGCCCCTCGGGGTGACTTACCTTCTCAAATCCTGGCACCTACACTCCCTCTTAGTTCTAGGTCAGAATTACCCTAGACTTTCTTTAGACTGGCATAGTATCTCTGCTCTGATGGAGATTTGGCACCCCCAGACCCACACTTTCCTCTTCCCATCTTTTGAGGCCACTATCCTGTTAGAGGAGGTAGAGACATACTTCGGGCTCCCTAGGTCCAAGGTGGGGGAGGAAGACTTGATATGCCATACCGTTGCCCCTATAGATCCAAAACTCATCCTAGGGGGATTTATGCCTGATAGCGGGGATGTTCGCGCCTGTGTAGGTCCTCGTCACATTCACCTCCTTCCTCTGAGCCAGTGGGTAGTGGAGCATTGCAGGAATAAGTGTGGGTGGGTTGAGGCCATAGCCAAAGCTGCGTCCATCTGCCTGTGCGGGGCCATCCTTTTCCCTTCGGCCGACCACGTCCTAGAGATTCCCTTACTCAGTACCATTAGTGGCCTTTGGCGGGGGCTTTCCATCTCCCAGGCTGTCTTAGCTTACTTGTACGAGGGTCTTACTTCAGCAGCCTTAGGAGGTCCTCTCTTTGGTTCGATGATCCTATTGGAGTGCTGGATGGGAGTTAGGATGAAGTTTACCCCGAGGGAGGATATTACTTCAGTTAGCAGGATCTTTGGGAGCCATCCTCTTTACTTCATAGGAGGCGCCTTCAGGTTTTCTCCACAGGTTGAGTGTAGGACGGCGGAGCTGAAGACCAGGGACGAGTGGCGCCCGTACATCAACAGGTTGCCCCTGGACAGGTTCGTGATGCGCCCGGACTTCCTCCACGACACTGCCATCAGGCTACCTCGGAGAGCGGGCTTGGACTTGAGGCTCGTGAGCGACACTGCCTTAGCGATGTACAGCCCACACAGATGCTACCTGATGATTGGACTACCCCGGACAGTGCTACCTACGCTACCCCACCTTCCCGCGCTACAGGCACGGAGGATCGGGACAGAGGAGGACGAGCAGGCGGTCAGGAGCGCGCTGATTATGTGGGAGGTGAGCAGGGTGCGTACCCTACCAGCAGAGGTTGAGGAGGCTTTAGAGACTCGACAGGCTTATCTTAGGGAGCTGAGAGAGATACGTCCTCGCGGGGATGCCCAGCGGAGGATTGAGTGATTCCCCCCTTCTTCTTTTGCTTTGATGATGATTGTTGGGTGAGACATGTTCAGACAGCTCGATATATGGAAATGAATAAAGTTGATGAGTTTCTTACTTGAATTTGAGCTTTGTGGTTTGATCATGATGTGGGGTGATTGCAAAAGACGAGGATTGAATGTTCACGTGGTCATGAGCCAATTGTCCTTCCAACCTGCCCCTGTACACATGCAAACATGAACAAGATTAAATCTATTTTAGGCTTAGCCCCTTGCCTATAGCAAGTTAGGAGGTGACCATTTTCTTGATTTTCGGTCAAGGGGTTAAGCCTTATCAAATAGGCAGATATCAAAATGAAACATGCAAATGAATGCTATGCAATGCAAGAGCGAAATTTTTGGATTTTAAAATATTTGATTTTTTTGCGTTTTTGAAATGTTTGATTTTTTTTGGGGTTTTGAAATGTTTGATTTTTTTTGGGGTTTTGAAATGTTTGATTTTTTTTTGGTTTTTGAAATGTTTGATTTTTTTGGGTTCTTGAGATGTTTGATTTTTTTGGGGGTTTTGAAATGTTTGATTTTTTTTGGGTTTTTGAAATGTTTGATTTTTTTTTGGGTTTTTGAAACGTTTGATTTTTTTGGGTTTTGAAATGTTTGATTTTTTTTTTGGGGTTTTGTTTTGAAACCAGCTCGGGCTCTAACGGCAAGGATCTTCTCATCTTACTACGGACTTCCTAGGCCCGGCATGTGCAGAAGAGGGGGAACCGCCTGCGGTCGTGGTCAACTATGCTCAACGGTGCTTCTGCTGAGGCCATACCCAGGGTGGGATTCATTCCTTGGAAAGTGAAAACAAGGTCAAGTAGGGAAGTTGACGACAGGTGTAGAGGTTTTTAGGGCTTGAGTTCTTTCCCAGGGCATTCCCATTTTCAAAGAATACGGTCTGTTGCGCCGGGGGTTTGTATCCGTTATCGAACCTTCACCCGCTCTAGGCACGCATGCGACCGGGCTCATAACGTCCGCGGGGAAACTGTACTGCCACTCTTGCCATGCCTAGTTGTATCCTTTTGGGGGTTTTGAGAGCTTCGAGCTTTGTGCTTTCGGCCTTATCTTTTGATTTTGCCCCTTTTCTCTTTTTTTCTTCTTGCTTTCCTCCTTTTCTTTTTTTTGCGGAGTGAGGTCTTAACGGATTGCCCCTATTTGAGACCTCTTTTAATGGGGAATCTGGGTCAGTTCTCGCCCCCTTATTCACCGCTTGCCCCTATCTTCAGCCGAGAGAGAGGAAATACAAGGATTTTCACCTTCCCCGAGCATGGCCAAAGGAGAAACGGTGTCGGGTAGCATGAGAGAATACCGAACCACAGGCAATCGTGTAGTGTGTGAGATACTGGACCTAGGTCCTCCTTTGCAATCTGGTGGGGTATACCCTGCCATCGAACCGCTTACTGGTTTTATTTTTATGGATAGAAACGTTTTAAATACAGCCCATTCCACGGGTTTGGCAATTCCTCCCCCTTCGCGTTAATTAGACGATACGCATTGCCCGGATAAGCTTCTTTGATTACGAAGGGCCCTTCCCAGTTGGGTTGCAGCTTAGACCTGGGGCCTGCTGACCTGATGAATTTGCGTTTCAAAACCATATTACCCACTTGAAATTTCCTTTCAATGACCTTCTTTTGAAAATATCGCGAGACACGCTTTTGATATACTGAAACATGATTGGCCGCATTCAACCTCTTCTCGTCTAAAAGTTCCAGTTGGACTAGCAACGCCTCTCGACGTTCGTCAAGATTAAGTTCCTTATCCAGCTGCACCCTTAGGGAAGGGATCAGAATTTCATACGGGAGCACCGCTTCCATTCCATAAGTGAGGGCAAAGGGAGTCTGCCCTGTGGGAGTGCGGACGGAGGTGCGATAAGCCCATAGAGCTTCTATCAATTTGTCGGCCCAATCAGCAAATTTATGTGATTCACATGTTTTCTTGATAATTTTAAGAAGGGTTTTATTCGTGGCCTCAGCCTGGCCATTACCTTGGGGGTAGTATGGTGATGAATGATGCAGAGCTATATTGAATTTCTTACAGAGGTCCTGGAGTTCTTGTGAGACGAATTGAGGCCCGTTGTCGGTGACGATGTCGCTTGGCACCCCAAACAGCGAGATAATGTTCTTCATAATGAAGCGGCATACTGTGGTGGCTTTGACTTCTGTATAAGCTTCAGCTTCCGCCCACTTGGTGAAGTATTCCGTAGCCGTTAAAATGAAGGACTTCTACTTAATCGCGGAATTCGGATCACCGAGGGGTCCGATGATATCAAATGCCCACATGGAAAAGGGCCAGGGGGCCGTACTAGGATGAAGAGAAGAGGCAGGAGCGTGGATTTTGTCGGCATGGATTTGGCACTGAAGACACCTACGGACATAGGTGGAGCAATCTTCTTCTAGAGTTGGCCAGTAATAGCCCTGCCTAAGAATCTTCTTTGCCAACGCCTGTCCGTTCACATGCCCTCCACACTCGCTAGAGTGGGCGGCTTCCACAACTTTCCAAGCTTCTTCGTCATCTAGGCATCTCATTAGAACTCCATTCAGAGCCCGCCTATACAATTTACCTGCGATGATCGTGTATCTTGCGGCGACTCTTCTAATGGCTCTTCGCTGCTCAGCATTGGCCGTTTCCGGAAATGTACCATCCCTGCAGTATTGTTCGATCTCATAAAACCACGGCAGTTCTTCCTCTTCAATGATCTCCTCGAGCTCAGTCAATGAAACTTCTTTTGTCTCCTCCCTTTCTATTTTCTTCTCTACAGACATTCTAAGATTGTCGAACCAGGGGTCCTGAAGAGAAGGAACATCTAGCCTTTGGACCACAATGGTCTCAGTGGCGCGACTCAGGGGAAGTGATAGGGAAGAGGCGAGCGATGCAAGGGCATCAGCCAAGATATTCTGAGAACGAGGAGTATGAATATAGACGAGTTTCCTGAACTGCCTAGCCAAGAGTGTGCCCAGATCTTGATAGGGTTTGAGCTTAGGGTCACGGGTGCGGTAAGTCGACAAAACTTGACGCAACACCAGCTAAGAGTCTCCTATGATGTTAAGATATCGTGCGCTCAAGATGTAGGCGTGCTTCAGACCGGCAAGGAGAGCCTCATACTCGGCTATATTGTTATTGGCGGGAAATGAGAGTTGATATGCAACAGGGATAGTTACTCCTTCTGGAGTAAGGAGAGCGGCGCCGATTCCACTGCCCTGGGAATTGAGAGCACCATCGAAATGAAGAGACCAGAAAGGAAGATGAGTGATCACCGCCAGGTGTTCATCGGGGAATTCGTCCCGGATGGAATCTGTATGAGGGATGGGAGAATGAGCCAGGTGCTCGGTAATAGCATATCCCTTGATTGCTTTCTGCACGATGAAGACGATGTCAAACTGGGAGAGAAAGCTCTGCCAGCGAGCTAGTCGGCTAGAAAGGACTGGCTTTTCCAGAAGATAACGAATGGGATCCATTCTAGAGATGAGCCTGACCTCATAGGCAAGAAAATAGTGTTTAAGCTTTTGCGCTACCCACACTAGTGCTGCACAGGTCTTCTCCATGGTAGTGTACTTGGATTCAGCGGGATTAAATAATCTTGAGAGATAGTACACTGCCCTTTCCCTTCCTTCATCGTCTACCTGTGCCAAGACAGCTCCTAGGGAGTCCTCAATCACAGAAATGTACAGGATCAGGGGTTTCCCAGGGACGGGTGGTTGTAGAACCGGGGGATTAGAGAGGTAAACCTTGAGTTCCTCATAGGCCTTCTGACATTGTTCATTCCATTCAAATTTCGCGCCTGCCTTTAGTAATTCATAAAACGGGCGGCATCTTTGCGAATGCTGAGATATGAATCTCCTGATAAATTGCAAACGCCCGATCAAACCTCGAAGCTCAGTGATGTTCTTCGGCGGCGGCATTTCCATGACGGCCTTTGCCTTGTTTGGATCGATCTGAATCCCCCGTTTACTAACTATAAACCCGAGCAATTTCCCTGATGCAACTCCGAACACACATTTCTTTGGATTCATCTTTAATTTGTATTCCCTAGCCCTTTGCAACACCTTGGCTAGAATGGCGGGGTGTTCTTCTTGTGACCTCGATTTGACTAAAATATCATCCACATAAGCTTCTAAATAAACGTGCATCATATCGTGGAAGATAGCCATCATCGCTCTTTGGTAAGTGGCACCTGCATTTTTCAACCCAAATGGCATAACGACGTAGCAGTATGTGCCCCAAGGTGTAGTGAACGAGGTCTTTTCTTGATCCTCCGGAGCCAGAAGGATTTGGTTATACCCCGAGTAACCATCCATGAAGGAGAGGGCTTCGTACCCAGCTGTATTATCGACCAAGACATCGATGTGAGGAAGTGGAAAATCATCTTTCGAACATGCCTTGTTTAAGTCCCTGAAGTCAATACAGATTCAAATTTTACCATCCTTCTTCATTACCGGGACTATGTTCGCCACCCATTGTGGGTACAGCACAACTCTAATGAACCTGGCCTTATGCAATTTATCGACTTCTTCCTTAATCCTCAAGGCCATCTGGGGGTGGAATCTCCTTGCTTTCTGTTTAACGGGCGTTGCCCCTGGTTTGAGAATCAGCCTGTGTTCAACCAAGGTGGGGTCAAGGCCCGGCATGTCTTCGTAGGACCAGGCAAAAGAATCGCTGTACTCCCTCAAGACTTTGACAAGCTCCTCTTCTACCCGAGGGGGGAGATTAGCAGAAATAAATATGAGCCTGGGGTCCTCTTCTGTTCCGAGGTTAATTTCCTTAGTGGGTTCATCCACTGCTATGGGAGGTTCGTCAAACTTCTTCAAGCCTTGTGTGTATAAATCAGCAGTGTCAAGCACCTCCTCTTCCTCATCATCTGCTGGGTCCTTTTCATTCATAATTTCATACACTCCTAATCCATCATTGCTCCATACCCCTTCAGCTTCCTCCTCATCTTCCAAGACAATCGCAGTCTCTACAAATTCAGGGCATTTCAACAGGGCATGGCATCTTCCAGCCAAATCTTGTAGAAACCTATCGGGAACAGTTTTGGGAGGGCGCGTTACGGCGGGTGCCGCAGACGTGGATGGGCTGACAAAACTGAACTAGACTCTACCCTGACTGACTCGACCATCCTAGAAGACTATGTACACTGTACATCCGATTTAGGGGAGAGAAAATCTACTGGAAGAGGAACAGGGGTCTCGTGCCCCTGGGGATCTGGGTAGAACATAGCGTAATCTTCCATGGAGACCTCCATTTTGAAATTGGCATTTTTTTTTGGAGGCTGGAGGTGATCACGCAGCAGGAGGAAGGAGACGGAGGAGGAGGAAGCTGCATGGGAAACAATTCTGGGAAGATGCAGTCAAAGAAAGGATCAGAGGATGAAAACCACATTTCATGGAGCTGAGCTCCTGGGGGAGGAGGAGTGAATAGGGTTGATAGATCAATGGGCGGGCAGCGCCCGCAAGCACATGGAACGAATAAAATTTCGGGTCTCTCCGCAAAACACGGGTCGACCATGAGTGGAGGGGAACGGGGAACAGAATCCAACCGTTGAAACCAGGAAGCGAGACGGGACGGGGACATAGAATAAGGAGTGGCGGGGCTTCCCATCTTTCGTGGCCCCTGGCGGGCCAATGGCATCGGAGGACGCTTTACCAGCTGCGTCTCCTTCTTCTTTGGTTCACCCTCTTTTTCATAAAACATCCTCGTAAAGCAATCAGAAAGGTCTTCCAAGTCACCGGCTAGCCCTTGCGGTGATGGTGGCGGATCAGCAACAGCACAAGCTTCGTCTATCTTTTCTTCAAGGCTGGATGGCGAGGTCTTCAAGGTGCCGGGCTGCAACGGACCCTTCACAAAATGTTGCCGGTAATCCCAGGTCAACGGCCCAGAGTCCCCAAGCATCGACATGGAGGATTCATGGTAGCCGAGGCCCCGACGGTCCATCTTCCTTCCTTTGGGAACGGGGTTGGTTCGGCCCTGCAATTGTGCGCCGAGTCCTCGGCCTGGCTGATAGCCCAATTTTAGAATTAGGTGCCACCCTTTGGAGTCTCTCATTTTGGGCTTGACCTTCACATTGGTTGGTGCAGCGGTGGGCTTGCGTGACGCATATGCCCACGAATAGTTTAAGTCCATGACAGATAGAGCAGGCATGTTACTCGGCCACAGTGTGGGCAGAATCTTGGCGGCTATGGCGTCAACATTTTGAACCGTGGAAACACTCTTCACCTTGACCACTCGTCCTTGGAATGGGAACTTTAGACATTGATGGGCCGTCGAGGGGACGGCATTCAAACTATTCAACCATGGACGGCCCAGAATGGCTTTGAACATCGGGTCTATGTCCAGCACATAAAATTCCACATCCATAACTAAGGGCCCTAGCTCGGCCTGCACAGTCACCACTCCGTGACAAGCACGTCTGGAGTTATCATAGGCTGCTATGGTAGTCGGCGTCGGCTTGAGCATGTCCTCTGATATATTGCAAGCACGAAGGGTACTCAATGGACAGACATTTATTGACGCCCCCGTATCCACAAGGGCGGATTCCACGGCTGTGTTGTTCAGAGAGATGGTGATACATAACGGCATCTGCCGTGCCTCAGGAGGTGCTAGCTCTGACTCAACAAATGAAATAGAGGGCCCCCTTGTGATCGTGGCCAAGACCGAGGGCAGGCTATCCACTGCCACATCTTCGCTCACCATAACTTTCTGTAGGAAGGTCTTCAGGGCATCTTGGTGGAGTGGTGACCTCTTGATTAGTTCTAACACTGAGATTTTAGCCGGCAGTCGGTCTAAGTGCTGCAATATGTCATATCTTGTGCCCGACACAGGGTCTACTTCTTCTGGCTCAACTGTAGGGGAGGAAACTGCAGGGTTTGGTGCAGACGCACCTGAAGAAGGAAAAATTCTTTGGAAAGGACGCCCGCTCCGAAGGGAGCATTGCGATGCTGGCGCGGCCTGGAATGGACCCCCGCTTGGCCTGGTGGGGTAGGTGAATGGCGTGGAGATGGAGGTGAGGATGACTGAAGTGGGTTTAATAGGCCCTGGTGGAGGGGAAGTGGGTGAAGGGTTAAGCTTAGGGGAAATGACGAGAGGTATGGTGGGTGGTGGTGAAAGGACAGACGGAGCAGAGGGGAATGTAGCGGGCCTAAGAGGCGACGCGGAGGAAGTGACGAGTGGTGTAGCGGTCGGAATGGCGGGTCTAAGAATTGAGGGGATGGTAGGTACGGGAGAGTAGTGGTGGTGGAAGGCCAAGAGATGTGCGGGGGTCTCATCATCAAACGTCCACCCAGCGTTGGGGGCTGGGCGCTGGACCATATTCACTTGTGCTGGGGCCGGCGGCTGCTGTTGTTGCGGAGGAGCTGGTTGATGTACTGGCATGGGATTTTGATGGATCCCAAGGTCTTGCTGCTGCGGTTGAGGTTGCTGTTGCTGCTGGGGTTGCTGTAGCGGGGGTTGCTGAGGTGCCGCCTGCTGCTGCCTGGCTTGCCTTTGCCTCTGTTTAATATCCTCAATTAACTAGTGCATCTGGGCCCAATCAATCCTCTGGCCCTCATGCAAATCATACACCAGGTCTCTGAACTGGTAGCATCGCTCTATCGTGTGCCCGGGTTGCCGATGGAATATACAATATCGGGATTGGTCGGCAGCCGGATTCCAGTTCGGGCGTTCAGGAGGCAACTGAAGGTCACCAGTATACATTAGAGCAGAGAAAATATCTGGCAAGGTCTCCGGAAGAGGAGGGTAATGAGCCCTTTTTGGAGCTGGTCGAGCAGAGCCATAGGCGGTGGGTGGAGGAACATTATTGTACTGCGGGGGCCGCTGAGGCTGTTGGGGTGGCGGAGGTGCCTGTTGAGGGTATTGCGGGACTTGGAAGGTGGGCTGGGGAACTTGCGGAGCGGCGAACTGGGGGTTGCGCTGAGGCGGTGGGAAGCGGGGTGGCACGACTTGCTGGGGGAATTGAACGGCCTGGACTTGCTCATTAATTTGTACTCCCTCAGTGACGGGGCCTTGGGCTTTCTTGGTGGCTTTGGGCTTCTGGGCCTCGAATAAAGAATGGATGGGGGAGTCCCTGAATTGGGTTTGAATAAACCTAGCTCTGCTGTATAGCTGGTGCATGTTTGCGATATCATTCATTGCCAGAATGTTTCTGAAAGTTGGCGTAGCATTGGAAATTAACAACTTCACTTTTTCTTCTTCGGGATCTGCCCGGGCACACGTGAGGCCATCTGCCTCCAGCGGTCTGCATAGGTTGCGAAGTCTTCTTCCGGCTTCATCTTCTCCGCCACTAGGTCGGTGAAAGAGTATTCGGGTCCAACTCGATCCTGAAATCTCTGTAAAAACCTCTCCTTGACTGTCTTGAAATTCTCGGCCTCCTCCATAGGCAAGGTGTAGAACCATTCCAGAGCGACCCCTTCCAGAGACCGATGAAACAAATAGGCCATCAAGCGATCGTCCTGCTGGAACTGTGCCGATTCGTACAAGAACTCCCGGACATGGATGAACGGGTTGCCATTCCCATCGTATTTGCGGTACACGGGGAGCTCAGCCTGAGAAGGAAAATGAATGTCCCTGAAGTTAGGGATAGGGACATCGGTAAGAGATTGTGGGCCAACGCGCTTGTGGAGGAGATCAATTTGTTGTTGCATAGCAGCCCATTTGTCAAGAATTTCCCGTTCCCGGGAAGGAGGAGAAGGAGCAAGAGGAGTACTACCTGGATAGGCGGCCAAAGGACAAGCTGATGAAGCGGGCGGCCCGTAAGAGGGATAATGGGCTGAGGAAGGGCCCATATCCGCATGAGCCAACTGGGCCGCCCCTGACCGCAACCTAGCGAAGTCCGCCCGGGGCTCCGAGGGCCTGAGGTGATGGAGAAATTGTGGTGTACGGATCAAGGTAAGGAACAGAGGGGACCAGGGACTTTCCTTTATCAAGTTGTTGATGGACTGACGTGGAAGCCTAGCCCACTTCTATATTGGGATATCGAAGGGTCTGAGGGCGGACAGGAGTACGGTCAATGGGAGCCACGGAGGTGGTCCCGACCACAGGAGATGAGGTGGCAACAACAGTCGTGTCATGAGGCGGAATTGAGGCCGGGGCATCACCCCCTTGCAAAGCTCGTCTGATGAGATGGAGCTGGGTGGGGTCCAGCTGGGCCATCATATCGAGGATCATACTGGCTGAATTCTGATTGGGCGGGTTTGAAAGAGAGGGTCGGGGACCCTCGCCAAGAACGGTCGGGAGTGAAGGGGCCTTCCCCTCTCCCCCCTGCAAATGGGTGACCCTAGGTGGGTCCTCAGGAGACCACGAGGAAGGGAGTCCTCGTGGGCCGAAGAGAAGTCGTATGACGACATGGAAGAAGACGAATCGAACAAGGGGTTGGAGTAGGAATGGAAATAAGAGTCGACCCTAGGAGTTGATCGTGGGGGAAGAAGGCAACCCCACATACACCAAGACACCTAGGGCTAGAACCAGCAACACCAATCAATCAGATCTACCAAGCAACTAACAAGCATACAATGGAGAGAGATGAGAGCAGAATCACTCAGTAATGCAATCAAGTTCTTACAATGATGCTCGTCAATTCCTTATATCTTCTTCTTCAAGCTTTAGTGGATTAATGAAAATATAAATCCGCTCAACCACTAGGCGCCTAACTGGGATAGGAAATGATGAACTGTGTGACTCTATCAGGATCTCTCACTTGCGGATGCAACCCTAGACTGGGGTGGGTACGGTACAACCTGCCCGACGTCCGTGTGGGAGTCCACGGCTCACGGGGGCTTACGGAGGTCCTCGGCAAGGTCCCTAGTCGGCTCCAAGGAATATGGAGACGAGAGGAAATCCTACCTCGGTAGGAATGCAACTAATATGAGAAGGGGTCGATGCTCCTATGCGCACTGGAGTGCATGCACAAACTAGCCTAGCAGCTATCAATCAATGAGCAAGTATACACATGAGCAATGAAAAGCATGGTAATACAATGATGATAAGAGAGTAGGGGGAAATCAATGAGTAGCACCAAGCATAGCAAACCACATAGAATATGACAATCAAAGCATAACATAAACACACTGCGGCACCAGATGAACGGCCCCCTCTTCGGCCGCCCCAATAGTAGAATGGTGTATGTGAAACCGTCTAACCCTGGGAGAGAACAGAACTACAGCGTAATCACAGAACCTAAAAAAAACGAGAGAGCAACGGCAGGGGAATACCAGAAAGACGGTCACTAGTCAACCATGTAGCCTCATGAACGGCCCTCAATCAGCCGCGTACCTGCAATAAGAACAGACCCAAACGTGCCTGTGCTAGAAAACTGAACGGCCAGATCTAGGCCACTCTACAGTATGAATGGTGTATCTAGCACCGTGTGTAACAAGAAATACCGATGAAGCTAGCTCTGACTGCAGGGGATGGACGGTAGAGTATCAACCGCTCCCGTGGGTGGGCGGCCCAGGAAGAACCGCGTAGGCCCCCAGAGGACAGAAAACGCATTCACCCTGCAAATCACTCTAAGGAGAAAACTTGGACAACAAATAAGGAGGGTCAGCAACTCAAAGGCACAATGGGCATTAGGTGTCCCACCGTGATCGCCATAAAAGGGCTGTAGATATATATCTTCCTTCCGCTCTCTCACCAATGGTCAAAGCGCATCAAATGTACGGAACAATGTGCGATGGGCAAACCACGAGAGCGAGAGAAAGAAAATAAGACAGAGAGCAACGAACAGGACCGTGATCGCCACCAAGATGCCGTACGTGATAGTCACGCCGTACCTTGGAAAGGAAGGGGAGACACTCGCCTTGCTACAGCACCGGGAAGAAGCGCGGTCGACGTAGAACCGCCTTAACAGATGCACGGCCCTATGATAGACCGTTTGAGGGTGCTGCCAAACACGCGGGAGAAGAACTCCTGGAGGACGGACGGCTTTAATGGGACCGCCTAAAGATGAAGAGCGGCGCAGAGAGGGCCGCTGGTATCCTTGAACGGGCCTACAAGAACCGCGCTAGTCCGCCACGCCAAGAGTTACAAAAGGGCTCACCTCCACCCTCTCCAGCCGGCTAGAGGGGATGGGCCTCATGCTGATGAAGTGCTGACCTGCGAAACAGTACGAAGACACAGAAGGAACACCCAGATTAGAGCTAAATGACGTAGTACGCGTTCATGTGAGAAGAATGAAGCATAATCAAGTGGAAAGGGGGATACTTGGGGGGTTTTAAACCCCTAGGGTGACAAAAACGTAGGTGGGTGTATGCATGGGGAGAAAAATGAGGGAAACGCAGAGAGAGAACAATGCATACAACAGATGATGAAGAAATCAGAAAATGACGCTATGACTCGACACACAGACTACTCCCTGAACCGGAGGCTCGTAAGGACGTAGAGAGCCTCCCTCCTTGGTGCTAGGTCGTTCGGAAATATGGCAGGGCTTCGCCATCGACCAAAATTTCCCCCCCCCCTTTCGACGTCCGGCCACTAGGGTCTATTTATAGAGCCTAGTAAGCCAGCCCCGAAACTAGGGTTTAGAGGTATTTTCAGGTCAAGATTATAAAAGATAAATCATAGATATTATCATAATCTCTTATCCAGTCGAAACTGCATCAAAAGTGGTTAATTATCCAGGGAGAAATCATCAAAACAAACTGGGGATAAAGCCATGAATAAAAGAGATAAAAGTCTGTTAAAAAGCCTCATCCGACGGGATGAGTGGTCTTACGATAGACCGCGCAACATTTGGGCGGTCTGGTTCAGACCGTCCAAGCTGTCGGTGGAAATTCGAAAAATCAGAAAATCGACCCAATTATCTCTCTAACTGGCCGAAACGCCCACCGTTGGACCCTCAAAGATGAACGGTTCTAGTGAGACCGTTCTAGTGTAGAGCGCCCAATAGCCAACCGTTTCACCCTGTCGGTGATAATTCGGATAATTGGATAATTATCTGAGAAAATGGGCGTGCGTAGGACTCTGAGGTATAGGTGGTTGTAATAAGCCCGTCCATTGGTTTGAACGGTCCTAATAGGGCCGCACCACAGCCTGTCGGTGAATATTCAGAAAAGACCTCAGAAATTAACAAAATGTATGAACGGTCCATATTCAACCGCTCATCATCTGAACGGCTAAGGTTGGGCCGTTTATGCTATGAAACGTTCAATTGACCAAAGCCAAGGCCCATTAAGCCCTGAATCGGCACGGACTTCACCAAGGAGGGAGACGATCCATAAAATGAGCCCAAGACGTGCCACAAAATGTCCCAATGAATGATGGACAACTCAAGGCATCAACTAATGGGAGTAAGAGAAACGACTCAATTTATCGGTATAAAACGGGTGTCAACAATTGTGGTCTTTATCGATGATATTTTGATTTATTCAAAGTCTGAAGAAGACCATGAAGAACACATCAAGCAGGCATTGTAGATATTGAGGGAACACAAATTATATGCCAAATTCAGCAAGTGCAAGTTCAAGCTCGAGGAAGTATCCTTCTTGGGCTATATAATTTTGAAGAACGGAATTTCTGTGGACCCATCAAAGGTCGAAGCCGTGAAGAATTGGGAGCGACCAACAAATACAACGGAGATTCAAAGTTTCTTGGGACTAGCTGGTTATTACCGGTGTTTCATCAGGGACTTCTCAAGAATTGTTGTTCCTCTTACCCGATTGACTCGCAAGGAAATACCTTATGAGTGGAAGGAAGACTGTGAGAAGAGTTTCCAAGCTTTGAAAGATCTCATGACCACTGCTCCAGTCTTATCATTGCCAATTGAAAGAGAGAAGTACGAGGTATATACCAATGCTTTTGGTATTGGCCTTGGGTGTGTATTGATGCAAAATGGGAGAGTCATTGCATACTCTTCCCGGTAACTAAAGAAGCATGAAGAGAACTGATGCGGGATGACTATGGGACTCGACTCGAATTGGGTGCGACCTTGGTCTCTAACGGACGACGCGACTGACAAACTGACGCGACCAGCAACGACACTACGACAGAGCACCAAACGAGCTCCTGAAGAGGCGATCATGCCCCAAACAAGAAGCACTAACTCACAGTCATCCCCGGCGAGGGAAACGTGACGATCGTGCATGGTTGGGAAACCAGCTTTGAGACTCGGGTGGTCGGCTCACTCTCGTGCTCGGAACGAGTCACGGGACGAGTCTTGCACTCACAACTCGCAGCGGTGATTAAAATATAACAAGCTAATAAAGAATCCTACTCACATGCAGCGGCATCTAGAAAGCATACTAAGCAAGCAATACGACAAAAGGGTGGGTGGCGAGTGTACCTCTACGCTCGGGGCGTGGGGAAGACTTCCAGGCCTAGATCCAGGACTCCCGATACAGCAATAATTATTAGTTACAAAAGTGATTCTACAGCCCACTCCACGTAGGGAGGTAATAGATGACACGTGGGGTCCGGGAGCACCAATCACGGGTTGACGGGCAGCATTCGGTGGCGCTCGAGTGGACGCGGTAGGCCGGTTCAGCACTATTCACTCGGGCCCGTAGGATAGTGCGTGGGATCCACTGTTGGTACGGCGTCGTCCGGGGCGGCTCCTGGCTGCAGCGACTGGCGGGGGAGCTCTTGGTGCGTCCCGGGTCGATCCCCGGGAGCGGCGGTCATCGGAGTGGTGGCAGGCAATTTTTTGGGATTTGTTCCCCAAGGCTGTCCCGAAGCTGGTTTCTGTCCAAATCTGCGCGCTTCTACGAGACCGACGGGTACGCTCAATCCCGACGTCGGATACCGTTGGAAAGAGAACTCAAAATCCTACAACATACTAGAAGACCAAACTTATCCAACAGCTGGATTTGAAATTAAAACTTCTGGAAGTTGACTGAGCACACTATCCCGAAATACAAAATAGGTTGGGCAGAACCTAACCTCCCTGATCAAAGGCTTTGACCGTGGATCAAATGATCGAATCGGGACCGAGGATTTTTATAGTGGATAAAGGGGAGGGTGATGAAGACCTACATAGCTTTTTTGTAAACTTTGGAAAATATTTGATGGGTGCAAAAAATCAGATGCCAAGATCTATCTCGCTGGTCTGCACACAGGCAGATTTGGAGAAGAAAGAAAAGGTGGCTGGGAGATGTCATAAACAAACTCTGATCGACCCCAAATTTAAACTGGAAATGACCTATGATGGGGGTAACCTACCCTCAATGTTTTGTGATGATCCAACTGTAGGATCTCCCGCACCAGCTTCTTCACCGGGCTGCTATCCTGTAACTCCGAGTTTGGGGACATCAGGATGAAGATTAGCTTGTGATGGCTCAACGGTGGCACGAACGCCGGCAGCGGCGGCGGTGATGGTTCACAGATGATAGAGGAAGAAGATAAGAAGAAGAAATTTGAGGGAGATAGAAGATTGAAACTCAGATCTAGAAGAGATTGGAGGAGGAAGAGGAAGAACACTTAGAACACCAAGAGAGAGAGGGGGGCACCAAGCAATTTTCTTGTAATTTACATTATATAATGTAACCCTAGACCTAGCCAAAAGACATAGAATACCCTTGGTCAAGGGGGTATAATGGGGAAATACAAATAAAATACATTAAACAATCTCCCATGTGGAGACAAAGAAAGGGGTGCCCCTTTCATAGTCAACATAAGGGGCTGCCATTAAATTAATTCCTTTAGACCAAAATAAAGAAAAATACAAATACATGGTCATTTTATTCTACCATTGACCCGCTATAAAAATCTAAGATAATACAAGCCAAATACAATCCAAATACATGCTAAATACACACCAAATACGACCAAATACGTATAAAATACCAATACATATAAAAATACGTACTGAAGTATCAGTGCTCCGGTGCCGACTCCAGACTGTCCCCTAGCCACAGAGAGGTCGGTGTCGACCATGTCGTGCTACGGGTCCGGTACCGACGGCTCGCTGACTCGAGCTGTACTCGTGCTCTGGTGTGCCCACCAATTCTCCCCGGGTGAGAGAAGCTCGACCCCATAGAGTAAGAGTCCAGGTCGCTCATGTACCGATCCAGCAGATCTGGATCTATCCTCTGTAGCTCATCCCAGGTGATCCAAGTGTCGCCAGACGCAGGTCGTCCTCTCCAACGCACCAAATAGTGCTGGTACACTCCGCCTCGAGTATTCGTCACCTGCTCGTCTAGTATACATTCTATCTGCTCTCGCTGCTAAGGTAACAAGGCTGGAGGTGGACACTATAGGGTGGTGTCACTCACATGGGGTGGAGATGGCTCAAAGGGCTCACTGGGTATCACCGCTGGGTCCCTATAATCGACGAGATCCGAGACATTGAAAGTGGAGCTGATCCCATAATCCTCTGGCAAGTCCACAACATATGCGTTTGATCCGACTCGCCTCACTACCCGAAAGGGACCGGCATCGCGAGCATGTAACTTCTTCATGGCTCCCGAGGGAAACCGTTCAGGTCTGACCCTGATCATGACAGAATCGCCCTCCTGAAACTCACGGTGGTGCCTATGAGCGTCAGCCAATTCTTTGTATCATGCGTTGCTGGACTCAATGTGACGACGGATATGCTCATGCAACTGCCTAATATGACTGGCAAAAGACTCGGCTGACTCGGACACACGGGACTGGATGGGAGACGGGACTAGATCTATGGGCTTCCTAGGTCTATGGCCAGTGACAATCTCGAAGGGGCTCATACTGGTAGACCTATTGACTGAATCATTGTAGGCAAATTTGGCTAAGGGTAAGACCAAATCCCAATCCCTGACTCGGTCTCGAACAAGACACCTAAGAAGATCCGCCAAACTCCTATTGATAACCTCAGTTTGACCATCGGTCTGGGGGTGGTATGCAGTGGAGAATTTCAGTTGGGTGCCCATCATGTGCCATAGGGTTTTTTAGAAGTAGCTAGTAAAGCACACATCCCTATCAGACACTATAGTGTGGGGAAGTCCGAACCTAGAGACATAGTGAGAAAAGAATAGATCGGCAACTCTAGAGGCATCCGAGGTTTTGGAACACGGGATGAATAATGCCATCTTCGAGAACCTATCTACAACCACAAAAATAGTGTCATGTCGTCAGATGGTGCAGGGCAATCCCTGTTGTGTCTCTTAGGCACAAGCATGTGCTATGTTACTTTGATGATAGCAATGCTATTTGGTTTTGATGATAGCAAGACAGTGAGTGCATTTGAGTGCATTTGATATTGTATTTTGATGATAGCAATGTTATTGTGCATTGATGATTGCAATAAACAAAGTACATTTCTATGCATTCTTATTCTTGAGCATTCTGCATATTGATAGCAACATGAATGATGATGTTTAGCATTGATGGCATTTGCTCTTTATATATGTGCATTGCATTATGTCAGATATCATGTCTCTGCATATATCAAGTCTGGGTAGCAAAGTCTATACACTGGATTGTGTATTTGTGCATCATGCAAGTCTATACATTGGACTCTCGTTCAAGCCTATGCATTGCATTGGTTAAGTGTGCACAGCGTCATCGCACTTCATTAGAAGTGTGTACAGCGTCAACGCGTGAAGTCTGTACAGCCGGGTCATATGCTCCTAAGTCTATGCATTACTGTTCATGCATCAGTATTCATCAAGTCTGTACAGCATGTCTCTCACGTTGGAAGTCTATACATTGGTGTGGGTCATCCAAGTCTGTACACTTGCTGCACTGTTCAAGCTCATACACTGGCAGCTCTGCTTAAGTCTATACATTCGCTGCAGAGATCACTGTCAAGTCTGCACATTGGTCTTCGATTTCAAGTCTGTACACTGGCTTATTCTTCAAGTCTGTACAGCCGTTTGCATTGGATTTCATGTCTAGACATTGCACTGTAGCATCCATTGTCTTCGTGTTGTATTTACGTCTTCGTGTTAATTTTGTGTTCAAGTCTTCATGATTGTTTTTGTATTTCTATCTTCGAGTCATCTTTTCGCTGGGTCTTTAAGTCTGTCTAGGTTCAAGTGTCGTTTCACTTCGCGTCGTTCTCCGTGCTGTCTGTCACCTCGTGGTGTTTTTCATAATTGTGTCTTCGCGTTATCTTGTGTATCTGGTCTTCGTGTTGTGTTCGTGTCATTCCCTCTATTATGTCTTCGTGTCACTTACTGTAGTTCTTCGTATTGTTTCAGTGTCTACGTCGTCGTGTTACCCCGTGTCAATTACTGTTCTTGACTTCGTGTCAAATCACTGTTCTGTCTTCGTGTTGTTCCTACACTCTGTGTCGATTTCATCTTTTGTCTTTGTCTTGTGTTTTCATAACCTCGTGTTAGTGTTTCTGTGATTTCGTTCATGTTTCGTAACCACACTTCGTGTTGGTTACTGTTGTTTCTGTGACTTCGTGTCATGTTTCCACACTTCGTGTCGTTCATGTTTCGTAACCACACTTCGTGTTGGTTACTGTCGCTCTTATGACTTTGTGTCGTGTCTCCCAGACCTCGTGTCATTTTTCACTCCGTGTCTATTTCAGTTTTCGTCTTCGTGTTGTTTTCAACTCGTGACGGTCTCTGTCATCTGTCTCCATGTCGTACTCACTCCGTGTCGTTTTTGTTCCACTGCGTGCAGAACATCACAGCACCTCGTGTTGCTTCCTGTTTCACTTCGTGTCGTTTTCCGTTTTGTGTTCTTCGTGTCGTTCTTACTTTGAGTCGTTTTCTTTGTTATTTCCGTCTTTGTATCGTTTCTGTTTTCATGAATTCATGTCATCTTCATTGTCTTCGTGCTGTTTTCACCGCGTGTCGATTACTGTTTCATCTAGTATTGTTTTTCCACTTAGTGTCATTTCCGAATTATCTCTTCGTGTTGTTCTTCCTAGACATCGTGTCTTTCGTGTGTTGAAACCACACTTACTGTTGGTTTCTGTTTACCTCCATGTTGTCCTCGTGTCGTTCTCATTACTGGTTATTATATCATGTCGTTTTACTTCGTGCTACAGTCACCATGGTGTTCTTCGTGTCGTTCTTCTGGTTACCTCGTGTTGTTTTATAACCTTACTTCGTGTTGTTCTCAGTGCATCTAGTATTTCTATTACATACTTCGTGCAGCTTTAGTTCCTATGGCCCTCAGCTTTAATGATTTTCATCTCCTTGCAGATCCGAGGAAGAACATTCCACACACCTGGGCAGCACGTGATCCGAGGCTGGAATGAAGCCTGCTGAGAGACTGCCACGTGGACCGAATTCTTAGGGCTGGAAATGTGGAGGTCACACGTCGTGGCTGATGCTGCTGCTGCTGCTATATATATGAGACCTTCGTCCACAGATGAAGGTGATCGAGTTGGCGAGAAGAAGAGTCCATACAGAGAGCCACGATCCTGATAGAAAAAGAAAAAAGAAAGAAGAGAAGAGCAGAAAGTGAGAGATTAGGAGAGCAGAAGAAAGAGAAAGAGAGAGATAGAAGTGTGAGCCGAAGAGTATAGAGGAGCAGAGATCGAGAGAGTGAAAGAGAAGAAGAAGAAGAGAAGAGAAGAGGAAGAAAAGCTTACCTGAAGATCTGTCTACTGGACCGTGGATCAAATCCAGGCCAGTCAGCTCCGTTGAGAGCCACATTGTGCATTTCGTGTTTCAGCTTTCTGTCTGCTGAAGTTATTTTCGTTTATTGTTTTTCCTTTGTTTTCTGGTTTGCTGTGCTTTCCGATACTCTGTAGAGAGGTCGGGGTTCCTCCTGTGGGTTCAGGAGAAGGGAGACTTTGTGTCTTCGGTTTGCAAGTAGCTGGGTGCTACTTGTGGTTGGTACCCTCCCGTGTGGAGGAAGAGAGACTTGAGTCTCTGGTTGCCTTTGACAGGGTGTCATCGGTTGTTTCCCTCCGGGTTGGAGGAAGGGAGATTGTTATCTCCGGTTGCAAGTAGCTGGGTGCTACTTGTTGATTCCCTCCGGTTTGGAGGAAGGGAGACTTGTCTCCGGTTCTGGGCTTGTGGATTCAAGTCCAGGGGTTCCCTCCAGGTCTGGAGGAAGAGAGACCTTGTGTCTCTGATTTGCTAGTGACTGGTGTCACTAGTGGTTCCCTCCGGTTGGGAGGAAGAGGGGAGGTTGTTCCCCTGGTCAAGCTGTTTGGCAGCACCTGTTGCAGACTGAGTCTGCTGTTTCTAGCGTGAGCTAGTGGAAGCCACACTCGGTTTGAGTGTGGGGTGGATGTAGGTCTGCTGGACCGAACCACCTAAAAACCCCTTGTGCGCTGTGGTTTGATTTGGCTATTTGTGTTTCCGCTAGATGTTTGCATAGGGGCGCTTCTAGTGTTTGCTTACAGGTTGAGTAAATGATTTGATCAGATTTTGTTCTGAGTATTTTTATCTGTCAAGAGAGCGAACTTCTAGTTGAGCTATCTGTTATTAGCACTCTAGTGATCTCACTATGTGTTTATTTAGTTCGGCAACTGCTCATTAGCTTTCAAGTTTGTCTAGTCTGCGAACTAGCATTATTAGTGAGCATAAGATTTTTAATTGGGTAAAGGTTTTTAAAGGGTTATATTCATTCACCCCCCCTCTGAATACTGCACCTAACCTAACAATTGGTATCAGAGCGGGTCTCTGATCTATCAGATCTAACAATCTGCAGAGGATCCTGCTGATTTATTTGGTGCTTTTCAGAGTGTGCTTTCAGTGCTTGATATTTTGTTTTATCGACTTGTGCATTGCTTTGCTCATCTGGTTGCCTCTTACTTAAATGGGTCGACCTCCAGTTTATGACGGTTCTAACCTTGATAATTGGCTAGGAGGCCTATGTGTGTATGTAGATTCCATAGATCCCAAACTATGGAGCCTACTATCTAAAGGCCCACACAAACTGCCTCATGATGAGACCAAGTGGTCTAAAGAGGACAGTATAAAGAACCGTGACAATGTTATAATCCTTAACATCTTAAGAGCTGCAATCAATATTGATATGTACCCTTTTGCTCTCAGGTGCGCATCTGGAAAGGAGATATATGACGGAGTCATTTCTGCGCATAATCAACAAGGTGATAGCTGCTTGATGGCCAACCGGGATGATGAAGATGAGATCTCATCTCAGGTAAGCTCTGAATCAGATGGATACTCCTTTGATGAATTGATAGTGATGTATGAAGATTTGTTCAAAGTATCCAAGAAATTAAAATCTGAAAATAGAAGGTTGAAAAAGAGATGTGAACAGATTAACTCTAATGTTCTCTGTGAAAACTGTCAAAGATTAAAAACATCTCATGATATGTGCTTAGCTGATCTGAATATGAGTAAGGAACAAATCTCTTTATTGGAAAATAAAAATGAAGAATTGAGATTGCTAAATTCTGCCATGTCTGAGAGACTCTTAACGCTTGAAAAAGGGAAGAATTTAGTTGAAAATGAATGTGAGAAAGTGAGCACATTGATAGAAGAGATTGATAGCTACAAAGCCATTAATGTCTTACTTAATGAAAAGATTACAGATTCTGAAATGCTCATTTCTTCTCTCAAAAATGAAATCACTGAACTAAACAATTCCCTATTTAAGTCTCTTAAAAATAAAGAAAATCCAAAGGCTGTTTCTAAGAAGAAAGTCTCTGATGGAGGCAGTAATCAGGAAAATAAGAAAACAAAGGAGAAAATAAAAGTTTTGAAAAAGAATGATAACGATCAGCATGCTAAGAAAGCTCAGGTCAAACATTCTAGTGTCAAAAATGTCAAATGCTTTTACTGTGGAAAGTTTGGCCATGAGATGGCTGATTGTTTTGTGATAAAGAAGGATGAATTGAAGTATGATAGAACTCATGCTAGGAAGCCTACTGTGAGTAAACCTTCTTCTGCTCACGCCAAAAGGCATCAATGTTTTTATTGTCATAAAATAGGTCATCTCATGCATGATTGCAGACAAATGAAATTAGATGATCTATATGCTGTTAGAATGCATGATAAACTGTTCCATGCTAAAAATCATGCATCTCATAAAGAGAACACTCAATGTTCTCATTGTGGCAAATTGGGCCACATGGTTGAAAATTGCTGGCATGCTCAGGGAAATAGATTGAATTCTAAATTTGTAAAATTCCCTGCTTTCTATGATTCTGGTAGAAATAATTTAATTGATAAAAAGAAAAACTCTGCATGCTTCATCCGTGGAAAGCCAGGCCACAGAGCTGCAAACTGTTGGCATGCTAAGGGAAGAACAATTAACTCCAAAATTGCTATAATCCCTGTAAAAAGACATGCACTCTATAAGAATCTTGACAGAATGAATTCTTCATGTTTTAATCGTGGAAAACCTGGCCACAAAGCCTCTGAGTGCTGGGTGGCAGAGTTCAGAAAACAAAATGCCCATGCACACAATAGAAATTTTGATGTTCATGCACATGAATATAATGCCTACAATAAGGTGCATAAAAGGAACTCAAATTCTGTTAGTCATCATGGTAAGTCTGGTCAATTTGGTTATTCCTTGTCCAGCTATAAGTTGATGGGCTATGTTGATAATTCTGTTAAGAGATCAGTCAGAACACCTGTTAGGGCTCATACAGGACCCAAGGCAGCTTGGGTTCCTGCAAGATCATATTGATTGATATGTTGCAGGTGTGCCTTGGTGAGAGAAATAAAAGGGGTATTTTATCCAAGGTACTCAAATGAAAGCCCCATGATTCAACTCTTCAGGTTAGTTCTGAACTTGTTTTTTAAATTTCATCATCTGAAAATGCTGATTTGTCAGTTTGATATCTGAAATTGTTGAACTGATCGTTTGATGTCTGATATTCTCTCCATGTCTAGCTGATCAGTCTGCATTCCAGACTCAGCTATTGAGTTTTACTTTGGATATAGCTGATGCTCTTCTGTTGCCATCTCCTGCCAATTGCTGAACTGAGTTTGAATGGTCTTTAGTGTATATAGTTGATGCACTATATAGACTTTGTATAATGCTTGTGTCTTGTGTCAATGCATTGCATGCTTGATTACATACTTGGACTGAGCTTAAATGGGTCAGTTAGTGCACACAGTCAATGCATGTGTCTAGTGTTTGCATACATCATTTGCATGACTGTCAATGAAATTGATCAATGCATATAAGACTGATTTGCACTGCATTACATCTTGAAAAATCTGAAAAAGGATAAAAATGCTCATGACTTGGATGCATAAAGCTGAACTGATTGCATAGCATATCTCTTGCATCATGATGTCAGGGGGAGCTGAGAGTTCTATTCAATTCATTGAATCCTATTCACTTCTCAGTGTTCTCATTCAAATGATTCATATTCTTTGACATCAGTTGCTCATTGAACCATATTGCCAATTGCTATCCTTTCCCCATCTTTTTCACTGAACAGTAGTTCTGGTTCTGGTTCAGTACATTGAATGGTGATTATTGCAATTGTTCACTTATAAGAATCACATTTACAAATTGAAAAGAACTAAAGGTTTAACCTTTATAAATTGGAGAGTTAAGTGTCTGCACTTCAGAATTTGAGATAAATGAAAACTTTTATAGCTCTTAATCTTTGTCTCATAGCTAAAATAGAAAAAGTTTTTTTGTAATGCCTAAATGTGTTGAACTGGATATGTCTAGAACAGGCTAATAAGAGTGTGTACTGATTTTTTAAACAATCACTCTAAAAGAATTAAGGGCAGCAGTAAATAAGATCATTAATGTTATGAACTGAACATAGTGACAGAGCAATGGCTAATTGCACTGAGAAATTGTGAACTCCTCAAAAGAAGCAGGAGACTTCACATGTCATGAGGTGATTCAGAATATCTCTGTTCATAGGGTCTGTCACGCCCCGAGCGCGGAAGATACCCGGAGATGCGCGACGTGTCTATATCAATCATGTCAATCAGAGTGGTCGTGTATTCGACACAAAGACAGAGATGCGCAAAATAGCAAGATAACCCAATCCTTTATTTCATAATGGATAGACTATTACAAATCCAATACTCTGTTTAATAAAAAGAAAAGTACATAGTTGACTCGAGAAAACTATAGAAAAGACTAGATGACACTTGGAGAATCTCTATCTCTTTCACTCTTGATCATTCCCATCCGATTGACTTCCATCATCGTCGGACTTACCTGAAAAGTAAAAAGGGACAAACGGAATGAGCGAACGCTCAGTAGGAAATTATATCTCAAGTACTAGCGAGGGGTTTAAGTAATTACATTTTCATGAATGCAATAAAGCTATGCATGCTCGCATAAAACGACAAGATAGAGAGAATGTAATATCAAGAAAATAAGATGAACTTAGTCATGAACTTCCAACAAGATAACAAGTTTATTCGAGATATTCAAGCAAGTACATTTAACAAGTCATGTCAAGAACTTTGGCTATCATGTATCAAGCAAGTAAATTACCCCTTTTCGGGCCACGCATTTCATTTCATGTCAAGTACGAGTCAAGTACAAGATGTGTGTGGAATGTCCAATCAAGCAAGTCAAGTACTCGGTATAATGCCAGATACCTTATCATTTTAACTCCCATGGGCACAAGTACTTTCGGGTGCTCCTCCCAGGACCAGATTGGGCCCTATATGCGCAGGCATTTATCATGTGTTTTGACATCCACTCTTGTTTATAGCCCATAGAATTTCAATAATCAAGCTTGTAAACACGTATGACCACTTTGATAGATGAGAGTCCAAAATATGACAAAGGACATAGAATGGCGATAATAACGGTATAATCACGAGTTCGATAAAACTAGGTAGAATATGGTTCCCTTAACTTAGGTACCATGACAAATCAATATGGACATTCTTTATATAGAATTGAGGTCCACATGAACATAAGATCAAGCAAGATACCCTCATTCTTATCATAGAATTGGGGTTTACAAGAATGACACGATATGGCATGATATCATCATCCCATCAAGAATTTCTTATGATATACTCTTTGTATAATCATAAGGGCCGGTATACCATGTTTCTTTAGATTGACATGGCAAAAACTGTGTAATGGGTTTTTAGGGTACAACCAGCTCAGTCGGCCTTGAGGGAATCCAAGGCTACGAGGAGTCTTACGGAGGTCTCTATGACTAACTCGCTAGTCCAAAGGAACGGAATGTCCAATGGAGAGCTTGTATGTCAATGAGAGTTGAGTGTGATCGATAAATCAACATGAAACGTGGGACTATACTCACGGAGTGGAGAATAGTGCCGATATATATATATATATATGTATAATATGAAACCATCGGTAATAGAATCAGGATAAAATCAGTTTACAGTAAAAATAACGACTTAAGTAAAGTCGTGTATTGAATAATTAACGCCTAACAGAAGGGCGTTTACATATATTGCCAATTTGCAGAATTTCCATTATTTCATTAATTTATCAAAAACACGCCTTTCCTGGGGGCGTTTCTTCAAAGTTGACGACTGCAGAGGCAGGCGTCTCATCATTTACATATTCGACAGGATATAATTATTCTCAGAAATTTATCAAAAACGCGCCCTTGTCAGGGGCGTTAATCATTAAATTCTTATTTTCACAGAATATATATTCCAGGATTTTAACAGGTACGCGCCCTAGTAAGGGGCGTTTATTTTTAATTCACGCCCTATGATGGGGCGTTTACATATGGAAAACGACCTAGTCTAGGTCGTGAATTCAAGAGATACCATGAGTTTTTCATGGGCAGTAATAATTTCAGGATAATAGAATTCATGGAGAACGAATGTATGGTCATGACAATAAAATTTAGCAGGTTTGAAGACATGTGATCATGCATCATTGTAGGATCATTATTTCATAGATACTCAATTCTTAACATGGGTGATTAATGATTAAATGAAATTAACGCCTGTGTGCAGGGCGTCAAATCCAAATTGACGACCTTGGAAGGGTCGTGATTTGTAAAGTAGCGCCCTAGTCTGGGGCGTGTATTTCATAGTCACGCCCTTGCTAAGGACGTTTCTTTCAAGAAATTAACAGAAAGTCGTTCAGAAACTATAATAAACCAAACCATGTATATGCATGATAATTATTGTACTGTATCAATTTAGTTTGGGCTACAGTGACTTGAGAAAATCCTACCTTTAAGAGTTGATTTGGAGATGACCGTGAGGGGTTTTTGGCTAGCAGAGGATGATGGCTTTGATGAAGAGGCTTCTACTGCGACTTACGAACAGTGGCAGCAACAACAAGGAGAAGAACAATCGTTCTTCAGAGATCTTCACGCTACAGAACCTGTAGAGGAAGAGAAAAGAAGTAAATATGAAGATGTTGATATTCTTCATAGTTGTAATCGATGTTTTAAGAAGATAGAAGAATATTACCTATTCTTCGGCAGCAGCAGAGTTTCCTGGACAAGAAGAAAATAATTATTCTTCACATAATCTGAAGCAAGAAAAAAAGAAAACAAAAGAAAATAAGAAGAACAGTTTGTTCTTCACGTACCTAGCAGCAGACGTTCGATCAAATGGGTTTAGGGTTCGTTCGATCAAGACTATTTATAGGATTTAGGAGTCCTAACAAAAGTAGTGTTTGATTGAAAGTAATATTTCCAAGATTGAGTTATTACCACATTCGAACTCTTTCTCATAGTTATCACTTACCCTGGATAAGTTCTGGGTTCGAACGGTTCCGAATGGAATTAACGACTTTGGTCAGGGCGTGTATTATATAATTGACGCCTTGCATAAGGGCGTTTCTTAAAAAGCGCCTTGACAGAGGGCGTTTCGTGTTTTAAAACACGCCCAAGATAGGGGCGTTTATATTACTTACCCATTTGGTCGCGTGAGAACTGACGACCGCAGGTGTGGGCGTCCTTTCTTTATTAACGCCATGGATAGAGGCGTTTCTTTAAAAATTAACGCCTTAATAAGAGGCGTTATTTTTAATTTTGTTTTATTTCGTCCAATTAACCCTATTCCTTTCATATATTACTTCTGTAATATATATGTTTTAATTCATTTCAATTATTCATTTATTAGGGTTGCTACACCCTCCCCCACTTAAAAGAATTTGGTCCCCAAATTCAATATATATATAATTGTACAAGCGGAGAGTGTAGGACATATACCTCTTAGAATAACTCGGGAAATCGTTTCTTCATAGATTCCTCGGTCTCCCATGTCGCTTCGCGTTCAGGATTCTTATTCCATTGCACCTTGAGCATGGGAATAACCTTATTCCTTAGAGCTCGTATTTCTCGATCTAATATCTTCAAGGGCCTCTGTTCATATGTGAGATCTTTCTGGATCACCAGATCTCCATACTCAATAATATGTGACGGATCGTGCACATACTTCTTCAACATAGATATGTGAAATACATTGTGTACCTCGGACAACTGAGGAGGCAACGCGATGCGATAAGCAACCTCGCCAACTCTTTCGAGTACCTCAAATGGTCCGATGAATCTTGGCGTAAGCTTGCCCTTAACACCAAATCTTCGTATGCCACGTCCAGGGGATATTTTGAGAAATACATGATCTCCGATTTGGAATTCAAGATCTCTTCTTCTTGTATCTGCATAAGTCTTTTGTCTGGTCTGAGCAACTTGTAATCTTTCCCTGATTACTTGTATCTTCTCGGTTGTATCCCTTACCATGTCTGGACCTAATAGTTGTTTTTCTCCAACTTCGTTCCAACATATGAGAGATCGGCAACTCCTTCCGTATAAGGCTTCGAAAGGTGCCATTTGGATACTAGCTTGGTAGCTATTATTATATGCAAATTCAACTAAAGGTAAGTGGTCATGCCAGCTTCCTCCAAAGTCAATAATGCATGCTCTCAGCATATCTTCAACAACTTGATTAGTTCGCTCGGTCTGACCATCCGTTTGTGGGTGAAAAGTAGTACTAAAGTTGAGCCTTGTTCCCAACGAATGTTGTAATCCCTTCCAAAAATGAGAAGTAAAACGGGGATCTCTATCAGACACGATTGAGACAGGAATTCCATGTATCCTGACTATTTCTTTGATGTATAGTGCAGCTAGCACATCAATTGACCATCGGCTTTTGATTGGCAAGAAATGTGCCGATTTAGTCAATCGGTCAATGATAACCCAGATTCCATCATGTCCTCCTTTAGATTTAGACAAACCCATGATGAAGTCCATACCAATATCCTCCCATTTCCCCTTAGGAATATCTAGAGGATGTAGTTTTCCCGCAGGTTTTTGGTGTTCCGCCTTGACCTGTTGGCATGTGAGACAGCGTGATACATAGTCCGCTATTTCTCTTTTCATATTAGGCCACCAAAAGTTCCTCTTTACATCTTGGTACATTTTGGTTGATCCTGGATGAATAGTGTACCTGGATCGGTGAGCTTCATCTAAGATCTTCTTCTTTAATTCCGGACAATCGGGTATACAAGTTCTATCTTTGAACGATAATCTTCCATCAGAAGTTAGTTGAAAATCAGATTGTCCTTCTAATCTGCTTTTGATTTCTACTAATATAGGATCATCATCCTGAAGTATTTGTATTTCAGATAATAAGTCTGATTGTATGCTTACATGAGATAATGTGATAAATTTGGATTCCGTGTCCAAGCTTATATTGAGCTCGGAGAATTGTTCAAGTAACCTCCATTCTTGTATCATACAATTTGCTATCCTTGCTCTCGGCTTTCGACTAAGGGCATCAGCCACATAATTACCCTTTCCGGGATGGTATTGTATACTGAAGTCGAAGTCCTTGAGATATTCTAGCCAACGTCTTTGTCTCATGTTCAGCTCCTTTTGTGAAAATAGATATTTGAGACTTTTGTGATCGGAGTATACAGTAAACTGTACCCCATAGAGATAGTGTCTCCATATCTTTAGGGCAAATACTACCGCGGCCAGTTCCAAGTCATGGACGGGGTAATTCTCCTCATGCTTCTTCAGTTGACGAGAAGAGTATGCTATGACCTTCCCTTGTTGCATTAGAACACATCCGAGGCCAATGCCAGAAGCATCAGTGTAGACCTCGAATTTCTCTCCTTCAATTGGTAGGGCTAAGACCGGAGCTGTGGTGAGATGATCCTTGAGAGTTTGAAAACTGCTTTCACATTCCTCACTCCATTCATATCGGATCTCCTTACGAGTTAATCTTGTAAGTGGTACGGCGATCTTAGAGAAATCTTTGATAAATCGCCGATAATAGCCTGCAAGACCTAAGAAACTTCTGATCTCGCTTGTATTAGTGGGTCTCTCCCAGTTTCTCACAGCTTCAACTTTTGACGGATCCACAGATAAACCGTCCTTGGATATGACATGTCCGAGAAAAGCCACTTCTTCAAGCCAGAACTCGCATTTGCTGAGTTTAGCATATAATTGATTTGTCCTCAAGACTTGCAATGCAATCCTCAAATGCTCTTCATGTTCTTCCTTAGTCTTAGAATATATCAATATATCATCAATGAAGACTACTATGAATTGATCCAAGTAAGGCCTGAATATGCTATTCATTAACTGCATAAAGGCAGCAGGGGCATTTGTTAGTCCAAAAGGCATAACAACAAATTCGTAATGGCCATACCTGCTTCTGAATGCAGTCTTGTGAATGTCATCGTCCTTGATTCTTAATTGATGATATCCCGACCTGAGATCAATCTTGGAGAAATATTTGGATCCTGAAATCTGATCAAATAACTCATCGATTCTCGGCAGTGGATACTTGTTCTTGATAGTAAGATGATTCAACTGTCGATAGTCGATACACAATCTCATGGACCCATCCTTCTTCTTTACAAATAAGACTGGCGCTCCCCACGGGGAAGTACTTGGTCTAATAAACCCTTTTCGGATTAGTTCCATCAACTGCTCCTTCAACTCCTTGAGTTCAGCAGGGGACATTCTATATGGTGCCTTGGAAACAGGACCGGCACCAGGGACTAAGTCAATGGTGAAGGCCACTTCTCTTTGAGGGGGTAATCCCGGCAATTCTTCCGGAAATACGTCTGGAAATTCTCGCACTACCTGAATGTCCTCTATCTTGGTTTCTTTAGCTTCTTTAATAGTGACAAAAGCAAGGAAGGATACACATCCTTTCTTGACGAGCTTGCTTGCTCGAAGAGCCGAGATAAGAGGGGATTTGCTTCGACTCTTAGGACTAGTATAAGTCAGTTCCGAAAATTCCTTGAAAACAATCTTGCTATCACGGCAATCAACCGTTGCCTGGTATTTGGATAACCAATCTGCCCCTAGTATAACATCATATTCTTTTAGATCTAAGCAGATAAGATCAATAGGAAAATTCTTTCCTCGAACCAATACCTCACAATTTTGGTAATGATGTGTGATATCCGTCTCGTTTCCGAGAGGAGTAGACAATATTATCTTCATCCATTCTGGTTCTAGAGGTAATGGGTCAGCAAACTTCTTGGAAATAATGGAATGCGATGCACCCGTATCAAATAAAACATGTGCATATTTAGAACAAATTTTTAATGTACCTTCCACCAATCCGCCTTCTTCTTCTGGTTCGGTCCCTTGGATTGCATGAAGATGAGCATTCTTTGTCACTGGACGTTTACCCTCACCGGCTTGGTCATTCATTAATGGACAATCGGGAATCCGATGTTCACGACTCCCACAACGGAGACATGCTCCTAGTTTCCTCCAGCATTCTTCTGTTTTGTGACCAGCCTTGTCACAATGCTTGCATACTACGTTTGAAGGGGTAGTGGTGATAGAGAAAGGCTTGGATTTCTTGTACTTCTGATCTTGAGAGGAAGAACCTCCATTATTGGGCCTCTTCTTAAAGTTGGGTTTAAAAGAACCCGAACTTGTGACTTGCTCCTTTTTGTCTTTCCCACGGATCCTATCAGATAATTCCGTGGCATCTTCAAGCAACTGAGCTCGGCGCACCATTTCAGTATAAACTTGAATATCCATAGGCGCCAATTGAGTAATGTAGTGAGGCCTAAGCCCATTAAGAAATCTACGAGCTTTCATCTTTTCCGTGCTAATTAAATGCTTAGCATATCTAGACAGTCTAGAGAACTGTGCTTCATAATCAGCCACCGATAAAGATCTTTGCTTTAATGCGGCAAATTCGGCGGCCTTCTTTTCCTGGACCCTATCAGAGAAATATTTGGCGTTGAAATATTCAACGAATTCACCCCATGTAACTTGAGTTGGGTCAATAGTAGCTTCAATCGACTCCCACCAGCATCTAGCATCCTTTTCTAACTGGAAAGTAGCTAATAAGACTTTGTCCTGATCCGTGCATTGCATAACATGGAATATACGTTCAATCTCCCGAACCCAATGCTCGGCATCGTCTGGATCGGTCGATCCCATGAACTTCGGGGGATTCATATTCTTGAATGCTTGGTGTAAGCTTCCAGCTCGTGGAGCACCACCTTGTGCTACCTGTTGTAGCACTTGGGTCATCCCTTGAAGGGTACGCTACATGTTGCGCCATTGAGCACGTTCGGCAGCCATTATCCTACAATTACGATAGCTACGTTAGTATTATATCACTATGATCTTATAAAGGACTCATTGATTATTTAACCCTTGGTTCTACCCACTCTCACTTGGTTAAAGGTTTTGAAACCTATCCTTGGACTTGGGTTTCCTAGGAATTGAATACCTTAGGCTCTGATACCACAAAGACTGTCACGCCCCGAGCGCGGAAGATACCCGGAGATGCGCGACGTGTCTATATCAATCATGTCAATCAGAGTGGTCGTGTATTCGACACAAAGACAGAGATGCGCAAAATAGCAAGATAACCCAATCCTTTATTTCATAATGGATAGACTATTACAAATCCAATACTCTGTTTAATAAAAAGAAAAGTACATAGTTGACTCGAGAAAACTATAGAAAAGACTAGATGACACTTGGAGAATCTCTATCTCTTTCACTCTTGATCATTCCCATCCGATTGACTTCCATCATCGTCGGACTTACCTGAAAAGTAAAAATGGACAAACGGAATGAGCGAACGCTCAGTAGGAAATTATATCTCAAGTACTAGCGAGGGGTTTAAGTAATTACATTTTCATGAATGCAATAAAGCTATGCATGCTCGCATAAAACGACAAGATAGAGAGAATGTAATATCAAGAAAATAAGATGAACTTAGTCATGAACTTCCAACAAGATAACAAGTTTATTCGAGATATTCAAGCAAGTACATTTAACAAGTCATGTCAAGAACTTTGGCTATCATGTATCAAGCAAGTAAATTACCCCTTTTCGGGCCACGCATTTCATTTCATGTCAAGTACGAGTCAAGTACAAGATGTGTGTGGAATGTCCAATCAAGCAAGTCAAGTACTCGGTATAATGCCAGATACCTTATCATTTTAACTCCCATGGGCACAAGTACTTTCGGGTGCTCCTCCCAGGACCAGATCGGGCCCTATATGCGCAGGCATTTATCATGTGTTTTGACATCCACTCTTGTTTATAGCCCATAGAATTTCAATAATCAAGCTTGTAAACACGTATGACCACTTTGATAGATGAGAGTCTAAAATATGACAAAGGACATAGAATGGCGATAATAACGGTATAATCACGAGTTCGATAAAACTAGGTAGAATATGGTTCCCTTAACTTAGGTACCATGACAAATCAATATGGACATTCTTTATATAGAATTGAGGTCCACATGAACATAAGATCAAGCAAGATACCCTCATTCTTATCATAGAATTGGGGTTTACAAGAATGACACGATATGGCATGATATCATCATCCCATCAAGAATTTCTTATGATATACTCTTTGTATAATCATAAGGGCCGGTATACCATGTTTCTTTAGATTGACATGGCAAAAACTGTGTAATGGGTTTTTAGGGTACAACCAGCTCAGTCGGCCTTGAGGGAATCCAAGGCTACGAGGAGTCTTACGGAGGTCTCTATGACTAACTCGCTAGTCCAAAGGAACGGAATGTCCAATGGAGAGCTTGTATGTCAATGAGAGTTGAGTGTGATCGATAAATCAACATGAAACGTGGGACTATACTCACGGAGTGGAGAATAGTGCCGATATATATATATATATATGTATAATATGAAACCATCGGTAATAGAATCAGGATAAAATCAGTTTACAGTAAAATAACGACTTAAGTAAAGTCGTGTATTGAATAATTAACGCCTAACAGAAGGGCGTTTACATATATTGCCAATTTGCAGAATTTCCATTATTTCATTAATTTATCAAAAACACGCCTTTCCTGGGGGCGTTTCTTCAAAGTTGACGACTGCAGAGGCAGGCGTCTCATCATTTACATATTCGACAGGATATAATTATTCTCAGAAATTTATCAAAAACGCGCCCTTGTCAGGGGCGTTAATCATTAAATTCTTATTTTCACAGAATATATATTCCAGGATTTTAACAGGTACGCGCCCTAGTAAGGGGCGTTTATTTTTAATTCACGCCCTATGATGGGGCGTTTACATATGGAAAACGACCTAGTCTAGGTCGTGAATTCAAGAGATACCATGAGTTTTTCATGGGCAGTAATAATTTCAGGATAATAGAATTCATGGAGAACGAATGTATGGTCATGACAATAAAATTTAGCAGGTTTGAAGACATGTGATCATGCATCATTGTAGGATCATTATTTCATAGATACTCAATTCTTAACATGGGTGATTAATGATTAAATGAAATTAACGCCTGTGTGCAGGGCGTCAAATCCAAATTGACGACCTTGGAAGGGTCGTGATTTGTAAAGTAGCGCCCTAGTCTGGGGCGTGTATTTCATAGTCACGCCCTTGCTAAGGACGTTTCTTTCAAGAAATTAACAGAAAGTCGTTCAGAAACTATAGTAAACCAAACCATGTATATGCATGATAATTATTGTACTGTATCAATTTAGTTTGGGCTACAGTGACTTGAGAAAATCCTACCTTTAAGAGTTGATTTGGAGATGACCGTGAGGGGTTTTTGGCTAGCAGAGGATGATGGCTTTGATGAAGAGGCTTCTACTGCGACTTACGAACAGTGGCAGCAACAACAAGGAGAAGAACAATCGTTCTTCAGAGATCTTCACGCTACAGAACCTGTAGAGGAAGAGAAAAGAAGTAAATATGAAGATGTTGATATTCTTCATAGTTGTAATCGATGTTTTAAGAAGATAGAAGAATATTACCTATTCTTCGGCAGCAGCAGAGTTTCCTGGACAAGAAGAAAATAATTATTCTTCACATAATCTGAAGCAAGAAAAAAAGAAAACAAAAGAAAATAAGAAGAACAGTTTGTTCTTCACGTACCTAGCAGCAGACGTTCGATCAAATGGGTTTAGGGTTCGTTCGATCAAGACTATTTATAGGATTTAGGAGTCCTAACAAAAGTAGTGTTTGATTGAAAGTAATATTTCCAGGATTGAGTTATTACCACATTCGAACTCTTTCTCATAGTTATCACTTACCCTGGATAAGTTCTGGGTTCGAACGGTTCCGAATGGAATTAACGACTTTGGTCAGGGCGTGTATTATATAATTGACGCCTTGCATAAGGGCGTTTCTTAAAAAGCGCCTTGACAGAGGGCGTTTCGTGTTTTAAAACACGCCCAAGATAGGGGCGTTTATATTACTTACCCATTTGGTCGCGTGAGAACTGACGACCGCAGGTGTGGGCGTCCTTTCTTTATTAACGCCATGGATAGAGGCGTTTCTTTATAAATTAACGCCTTAATAAGAGGCGTTATTTTTAATTTTGTTTTATTTCGTCCAATTAACCCTATTCCTTTCATATATTACTTCTGTAATATATATGTTTTAATTCATTTCAATTATTCATTTATTAGGGTTGCTACAGGGTCAAATCCATAGGGGGAGTCCTCACCAAGTAACTGAGGGTACTGGCCTCTGATCAAGGTGTACCCTTAATGTCAAAAGTGAAGACTATTCTTTGTGGGTTTTGATCTGAAATAGGTCTAGTAGTTTATGCCTAGTAACTAGGGGTACCTGCCTCTGATCAAGGTGTACACCTAATGTCAACAGCATAAATGCCACTGATCTATTTACTTAGTTCAGGTTCAGAAATTGAAAAATGAAAAACAAACTGCTGTAACCCTTTGAAAATCAAAAGTCTATGAGTGAAAATTATTTTTATTAATACATATTCAAGTTGCCTTTCTTGAACTTTCATGTTTAGACACAAAATGGTATTATTTCAGACTTATCTATTAATACCATGTGCCCTAGATTCATTGCTATAAATAGAATCAATAAACTCTTTTTCAGGGGTCAGGTTCTTTACTCTAAGATTTATCACTGTTAAACCTGAATTTTTGAAAATTGTATGTTGCTGATTCTTATACTTTAACAGTGGCTCATAATCATGTTTCCTTTCTGAACATATGATTCAGCTGTTATCAAGTGACCCTCCTACCTTCTCTACCTTGTTTATCTGTTCATATTCCTTCTCAAAGGGGGAGCATTTATTTAGGGGGAGAAATACTTCAGGAGAAGTCATACCTTCAGGGGGAGCTTCTTGCTCTAGCAGTCACTTGCATGCATAATGCACTTTGCACTCTTGTTTTTACTGTTTTTCTCTTTTTGATCATGTCAAAGGGGGAGAAAATCTTGTGTGACTCACTGTCACATTGTGTTGCCATCATCAAAAAGGGGGAGAATGTTGTGTCTCTTAGGCACAAGCATGTGCTATGTTACTTTGATGATAGCAATGCTATTTGGTTTTGATGATAGCAAGACAGTGAGTGCATTTGAGTGCATTTGATATTGTATTTTGATGATAGCAATGTTATTGTGCATTGATGATTGCAATAAACAAAGTACATTTCTATGTATTCTTATTCTTGAGCATTCTGCATATTGATAGCAACATGAATGATGATGTTTAGCATTGATGGCATTTGCTCTTTATATATGTGCATTGCATTATGTCAGATATCATGTCTCTGCATATATCAAGTCTGGGTAGCAAAGTCTATACACTGGATTGTGTATTTGTGCATCATGCAAGTCTATACATTGGACTCTCGTTCAAGCCTATGCATTGCATTGGTTAAGTGTGCACAGCGTCATCGCACTTCATTAGAAGTGTGTACAGCGTCAACGCGTGAAGTCTGTACAGCCGGGTCATATGCTCCTAAGTCTATGCATTACTGTTCATGCATCAGTATTCATCAAGTCTGTACAGCATGTCTCTCACGTTGGAAGTCTATACATTGGTGTGGGTCATCCAAGTCTGTACACTTGCTGCACTGTTCAAGCTCATACACTGGCAGCTCTGCTTAAGTCTATACATTCGCTGCAGAGATCACTGTCAAGTCTGCACATTGGTCTTCGATTTCAAGTCTATACACTGGCTTATTCTTCAAGTCTGTACAGCCGTTTGCATTGGATTTCATGTCTAGACATTGCACTGTAGCATCCATTGTCTTCGTGTTGTGTTTACGTCTTCGTGTTAATTTTGTGTTCAAGTCTTCATGATTGTTTTTGTATTTCTATCTTCGAGTCATCTTTTCGCTGGGTCTTTAAGTCTGTCTAGGTTCAAGTGTCGTTTCACTTCGCGTCGTTCTCCGTGCTGTCTGTCACCTCGTGGTGTTTTTCATAATTGTGTCTTCGCGTTATCTTGTGTATCTGGTCTTCGTGTTGTGTTCGTGTCATTCCCTCTATTATGTCTTCGTGTCACTTACTGTAGTTCTTCGTATTGTTTCAGTGTCTACGTCGTCGTGTTACCCCGTGTCAATTACTGTTCTTGACTTCGTGTCAAATCACTGTTCTGTCTTCGTGTTGTTCCTACACTCTGTGTCGATTTCATCTTTTGTCTTTGTCTTGTGTTTTCATAACCTCGTGTTAGTGTTTCTGTGATTTCGTTCATGTTTCGTAACCACACTTCGTGTTGGTTACTGTTGTTTCTGTGACTTCGTGTCATGTTTCCACACTTCGTGTCGTTCATGTTTCGTAACCACACTTCGTGTTGGTTACTGTCGCTCTTATGACTTTGTGTCGTGTCTCCCAGACCTCGTGTCATTTTTCACTCCGTGTCTATTTCAGTTTTCGTCTTCGTGTTGTTTTCAACTCGTGACGGTCTCTGTCATCTGTCTCCATGTCGTACTCACTCCGTGTCGTTTTTGTTCCACTGCGTGCAGAACATCACAGCACCTCGTGTTGCTTCCTGTTTCACTTCGTGTCGTTTTCCGTTTTGTGTTCTTCGTGTCGTTCTTACTTTGAGTCGTTTTCTTTGTTATTTCCGTCTTCGTATCGTTTCTGTTTTCATGAATTCGTGTCATCTTCATTGTCTTCGTGCTGTTTTCACCGCGTGTCGATTACTGTTTCATCTAGTATTGTTTTTCCACTTAGTGTCGTTTCCGAATTATCTCTTCGTGTTGTTCTTCCTAGACATCGTGTCTTTCGTGTGTTGAAACCACACTTACTGTTGGTTTCTGTTTACCTCCATGTTGTCCTCGTGTCGTTCTCATTACTGGTTATTATATCATGTCGTTTTACTTCGTGCTACAGTCACCATGGTGTTCTTCGTGTCGTTCTTCTGGTTACCTCGTGTTGTTTTATAACCTTACTTCGTGTTGTTCTCAGTGCATCTAGTATTTCTATTACATACTTCGTGCAGCTTTAGTTCCTATGGCCCTCAGCTTTAATGATTTTCATCTCCTTGCAGATCCGAGGAAGAACATTCCACACACCTGGGTAGCACGTGATCCGAGGCTGGAATGAAGCCTGCTGAGAGACTGCCACGTGGACCGAATTCTTAGGGCTGGAAATGTGGAGGTCACACGTCGTGGCTGATGATGCTGCTGCTGCTATATATATGAGACCTTCGTCCACAGATGAAGGTGATCGAGTTGGCGAGAAGAAGAGTCCATACAGAGAGCCACGATCCTGATAGAAAAAGAAAAAAGAAAGAAGAGAAGAGCAGAAAGTGAGAGATTAGGAGAGCAGAAGAAAGAGAAAGAGAGAGATAGAAGTGTGAGCCGAAGAGTATAGAGGAGCAGAGATCGAGAGAGTGAAAGAGAAGAAGAAGAAGAGAAGAGAAGAGGAAGAAAAGCTTACCTGAAGATCTGTCTACTGGACCGTGGATCAAATCCAGGCCAGTCAGCTCCGTTGAGAGCCACATTGTGCATTTCGTGTTTCAGCTTTCTGTCTGCTGAAGTTATTTTCGTTTATTGTTTTTCCTTTGTTTTCTGGTTTGCTGTGCTTTCCGATACTCTGTAGAGAGGTCGGGGTTCCTCCTGTGGGTTCAGGAGAAGGGAGACTTTGTGTCTTCGGTTTGCAAGTAGCTGGGTGCTACTTGTGGTTGGTACCCTCCCGTGTGGAGGAAGAGAGACTTGAGTCTCTGGTTGCCTTTGACAGGGTGTCATCGGTTGTTTCCCTCCGGGTTGGAGGAAGGGAGATTGTTATCTCCGGTTGCAAGTAGCTGGGTGCTACTTGTTGATTCCCTCCGGTTTGGAGGAAGGGAGACTTGTCTCCGGTTCTGGGCTTGTGGATTCAAGTCCAGGGGTTCCCTCCAGGTCTGGAGGAAGAGAGACCTTGTGTCTCTGATTTGCTAGTGACTGGTGTCACTAGTGGTTCCCTCCGGTTGGGAGGAAGAGGGGAGGTTGTTCCCCTGGTCAAGCTGTTTGGCAACACCTGTTGCAGACTGAGTCTGCTGTTTCTAGCGTGAGCTAGTGGAAGCCACACTCGGTTTGAGTGTGGGGTGGATGTAGGTCTGCTGGACCGAACCACCTAAAAACCCCTTGTGCGCTGTGGTTTGATTTGGCTATTTGTGTTTCCGCTAGATGTTTGCATAGGGGCGCTTCTAGTGTTTGCTTACAGGTTGAGTAAATGATTTGATCAGATTTTGTTCTGAGTATTTTTATCTGTCAAGAGAGCGAACTTCTAGTTGAGCTATCTGTTATTAGCACTCTAGTGATCTCACTATGTGTTTATTTAGTTCGGCAACTGCTCATTAGCTTTCAAGTTTGTCTAGTCTGCGAACTAGCATTATTAGTGAGCATAAGATTTTTAATTGGGTAAAGGTTTTTAAAGGGTTATATTCATTCACCCCCCCTCTGAATACTGCACCTAACCTAACAATCCCAACACAAAGTCCATGCTAATGTCCTACCATGGACTATCCGGGACGGGGAGGGGAGTATAGAGGCCAATATTCTGCTTCCTTTATTTGGCCATGGCGCATGTGCGGCACTGGGCCCCGATGCGAGCGACATCTCTCTTCAAGCTAGGCCAATATAATCTATGCTCAACCGACTCTATGGTCTTATCCCGGCCGAAGTGGCCAGCAAGACCTCCCGCGTGCATCTTTCACGTAAGAAAGTCACGAACCGAAGTCCGTGGGATGCACAATTTGTCACCCCGGAATAGGTGACCCTCCTGTAGCATAAACTCACTATAATAACGCGAGGGACCGGCCTGATGGGCTGCATAGATCGGATCGAAATCCGGACAATCAGCATAAGCATCCTTCATCCTCTCTAACCCTACCACCTCAACACTCATGGTGGTCAACATCATCACCTGCCGACTCAGCGCATCAGCAACCTTGTTCTCCGCCCCTGCCTTATGCTTGAGCATGAAAGTGTACTCCTGGAGATACTCCACCCAACGATTGTGGCAAGCGTTCAGCTTCTTTTGGGTATGGAGGAATCGTAAGGCCTCATGATCAGATAAGAGGACAAACTCCTGGTGCAACAAATAGTGCCTCCAATACCGCAATGCCTGGACAACTGCGTAGAATTCTTTGTCATATGTGGAATATCGCAACTTGGCATCATTAAGCTTCTCGCTAAAGAATGCTATGGGGTGGGACTCCTGACTCAACACGCCACCAATGCCCACTCCAGAGGCATCACATGTGACCTCAAACACCTTGGAAAAATCAGGTAAAGCAAGAACATGTGCCTGGGTCATGCACTCCTTAATGTCCTGAAAGGCCATGGCTGCAGCCTTAGTCCATACGAATACCCCATTTTTAATGCAATTAGTGATCGGGCAGTGATAGAACTGAAGCCACGAATGAAGCGGTGATATAACATCACTAAGCCATGGAAGCTCCGGACATCGTGGAGGGTGTGGGGCTCGGGCCACTCTCTGATGGCCCTAATCTTCTCCAGATCGACGGAGACTCCATCTCTAGACACAATGAACCCGAGGAAAGTGATCTGATCAGTCATGAAGGCACACTCCTTCGGGTTGGCGAATAAACTCTCTCACCTTAAAACGACACAGACCTGCCTAAGGTGGTCTAAGTGGTCCTCCTTAGTGCGGCTGTAGATAAGAACATCATCAAAGTAGACGACCAAGAAGACCCCTATCATAGGGCATAAAACATGAGTCATCAACCGAAGGTACTAGGGGCGTTGGAAAGCCCGAAGGGCATAACCAATCACTCATAAAGACCATCCTTGGTCTTGAATGCCATCATCCATTCATCCCCAGGCCTGATCCGTACCTTGTGATAGCCACTACGAAGATCTATCTTTGAAAAGATAGTGGCTCCCAAAATCATGTCTAACAAATCATCCAATCAGGGAATGGGAAAGCGATACTTCACCGTGATCTTGTTGATCGCACGGTTATCGACACACATCCTCCATGTACCGTCCTTCTTTGGGGCTAACAATGCGGGAATAGCGCAAGGGCTCTTACTGTCCCTAAGAGATCCTCGACTCATCAACTCCTCGACCTGCCTTTGAAGTCTGGAATGGTCTGTGGGAGTCATCCTATAGTGGGGGAGGTTGGGCAAGGATGAGCCCGGGAGAAGGTCGATCTCATGTTGGATGTCCCTCATAGGCGGAAGGCCTTCGGGGAGGTCTTCCGGGAAGACATCAGAAAAATCCCGGAGGATTGCAGCTACCTCTGGAGGGTGCTCATCATCATACCTAGGTGCGACATCCTCCACTCCTCGGACAACAACGGCAAGGATAGCGCTACCCCCGATCACCTCTTGTTCCATCTCTTGCGGGCTAATCATCATTAACCTCCTGGGTGGGAGGCCTCCTGTGCTAGGAGCAATCGAAGAGGTAGTATCATGCGTCGTGGATGAGGTGAAAGGACCAATTATCCCCTGACTAGGAGGGGTGGAAGTGCTGGGACCGACTGGTCCTTGGACAGAAGGATCCTTCGGCTGGGTGGGATGGAGGATGATCCTATGGCCCCCATGGTCGAATGTGCAAGTGTTCGACCGACCTTGGAGGGTGGCATCCCGATCAAACAGCCAAGGCCTACCTAGGATAATGCTACCTACCTCCATAGGCAACACATCACACCAGATCTCATCATGGTAAGCCTGGAACTGTAGCGGCACCAGACATCTCAGCCTGATCGGGATGGAAGTAGAATCCACCCAAGAAACTCTATAAGGTGCAGAGTGATCCACGGGTGTCAAACCGAGACGCTTAACCGTGCCCGTAGAGATGGCGTTAATGCAACTCCCGCAATCAATGATCACCTTGCACGCCTTTCCTCCCAGCCTACAAAATGTATGGAAGATGGTGGTACGACGACACTCGTCACTCACCTAGGGCTGGGTAAGGATACACATGACTACTCCCAACTGTACATCACTCTGTTGCTGGATACCTGGGGCATCAACGGGTTCTCCCTCCATGAGTTCATCAAAGAACTCTCCGCTAAATCCTGATCAACCTCGTAACTAATCGATACCAACTCAGGTGTGGGGTCGCCGGTAGATGGATCAGAGATGACAAGCGACTCCCGAGTGGGACACTTGGTCGAATAGTGGCCAACCCCACCACACCTATAGCAGGTTCCCTTAGTCCCGAAGCCCTGGGATGTTCCACCAACCATCGGCCCCTAACCATTATCCATAGGGCAGACTGCGGGTGTAGGAAGTTGTTGCATCCCTACGGTTTTGATGATGTCTCACACTATAAATCACTTTGTTTTTATCTCTAAATCAATTTGCTCGTATACGGTGCATTTCCTTGTTTCTAAGCATGAAGGGGATCTGTGCTAATAGCATGATTTAGGTCCGTGCATTTCAGGTTATTCGTTCTTTTGCTTAATGCATATTGAGTCAATGCTAGTTCTGCATCTTGCACATAAAGTACTTGCCTCCGTGCAAGTCCTTGTTCATACACAGGTTTTGTTGTTCATAATTTTATCTTTGTGCATTTTTCGTGGTCGTGAGCATTAAGGTCCGTGCATATCATGTCTCTGCATCTCACCTCTCGAGGTTGGTGCAATTCCTGACCAGAATGCATTGGTTAGGTTGGTCGTTCCTTCATCTCGATGCAAGCTTTGTCTTGTACTTCTCATTGCCATCTCGGTGCAGTTCCAGCTTGGACTGCATATCGCGACTCGGTGCATGCCTTGCTTAAAACAACTCATGATCGGTGCATAGTCTAGCCTATACAAGTCTCTTTAGCAACGAAGTCAGTGCTGTTCCTATTTCAAGTCTTATTAGACTCGGTGCAAAGTCCTGTAGACAGCTAACGTAGATTGGTGCATCTTCTGATTCATTTCAGGTCGGTGCTTGTCATAGCCCAACTTAGCCGATGCTTACTCTTTAGACTTGGTGCAAACTTTTCTCTCTGGTAAAAAAAGTGAGTGCACTTTGTGTTTTGCTGATTCTTGTCCGTGCATATCTGTTGCACGATTAAACTCCTACTCAGTGCAGCTTTTACCTTCTTACTCAATACACCAATACGAATTATGCTAAGAGTATGACGAAATGTTTATTTCTTCTCTGACAATTTATCTGTGCATTCACCTGGATGGCACGTGATCCGAGGTAGATAGACGTCCAAAACATTCTCACACGTACCCCAACATCTTCAGGCGGGAAATGTGGTATCCACACGCCTCAGGTTCTTGATCAGATATATATATATGCTGAGGAAAAGGGTTTGAGAGAGGATGGAACAGTGAGAAAGAAGAGCAGCGTGGGAGCAGTGCTTCAAGAGAGAAACCCAGAGACAACCCACTCCATCCAGAGCTAAGAGAAAAATTTCTGAGAGAGAGAAGTGATTGTGAATGCGAAGATCTGCTTCTACGGAAGCTACATTGCTTTTGTTTTTATAAGAAAATTGTCGTTCATCGATCGTTTTGTTTTTGAGTTTCTCTTACTCTTATTTCATTCTGTTACCCTCCACTGTTCGGAGGAAGGGAGAAGTTCTCCAGTTCCCTCCATTGTCTTGGAGGAAGAGAGGCTCGATCCTCTAGTTGTGTGAGTTACTTGGGAGTAACTGTACAGGGTTCCCTTTCCTGTGTGCAAAGGAAGGGAGATTGGTTCTCCAGTGTTTTCATCTGGTCGATCAGAAGACTGAGGAGGCTGTTTCTCAGGGCAAGCTGTTTGGCAGCGGTTGTTGCAGACTGAGTCTGCTGTGTGCGACTCTATATTGCAAGGAAACCTTACTCTCTTGAGTAAGGGGTGGACGTAGATTGAGGATAGCAATCGAACCACCTAAAAATTCCCAGTCTTCTTTGTGGTTTGCTTGTTTACGCTGTGATGTTCTCCATCTACTTGACACATTGCTTCATTTTGGGTGACTTTCTCGATCTCATTTCTCATACTAGTCATCTTTGTTGCCTGTCTCCGAAGTCTTTTTCACTGCAACTTGAGGGGTTGAGAAATCATGTCTTTGTTGTTTGAATTTGGGAGTGATCTATTCAACCCCCCCCCCCCCTTCTATCTCACTTTCTGCTGCACGTATCAATTGGTATCAGAGCTGGTTTTCATCATGTGGGCCAACGGTCAGGGTAATCCTAATGGTCCTCGAAGCTTCATGGCTGAGGGACAGTCTATCAGCCGCCCTCCATTCTTTAATGGTAACAATTATCTTTTCTGGAAAAACAGGATGGAAGTATTCATTGTTGTGCCCCTGTGGTTTTGATGATGGTTTTGTTGATTGATTGTTGGTGTGAGTTAATCAAATGTTCAGTCATCCTGCTGCTCAATTTAGAGTCATATTTGATGATCAGTCATGCTACATGTTAAACTGATGCATAAAGCATTCATTGCTGTGGTTTTAATGATTTATCTGGTTTTGATGATTGGTGTTTGATGTTAATCATTGTGAGTCATCCTGATGAGATGTTCATTCAGGACTTCATATGCTCATTCAGTTTATCTGCTGACATTGTGCTTTGATGATAGCTTCATGATTGTGATTTGTATATCATCTGGAGAATGCACGTGTATGACTGATATATTGTGTGTGTTAGACTTCTGGTATGTGCATGATCTATACATCACCTTCAATCTACAAGTCTATACATTAGACTGTTCTTCAAAGTCTGTACATCAGACTGTACATCGTCTTCGTGTTGTCTCTGTACTTGAGTCTTCGTGTTGTTTCCCCTCACTAACACGAAAAGATCTCGTGTCGTCTGAGCTTACAACACTTCGTGTTGATTTCCATGCTTTACAAGAAAAAGCTGCTAAGAGGTAATACTTCGTGTGTCCGTACTGTTTCTGTCTTCGTGTTGGTTTCCCTGAACCTCATGTCATTCTTGCTTCGTGTCCACACCTCGTGTCAGTGTCTGTCTTCGCCTTTATGTTAAATTCAGCTCGTGTCGTTTTCGTCTTCGAGTTGTTCTTCTACTTCCACCATTTCATCACGTTTCGAGATAGCCGTGTTGTCTTTCACTTCGTGCAGCCTATGTGACTGTGTTGTCCCCATGTCATCCTTAGTTCATGTCGTGCTTGTGTATTTCTGTCTTCGAGTCATTTTTCGCTGGATCTTTATGTCGGTCTAGGTTCAAGTGTCGTTTCACTTTCGTGTCGTTCTCCTTGCTGTCTATCTCCTCGTGGTGTTTTCACAATTATGTCTTCGTGTTAGTTTTTATGTTTTTGACTTCGTGTCGTTTGTCTTGTGACCTCGTGTCGTTTTTGTTCTGTAACCACACTTCGTGTTGGTTACTGTCGTTCTTGTGACTTTGTGTCGTGTCTCCCAGACCTCGTGTCATTTTCACTCCGTGTCAACTTCATCTTAGTGTTGTTTTCATCTTCGTGTCGTTTTTCACTCCGTGTCGATTTCAGTTTTTGTCTTCGTGTTGATTTCAACCCATGTCAATTACTGTTTCATCTTTGTGTTGTTTTCATTCCGTGTCATTTTTTGTTCCACTGCGTGCAGAACATTGCAGCACCTCGTGTTGCTTTCTGTGCCACCACCTTGTGTCACTCTCTTCATTGTGTCTGTTCTGTCACAGTATACCTCGTGTCGTTTTCTGTGTGAACCTCGTGTCGCTTCTCTCTGTCCTCTAGTTGCATCTCGTGTCATCTTCCTTGCTGTGTTAGCCTTGTTCGTTGTATCACAGTTCGTTCACTTCCAACCTCGTGAAGTAGTCACCCTGTGTTGACATTACATACCTCGTGCGCCTTAGCTTTAAATAAGCATGCAGCGAACTCTGATTGATTAATGGTGTTAATCTCATTACAGGTCCGAGGAAGAACATTTCAGACACCTGGGCTGCACGTGATCCAAGACAAGAGGAACAAAATGCAATGAAGGCACGTGGCAAGAAAGTTCTGGATCAAGCGTGGGAGGCACACGCGTCTTGTGCCCTATCCACCTGCTGCTGATGCTATATAAGGAAGCCTTCGTCCACAGATGAAGCTCGATCGAGTTGGCGAGAAGAAAAGCGTATACAGAGAGCCACGATCCAGATAGAAGAAGAAAAGAAAAAGAAGAAGAGCAGAAGGAGAAGGAGAAGAAGAGAGGTAGAGAGCTCGAGAAGAGTGTGAAGAGAAGAAGAAGCAGAGAGTGAGAGGAGAGCAGAAGAAAGAGAAAGAGAGAGATAGAAGTGTGAGCCGAAGAGTATAGAGGAGCAGAGATCGAGAGAGTGAAAGAGAAGAAGAAGAAGAGAAGAGAAGAGGAAGAAAAGCTTACCTGAAGATCTGTCTACTGGACCGTGGATCAAATCCAGGCCAGTCAGCTCCGTTGAGAGCCACATTGTGCATTTCGTTTTTCAGCTTTCTGTTTTGCTGAAGTCATTTTTCGTTTATTGTTCTTTCCTTTGTTTTCTGGTTTGCTGTGTTTCCGATACTCTGTAGAGTGGTCGGGGTTCCTCCTGTTAGTTCAGGAGAAGGGAGATTGACATCTCCGGTTGCAAGTAGCTGGGTGCTACTTGTGGGTTCCCTCCGGTTTGGAGGAAGGGAGATTGCTATCTCCGGTTGCAAGTAGCTGGGTGCTACTTGTGGGTTCCCTCCGATTTGGAGGAAGGGAGACTTGTCTCCAGTTCTGGGCTTGTGGATTCAAGTCCAGGGGTTCCCTCCAGGTCTGGAGGAAGAGAGACCGTGTGTCTCTGGTTTGCTAGTGACTGGTGTCACTAGTGGTTCCCTCCGGTTGGGAGGAAGAGGGGAGGTTGTTCCCCTGGTCAAGCTGTGTGGCAGCACCTGTTGCAGACTGAGTCTGCGGTTTCTAGCGTGAGCTAGTGGAAGCCACACTCGGATTGAGTGTGGGGTGGATGTAGGTCTGCTGGACCGAACCACCTAAAAACCTCTGTGCAGTGGTTTGATTTCTCTATATGTTTTTTGCTTCCGCTAGATGTTTGCATAGGGGCGCTCCAAGTGTCTGATCACAGGTTCATTAAATGATTTAATCAGATCTTGTTCTGAGTGTTTAATCTGTTGAGTGAGCGAAAGTTTATTTGAGTGAAAGAATGGTTTGAATGAATACTTAGGTGCGCTTTGCTTTGGTTGCTCACTGTCTATTTGTTGAATTCCGCTACTGCTAATTAGTCTTTCAGATTTGATATATCTGTCTAGTTAGCATTTTAGATAGTTAGTGAGCATCATATTTTTTAATTGGGTGAAAGCTTTTAAATAGGTTATATTCATTCACCCCCCCTCTGAATACTGCACCGAACCTAACAATTGGTATCAGAGCAGGTTTCTGCATACAAGGTCCAGCGACCTGCAGATCGATCTTGCGGTCTTAGGTGCTAATTTGCTTTTAGTGCATCAATATTCCTGTTGCGTTAAACTGTTGTGCCGTCATGGCTCATCCTCCATTATTCAGTAGTTCAAATATTCAATTCTGGCTATATCGGATGCACAAGCATGTTAACTCTATTAATCCACAATTGTGGAAGGTTATCTCTCACAGTTCACATGAACTTCCAAAGGATAAGTCCAAGTGGACTCATGTCCACAAGTTGAAAAATGATGATAATGTGAGAGCTCTAAATTTAATGAAGGCTGCAATCGGTTCTGATGATTTTTCCTCTTTCTCAGATTGTAGCACTGCAAAGGAAATGTTTGATAGAGTGACTACAACACACGTGGAACAGGGAGAAGAATGTCTCATGGCAAGAAGGAGTGATCAATCAGATGAGTCCTCATCCCAGGTAAACTCTGAGACCGAGGATATTAGTCATGATGATTTAGTTGCCATGCATGAGCATTTACTTGAAAAATATGAAAGAGTTAAGTCAGAAAAGAGAAAATTAAGAAAGGAGAAAAATGCTGAAATCACAAGTCTAAAGGCTAAAAATGAAAATCTAAAATCTGAACTGAAATTGAAAGAAGAATTTGAAAATAAGATGATTGAAGAAAATTCTCATCTAAAAGATCAAAATAAAAAGCTAATGGTTCTTAATACTGTCTTCTCTGAAAGATGGTTGTCAATTGAAAAAGGAAAAACTGTTGTGAAAGAAAATGAGAACAACATTGAAATAATGGTTCAACAAGAAAATGAAACTCTGAAGAACCTGAATGATGCTTTGCAACAACAGCTGATTGTTTGTGAATCTGAGCTATCCAAGTATGAAGCGAATATTGCTTCATTGAATTTTGAGATTGAAGGTCTGAAAAATTCCTTGTCAAAATTCGTTAAAGGAAAAGACAACTTGAATAAGCTGCTTGGTTCTAAAGTGAATTTTCAGAAAGAAGGACTTGGGTATGTGCATGTTAATAAGAAAGTGAATGAAAAGAAGAAGTCAACTGTATTCGTAAAAAGCTCTGAACAAGCTAATCAATCTAGTTCTTCTATGTTTCAATTCACTGCTAAGAAGGCTGAAAATTCAGATAAGAAACAGGAAAAGATTCAAAAACAAAAGGAAAATGCTGATTTGGATAAGTCCAAATATGTCTCTGATTTTCATGTGCATGCTGCTCACTGCTCACACACACATTCACACTCTCATGAGAATATCAATCTTGTCAAACAAGTGAATGTGAATAAAAAGGCTATAACATGTCACTATTGTGGGAAAGTTGGCCACATTATGCATAACTGTGTAGCATTGATAAATGATGAAAGAAATGCTGTTAGAAAGTATCCTAGAAATCATCTTAGGAAACATTCTACTGATCAGGAAAAGAAAATTCAATGCTATTGCTGTGGAAAGTTTGGTCACATTGCTGCCTTCTGCTGGCATGCTCAGGGAAAGAAAACTAACTCTGGATTTGTTAATTTCCCTGTTAATAAAAACATTGTTGATGGAAAGAAGTTTGGTCCTAGAAGAAAATACACTGTATGTTTTGAATGTGGAAAGCCAGGCCACAGAGCTGTTAACTGTTGGCTGGCCGGTTATGAAAAGAAAATTTTTCATGTCAATAACAGAATTAATCATGTTCACTCACACCATGTTCACGCCAATGCTGATGTATACAAGGAGAACATGAAATCTGTTATCTCTTGTTATCATTGTGGGCAGGTAGGGCATTCCATGTATAATTGTCATATCATGTGTTGTGATGATAAACATGCGAAAAATCTGTTGAGAAAACCTGCTAGGAGTGTCACTGCTAAACCAGGACCCAAGGTTTCTTGGGTACCTGTTACATCAAAATGATGTATCTGCTACAGGTGTGCCTTGGAAGCTGGAATAAAAGGGGCAATGATCCAAGGCACTCAAGAATGAAAACCCCACTCCCACACTGTTTAGGTAATCTCTCTGCATTTCCCATTTTGAAACGTATTGCATATCTGGTTTGATGTATTCTTGCATATCTGCCATTTGTAAGTGGTTGATAATTGTTGAAATGCATAAACTCTGAAAAACATATTGCATTTTGAATTTTCTGAAAAATCTGAACTGCCTATGAGTGTGACTTGATACTTGTGTGTTGCAATAGCTCACTCAGCATTCTGAATTGCATATAGGACTGCATGTTGAATTATCATGCATGACCTCAATGGTATATAAATGGTAAGGTACCAAAAGACAGAGAAGTCTGTCTGGAGGCTCTTACTATGTGTGAGGTGGTCTTTTAGACCAAGTGCTCCGCCTAGTACCATGGGTCACTTTGCTGATAGGACAGTCTGATTGTGCACAAGTCACGATATCATTTGGAATCATATGTTCAGTTTTCAGTGCAAACATTGCATGATTTCAGGGGGAGTTAGTTGCATATCTTTGCATAGCATTCAGTTTTGAGTCTTTGCATGCATATAGTTAATTGCATTGCATTTTACTGCATTGAAAATACCAAAAAGGATAATTGAATGCATAGTGTCAGGAGGAGTCAATACAATGCATGAAAGCAGTCATGTGCATACATTTATGTCAGAGTTCATTGCATGTAAACTTTGAACATCCTGGAACTTGTCTGACCTCCTGATATCTTGCCTTGTGTGTATATCCCTTTCATTGATTCTATTTGACCAAACCGTGATCATAATTTGAAAACGCTGAGTTTCAAAATAAGTCTCTCTTCCGCTGACATTCATAAAATCTCTCCTATCAATTGGTAACAATTGGTATCTGTTCAGAATTATTTCAGTCCTTCATGAAGATTTCAATGGGCTATCTCGATCATAAATCCAAAAAAAAATCTTGAACTAGAAATCTTCTATTATACGCTTTTATGAATGTCTGAAATAACTCATGTGGTTTAAGCTTAATGTATTCATGGAGTTTAACTTCAAAATCTCCTAACATATCTGAATCATGTTTAATAAATCTTAACCAACTGTTTCATGCTATGTCTTGCAAAAACTTCTGAAATCTGCACTTTTGAATACATGACTTTATTTGGTTAAGTACATGAGATTAATATTGTTTTGAAGCAAATGAATGTTTTTGAATTGTCTAAAGGGTAAAGTAATATCTGTCAGAGCAATGACATTGGTCACTGAGAAACACAAGTCCAAAGGACTGTGTCATGAGGTGCCTTAGTTAACTCTGTAAAATGAGAATTCATTGAAATTCAGGCAGAGCAATGGCATGCACACTGAGAAATACAATTCACTCATTAAAAATTGAGCTGTAGTGTGTCATGATGTGTAAATGCTAACTATGTTTTCATAAGGCATGACAGTTAGTCACACTAAGGACTTAGGGATATTGGCCTCTGATCAAGGTATATCCTCTAGTTACAAGGTGTGTACTGAACTAGAAAGCACGTAAAATTTGTAGCAAGGAAAATTGTTGAATAAATTGAAATATCTGAATATTGATGCTAAAATCAATTTGCTACCACCCTAGACAAAATCATATGACTTCATAATTGCTTGATTTCAATACTAGTACATGTAATTCTGAAAGAAGTCAATAGATTTGATTGTGTAAGACAAAGGGAGGATATTCAAGATAAATATGAGGGCTTGGTTCATTTTTATTAAACCATGGTTTTAGATATCATTATAGAATTTTATTGATAAACTCTGCATACATCATGTTTAAACCATGATGTTCAATAAATGTCATTCATAAGCCCTTATGATAGAAGACTTTGAAAAACTTATGCTTTAGATTTATGAGATTGATATCTCTTTGAAAATCTGGCTGAAGTTCTTATGTTTGGAGCATCCTTGAAAAATCTGTTAACTGAATTTCTTCTGCTCATGTCCTTGACTCAATGACCGGAACTTCTCCTTGTTTGCCCCTGTGGTCTCCTTCTCATTTATCTCATAAGAGTCCATTTATTGAGGGGGAGCTTCCATGTGATGCATCACTTGCATATCAATTGGCATCTGTTCAGGGGGAGCATTCCTAGTCGTGCTGAATCATGTTCATATCATTTGTGACCTTGCATTCATATACTCAGGGGGAAGTATTACATTTCTTGTTGCATCTGCATTTTTGCATTGTACCAAAGGAGGAGATTGTTTGCCAAGGAGAGAGAATATCATTCAATCAGTGCATGCAGATTTCTTTTGATCTTCTCTAACTCATGTTTTTGCTGACACTATTAAAGGGGGAGAATCACGTTCTTGCAAGGGGGAGAATTTGACTGAACTTTTATACATGCTTTAATTTCTCAAATTATTTTCTTTTTGATGAAGTCAAAGGGGGAGAATAATTTGAGTCTTCAGAATGCCTCACATCATCAGAATGACTCAATATATTGAAAGTGTTGCCATCATCAAAAAGGGGGAGATTGTTGTGCCCCTGTGGTTTTGATGATGGTTTTGTTGATTGATTGTTGGTGTGAGTTAATCAAATGTTCAGTCATCCTGCTGCTCAATTTAGAGTCATATTTGATGATCAGTCATGCTACATGTTAAACTGATGCATAAAGCATTCATTGCTGTGGTTTTAATGATTTATCTGGTTTTGATGATTGGTGTTTGATGTTAATCATTGTGAGTCATCCTGATGAGATGTTCATTCAGGACTTCATATGCTCATTCAGTTTATCTGCTGACATTGTGCTTTGATGATAGCTTCATGATTGTGATTTGTATATCATCTGGAGAATGCACGTGTATGACTGATATATTGTGTGTGTTAGACTTCTGGTATGTGCATGATCTATACATCACCTTCAATCTACAAGTCTATACATTAGACTGTTCTTCAAAGTCTGTACATCAGACTGTACATCGTCTTCGTGTTGTCTCTGTACTTGAGTCTTCGTGTTGTTTCCCCTCACTAACACGAAAAGATCTCGTGTCGTCTGAGCTTACAACACTTCGTGTTGATTTCCATGCTTTACAAGAAAAAGCTGCTAAGAGGTAATACTTCGTGTGTCCGTACTGTTTCTGTCTTCGTGTTGGTTTCCCTGAACCTCATGTCATTCTTGCTTCGTGTCCACACCTCGTGTCAGTGTCTGTCTTCGCCTTTATGTTAAATTCAGCTCGTGTCATTTTCATCTTCGAGTTGTTCTTCTACTTCCACCATTTCATCACGTGTCGAGATAGCCGTGTTGTCTTTCACTTCGTGCAGCCTATGTGACTGTGTTGTCCCCATGTCATCCTTAGTTCATGTCGTGCTTGTGTATTTCTGTCTTCGAGTCATTTTTCGCTGGATCTTTATGTCGGTCTAGGTTCAAGTGTCGTTTCACTTTCGTGTCGTTCTCCTTGCTGTCTATCTCCTCGTGGTGTTTTCACAATTATGTCTTCGTGTTAGTTTTTATGTTTTTGACTTCGTGTCGTTTGTCTTGTGACCTCGTGTCGTTTTTGTTCTGTAACCACACTTCGTGTTGGTTACTGTCGTTCTTGTGACTTTGTGTCGTGTCTCCCAGACCTCGTGTCATTTTCACTCCGTGTCAACTTCATCTTAGTGTTGTTTTCATCTTCGTGTCGTTTTTCACTCCGTGTCGATTTCAGTTTTTGTCTTCGTGTTGATTTCAACCCATGTCAATTACTGTTTCATCTTTGTGTTGTTTTCATTCCGTGTCATTTTTTGTTCCACTGCGTGCAGAACATTGCAGCACCTCGTGTTGCTTTCTGTGCCACCACCTTGTGTCACTCTCTTCATTGTGTCTGTTCTGTCACAGTATACCTCGTGTCGTTTTCTGTGTGAACCTCGTGTCGCTTCTCTCTGTCCTCTAGTTGCATCTCGTGTCATCTTCCTTGCTGTGTTAGCCTTGTTCATTGTATCACAGTTCGTTCACTTCCAACCTCGTGAAGTAGTCACCCTGTGTTGACATTACATACCTCGTGCGCCTTAGCTTTAAATAAGCATGCAGCGAACTCTGATTGATTAATGGTGTTAATCTCATTACAGGTCCGAGGAAGAACATTTCAGACACCTGGGCTGCACGTGATCCAAGACAAGAGGAACAAAATGCAATGAAGGCACGTGGCAAGAAAGTTCTGGATCAAGCGTGGGAGGCACACGCGTCTTGTGCCCTATCCACCTGCTGCTGATGCTATATAAGGAAGCCTTCGTCCACAGATGAAGCTCGATCGAGTTGGCGAGAAGAAAAGCGTATACAGAGAGCCATGATCCAGATAGAAGAAGAAAAGAAAAAGAAGAAGAGCAGAAGGAGAAGGAGAAGAAGAGAGGTAGAGAGCTCGAGAAGAGTGTGAAGAGAAGAAGAAGCAGAGAGTGAGAGGAGAGCAGAAGAAAGAGAAAGAGAGAGATAGAAGTGTGAGCCGAAGAGTATAGAGGAGCAGAGATCGAGAGAGTGAAAGAGAAGAAGAAGAAGAGAAGAGAAGAGGAAGAAAAGCTTACCTGAAGATCTGTCTACTGGACCGTGGATCAAATCCAGGCCAGTCAGCTCCGTTGAGAGCCACATTGTGCATTTCGTTTTTCAGCTTTCTGTTTTGCTGAAGTCATTTTTCGTTTATTGTTCTTTCCTTTGTTTTCTGGTTTGCTGTGTTTCCGATACTCTGTAGAGTGGTCGGGGTTCCTCCTGTTAGTTCAGGAGAAGGGAGATTGACATCTCCGGTTGCAAGTAGCTGGGTGCTACTTGTGGGTTCCCTCCGGTTTGGAGGAAGGGAGATTGCTATCTCCGGTTGCAAGTAGCTGGGTGCTACTTGTGGGTTCCCTCCGATTTGGAGGAAGGGAGACTTGTCTCCAGTTCTGGGCTTGTGGATTCAAGTCCAGGGGTTCCCTCCAGGTCTGGAGGAAGAGAGACCGTGTGTCTCTGGTTTGCTAGTGACTGGTGTCACTAGTGGTTCCCTCCGGTTGGGAGGAAGAGGGGAGGTTGTTCCCCTGGTCAAGCTGTGTGGCAGCACCTGTTGCAGACTGAGTCTGCGGTTTCTAGCGTGAGCTAGTGGAAGCCACACTCGGATTGAGTGTGGGGTGGATGTAGGTCTGCTGGACCGAACCACCTAAAAACCTCTGTGCAGTGGTTTGATTTCTCTATATGTTTTTTGCTTCCACTAGATGTTTGCATAGGGGCGCTCCAAGTGTCTGATCACAGGTTCATTAAATGATTTAATCAGATCTTGTTCTGAGTGTTTAATCTGTTGAGTGAGCGAAAGTTTATTTGAGTGAAAGAATGGTTTGAATGAATACTTAGGTGCGCTTTGCTTTGGTTGCTCACTGTCTATTTGTTGAATTCCGCTACTGCTAATTAGTCTTTCAGATTTGATATATCTGTCTAGTTAGCATTTTAGATAGTTAGTGAGCATCATATTTTTTAATTGGGTGAAGGCTTTTAAATAGGTTATATTCATTCACCCCCCCTCTGAATACTGCACCGAACCTAACATTCATCAGGGCGCAGAGCCACAAGCTGTGGAGGGTGATCACCACATGGCCATACGAACTACCCCCGAACGAGGACGCGTGGACAGATGATCAAGTCAGGCTCTCGTCAATCAACTGGACGGCCCTAAACAACATTCAATGTGTTGTACACCCAGATGAATATGCCCGCATCTCGGCTTGCAAGACGGCCAAGAAAATGTGGGACGAGTTGGGTCTAATCTACGAAGGTACACCTCAAGTGAAAGCAACGAAGGTAAATCTCCTCACCTCTGAATATGAAATGTTTAAGATGAAACCAGAGGAGACCATAACTGAGATGTATGCCAGACTGTCACTGATTACGAATAGTCTTAAGGGGTTTGGGAAAGAGATAGCTGATGGAGATATAGTCAGGAAGATACTTAGATCTCTAACCCCTACATGGCACACCAAGGCCATCGTGATAGAGGAGTCTAGGGATCTGTCGACAATGACCGTCACCGAACTCATAGGATCCCTAATGACGTATGAGATGAACTTCAAAAGGAATGGTGAAGGAAGCGACAGGAAGGGCAATAATATTGCCCTCAAGGTGTCCCGCAGCAAGGGAAGTAGCAGCAGCGGGAGTAGTAGTTGCGAGTCTGACTGACTGTCAGACCTTGACCAGGAGGAGCAAGCAATGCTCACTTGACAATTCAGAAAATTCTTAAGGACTAAATGAAGAAGCTTCAGAAGGAAGAGGTCATACCCTTCTGGTATGAATTTTGATTCCAGCAATTATAAGAATAGGGGCACCAAGAAAATCACATATTTTCATTGCAGGAAACCTGGACATATGAAAGGGGACTGCCCTGATCTTCAGAAGAAGGGCCCTGACTTTCAGAAGAAGAGCTCGAAGGTGTAGAAGAAGAAACCACAAGCAATGGTCTGCACGTGGAGCGATGAGGAAGAAGATCCGGAAGCCAATTCCTCAGAGGAGGACGAAGAAGGAATTTGCCTGATGGTAAACAGCGAAGAGGAGGTAACAAATATCTTCGAGAATTTTTCTATTGATGATTGGGAAGATGCCTATGTTGAACTATTAGATAAGTTCAATTCTCTGAGTAAAGAGCATAGGGTCCTGAAGAGAAAATTTAATGCTAATATTGAAGAACAAACTCAAATCAGTGAGGAAAATTAGAAATTAAAGGAAGAATTAGAAGAAATGACTTCTCTGAAAAAGGAAAATGAAAAGCACAAATCAAAGAACCAGGAAGTTCACACACAGCTCAACGAACTCAAGATTAAATTTGAAGAAAGTCTGAATGAAAATAGTGTGATCATAGAGAAGTATGAATCTGTTAAGAAAGTGAACACTGAACTCTTAAAAAAATGTGAGTCCATGCAAAGAGAGCTGGAAGATAAACAAAAGGTTCTAGAAAAAGTTGTTCAAGGGAAAACGAACCTGGAGTCTATACAAGGAACAAGGGTTAATTTCAACAAGGAGGGTCTAGGCTATGATTCAACTAACAAGAGACCCTTTCAGTTCAAGACCATTACCTTCTGCCCAGAGAAGGGAAAAGAAAAGCTGGACACACCATCCAGTTCAAACAGCAATCAAAACATTCAACGTCCAAAGGAAAATTCAACAAACAATGTTGGACGACCATCTAAAATAGGAATGAACTTTGTGAAGAACTTCTCTAAGCCCATTCACCAGAACAGAAGTGGTAGCTGGACTGGGCAAATGTATCAGAATAAAAGTTGGAACTACTATAAAAGAATGGGTCCGAACAGTAGTTACTGGAGAAATAACACTCACCTCAAAAATTTGTTAATCAACAAGGGCATAAAACATACACCAGGGATGAGAAGCCTAATAACTGGAATAGATTTCACCTCTCCATACCAGCTGGACATAACCTTGGTCGCAGTTTCAATAAACCTGAAATTAAGATGCAAGAGAAAACCAAGTTGAAACAACTCTGGATTCCTAAAAATCTGCTTAAAGATTTGAATAATGTCTTTGGACCCAACTTATCTTGGGTTCCAAACCACTTTGCTTGATTTCGTATGTATAGGTTTGCCTGGCAGCTGAAGACAACAAATGGTACCTTGATAGTGGCTACTCCAGGCACATGACAGGAGACCGATCCAACTTCAGCAAGCTCGAAATGAAGGTAGGGGGTTTGGTCAAATTCAGAGGAAAGAACAGAGATAAGATCATTGGGGTTGGAACAGTTGGTAAGTCCTCCACTAACTCAATAGAAAAAGTCTTACTTGTGGAAGGTCTTCAACACAACCTGATTAGCATTAGTCAATTATATGACAAGGGTCACGGGGTTGTGTTTGACAATAACTCATGCAAAATTTTTGAAATAAATTCTGATTGTGTTAAATTTGTAGCAAACAGGACCAATAATGTCTACATGGTAGACTTATATGTTGAGTCTGAATCTAATCTCTACTTGTCTGCTGATTCTTAAGGTGATGCTTTTGATTGACATAGACGTTTAGGCCATGCTAGCTTTTCTACTTTGAATAGATTAATCAAGCATGATTTAGTTAGAGGCATGCCCAAAATCAAGTTTAGCTCTATCTCAAAAATTTGTGATGCCTGTGCTCTAGGCAAACAGACCAGAAAGTCCTTCAAACTAAGATCTGAGCCATTGTCTTCTAGACCAATGGAACTTCTTCATATGGACCTCTTCGGTCCTACTAGAACTCAGAGTCTTAATAGAAGTAGGTTTGGTTATGTGATCATTGATGACCACTCTAGATTTTCATGGATCTTTTTCTTAGCCAACAAAAATGATGCTTTTCAAAAATTCAAAAAAAAATTCAATAAGGTCAAACAAGAAGGAAAACATAAGATTTGTTCAATTCAATCTGACCATGGAGGTGAATTCGAAAACTCCATGTTTTCTGACCTTTGTGAAAGTGAAGGACTAACACACAAGTTTTCTTCTCCCAGGACACCAGAGCAGAATGGAATTGTGGAGAGAAGAAATCGAACCATTGTGGAGATGGCCCGAACCATGTTGATTGAAAGTCAACTACCAAGAAAGTTTTGGACAGATGCGGCCAATGTAGCAACTTATACAATCAACAGGGCCATGGTAAGACCAATTCACAAGAAAACCCCCTACGAGCTATTGAAAGGTAAGAAACCAAACTTGGCTCATTTCAGGATTTTTAGAGCTAAATGCTTTATCCATAATAATGACAAGAAAGACTTAGATAAGTTTGATGCTAAAAGTTATCCTGGAATATTTTTAGGATACTCTGAAGTGTCAAGAGCATATAGGGTCTTTAACATAACTGATCAGAAAGTTGAAGAGTCTCCACATGTCATTTTTGGTGAAACAAAAGATGTTGCTAACATTGAAGATGCTGACAAGGATTCTAAGCACGATGGAGAATTCCTAGAAGACAAATAAGAAGAGGAGGTTCAGCCGAATGAAACATCAGATGCTCCAAACTGGGTAGGGCCAGCTGAAACAGGTGAGTCTTCAAGAAATGTTAGATATCTTAAAGATCACCAAATAGATAACATCCTAGGCAACCTTGAAGATCCTCTTAGAACTAGGTCTTACTTTAGGAATGTTCATAACCAAGACCTAATTACTTTGGTCTCACAAATCGAACCCAAATCAGTAGAAGAGGCCTTAGGTGATCAATCATGGATTAATGCTATGTGTGAGGAGTTAGGACAGTTTGAAAGAAATAATGTCTGGGAGTTAGTTCCAAGACCAGAAAATTCTAATGTCATAGGAACTAAGTGGGTGTTTAAGAATAAAATGAATGAAGATGGAATCATTTCTAGAAATAAAGCCAGACTAGTAGCCAAGGGCTACTGTCATGAATTTGGAGTTGATTTCGATGAGTCCTATGCACCTGTTGCTAGGATGGAAGCAATAAGAATATTGTTAGCATTTGCATGTTCCAAGAATATAAAACTCCAACAAATGGATGTGAAGAGTGCATTTTTAAATGGAGTTATCAAGGAAGAGGTTTTTGTTGAACAACCCCCCAGATTTCAGTTTTCTCAACAACCTAACCAAGTTTTCAGGTTGAACAAAGCCCTGTATGGTCTAAAGCAGGCTTCTCGAGCATGGTATGAAAGACTGACAGAATTTTTGATCAGCAAGGGCTACCACAGAGGTAAGGTAGATCAAACTTTATTTTTCAAGAGTTCAAATAAAGACCTCATCATATTTCATGTATATGTAGATGATATTGTGTTTGGGTCAACTAGCTCTGAACTATGTAATGAATTTTCTAAATTGATATCTGCTGAATTTGAAATGAGTTTGGTAGGTGAATTAAAGTATTTTCTTGGCTTGCTGGTACAACAGTTAGAGGATGGATGCTTCATCAACCAGACCAAGTACACATTGGAAATTCTCAAGAGGTTTGGCATGAACAACTTGAAGCACATTACAACACCAATGGGTACCAATACCTCATTGGATGCAGATGAGACAGGTAAAGAAGTAGATGCCAAGCTCTATCGAGGTATGATTGGATCTCTACTTTATTTGACAGCTTCAAGACCTGATATACAGTTCAGTGTAGGAATGTGTGCAAGGTATCAATCTAGACCCACTGAATTGCATCTAGCTACAGTGAAAATAATTTTCAGATATCTGTCTACTACACACACCCTTGGTTTATGGTTTCCTGCATCACACACACTTGATTTAGTTGCATACACAGATGCATATTATGCCGGGTGTAAACTAGATAGAAAAAGCACAAGTGGTCACTGTGAATTTCTAGGTGGGTGTTTAGTATCTTGGGGCTCCAAGAAATAACATTATGTGGCCCTCTCCACTGCAGAGGCTAAGTACGTGGCTACAGGGAGTTGTGGTACACAAGTCATTTGGATTAAACACCAGCTTCAGGACTATCAAGTAGACTTGGGATGCACACCTATTTATTGTGATAATACCAGTGCCATCAACCTAGCCAAGAATCCTGTTTTGCATTCCCGCACCAAACACATAGAAATAAGGCATCATTTCATAAGAGATGAGATTTCTAAGAACAACTTTGAACTGATTCATGTAGGCACTGCTAATCAAATTGCTGATATCTTCACCAAGCCTCTGGACAATGACAAACTCACCACATTAAGGAGAGAATTAGGCTTATTTAAATTATCTTAACTGTTGATCTCCTGATATTGAATTATTTTACCTTGGCAAGAGATTGTGTGAGAAGCCTGTCCTGATAGTGAGGGGGAGTCCTGAGAATCCGCTGAAAAAATTCCTTTAGTGCATCGTTTGAGGGGGAGCTGGGCAGTTAGTGTATTTTGACTGATTCAAAAGATTGACCAGACATGTGTCATTGCTAGTTTTCATGATTGAATGACTGCGGTTCAATCTCAGACTGTGGAATCTCATTCATCTCTTAAGTCTATAGGTCTGTGTAATTAAAGTCCAGCTAGAATCTTTTCTCTAGTAGTTCATCAGAGATCTGGATTAAGTGTTTGATGTATATCTTCATACATTGTCAATGATTCCGGTTCAGGCTAAAACCTGTATGTTCTGACATATGTCTAGAACAACTTGAAATCTAGACTTCAAGATTCATTTCAAAGAAACAGTCCTTCTGGTATTGTTTTCAATCATTTTATCTCCACAACATAAGGGATCAACTAAATGAACAACGGTCTATGGTTTAACCACTGAGAAACTGGGAGCTTCATCAATGAAGTGAAGTAATTCCTATGTCACGAGGTGTCAAATTAAAAAAAAATCTGCAAAATGACCTTAATATTTCTGATCATCACAGAGCAATGGTGACAAGGTGGTGAGTAACTGGGGACTCTGGCCTCTGATCAAGGTGTTTCCTCATGTAAAAAGTCATAGTTACTAACTCTGTTCTTCCAAAAGGAAAGGTAATGAGGTACTCACATTGAGTAACTGGGGATTCAGGCCTCTGATCAAGGTGTCTCCCTAATGTCAAAAGTGTGATTTACTAACTTACTCATTGGTCTTATTGCAAAACTCTATAATATCCCTTGTCTTTGTGCAAATTATTGAATGCTTGTCCTCAATGCCATGAGCACACCTTCTCTGCTTTTATCTTTGGTCGTCTACTGAGTATTGTTATTTTGATCAGCAATGTCTTGTCATACTTGTTCATCCCTGCTCTACATCATATACCATGTATGTGGATATACTTTCCTCTCATTCTAATTCTCTATTGATTACCAGAGTTCAAGAATCTTCACTTGAGTTTAGCACCTCACTTATTCTCTTAAGATATGCTCTTGAGTTTTTCTACACTAAGAAGTCACTATACTTCTTCCTCATGTCTCCAGCAATTTCATATATCTTTCTTTTCCTTTTGATGATGTCAAAGGGGGAGAGAGGTCATGCAATATCTGAGAGAGGTCTTGCTACTATGAAAAGGTCCTCTGAGAGTGAGCTGTGGGGGAGTGGTTTTGGAGAGAGAAAAGATTCAAAAGTTGTGTTTATTTTCTCCGCTTGATTGGCTTACTCTTGAATGTTTTTAATGCCCTGATATTGCTTGATTCATAGTGTTATCATCATCAAAAAGAGGGAGATTGTTGCATCCCTACGGTTTTGATGATGTCTCACACTATAAATCAATTTGTTTTTATCTCTAGATCAATTTGCTCTTATACGGTGCATTTCCTTGTTTCTAAGCATGAAGGGGATCTGTGCTAATAGCATGATTTATGTCTGTGCATTTCAGGTTATTCGTTCTTTTGCTTAATGCATATTGAGTCAGTGCTAGTTCTGCATCTTTCACATAAAATACTTGCCTCTGTGCAAGTCCTTGTTCATACATAGGTTTTGTTGTTCATAATTTTATCTTTGTGCATTTCTCAAGGTCGTGAGCATTAAGGTCCGTGAATAACATGTCTCTGCATCTCACCTCTCGAGGTCGGGCAATTCCTGACCAGAATGCATTGGTTAGGTTGATCGTTCCTTCATCTCGATGCAAGCTTTGTCTTGTACTTCTCATTGCTATCTCGGTGCAGTTCCTGCTTGGACTGCATATCCCGACTCGGTGCATGTCTTGCTTAAAACAACTCATGATCGGTGCATAGTCTAGCCTATACAAGTCTCTGTAGCAACGAAGTCAGTGTTGTTCCTGTTTCAAGTCTTATTAGACTCGGTGCAAAGTCCTATAGATAGCTAACGTAGATTGGTGCATCTTCTGATTCATTTCAGGTTGGTGCTTGTCATAGCCCGACTTAGCCGATGCTTACTCTTTTGACTTGGTGCAAGCTTTTCTCTCTGGCAAAATAAAGTGAGTGCACTTTGTGTTTTGATGATTCTTGTCTGTGCATATCTGCTGCACGATTAAACTCCTACTCAGTGCAGCTTTTACCTTCTTACTCAATACACCAATACGAATTATGCTAAGAGTATGACGAAATGTTTATTTCTTCTCTGACAGTTTGTCTATGCATTCACCTAGATGGCACGTGATCCGAGGTAGATAGACGTCCAGAACATTCTCACACGTACCCCAACATCTTCAGGCGGGAAACGTGGTTTCCACACGCCAAAGGTTCTGGAGCAGATATATATATATATATGCTGAGGAAAAGGGTTCAAGAGGGGATGGAACAGTGAAAAAGAAGAGCAGCGTGGGAGCAGTGCTTCAAGAGAGAAAACTAGAGACAACCCACTCCATCCAGAGCTAAGAGAAAAAAAATTGAGAGAGAGAAGTGATTGTGAATGCGAAGATCTGCTTCTACGGAAGCTACATTGCTTTTGTTTTTCTGAGAAAATTGTCGTTCATCGATCGTTTTGTTTTTGAGTTTCTCTTACTTTTATTTCATTCTGTTACCCTCCACTGTTCAGAGGAAGGGAGAAGTTCTCCAGTTCCCTTCATTGTCTTGGAGGAAGAGAGGCTCGATCCTCTGGTTGTGTGAGTTACTTGGGAGTAACTGCACAGGGTTCCCTTTGCTGCATGCAAAATAAGGGAGATTGGCTCTCCAGTGTTTTTTTCTGGTCGATCAAAAGACTGAGGAGGCTGTTCCTCAGGGCAAGCTGTTTGACAGCGGTTGTTGCAGACTGAGTCTGCTGTGTGTGACTCTATATTGCAAGGAAACCTTACTCTCTTGAGTAAGGGGTGGACGTAGATTGCGGATAGCAATCGAACCACCTAAAAATTCGCAGTCTCCTCTATGGTTTGCTTGTTTACGCTGTGCTGTTCTCCATCTACTTGACACATTGCTTCATTGTGGGTGGCTTTCTCGATCTCATTTCTCATACTAGTTCTTTGTTGCCTGTCTCCGAAGTCTTTTTCACTGCAACTTGAAGGGTTGAGAAATCGTGTCTGAGTTGTTTGAATTTGGGAGTGATCTATTCAACCCCCTCTTCTATCTCACTTTCCGCTGCACGTATCAGAAGTAGGGGTGGTTGAGTCAGTATGGCGGGTTGGGTAGGTCTAGGGGCAAGGACGGGTGCCTGCTGGCGAGGGGGAGGATCCCTCGGAGGGAGAAGGTGCCTAGGAGCAGCAAGGTCCTGGCGAGGAGGTTCATGGGGGCGGGCCGCAAGCCACCGAGTGTAGGAACAAGGCGTGGTCCTAGGGTCAGACACACGCGGGTATGTGACCCCCTGGCTCGGAGTAGGAGCAAACTCCGCCTTAAATTGCTCCTCCTCGAGAGCAACCTGGTACGCATCCTCCAACTTGTCCACCTTGCGGCAAAAAAGCTCATACTGTAGGTGTGGCCACAGACCACGCCGAAATCGGGAGACAGTAAGGGAGCTCTCCTCCGTGGCGTCACATTACAAGAAGTATTCATCGAACTCAGTGATGTAATCAGAGATGGACCGGTCTCCTTGGGTGAGAGTCTGCCATCTGTCTATGAGGCGCTGGCAGTAGGAGGTCAGGAGATACTTCTTCCTAAGCTTGGACCTCATCTCATCCCACATTTCTACCTGGGGCTCTTGACGGTGAAACAGTAGGTTCTTCATATTTCTCCAGTAAGTTTGTGCCTACCCTAGTAGTTTCATCTTGGCATAATTGACTTTTCGTTGGTCTGACATCTCAAACCACTCAAAATACCGGTCCATGCCGGCCTCCCAATAAAGGTACAGCTTCGGGTATAAGGACCCGTCAAAAGTGAGAGGGTCTGCTCGCACCGTCCTAAGGACCCGCTCGTCCTCATCATCCCTTTGTGGTCGGTGACCACGACGGTGTCGGCCATCTCCCCCATACTCATTTTTGGAGTCCCATAGTCCTCAACATCGAGGGCACGTGGTTGTTGCTGCGCGGCCCTAAGTGGGACGGGCTGGATAGCAAGCACCAGAGGGGGCACCTGAGGGGGCGCCTGAGGGGCCGGGACAACTCCGGAGAGCTCATGGTGGGGGACTCTCTCCACATTCTCCATCCTTCCAACCAGACCTTGGATAGATCGGTCGGAAGCCTTGGCTTGGTCCTCCATGGCCTTGAAACGGCCATCTATCCGCTCGGTATGCTCCCTAAGAGTTTGATTGGACCTTTCCATATGCTCCATAAGAGTTTGATCGGACCGGTCCATGCGATCCATGAGTAGAGCTATCAAGTCCTCTAGAGTTCGTTCTCCTGGGTTGGCACCTCGGGGGTCACCCATAGTGTCAGGGTGATAGTACTGGGCACCTCCACGGGTTGGCATGCAATGGGAGAGGACCTAGAGCGAACTAATGGGAGTGACTCACTACGACCTATATGGACGGACTAATGCAAAGATGGACTAGACTCCGATATCCGGTACGTGACGGAGTTTTGGGATCCGATGACCCCCTCTCGCAAATGTGCGACCTTCCCGATAGGCGTACCCTAACGTTCGGGCAACACTTTTTCATATACCGAACAAAGGAACACGAATGCAACCTAGGACCGACTACCCTAGACTTAAACCGACTATGATACCAATTTGATGCGGGACGACTACGGGACTCGACTCGAATTGGTTGCGACCTTGGACTCTAACGGACGACGCGACTGACAAGCTGACGCAACCAGCAACGACACTACGACATGGCACCGAACGAGCTCCAGAAGAGGCAATCATGTCCCAAAGAAGAAGCACTAACTCATAGTCGTCCCCAGTGAGGGAAACGTGACGATCGTGCATGGTTGGGAAACCGGCTTTGAGACTCGGGTGGTCGGCTCACTCTCGTGCTCGGAACGAGCCACGGGACGGGTCTCGCACTCACAACACGCAACGGTGATTAAAATATAACAAGCTAATAAAGAATCCTACTCACATGCAGTGGCATCTAGAAAGCATACTAAGCAAGCAATACGATAAAAGAGTGGGTGGCGAGTGTACCTCCATGCTCGGGGCATACGGAAGACTTCCCGGCCGAGATCCGGAACTCCCGGTACAAGAATAATTATTAGTTACAAAAGTGATTCTACAGCCCACTCTACCCAGGGAGGTAATAGGTGACACGTGGGGTCCGGGAGCACCAATCACGGGTTGACGGGCAGCATTCGGTGGCGCTCGGGTGGATTCGATCGGCCGTTTCAGCACTATTCACTCGGGCCTGCAGGATGGTGTGTGGGACCCGTTGTTGGTACGACGTCGTCCGGGGTGGCTCCTGGCTGCAGAGACTGGCGGGGGCACTCCTGGAGTGTCCCGGGTCGATCCCCGGGAGCGGCAGTCACCGGATTGGTGGCAGGCAATTTTTTGGGATTTGTTCCCCAAGGCTGTCCCGAAGCTGGTTTCTATCCAGATCTGCGCGCTTCTACGAGACCGGCTGGTACGCTCAATCCCGATGTCGGATCGTGGCACAAGAAATACTGTTGGAAAGAGGACGCAAAATCCTACGACATACTGGAAGACCGAACTTATACAACGGCCGGATTTGAAATTAAAACTTCTGCAAGTTGACTGAGCACACTATCCTGAAATAGAAAACAGGCTGGGTAGAACCTAACCTCCCTGATCAAAGGCTTTGACCGAGGATCAAATAATCGAATAAGGACTGAGGCTTTTTATGGTGGGTAGAGGGGAGGTTGATGAAGACGCACATAGCTCTTTTGTAAACTTTGGACAACATTTGATGGGTGCGAAAAATCAGATGCCAAGATCTATCTCGCTGGTCTGCACACGGGTAGATTTGGAGAGAAAGCACATGTTGCTGGGAGATGTCATAAACAATCTCTGATCGACCCCAAATTTAAGCTGGGAATGACCTATGATGGGGGGAACCTACCCTGAAAGCTTTGTGACGATCCAATGGTCGGATCTCCCGTACCAGCTTCTTCACCGGGCTGTTGTCCTGCAACTCTGAGTTTGGGGACAGCAGGATAAAGATTAGCTTGTGGTGGCTCAACGGCGGCACGAACGGCGGCGGCAGTGATGGTTCACAGATGATAGAGGAAGAAGAGAAGAAATTTGAGGGAGATAGAAGATTGAAACTCAGATCTAGAAGAGATTGGAGGAGGAAGAGGAAGAACACTTAGAACACCAAGAGAGAGAGGGGGCACCAAGCAATTTTCTTGTAATTTCTTCATTAAGTTCCACCAAAATACACAAGAGACATTATATAATGTAACCCTATACCTAGCCAAAAGACTTCGAATACCCTTGGTCAAGGGGTATAATGGGGAAATACAAATAAAATACATTAAACAATCTCCCATGTGGAGACAAAGAAAGGGGTGCCCCTTTCATAGTCAACATAAGGGGCTCCCATTAAATTAATTCATTTAGACCATATTTTTCCCCCTTTAGACCAAAATAAAGAAAAATACAAATGCATGGTCATTTTATTCTACCATTGACCTGATATAAAAATCTAAGATAATACAAGTCAAATACAATACAAATACATGCTAAATACACACCAAATATGGCCAAATATGTATAAAATACCAATACATATAAAAATATGTACTGAAGTATCAGTGCTCCGGTGGCGACTCCAGACTATCCCCCAGCCACAGAGAGGTCGGTGTCGACGGTGTTGTGCTGCGGGTCCGGTACTGATGGCTCGCTGAGTCAAGCCGTACTCGTGCTCTAGTGTCCCCACCAAGAACTACCCGGTGCACGATTTAGAACTAGCCGCAGTGCTATTTCCCTTAAAGATCTGGAGACACTACCTCTACGGAGAATAATTCATTGTGTACTCCAATCACAAAAGTCTCAAATATCTCTTTTCCCAGAAGGAACTAAACATGCGGCAGAGGCGTTGGCTCGAGTATCTCAAGGATTTCGACTTCACCATATAGTACCATCCCGGTAAGGGTAATTCTGTAGCCGATGCCCTCAGTCGAAAGCCGGGAGTAACATTGGCCAGTTGCATGATTCAAGAATGGAAGCTATTAGAGGAATTCTCTAAACTCAATATTAGCACTGACGAGCAATACGGGTGTATTACTCTTGTCCATATGAGTCTACATCCGGATTTGCTACCAGAAATTTAGAAGCTACAAGAATAAGATCCTGCACTAGTGGAGATAAGGGACCAGTTAGAGGAGAGACTTGATTTCAAGCTGGCACCCGATGGAAGACTGTTATTCCATGAACGGACATGTGTACCCGACTATCCCGAGTTGAAGTAGAAGGTTCTTGAAGAAGCTCATCGATCGAGATACACGATCCACCCTAGAGCCACCAAGATGTACCAAGACTTGAAAAGGACGTTCTGGTGGCCTAATATGAAAAGGGAGGTAGCGGACTTCGTATCTCGCTGCCTGACTTGCCAACAAGTGAAGGCGGAACATCAGAAACCTACCGGAAAACTACATCAACTAGATATTCCCAAGTGGAAGTGGGAAGACATTGGCATGGATTGTATTATGGGCTTGCCCAAGACTAGAGGTGGACATGATGGAATTTGGGTAATTATCGACCGCCTAACTAAATTGGCTCATTTCATGCATATCAAAAGTCGATGGCCGGTTGATGTCCTTACTGCCTTGTATATCAAGGAGACAGTTAGATTGCATGGAGTTCCCGTGTTGATCATATCCGACCGAGACCCGCACTTCACCTCTCATTTCTGGAAGAGTCTACAACACTCTCTGGGGACGAAACTCAACTTCAGCACTGCTTTCCATCCCCAAACCGATGGACAGATAGAAAGGACAAATCAAGTTGTTGAAGACATGTTAAAGGCCTGCATTATAGATTTCGGCGGTAGTTGTCATGACCACTTACCCCTGGCCGAATTTGCATATAACAACAGCTATCAAGCCAGTATCCAAATGGCACCTTTCGAGGCACTCTATGGCAGAAGTTGTCAATCTCTAATATGCTAGGATGAAGTTGGTGAAAAGCAAATTCTAGGCCCAGATATGGTGAGAGACTCAACTGAAAAGATACACCTCATTCGGGAAAGGCTAAAGACAGCACAGTCCAGGAAGAAGTCATATGCTGATAATAGGAGAAGAGATATGGAATTCCAAGTTGGAGACCATGTTTTCCTCAAGGTCTCTTGTGACGACCCGGACTCCGGATGCCGGATATACCCAATAGGATTATCGAGTAGACCCGATACCACTTGGAACCCATGAAGCCTCCCAAGAGCTATAAAGCTCCGAAGGGATAAAATGATTGTTGTGTAGTACATTGAAGTCGCAGATATAACAGTAAGCAATTAAATTTCATTAATCATATTTGCTAAAGTAGCAGAAATAAAATTACTTTTTAATTAACAGTTTAAATTAACAACAGAGTCCAGTCCAAAGGAAAGATAAGTACAGTCTAACAGGAAGAAAAATGTACACTGCGGTCGGGGGAAGCCCGGCGCAGGTACGGCTGGCAACTACAAATAGACATGCCACGCCTGGAACTGCAAGGAAGCAGAGACGACCACACCTGAAAAGCAGGGGTGAGCCTCGTGTAACTGTCTGAGTAGAGGTCACGTGGATCCCCACTGAAAAATAACGCAGTAACACGGAACAACAACTAAAACAGCAGTAGTAGTAAAGCAGGAAAGAAAGCAGGAAAAACTACTACTAGAAAGCTGTAAAAGAAAGCCGTAACAAAAGGAGTAGAACAGCTAAAAGAAAAGGGAAAAGCCGGACCGAACGAAACACTGCTACCGAAAAAACCTCGGCTCTCTAAACCACTCCAAAAGAAAAAGAAAGGCAAACCCTGATCTCACAAAGTCAGGAGTTACAGATACATCGACACAGACACTAGGCCTAAGCTAAAACTCATGAAAACATGCAAAAGGCCTAGAAGAGACCTAGACAGATACAGAACACTGAGGCATACTCGACTAGATCGTCGTGCATGCAACACAAAGCTATCCTCGGGCAAGGTCGAGAATAGACTAACTCAAAAGGGAGAGTTGATCTTGGATGAAGCCAAGAACAGACTAACTCGGAAGAGGAACACAGACTCGATAAACACAAGAGTCACACGTCAAGTGATGGAAGCACCTTCTCACTAGAAGAACAGCTAGATGCATCCACTGACGTCTTACACTGCGCCACAAGTATCTCCCTACAGACATAGAGAACGACGGAGACTGAGATACTCACTGAATTGAACCAGGAACTACAGTAACGAGTGACTAGTCTGGGTCACGCCCATCGGCGTTCGTCCAAACGCCCCTGACCACTTGTGCATACACAAGCTTAATGCCTTGAGCCAGGCCTCTAGCTAGTTTTCTCTCCCAACAGGACGCTACTATAAGGCAAGGGAGCCCAAGGAAACTAGCGTACAAACCGTATCTCAGGAATTGCCCCGCCACCACTCCCCGGTGGGCCGACACTCGAGATCGCTAGGCTACGACTAGTGGAGGCTCACTAGACATGGAGACTCTGAAACACAAGTGCTGAAGTACGAACATGCTAAGCAAGCACTGCCACACGTACTGCGAAGCACTAAGGCAGTACACCAAACTACCAACAGACTCAGGACATTGCAACTAGACCTACTGATACAACAATCCTTGAGTCTTATGACTCGGGGTCAAGATCGTCGCACAACGGTGGTGAAAAGCCGCCAATCAGCCTAATCCTAAGCCACAGGAAACGATAATGGATCATCGGATCTACAAACCCATATAAAATGACACACGGAGACCTGAGGGTTCACCAAGTCCCTCAACGCATCCGGACACGTAGATCGATGTAAGACAGTACCTCTTAGGCGTCCTGAACCATGTCTCGATCTTTCCAGAATAGTCGAGACAAGCATAAGGTTAGTTGTCAACCACTGGGTCTCACTAGGTTGACCAGAACCTAACAATGACTCTAAAGCAGTACAGAAACCTATCCAATAGCAAAGTACACCTGGCTACCTTATAACGTGGTTATAGCCCTCATAGGACATCAAAAGACATCTACGAAACAACGTGTAAACCACGAGGTCAAGCCGAGGCACTTGGGAACCAACACATTAGGAAACGACACTCAGAATTAAGCGGAGGAACATACGCTGGCGGTCATAGAATGGGCCGCTAGGGGACCGTAGCGGTCAAGGATTAGGCCGCTAAACACAGTCAACCCTGAACTGACCTATTCTATCAAACAACTCAAGCGGTCAAATATAGACATGCTACACGGACTAGGCAGCCTAAGAGTAAACCGCCACACTAACCGCCTTAACCTATTGACCTAAGCCAAACGGACTGTAGCGGCCTAAGAAAAGGGCGCTACAACAAAGAGGCAAATGACTACAGTTAAAGCCGAGGTCACGGTCTACCAATGGGCCGCTAAAGGATCTAGACGGTCTAAGAGAAGGCCGCTAGATCAAACCGACTTAAAACAGGAACTCGGTCAAACGGTCAATAGCGGTCTAGCAAGGGACTGCCAAAGACAAGGAACGGTCTAGTGAAGGACCGCTCCACTAACCGCCATAAAACCGTTGACTAGAGTCAACCATGCTTAGCGGTCTAGCAAGGGACCGCTTAAGCAAGCTGAACGGTCTATCGTAAGACCGCTCAACTGAACCACGCGACTAAGGAAACCACACGGCCACCCAAGGGCCATGTGATTGATATAAACGGTCCTATAATGGACGACAAAACACAGACGACGGTCTATCGCGCGACCGCGAAGACCCAAACTGACATACATAAAATGGTCACACATTGGACCGCGTAATAACCTAAACAGTCACTGTAACGACCGTTCAGACGTTACGATGGGAAAACCATGGGATCGACCGGATCTCTACCTTTCCACGCCCCGTTCGCTCCGAAACGAAGGGGATACAACCACAATGACGATACCGACCTTCCACACTTTAGAAGGGGTCACATCGACGCGCAAACGATTAGAAACGGGTAATTCTACCGAATTGACCCAAATGGAATCACATGGGTTCCCGAGCTTCTACCGGTCCCAATTGACCACCAATCACAACGAAATCAGTGGAATTGGAATGCTGACATTTCAGGGGTTCAAATGACACCAACTGATCTGAAAGCCGTCGCCGTTTTCCGGCGAACCCGACAAACACCCCAAAGGCATGATTTTCCCAAACTTGAATGAAACCCACTCGTTCTCGCACCGTTTGGCGTGAAACTTCGAGGGAACATAGCAGAGAAGTAGAGCTTCCATCTCCCTACCTCCACCGATGATTCCGCACGTCGAAGCGACTAAACCGCATCGAAAACCGCCAAACCAACGAACTACGTCGGCTTTGAATCCAACGAGTGATCGCGCCGCGCCACGCTCAATCCGCCACTCCATCATGCTCCAGGTTCACTCCATCGCATTCCCACCTCAGCCAGCTCGCCACGGTCGCGCGCCCCACGTCGAGAGGACCAGAGAGGAGAGATAATAAGAGAGAGAAAGTGAGGGTGAGAAATGAGGGGGGGAGAGATGGTGAAAAGGTTTAAATAGAAAAGAAATTAGGAGTTTTCCTAGTTTCTGAAATTCTGATTTTTTTACGCTAAAAATCCACTAATTCAGAAAAATATGAAAAAATAGCCGAAACGATCCTCTCAAAGAGTATATCGCAGCTGTAGCGTCCTCGAGTCGATGAACTGAGAAATAAACTCTCCATTGGGTTCCGTAACTTGTACGAGAGAAAAATCCACGTGAATCGTAAAACTCAACTCATGACCCACAAAAGTGATCCGAAAGCACTCCGATAAGGATCCGAAAGATTCAATAAGAATCCAGGGTATTACAGCCTCCCCTCCTTCAAGAAATTTCATCCTCGAAATTTGAGGAACTACCAAGGAGAAGCAGGGAATATCAAACCCAAACATCTGGACTCAGAACAACACAAATTCAAAAAACACAGTTCAGAGAGACACCGCCAGACCATCATCACAAGCACACGCTCTGGATCTCAAGGCAAATCGATCCACAGAATGAGCATGGCACACAATTGAATACAAATCTGACATCTCCGAAACAAGACAACGTCGCTTCCGTCTCGCTGGGAAAGAGACACGACCCATGCCACGACAACAACAACCGATAACACAAAACGACAGACACATCAAGCATCAGCTTAAACAAGGAAACATAGTCATTTCTGCTGACAACTCGACAACAGCAACACTTGTAGAATCCTGGCTCCGTTCTGAACACAGAACCACGGGACACAACTGCAAGCTAGGTCACAACAAGGCACCATTACAGCTGAACACACAACTACAAAGGACTAGCCATGCATCGAGTAGCTTACCAAGAAAAAATACACGATAACAAGAAGGACAACGATCTTGGGAAACTGATAAGGACATCTCACGACACTCGCTATGGCTCGGGTCGCCTGCACACCCTTTATTTGGGTCGACTCATTCTCATCTTATGTATCTTCCTTTTATTGAGTCTTATCATATGAAATTTTCCTTTTATTGGGTCATGTTGCATGTATTTCCTTTTATTATGTCATGTTGTACTAGTCCATTTCCCCTTTTTGGTCTAATTGGACCCTAATACCTTAGTTTGGGCCTATTGGACTGAGTCTAGGACATGTTTGGTCTTTTGCCTTAAATGGCAGGGTTATTTTTATCTTGTAAAGATGGGTTGCCTATAAATAGCCCCCATCTCCCTCCATGTACTCACTTTTGATGAAAATATTGAGAATCACTTCATTCCACCTCTCATGATCTTTCTCTTTTACTCTCTCACTCTCTCTCACTCTCTCTCACTCTCTCTCTCCCCAAGGGGAGTTCGACCCCCTCTCTCTCTCCTCCTTCCCCCTCACTTATCCCAACCCCCAACCACCTCCACTACCTCACCCACCTCCATTAAGGCCCTCCACTTCCCCATAGCCCCTCATTTACTCCCCTCTCCTTGTCCCAAAGTAACTCTACCACCTCCAACACAATCCCCCACTTCCCCACACAAATCCCACCCCTTCCAAGACCAATTTCGAATTTGAACCCTTCCCTCCATTGCCTTGACCGCGCCATACCCCTCCCCCTTGGGCCAAGTTCGCCCCCACCCTCCCTCTCACTCACCCTTCCCCTTGTGCACACTCACCTTCCCACCACCATCACTAGCAGACCAGCCCCCTCTCCAGCATCACTTCGCCCTCCCCACCTCCATCTCCCTAGCCTCCACAACCCCTAAAACACATCTCATCTCCCTCCTATAGCCATTAGAACCACCTTACACCTCTTTCTCTCTTGGCCATTCCCTTCCCCACCCCTTCTTCTTCTCCTCATTCTAACCCTGTTTCAGGAAGCAGAGTTACAGCAACTTGCAGAGGAGGCCATGACCATCCCTCAACGACTCAGGAGGCGAGGCCTACATTGCTGGATTCGTCTGCGAGTTAGCTTTCAAGGCGAGGCGGTTTCGTCGGCATCCGAGCTCCGAGCTATCCGCAGCAACGATTCTCCCTCGACTGCGCAGGACCTCTCAGGCCAGGAGCTAGAACGACAGGGCAGGCTCTCCCACGATGAACCTTGAAGAACCTGATGGGGACATCACCTCCCATGCCCACGTTCACAGCTCGTCTCCTCGCCCCGGTTGCATCCGGCATGGTCTACTCATTTAATTTTGAGTCCTATGTAATTTTTATTTGAGTCATTTGATGTATTTTCCCTTTTATTTGAGTCATGTTCCTAGGTCTTGTGTTCATTTCCCTAAGTTTGAGTGTCATTAGGTTGTCTAGTTAGCTATTGGGCCCAATTCATTGGACTTGGCCCAAGGGCTCTCCCCTACCCCCTCGGTTATTTGTCATTGAGTCAATTGTTAGGGACTTTTGTAGAAATGTGGGTTTCCTATATATAGGACCCCATCCCCCCTCCATTTCAACTTAATGAATCAATCAATGAAAAATTGCCATTTTGTGAGTTCTATCTTTATTTTTATGGTGGAGTGAATCCATTAGTGAGGTGAGAAGCCTTAGGGAGAGAATCCCACCCATCCCTCTCTTAATCTCTCTCTTTCACTCCCCTTTCTCTCTCCTCCACACCCAATTTCGAAAATTTTCTCTCTCCTCCCTTCCCAACCACCACTCTCCCACCTACCCCCATTAAAGGCCACTCCCCTTCCCCACACATCCCATTACTCCACCCCCTAGTCCCAAGGGAGCATCCCCAATCTCTAAGCCACCCTCCAACCACCTCATCCCTTTCCCAAGCATCCTTCCCTCTCCCCCATGCAACCCTCCACCTCCCAAGACCATTTGAATTTGAATATCCCCTTCCCTCCATAGCCCAAAGTTGCTCAACTCCTTTCCCCATTGAGCAGGCCACCCCCATCCCCTTCCCTCCACTCCACTCTACCAAGAGCGGCCACCCCATGACCCTTCCTCCACCTTGGCTGAGAGCCTGCAGGGAACTAGTGGAGTGCAGCTGCGACCCCGTCTTCCCCCTGGCGTCCCTGGAGGTCCAAGAGCTATCGTCGGAAGCGTCTTCCTGTCTTCTTCGCAACGGAAGTGGTTTCGTCGTCGCCCGAGCACTGTGCTGCCCGGGAGAGCCGTTCTCCTCGACTGCGTGAAGCTCTCCTGACAGAGCAAATGAACGTGATTGGAAGCTCTGCCACGACAAATCCAGCGTGAATCAAGACAATAGCCCTTCTGTAAAGTTTTTCCTCCTTCTGTCTACTTTCAGAATCAAGAAGCAGAACTCCGTTCGGCATCCTGTAGCAGGAGTAATCAATTTTCTCCCTCAGTCACGCGGTTCTACTTCCCACAGTCTGCACCGACCTGTCGTCATTGTTCAGAGTCCCCTGGTCTTCTCCGGCATCGTTTGGCTTCCCCATCAGTTTTTCTGCGAAGAAGACTCCTCCATGGTTCCAACGACTCTGACGGTGCTCGATTCTGAGTTTGTAAGCTGTCGAGGCAATCTCTGTAACCTGCTGTTGGAAACCAGGAGCTGCCAGTCCCAGACTCTGCCTCCCTGTTCGGGCCTCCACCCAGACCAGCATCGATGACAGAAGAAATTAATAAAATTTGGACGACTTCCCCGGCCTACTACGAAGATTTTCCAGGTGGTTTCATCCTCAAAAAAATTCGGTAGCCGTTGCAGCAGTCAATTCATCAGTCTCCTGTCAACACCCATAGAACTGGGCAGGATCGGCAACCTCCCATCTTCGATGTTCCCTTCTCAAATTCCCCTCCCCGCTTGGCCGGATGAAGGCTCCTCCCTGTGTGGAGGTAGTGTTTGGATGTAACTATCATCTTCCTTTCCCCACGATCCCCCCCTTGCATGGGATGTAGTGTTGTAATAGCTTAAACAGGTCAAGCTACCCCGACGCGGCGTGTGGGGAACCCACGCTTCCCCGCTCGCCCTCGTCTCCGAGCGGGACCGGTTTCTTCAAATCGGTCGAGTGAGTGCTCCAAAACTTTACTCTAATTCATGCTTGCTCTTTCAATATTAGTTCATAAACTCCGCTGGCCGTGACGAGAGCTCGATCCTTAAGCTCATTTGCTATAAGTGATCATCGTGGGAAGAGAGTGGAACCCGTGCCCTTTGGCACTTCGTCGGACCCTTGATTTGGGCAGCCATACCCTTGGGGAATCAAACCTTGTCCTTGCTGGCCCTCTACCAGCAAGGGCCCAGCCCACACAACCTCCCCTTGGCATTGCCAAGTTACCCCGGGTCTTAGTGAGCATCGGGTGAGCGGTTGCCATTATCGGTCCGTTTTGAATGCTTAATTGTGCTTGCTTGTTGAGTCCTAGGTTGTGTCACATCAATTGGTATCAGAGCAAGTCATTGACTTGTCTCTATCAAGTCAAGTCCTAGGGCATGTTTTCATTGTAGTCTTCATCAGTCCGACCCTTGCATTTATCCCCCGATCATCATGGCCACCTCCTACTTAGCCTACTCGCCACCCATGGACTTCATCCTAGATAGGGATATTACCTTTGACGGATCACATTCTAGGGACTATCTTAGGTGGGAGGCTACCATAGAAAAGTACTTCGAAAAGACTTGGGTATATGGACCGGCGAGAGTCCGAAAGGCCAAGGGACGACTTCGGGGTCAAGCCAAGAGTAAGTGGGAACACATAGAGGGCTTAAGGAGGGTTGGAAGCCAAGAACCTATTCACTCATGGGAAGAGATGAAGCTAGAACTTAGAAAGATCTACACCCCCAAACATTCCCACCCCTCCTACTCAAGCACCCCTAACCCGAGGAGCACTACCACTCCTCCATCCTCACCCGGACAACTTGAGACCGCCCTTTGGTCTCCACCCCCACCACTCCCAACAAATCACCTATCAACCATCATAGCTACACTTCGCGACCAAGTCCTCTCTCTTAAGACCCAAATAAACCTAGCAACCACCTCTCCACTAAATCCCATGAGGATCCCCACATCCCAACCAAAACCTCCTTTCACAAATCTCACTATCCAAACCCAATTGGCCCCCACCTCCACCCCCCCACAACTGGCCGATCCTAAGGGGAAGAGACCCCTAACTGACCAAGTTTCCCCAATAAGGACCACAACTACCCCTCCATTTTTCCCTATAAGGGACACTCCCCCCAAGACCGGCCAACCCAAGCCACCCCAACCAACCCATCTCACACTCCCTCCCCCAAAACTTCCATGTCCTAGTCCTCTACTACTTCCCCTCCCTATCCCAAACCAAGTTTCCCTTTACCTTCCACCCCGGGTGCGCCATACACCAACCCTCATCACCATAGCACCAAAAGACCCTCTCACCACCTTAGAGAAAGAACCCATACCCGATCCAATAGTGGTGAACACCCCAAACCCACTCCCTACCATGGAGGAAACCCATGACCAAGAAGAAGAAGAAGCATCACATGGTGACCTTCACCTTATACCACCCTCTCTAATTAGGGCCAAACTCATCTTACAGGAACCCCTTATTAGTTGGCTAAAGAAAAGCCCAATAAGAGAGATCACGGCCCACGATTGCCTTCCCATAAAGGAAAACCTTCCCATAGTGCACATCTCCTCCTATCACACCATAATCCAAACATCCTACCAAGTGGAAACCTTAGAGGACCTTCTCAAGGGCTTAACTTGGCAATATGAGTTGACCGGCTTGTTGACCACCATGGCCCATCAATCTAGGAGCCTTGACCTCCTACACCTTTGTGTCGGGTCTATCACCTCGGTTTGCACCATTGGATGCTACACTAGTGACCTCCTTCTATTCCTCCCCATACCCGAGGTGCCCGACCTTCTCCTTAATTTGGAGCTTCTTATATCGGGTGAAAAGTCAAGCCCTTCCCTCATGGTCGACCCACTCACAAAGAACTTCGGCCCAATTATCTCATTAGAGGAGGATGACCCACCACCACTTGAGGATCTTGAGGACATAGGGCCCCTCCCCCTCGATAACCCTTTTTATGATCCCTTTGATCCCTTCCAATGGGGGTCAAAGAACCCATGGGGCCCAACCACCTTATCCACCACCCACCTTTCCCTATCCCAACCCACCATGTTTGATCCAATCCACCCCATCCTAGACCCGGGTTACACCTTGGGAGCCATGACCTTGGGCCACATATCCCCAGGTAATAAGGTTGTTCCCCACCCCATGATGACCACCTTCTTAGATCCATTCGATCCTTTCCAATGGGAGTTCAAAGGTAGTCCCACACCTATACACATGGAAGTCACCTTTGGGAAAAGCATGCATGTGTCTAGGCTTACCATACCCCTTGGCATGAACACTATGTTGGGTCCATTCATTCATATCACCCACATGTCAAGTAGAAAGTATGAGTGGTCCATATTCGGATGTCATGGTCCACCTTCATTCATCATGGGTCTTAAGCATGTCAAAGGCATCTACGGATATCCGGGTCCCCCAATATTTATCACCAATTTGCATGATAGGGCCACCTACGGGTGCCCCGGCCCACCTAGGCTAACCAAAGTCTACACTGCATCATTACACGATAGGTCTACTTTTGGTTGCCCAGGTCCACCCATCACCCCTAGAATGTCTGCATTCACAACATTACATAAAGAGATCCGCAAGCACATTAGCAAGAAGAATGTGACTTATAAAAGGCGAGCCGACTCTCATCGACGTCACCAAGAATTCCATGAGGGTGACTTTTTTATGGTAAGGACGGAGAGGCTCTCCCCGGGAGCCATCTCCAAATTGAGGCCACGTGGGGCTGGTCCCTTCCAGGTCCTGAGGCGCATTGGTGCAAATGCCTATGAGTTAGATCTCCCCGAGGAATATGGGGTAAGTCCCACATTCAGTGTCGCCGACCTAGTGCCATACAAGTGAACCACGGTGGTACCTAGTGAGGATATTTAGCATATTCCCTCCGTTGAGAGAGCACCCACCCGTGAGGAGAGTCCACCAGCCAAGAGAGCCCAGCGTGAGCGCATTGAACGAATATTGGATGAACAGGTCACTACCACCAGGAGCAAGGTATACGAGCGCTATCTCGACAGGTGGATGGATCGGTCTCGTTCGGAAGACTTGAGGGCAGTACCACTTCTACACCCTCCAAGGAGGGAAGGACACTTACTCGATGGAGTCGAGTTCTCCGCACCCCGGGAGTATGATGGGGACATCACCTCCCATGCCCACGTTCACAGCTCGTCTCCTCGCCCCGGTTGCATCTGGCATGGTCTACTCATTTAATTTTGAGTCCTATGTAATGTTTATTTGAGTCATTTGATGTATTTTCCCTTTTATTTGAGTCATGTTCCTAGGTCTTGTGTTCATTTCCCTAAGTTTGAGTGTCATTAGGTTGTCTAGTTAGCTATTGGGCCCAATTCATTGGACTTGGCCCAAGGGCTCTCCCCTACCCCCTCGGTTATTTGTCATTGAGTCAATTGTTAGGGACTTTTGTAGAAATGTGGGCTTCCTATATATAGGACCCCATCCCCCCCCATTTCAACTTAATGAATCAATCAATAAAAAATTGCCATTTTGTGAGTTCTATCTTTATTTTTATGGTGGAGTGAATCCATTAGTGAGGTGAGAAGCCTTAGGGAGAGAATCCCACCCATCCCTCTCTTAATCTCTCTCTTTCACTCCCCTTTCTCTCTCCTCCACACCCAATTTCAAAAATTTTCTCTCTCCTCCCTTCCCAACCACCACTCTCCCACCTACCCCCATTAAAGGCCACTCCCCTTCCCCACACATCCCATTACTCCACCCCCTAGTCCCAAGGGAGCATCCCCAATCTCTAAGCCACCCTCCAACCACCTCATCCCTTTCCCAAGCACCCTTCCCTCTCCCCCATGCAACCCTCCACCTCCCAAGACCATTTGAATTTGAATATCTCCTTCCCTCCATAGCCCAAAGTTGCTCAACTCCTTTCCCCATTGAGTATGCCACCCCCATCCCCTTCCCTCCACTCCACTCTACCAAGAGCAGCTCCACCTTGGCTGAGAGTGTGTAGAGAACCAGTGGAGTGCAGCAGCGACCCCGTCTTCCCACTGGCGTCCCTGGAGGTCCAAGAGCTATCGTCGGAAGCGTCTTCCTGTCTTCTTCGCAACGGAAGTGGTTTCGTCGTCGTCCGAGCACTGTGCTACCCGGGAGAGCCGTTCTCCCTCGACTGCGTGAAGCTCTCCTGACAGAGCACCTGAACGTGATTGGAAGCTCTGCCACGACAAATCCAGCATGAATCAAGACAAGATCCCTTCTGCAAAGTTTTTCCTCCTTCTATCTACTTTCAGAATCAAGAAGCGGAACTCCTTTCGGCATCCTGTAGCAGGAGTTATCAATTTTCTCCCTCAGTCACGTGGTTCTGCTTCCCACAGTCTGCACCGACCTGTCGTCATTATTCAGAGTCCCCTGGTCTTCTCGGCATCGTTTGGCTTCCCCATTAGTTTTTCTGCGAAGAAGACTCCTCCATGGTTCCAACGACTCTGACGGTGCTAGATTTTGAGTTTGGAAGCTATCGGGGCAACCTCTGTAACCTGCTGTTGGAAACCAGGAGCTGCCAGTCCCAGACTCTGCCTCCCTGTTCGGGCCTCCACCCAGACCAGCATCGATGACAGAAGAAATTAATAAAATTTGGACGACTTCCCCGGCCTACTACGAAGATTTTCCAGGTGGTTTCGTCCCAAAAAAAAATCGGTAGCAGTTGCAGCAGTCAATTCATCAGTCTCCTGTCAGCACCCATAGAACTGGGCAGAATCGGCAACCTCCCATCTTTGATGTTCCCTTCTCAAATTCCCCTCCCCGCTTGGCCGGCTGAAGGCTCCTCCCTGTGCGGAGGTAGTGTTTGGATGTAACTATCATCTTCCTTTCCCCACGATCCCCCCCTTGCATGGGATGTAGTGTTGTAATAGCTTAAACAGGTCAAGCTACCCCGATGCGGCGTGTGGGGAACCCACGCTTCCCCGCTCGCCCTCGTCTCCGAGCGGGACCGGTTTCTTCAAATTGGTCGAGTGAGTGCTCCAAAACTTTGCTCTAATTCATGCTTGCTCTTTCAATATTAGTTCATAAACTCCACTGGCCGTCACGAGAGCCCAATCCTTAAGCTCATTTGCTATAAGTGATCATCGTGGGAAGAGAGTGGAACCCGTGCCCTTTGGCACTTCGTCGGACCCTTGATTTGGACAGCCATACCCTTGGGGAATCAATCCTTGGCCTTGCTGGCCCTCTACCAGCAAGGGCCCAGCCCACACAACCTCCCCTTGGCATTGCCAAGTTACCCCGGGTCTTAGTGAGCATCGGGTGAGCAGTTGCCATTATCGGTCCGTTTTGAATGCTTAATTGTGCTTGCTTGTTGAGTCCTAGGTTGTGTCACATCAGAACCCGCATTTGAGGCCTTCTACAAAGATCTTGCTCCCCCTGTCAGCGTCCAGGAACAGAAGGCGGAACCCCGTTCGGCATCCGACAACCAGAGATATCAATTTTCTACCACAACCACGCCGATCTGCCTCCTCACAGTCTGCACCAACCACCTTCCACTCCTATGGACACCCAGTTCATCTCCGACATCAGAAGACTTCCTCGTTTATTTTGCTGAAAATTAGACTCATCCACGGTTCCAACGAGTCTAGCGGTGCCAGATTTGGAGCTCAAGAGTGGTCGTGGCAGCTTCTGCAACCTGCTGTTTCAGATCATGTTTGGCCAGAGACCAGAACTGCAGCCACCTTCCAGCCGCCGGAGCAGTCAGCCCCCAGATCTGGAGGTCGCCCAAAAATTCAAGCCTTACCCATCTCAGTTAGGAAACTTTTGGTGCAGGTCTCGTCGAGATCCGAGCTCCATGGACCCCGTGACAGCATCGTCTCCGGTCACCTGTCCAGCAGCTCTGCAGCAAGGCTGAACCGAGGAAGCTCGGAAAGTCGATTCTATCTCGCTCATTCCCCTCCCCGCTTGGCCGGCTGAAGGCCCCTCCCTGCGTGGAGGTAGTTTTGGGTGTATTAAGATCAATCCCCACCCCAAGATCACCCCTCCTGCGTGAGGTGTAGTGCTGTAAACTCTTTAAATTTTTAGGTCAAGCACCATCGCCGCGGCGTCGGGTCTTTACCCATGCTTCCCGGCGCGCCCTCGTCTCCGAACGGGATCGGTGTCTTCACACCGATCAGGTGAGCTTCTGATCATACCCTTGTAGCTTCATTTCTGCAAATGTAGTATTGCCTTGAATGCCCGTCGGACGGTAAGAGAGCGCTCGGACTTAATTTTAAGCGATATCGTGCCCACCGCGGCCCGTGAGTGAGTGCCACCCAACACCCCGCCTTGCGGGCCAGCCACCCACAAAGCTGGGTCTCCCAGGCCCATTGGGGGTCAGCCTTAGCATTGTAAGTCCATTAGGACAATTGGGTCCCGCCTCGGACCCTCACCATCATCTCCCGGACCCATCAGGTGAACGTGTGAGCCGAGTGAGCAAAAATCGTCATTGTGAGAATCATTGAGCGCTTGTATGCTTGCGGGTCTAAGTCCTAGGGTCATCTCATCATATTTAGTGGTCTTTGGGCTGTGCCACATCAAGTGGTATCAGAGCGGTCATAGGCTTGTCCTTACAAGTCTAGTCTTGGGTCACACTAAGTTTTTCTTAGGTGCATTCGCACACTCTTGCATAGCCCACCCAACTTTGCATGGCCACTCGTAGTGGAACTCATTATCAAGGCAATTCATCTTCTTCCAATAACACCATGAATCCCAATCCCCAAGGAAATCCCCCTCACAATGAGCATGAGTTTCCCGACCAAATGAGGTTTCTTGTGGAATACATGACCAATATTATGGGAAGGCTTGACGATATTACGGCCCGGCTAGAACAAATTGAGGAAAATAGGCCCATCCCAAGGGAAAGAGATAGGAGAGATCCCCCTCCACATGTGGAGCCAGCCATAGGAGGACTCAACCATGACCACCCTCCCGAACCGGAAAGGGACCCACCCCCTAGAAGAAATGAGAGACCTCCCCGGGACAACCCGGATGACCAACTAATGAGACTTGTGAAAGTTGATGCTCCCACTTTTGATGGATCTCATCATCCAAGCATCTACTTAGATTGGGAGGCAGCCATGGATCAATATTTTGATTGGTACCCAATGACCGAGGATAGGAAAGTCCAGCTTGCAAAGATGCAATTAACCAAACTAGCCAAGACTCATTGGATGAATGTTGAGGCCTTAAGGATAGTTAGGAGGGAAGCTCCAATCACCACATGGGGGGCCATGAAAGACCAACTCAAACTCAAATATGTCCCACCCTCCTACCATCAAAACCTCCTAGATGAGTGGCAAGCCTTGACCCAAGAAGGAAAGACCGTTATGGAGTACATTGAAAAGTTTGACTACTACCTCCTCAAGTGTGGAGTCCAAGAGGACCCCTCCGTCACACTCTCCCACTTTAGGAATGGGCTTCAATTCCATATAAAAAAGGAATTATTCATGCGTCAAGTAACCACTTTAGAGCAAGCCTACCAAGTCGCTCGGGATGCCGAGAAATTCTCTCGGTACACACGAATGGTTCCCCCTCGGGGGATGGATCCTAAAACCATGGCACCTCGGGCCAACCCCCCACCACCCCAAAGAGGTCTCCTTCCTACACCCATGGGAGCTCCTCCCACACGGGTCACCCCTCCTAATGCCACTCCACCACTCCGCCCCACAAGTGGGCCCCTAAACATAACTCCCAATAGGCCCAATCCGATACCCACTCTCCCTCACACTAAGATGACCCCAAACCATCAAAGTGGGCAGCAATGCTTTAGGTGTTATGGGTATGGACACTTTGCCAATCAATGCCCAACCAAGGGAGCATCAAACTTACTCATAGAGGAGACCAACCCCCAACCCCAAGCTGAATTTGAAGGAGAAGTTGAGGTATATGAACCCTCTCTTGAATGGGAGGAGGAGTATGAGAACCACTACATGGAGAGCAACCAAGAACAACCTCCTCCACCCACCGACTCCCACCTCGGAGTGGTTAGATGCACCCTCACCCAAACCCAAGAGCATGATTGGAGGAGAAACACCATATTCCATACCTACATACGGATAGGGAGCCATGTTAGGAAGGTCATCTTGGATAATGGAAGTAGTGTGAATGTAGTGTCACCCGACACCGTCAAACTTTTGGGCCTTACCACCTCCCCACATCCCCACCCATATAGGGTAGCATGGATTGATACCACCTCCATACCCGTTAGTGCTCGTTGCCTTGTCCCCATCACATTCCAATCTTATCAAAGCCAAGTGTGGTGTGACATCCTACCAATGGAAGTTGGGAGTATACTCCTAGGACGACCGTGGATCTATGATGTAGATGCCACCTTTCTAGGAAAGACAAACACTTGCATCTTCATTCATGAGGGGAAGAAAATCCAACTCAACCCTTCTCCACCTCGCCCCCTTCCCAAGAAGGCATCTCCCTCCCTTGAGAGGACCCCTACCCTCCCCACTATTCCAAACCCACCAACCCCACCCCATCAAGCCCTAACCCTAGCATGATCAACAAGCCTCCTAGGAGTCTACACCTCATCACTAGGGAAGAGCTTGAGGTAGAAGTCAACCAAGGAGAACAAGTGTGTGCCATTGTCATTTGCCTCGGGGAGTCCACCCCAACCGACCCACACCCCATAGAAATTCAACAACTCTTGGAGGACTTCCATGATGTGTTTCCCGAGGAGCTTCCGGACAAGCTACCACCCATGCGTGATGTGCAACACGCCATCGACCTTGTGCCCGAGCTACCTTACCCAACCTCCCACACTACCGCCTCAACCCCACCGAGCATGCCGAGCTCAGGAGGCAAATTGAGGAGCTCATCAAGAAGGGCTTCCTCCGAATTAGCAAAAGCCCTTGTGCCGTCCCGGCTCTTCTTACACCCAAAAAGGATGGGACTTGGCGCATGTGTGTAGATAGCCGAGCCGTCAACAAGATAACGGTCAAATATAGATTCCCCATCCCTCGGCTTGATGACATGCTAGACATGCTAGCGGGAGCCACCATCTTCTCCAAAATTGATCTCAAAAGTGGCTACCATCAAGTCCGCATTAGGCCCGGGGACGAGTGGAAAACCGCCTTTAAAACTAAGGACGGACTCTATGAATGGCTTGTTATGCCTTTTGGCCTTTCTAATGCACCAAGCACCTTCATGCGCCTCATGACCGAGGTCCTCCGGCCCTTCATTGGCATCTTTCTAGTTGTCTACTTTGACGACATCCTCATATATAGCCAATCCAAGGAAGCCCACCTCGATCACCTCAAACAAGTGTGCACCATTCTTAGGAGAGAGAGTCTCTTTGCCAACCCCGGGAAGTGTCATTTCTTGACCAATCAACTAGCCTTCCTAAGATTTATTGCCTCATCCCAAGGAGTATCCATGGACCCCGAAAAGGTCCAAGCTATTCTTGAGTGGCCCGAACCCAAGACCCTTCATGAGGCTCGGAGCTTTCACGGGCTAGCTACCTTCTATAGGAGATTCATCCGTGGGTTTAGCACAATCACCACTCCTATCACGGATTGCCTCAAGAAAGGCACCTTTGTGTGGACTAGGGCAGCCTCAAAAGCCTTCCTTGAGCTCAAGGAAAAGATGACCCAAGCCCCGGTCCTTTGCCTACCCGACTTCTCAAAAGTCTTTGAAGTCACTTGTGATGCATCCGGGGTAGGGATTGGGGGCATTCTTAGCCAAGAAGGTCACCCGGTAGCCTATTTTAATGAGAAACTTTGTGAGGCTAGGACTAGGTACTCCACTTATGACAAAGAACTTTATGCCGTGGTTCAATCCCTTCGGCATTGGAGGCACTATCTCCTACCCAAGGAGTTTGTGATCTTCTCGGACCATGAGGCTTTGAAGTATCTCAACACCCAACAAAAACTCAATGCCCGACATGCCCGATGGGTTGAATACATTCAAGCCTACACCTTTGTCCTCAAGTACAAGATGGGTAGTGAGAACTGCGCCGCCGATGCACTAAGTAGGCGGGTAGCCTTACTCTCCACCGTCCAAGTGGAGGTAACCGGATTTGAGAGAATCAAAGGGGAATACCCACATTGCCCCGACTTTGGGACTCACTACAACACTCTTTCCACCCAGCCACACAAGGAATATGAGGGGTTCATACTTCAAGATGGATATCTGTTCAAGGGGGATAGGCTTTGCATACCTCGGACTTCACTTAGGGACTTCCTAGTTTGGGAGTTACATAGTGGTGGCCTAGCTGGTCACTTTGGGGTCCACAAAACCATAGAGTTAGTTGAGAGGCAATTCCACTGGCCCAGCTTCAAGAAGGATGCGGCCCACATTGTGGGACAATGCCGCATTTGTGCATCCGCCAAGCAAGTAAGACAAAACACCGGGCTTTACACACCTCTACCCATACCCGACCGACCATGGGAGGATTTGAGCATGGATTTCATTCTTGGCCTACCAAAGACCTTGCACAAACATGATTCCATCTTTGTAGTGGTTGACAGGTTCTCAAAAATGGCCCACTTTATCCCCTGTTCCAAGACCTCTGATGCCTCTAGGGTCGCCCGGTTATTCTTTGATGAGGTAGTCCGACTCCATGGATTACCTAAGACTATTGTGTCCGATAGAGATGTGAAATTCACTAGTTACTTTTGGAAGACTCTATGGCACTTGATGGGGACCCTCCTCAAATTCTCCACTGCTTACCATCCTCAAACCGACGGCCAGACTGAGGTCGTCAATCGAAGCCTTGGGAACTTGCTCCGTTGTCTTGTGGGGGACCACCCTGGGAATTGGGATCTCCTCTTGTCTCAGGCCTAGTTTGCCTACAATGATTCCGTCAATAGGTCAATAGGCAAAAGTCCATTTGAGGTAGTGCATGGTTTTAGGCCTAGAAAGCCCTCGGATCTCATTCCCCTTCCCCCACATGCTAGAGTGTCAGTCTCAGCTGAGTCCTTTGCACAACATATCAAAGAGTTGCATGATGACATCCGCAAGCATATAGGGAAAAGCAATGAGGCTTACAAAAGACGGGCAGATGCTCACCGGCGCCACTATGAATTCCAAGTGGGAGACCCGGTGATGGTGAGGACGGAGCGGCTCCTTCCCGGGCCTGCCTCCAAGTTGAGGGCACGAGGGTCGGGACCCTTTCGAGTTCTACGATGACTTGGCAGCAATGCTTATGAGATTGACCTACCAGAGAGCTATGGGGTGCAACCTACCTTCAACGTGGCGGACCTGGTACCCTACAAAGGCCCCGCGGTGGAACCCAGTGAGGAGCTTGAGCCTTTACCCCCCCTTATGAGAGACACTCCCGGAGGGACTCCACTTCCCAGCTTAAGAGACCGACGAGAGCAGATAGAGGCAATACTGGATGAGCAGAGCATCATTACGAGGCACAAGGTGTATCAGCGCTACTTGGTTAGGTGGAAGAACCGTTCCCCGACGGAGGATACTTGGGTGAGCCGGGAGGACCTGCTGCGGTTGGATCCCGACATTCTGGAGCACTATGACAGCCAGGCAGACCCACACTCGACAGGGTCGAGTTCTCCCCACCCCGGGAGATTTGATGAGGACATCTCACGACACTCGCTATGGCTCGGGTCGCCTGCACACCCTTAATTTGGGTCGACTCATTCTCATCTTATGTATCTTCCTTTTATTGAGTCTTATCATATGTAATTTTCCTTTTATTGGGTCATGTTGCATGTATTTCCTTTTATTATGTCATGTTGTACTAGTCCATTTCCCCTTTTTGGTCTAATTGGACCCTAATACCTTAGTTTGGGCCTATTGGACTGAGTCTAGGACATGTTTGGTCTTTTGCCTTAAATGGCAGGGTTATTTTTATCTTTTAAAGATGGGTTGCCTATAAATAGCCCCCATCTCCCTCCATGTACTCACTTTTGATGAAAATATTGAGAATCACTTCATTCCACCTCTCAAGATCTCTCTCTTTTACTCTCTCTCTCTCTCACTCTCTCTCTCACTCTCTCTCTCCCCAAGGGGAGTTCGACCCCCTCTCTCTCTCCTCCTTCCCCCTCACTTATCCCAACCCCAACCACCTCCACTACCTCACCCACCTCCATTAAGGCCCTCCACTTCCCCATAGCCCCTCATTTACTCCCCTCTCCTTGTCCCAAAGTAACTCTACCACCTCCCAACACAATCCCCCACTTCACCACACAAATCCCACCCCTTCCAAGACCAATTTAGAATTTGAACCCTTCCCTCTATTGCCTTGACCGCCCCATACCCCTCCCCCTTGGGCCAAGTTCGCCCCCACCCTCCCTCTCACTCACCCTTCCCCTTGTGCACACTCACCTTCCCACCACCATCACTAGCAGACCAGCCCCCTCTCCAGCCCCACTTCGCCCTCCCCACCTCCATCTCCCTAGCCTCCACAACCCCTAAAACACCTCTCATCTCCCTCCCATAGCCATTAGAACCACCTTACACCTCTTTCTCTCTTGGCCATTCCCTTCCCCACCCCTTCTTCTTCTCCTCATTCTAACCCTATTTCAGGAAGCAGAGTTACAGCAACTTGCAGAGGAGGCCACGACCATCCCTCAATGACTCATGAGGCGAGGCCTATATTTCTGGATTCGTCTGCGAGTTAGCTTTCAAGGCGAGGTAGTTTCATCGGCATCCGAGCTCCGAGCTGTCCGCAGCAACCATTCTCCCACGACTGCGCAGGACCTCTCAGGCCAGGAGCCAGAACGATAGGGCAGGCTCTCCCACGATGAATCTTGAAGGAACCAGCCTTCGAGGCCTTCTACAAAGATCTTCCTCCCCCTGTCAGCGTCCAGGAACAGAAGGCGGAACCCCGTTCGGCATCCGAAAACCAGAGATATCAATTTTCTACCACAACCACACCGATCTGCCTCCTCACAGTCTGCACCGACCACCTTCCACTCCTCTGGACACCCAGTTCATCTCCTACATCAGAAGACTTCCCTGTTTGTTTTTCTGCAAAGTAAACTCGTCCACGGTTCCAACGAGTCCAGCGGTGCCAGATTTGGAGCTCAGGAGCAGTCGTGGCAGCTTCTGCAACCTGCTGTTTCAGATCATGTTTGGCCAGAGACCAGAACTGCAGCCACCTTCCAGCCGCCGGAGCAGTCAGCCCCCAGATCTGGAGGTCGCCCAAAAATTCAAGCGTTACCCACCTCCAGTTAGGAAACTTTTGGTGCAGGTCTCGTCGAGATCCGAGCTCCGTGGACCCCGTGACAGCATCGTCTCTGGTCACCTGTCCAGCAGCTCTGCAGCAAGGCTGAACCGAGGAAGCTCGGAAAGTCGATTCTATCTCGCTCATTCCCCTCCCCGCTTGGCCGGCTGAAGGCCCCTCCCTGCGTGGAGGTAGTTTTGGGTGTATTAAGATCAATCCCCACCGCAAGATCACCCCTCCTGCGTGAGGTGTAGTGCTGTAAACTCTTTAAATTTTCAGGTCAAGCACCATCGCCGCGGCGTCGGATCTTTACCCACGCTTCCCGGTGCACCCTCGTCTCCGAACGGGATCGGTGTCTTCACACCGATCAGGTGAGCTTCTGATCACACCCTTGTAGCTTCATTTCTGCAAATGTAGTATTGCCTTGAATGCCCGTCGGACGGTAAGAGAGCGCTCGGACTTAATTTTAAGCGATATCGTGCCCACCGCGGCCCGTGAGTGAGTGCCACCCAACACCCCGCCTTGCGGGCCAGCCACCCACAAAGCTGGGTCTCCCAGGCCCATTGGGGGTCAGCCTTAGCATTGTAAGTCCATTAGGATAATTGGGTCCCGCCTCGGACCCTCACCATCATCTCCCGGACTCATCGGGTGAACGTGTGAGCCGAGTGAGCAAAAATCGTCATTGTGAGAATCATTGAGCGCTTGTATGCTTGCGGGTCTAAGTCCTAGGGTCATCTCATTATATTTAGTGGTCTTTGGGTTGTGCCACATTAGAAACGCATCTCAAGGACCACGATCACATCCCGAGAACACAACACCCAAGAAGAATTACAGAGCAGAGGGTACTCAACCAGTAGAAATGCCAACAGATTCCCAAATACTCACAAATGCCAGTGCTAACACCAGAATGCCTTCAAAAGCAATGAAGATGAAGTCACATCGAGGAAGACAATTCTCTCGATCGGTCAAAATCTTACAACCAACGATCCTCGACCCGTGGGTTATCAGCCCACACGCCTCCACTGCACACTCATGCAATACACACAGGCATCAAAAATACCTCGATATCCGCATCTCAGCACACACTCGAGGCAATCACAATTCATGAAACTACAATACAACACGCTACAAGTATTGATCCTGCTAATAACCGATCACAAGTCACCTAGGTGCAAACCCAGGAGAGTACCAGCTTCAGCACAAAGCACAAAGAAAGGCTAATCTCAGCTTACCATTACAGCCTGAAAGAATAAATGAGCCTTCATAACACATCGACCGCTAGACACGGCATGACAAACACGGTGCACAACGGCTCTCAACACAACGATTAGGTCCAAAACCAAGCAACCACAAAACAAAGAGCAGATCAGGCTCAGAATAAATACTGTCCACACTTAAGTAGACGCAGGACAAAGGTCTCGCCAAGACAGTAATTCCAAGGCTTACCTCGAAAAGACTCCACCAAACGGGATGAGAAGCATCAAGCTCACTAACAGTAGCTCACTAGGAAAGAAAATCCCAGGTTCGCCTGAGCATCTTCTCAATCGAGGAAATAAAGCAACCACTTCAACAGAAGTGAAACACCTCAGGAGCTAAATAGACTCAAGCTACGACGACCAAAACAATATAAGAATGTGCATGGCCATCACAACAACTGTAAAAGTCACCAGCAACCTGAACAAACCACGGAGAAATCTTGAACATTGTATTGCAGATTCAAGCCTACCAGCGAACTCTGCCAAGTACAGCACGATCGAGACAAACACCACAATGAAAAGGAGCATCACATCGCATCGTGGCGAGAGCAAACCATCTCGTACAGTGCCAACACAGCACGCACAATACCACTTACGAAAAACAAAGTGACAAGGAATCGTGAAACCTAAGCCAACGAATGATTGTACTAGACTTTCAAGACTCTGGATACTGCAATATCTCAGATTCCCATGTACTTTCACACAACAACGCTCTGATACCACCTGTGACGACCCGGACTCCAGATACCGAATATACCCGATAGGATTACCGAGTAGACCCGATACCACCTGGAACTCGTGATGCCTCCCAAGAGCTGTAAAGCTCCGAAGGGATAAAAGGATTGTTGGGTAGTACATTGAATTCGCATATATAACAGTAAGCAATTAAATTTCATTAATCAGGTTTGATAAAGTAGCAGAAATAAAATTACTTTTTATTTAACAGTTTTAATTAACAACAGAGTCTAGTCCAAAGGAAAGACAAGTACAGTCTAATAGGAAGAAAAACGTACACTACGGTCGGGGGAAGCTCGACGCAGATACCGTTGGCAACTACGAACAGACATGCCACGCCAGGAACCACAAGGAAGCAGAGACGACCACACCTAAAAAGCAGGGGTGAGCCTCGTGTCACTAGCTCAGTAGGGGTCACGCGGATCCCCACTGAAAAACAACGCAGTAACACGGAACAACAACTAAAACAGTGATAGTAGTAAAGTAGGAAAGAAAGTAGGAAAAAGTACTACTAGAAAGCTGTAAAAGAAAGCCGTAACGGAAGGAGTAGAACAGCTAAAAGAAAAGGGAAAAGCCGTGCTGAATGAAACACGACTGCCGAACAAACCTCGGCTCTCTAAACTACTCCAACGGTAATAGAAAGGTGAACCCTGATCTCACAAAGTCAGGAGTAACCGATCCATCGACACAGACACCAGGCCTAAGCTAAGACTCACGAAAACATGCAAAAGGCCTCGAAGAGACCTAGACAGATACGGAACACTGAAGCATACAAGACTGGATCGTCGTGCATGCAACACAAAGCTATCCTCAGGCAAGGTCGAGAATAGACTAACTCAAAAGGGAGAGTTGATCTTGGACGAAGCCAAGAACAGACTAACTCGAAATAGGAACACAGACTCCGAGAAACACAAGTGTCACGCGCCAAGTGACGGAAGCACCTCGTCACTAGAAGAACATCCAGATGCATCCACTGACATCTTACACTGCGCCACAAGTATCTCCCTATGGACGTCGAGAACGACGGAGACTGAGATACTCATTGAACTGAACTAGGAACTATAGTAACGAGTGACTAGTCAGGGTCACCCCGTCGGCGTTCGTCTAAACGCCCCTGACCACGTGTGCACACACAAGCTCAATGCCTTGATCCAGGCCTCTAGCTAGTTTCCTCCCCCAGCAGGACGCTACTACATGGCAAGGGAGCCCACAGAAACTAGCCTACAAACCATATCTCGGGAACTGCCCCGCCACCACTCCCAGGTGGGCCGACACTCGAGGTCGTCAGGCTACGACTAGTGGAGGCTCACTAGACACGGAGACTCTGAAACATGAGTGTCGAAGTATGGACAGGCTAAGCAAGCACTGCCACACGTACTGCGAAGCACTAAGGCCGTACACCAAACTGCCAATAGACTCAGGACAGGGCAACTAGACCTGCTGATACAACGATCCTTGAGTCTCATGTCTCAGTGTCAAGATTGTCGCACAACGGCGGTGACAAGCTGCCAATCAGCCTAATCCTAAGCCACAGGAAACGATAATGGATCATCGGATCCTCAAACCCGTATAAAATGACACACGGAGACCTGAGGGTTCCCCAAGACCCTCAACGCATCTGGACATGTAGACCGATGTAAGACAGTACCTCTTAGGCATCCAGAACCATGTTTGATCTATCCAGAATAGTCGAGACATGCACAAGGTTAGTTGTCAACCACTGGGTCTCACCGGGTTGACCAGAACCTAACAATGATTCTGAAACAGTAAAGAAACCTATCTAATAGCAAAGTACACCTGACTACCTTATAACATGGTTATAGCCCTCATAGGACATCCAAAGACGTTCATGGAACAACAGGCAAACCACGAGGTCAAGCCGAGGCACTTAAGAACCAACACATCGGGAAACGACACTCAGGAATTAAGCGGAGGAACATACGCTGGAGGTCATAAAATTGGCCGCTAGGGGACTGTAGCGGTCAAGGATTAGGCCGCTAAACACAGTCAACCCTGAACCGACTATTCGATCAAACCAGTCAAGCGATCAAATATAGACGTGCTACACGGACTAGGCGGCCTAAGAGTAAATCGACACACTAACTGTCTTAACCTATTGACCTAAGCCAAACGGACTGTAGCGGCCTAAGAAAAGGGCGCTACAACAAAGAGGCGGACGACTACGGTCAAACCCCAAGTCGCGGTCTACCAATGGGCCGCTAAAGGGTCTAGACGGTCTAAGAGAAGGCCGCTAGATCAAACCGACTTAAAACAGTAACTCGGTCAAATGGTCAATAGCGGTCTAGCAAGGGACCGCCAAAGATAAGGAACAGTCTAGTGAAGGACCGCTTCACTAACTGCCATAAAATCGTTGACTAGAGTCAACCATGCTTAGCGGTCTAGCAAGGGACCACTTAAGCAAGCTGAACGGTCTATCGTAAGACCGCTCAACTGACCCGCGCGACTAAGGAAACCACACGACCACCCAAGGGCCGTGCGAAGGATATAAACAGTCCTATAATGGACCGCGAAACACAGAAGATGGTCTATCACGCGACCGCGAAGACCCAAACTGAAATACATAAAATGGTCACACATTGGACCGCATAATAACCTAAACAGTCACTGTAATGACCGTTCAGGTGTTACGGCGGCAAAACCATGGGATCGGCCGGATCTCAGCCTTTCCACGCCCCATTTGCTCCGAAACGAAGGGGATACAACCACAATGACGATACCGACCTTCCACACTGCGGAAGGGGTCAAATCGACGCGCAAACAGTTAGAAATGGGCAATTCTACCGAATTGACCCAAATGGAATCACATAGGTTCCCGAGCTCCTACCGGTCCCAATTGACCACCAATCACAACGAAATCAGCAGAAATGGAATGCTGACATTCCAGGGGTTCGAATGACACCAACTGATCTAAAAATCGTCGCCGTTTTTTGGCGAACCCGACGAACACCCCAAAGGCATGATTTTCCCAAACTTGAATGAAACCCACTCGTTCTCGCACCATTCGGCGTGAAACTGCGAGGGAACGTAGCATAGAAATAGAGCTTCCATCTCCCTACCTCCACCGATGATTCCGCGCGCTGAAGCGACTAAACCGCGTCGAAAACCACCAAACCAACGAAACGCGCCGTCTTTGAATCCATCGAGGGATCGCGCCGCGCGACACTCAATCCGCCACTCCATCACGCTCCAGGTTCACTCCATCGCGTTCCCACCTCAGCCAGCTCGCCACGATCGTGCGTCCCACGTCGAGAGGACCAGAGAGGAGAGATAATGGGAGAGAGAAAGTGAGGGTGAGAAATGAGGAGGGAGAGAGGGTGAAAAGGTTTAAATAGAAAAGAAATTTGGAATTTTCCTAATTTCTGAAATTCTGATTTTTTTACGCCAAAAATCCACTAATTCAGAAAAATACGGAAAAGTAGTCGAAACGATCCTCTCAAAGAGTACATCGCAGCTGTAGCATCCTCGAGTCGATGAACTGAGAAATAAACTCTCCACTAGGTTCCGTAACTTGTACGAGAGAAAAACCCACGTGGATCGTAAAACTCAACTCAGGACCCACAAAAGCGATCCGAAAGCACTCTGATAAGGTTCCAGAAGATTCAATACGAATCCAGGGTATTACATCTCTCCTGGTCGAGGTATTAGAAGATTCGGTGTTAAGGGCAAACTTACACCGAGGTTTATTGGCCCATTCGAGGTATTGGAAAGAGTAGGCGAGGTAGCTTACTGCATTGCCCTACCTCCACAACTATCAGAGGTGCACAATGTTTGCATATTTCTGTGCTAAAGAAGTATGTGCGCGATCCTCTCCACATCATCAACCACACTGACTTGGTGATACAGAAGAACCTTACCTATAAGCAGAAGCTGATGAAGATCCTCGACCGAGAAGTCCGAGTTTTGAGAAGCAAGACTATCCCTATGGTGAAAATCTAATGGGATCGATGCTTAGAACAAGAAGCCACATGGGAAGCCGAGGAGTGTATGAGAAGAAAATTTTCAAAACTATTCTAGTCTGTAAGTATTCCTCACCCTCCTTGTCTCTATATATGCAATTGAATTTGGGGATCAAATTCTTTCAAGTGGGGGAGGGTGTAGCACCCCGTATAAAAATGATAGAAAAAAATGATAATAATAATAATATATGGACTTTTTCACCAAGTAAATAAAAACTTTAGATAACTCTATAAGAAGATAACTCTATAAGAGGGTTAAATAAAAGTTAGAATACCCAATGAGGGCCACTATATAAATATATAATTAAAGCCATCATCACGTAATGGGGTCTCCTATTCCAATCACAAGATGAAAGGACGCCCCTATACCAGGACTCCATTCACCTTCCTATTCCAAAAGACTATTAACATAAAATAGGGCCTCTATAAAAGGGCGTCATTTTCTAAAGCCACAGGGCCACAACCCACGGTATGAAAGCTCATAGTATACATATATCTCTCATTACCAACCAATCACATACATATACATATATAATAACATCTTTTAATACCCAGCATGGCACTGAACAGGAAACACACCCGGCATGGCTCGGAAAAGGAACAATAATCAAGGAAATAGCGCCCTTGACCTGGGCGCTATTCCCAATAGGGCGCCCCCAAACCAGGCGCCATTTCTTTTTAGGAAAAATAAATATATATATAATATATATATGTAAGGCCCAAAGGATGTAACACCCACCAGCATAGGCGTTATTTTCCTAAACATAGACTACATGTGAAGTCGCCATTTTCCTTGCCAGCAACCTGCCAAACCGAATGCCATTATGTCATCCTTCCAGAAGTAAACATGAACAGCCTCTTTTTGCTGGCAACATACCCTTTTACTGTTAGAAATAATGGTATGCTTTGATACCAATAGATGGGTCCCACGGAGTGTAATCGGATCTAGAAGGGGGGGTTGAATAGATCCTATTAATAGCTATGGCCTATTTAAAACATGACTCTTAAAAGCATAAACCACTCCTATAAACCAATAAGACAGTTAGGCACACAACGCAGTGGAATAGATAGGAATGGCACAAGAAGGAGCGTTCGAACCTGATGCTCAATCCAGACAGGTCGACACACCTCAAGAGAGAGGTCGACACTTCTTCACTAGCAACTCAGATCCGAATGAGATGTAATCCAATAAACCATAGAGATCTTTAATCAGAATAGCTAATTTAAATGACTATCTTAGGTGGGAGAGCTGTGATGATCAGCTAAGGTAAATGAGTGTTCAACAAGGCAAAGTTCCTTGGGAAGGCTTTCACCTTGGTCCCTGTTTACCAGAGTGCAGCAGGAAACCTAAGGCACAAAAATAGTTAGATACACAAAGGAGAAGGTTGCTCACACACTGTGATAACTTCCTCATCTTGGGTGATGCTCCAAAGTGTCTGTAAGCAAGAGTGATGCAGACACCTGTGAAATAAGGATAGAGGATATGGAACAAGCTCACAATGTAAACAACCAACAACACAAGGGATTTTACGGTGGTTCAGTTGTTAGCCCACAACCTACGTCCACCCCTCACCAAACTCGGCGAGGCTTTCCGCTGACACACATCGTGATCCACTGAGCAACACAGCTTGCTTACACAGCTGAGCAGCACATCTTACTTTCTGCTGACTAACAGCTTGAACCACCTACAGGATCTGATCCACTCTTCCTCTGAAACACACAGAGGCAACCCGGTCCCTAAACAAGGGATCAGAGAAGTATATGTATAGGTGATAGATGAACCATAACAAATAGAAACTAAATACTGCTAGTACAATGGAGAATCAATAGAGATAATGTAGACACCAGCTGAGAGAATGGATCAAGACATCGGAGCTGGTGAGTGCAGCTACAAGATTGGATCCAATGATCCTTTTCTTCAAACACCGGTAGACTGCAGGATTTGTCTTCTCTCTCAAGGCTGCTCTCTCTTCTTCTTCTTCTTCTCTCACAATACTGGACTATGTCAAACAGGTGCTGGGGCTACTCTCACGCTTCTTAGGAATATTCTGGGTAGATTCGTCTAGGGCATGGCACTTTGTGGATGGCAGCTACAACTCCTTCTTCAATTGAGGAAGCTTGGTATAAATAAGAAGACCAGTTTAGAAAGCCTCAGAATATTGCACATCAATAAGTCTTCCTTTAGACTAGTGGATCAACGAAGTATTCCCTCCAAAGCTTCCTTGAAGCGTGCGCCAGAAGGTGAGAGCTAGAATGTCTTCTATAGCGAATGCCATGTGTGATGGTGATAATCAATAAGAGAAAGGTGGCCATGTCCCATAACATTTAATGCGCTGCTTGCTGTGATCTTCCTATTGGCTGGTCGCAGCTTTAAGTACAAGGATAGGTACAATGGCAGACAGTGTGAAGGAGCAGACCATATCTCCCTTTAGATAGCATCAGATATTTACAATAACTCTCCCTTAGATATGCACTCTTCTCATTTTGCTCAAATGTACTCTTCTGCGTACAATGGCTGGTTGGATAGCCCATTGGTCGATAGCAAGATGGTGGCAGACTGCAGAGTGTCCTATTTCCAATAGCAGATAGTATGGACATGCAGACAGTGAAGACTTACATCGTCGCAGGCAGAAGTGGCTCTTCCAGCAGGATTTCTGACAAAACCATCTCCAAAAGGTAGACAAATGCATGATAAGATGGTAGAGCAAGGGTCAGACCTCGGGACGTGGTCCAGACCCCAAAATCCTTCATTTTAATGATTTGCGGTTCCTTTTTCTCTCTCTAGATGGCCCACTGATCTGACAGTTTATTAGATTGAGGGCTTCTGGAAGAACAAGGGTGTTGACCTCCTGCATGAAAAGAGTCGACACCTCTTTGTCAGACAGCCCTCAACATTTTCTAAAAAATCCAAGGTGTGGACCTCCTGTTGGAAAAGTGTCGACACTTCTTAGTAGAATAGTCAATAGAACGCTTCCTAGAAGGCAAACAGTGTCGACCTCCTGTGAGGTAAGTGTCGACACTTTGTAGTAGAATAGTCAATAGAACACTTCTTGGAAGACAAACGGTGTCGACCTCTTGAGAGAGATAGGTCGACACATTCCTTTGACCTTCTTTGGGTAGATGGTGCTTGGGAACAGCGTGCATCGACCTTGACCTAAATATGCTCAGACCTTGAGCAGTTTGCACGGACCTTAGTCTTTTTGTTGAAGGTAGAATGTGCACCGACTTTGTATTGCATGGATGACAAACGTTCACAGACCTTGTTATGTGCTGGCCGAAGGTTGCACCGACTTTGTCTTTGAATCCCATACATGCACAGACCTTGTGATAGACGTGCACATGCCGTCATCTTGGCTGCGCACCGACCATCCGTTGTTGTTGAGAAGATTGCACCGACTTCATAGTAGATGTACACCGACCTCTGCTGCGTTGAGAAGCAAACAAGCACCGACCTTACTGATGACTAAGTCATGAACATGGATAGATTTTACTGTGTTGACCTATGTTGACTATTTGTGTGCTTCGACCTTGACACCAATGTAGCATCAACTTTCCTTTGCTGAGGAATGGCTGTGGTGTCGACACTTCTGTAGCAGGTGTCGACACTTCTCTTGTAACACCTTCTTTCTTCAGCATGTGCACCAACTTCAGCAGCTGCACGGACCTGACTGCATGGATTTCTGTGAAACCATGATTCTGCCTTGATTCTTGTATAGCCTAATGTCCCAATCTTTGTGCCGGTGTGGGCTTGACCTAAAATGCATGAGTGTTTTTCGCTATCAAGTGTAGGTCAAACTATATTAATGAATCATAGTTAAACATCATTGAAACAAAAGAATGTTATACACAAGCCCAACATACAAAGTCAGACATCATCAAACCAATAGAGTTACACATGTGATACACATGCTCAACATTCTCCCCCTTTTTTATGATGGCAACTATGAACTATGAGTCATTATGATGTCCAACTTTGAGTCATTATTAGTATATTGAAAGTCAAGGATTAAAAGGATGTAATCATGAATAAAAGCACAATGACCTTCAGTGATTTTCTCCAAGTAATTTTCTCCCCACATATTCTTATGCAAGTGTTCAACTCTCTTCCTTATACATTCCTTTAATGACACATACAATTCTCTCCCCCTTTGACATCATCAAAATATCACACTAGAGAGAATATATGGCATAATTAGGAAGGAAATTGCAGCACACCAATTGTTGGAAATTATTAGCACAGGATGTACAGTGTAAAAGAGATTAGATACCTGGAGGGAGCAACTTAAAGTGCAGCAACCTGAGATACCTTTCTAAAAGTGCATAAATATCTCCTCCTTTCGGATGCCAATTGATGAAGAGATATATCTCTCGTAGGCAAATTGTGGGCAAGTATGATCACAAGCAGTGCAGTCATTATTCCAGAATTCCAAAAAATGATGTAGAAATACATGCCAATAGTTGTACACTTATTAAAGTTGACAAGATAACCATTGTGAACAACCAATCTTGGAAGGTTAGTTTTGGGACAGATACCAATGATTGATATGGATTTATCGAACATGGCCAATTGTTAGAATCAATGGTATTGTCCGTTGGCTTGGTAAAGATAGTTGTAATTTGAAAGACATGGTTGCAGCAATATGATGCAATATAGCAGCCAAAGAGCACATTTTTGACTTCAGATTTTTCAAGATTTTTAGTGGTTTTCTATTTTTCAGACTTTTGGGGTTTTCTATGCAATGCATGGGAATGCAGAATGCAAGATATGTGTGTACGAAGTTGAAGAATGCAATCCACCCAATTGCATGAAAAACTGAAACCAGTTGAATTGTAACCGTAATGCCAATGATGCTAGGACTTATGCTAGATGTCCATAGATGATGATTCCAATTGTTATGTCTAAGGGGTGATTACAAAGTTATACAAATGCAACAATATTAGCAATGATTGATGCAAATATGTCTCATGCAAAGTAAACACCAAGGAGCATCAAGATATGATATTTCAAGAAGGGATGGCATGCTCTGACATTAATTGATAGGAATGTAATGATTTCTAATGTCAGAAGTCATCAAAGAGCATTGATACCATTTGTCTAGAGAGGGCAAAGATCAAGAGATATAGAAAGACAGCTTGTCTTTATAGAAGATGAAGGTTCTTTAACCTGAGACCATGTTCATAAATCAGAGTTATGGAATTTTCAGAATTTTAAGTTAGAGAACCCGAATGAACTAGCCCTTTCACTTAGATTGGTTTAATGTTAATGAATCCTAGCCTACTTAGTAGAATCACATGAAAACATTTGTATTCAATTTTGATCGAGATGAACCAAAAATTCATATCAAAGTCAGATTAACCTCCTCTTATCTTACTCATTCAATTCCATTAGCTCGTTTGAGAGATACTCTAAAAAGTATTGAGATTAAACAAACATGAAGACTAAATAGAATTTTAGAATTTCAAAAGATGTGTATTTAGCTTTTGCAATCTCAACCATAATATTCATTGAGTACAAGAGAAGTTTTTACGAGCATTTAAGTCTAGTACATGCCTCATGTCCGAAAGGACACACATTGTTTAGACGCAAGTATCCCTATGTAATTGGTATGACTGACTATCATGCCTCGGATTGAACAGAGATAGCAATGTCACCTCATGACATATCGGACCTCATTTCCTTGATGAGGGAACATAGTTCTCAGCAACTAGGCCATTGCTCTGCCTTGATTTTTCTTTTTATAACACTGCATAGTTAACAAGGGCACTTCATGACATATCTAACCTCAATTTATTTATGAGGAGATATATTTCTCAGTGAACCAATGTCATTGCTCTAATGCACTATCAACTTTTATGGAATCCAGAGGATCAGATTATTTAAAAACAATACTTGACTGAGGTTTCTCGAACAAGGATGTCTTTGTACTTAAAATAAACTTTCTGATTTTAGAAGGCATAACTGGTCAGAAACACGAGAAACTAGTTTAAGTCTATTAAGCCTAAACACAAACATTTTCAAGACCGTTAGACTTCAAGACACGAGAAATCATTAATGTCAAACCTCAATCATTCATGTTCGAGGCAATCACAAATCTCAATAAAAGAATATTCTTTTTAAATATTTACTCTGATAAATAACCTTGATAGCAAATAGAGAGTCCTCCAAGAAGTTCAAGGCATTTGAATTTAAGATGAATCCAAAAAATAGGCATTATGATGCGGTGGTCGGGTTCAAGAAGATAGTGTTGCATGAGTTGAAATCAAGAATGGATGAGGAACACTCCCCCTGAGGTTATTGGTTGAGCTCAGATTGGTATGAATGAGATATATACAATATATTCAAGGAAGTGTCGACACTTGCACTGGATGGTGTCGACACCTGAGCTCAAGTAGAAGGCAATTTTCAGCCAGGCTGAATTGAGAGGTCATCCTGTCATGGTTGTGAGGTTGACCTGTGTGACTGTAGGATAGAGTTTTGACGGATTTCCAAGAAAAATAAGCTCCCACTGAGAAGATGCATTCTATGCAGGTGTCAACAGAAATGAATGCAAGAGTGCAGACTTAATTTCTGATGTTAACTCCCCCTGAGCTTGTACATGGAGTATGCAACCTATGACTTAAATGAACACATGATGCATGAAAAATGATGCCATTGTTGGGTCCTTTTTAACATAAAATGTATGATTGTGCATGAAACTCCATGATGACACTCAATGACCACAACACATGCAAATTCAAACATATGAGTGATGAGTTGAAATATGTGCAGCTTGGTTTTAGATGATGATTCCCCCTGAAAGCATGCATGAGTTGTCAATGAACTATGCAGCCTAAGACTTATGTGAATGCATAATTCAATGAAGATGCTGTGAGATGATTGCGGATTGTTGTGTCTTCCTTACCATGATTTCCATTCAAGTACATGAGTTCACAGGAAGATGTAAGCATAAGTCATTCACAATTGATTTTGAACGGAATGCTACATGATGATGCCAATTGCTAGACTTTTCTATTGAACAATGCTAACATGAATAATGAGTTGAAAATGCAGCCATGGTATGTGTTAACACAACCAATATCTCAGATATTTGTATGGCAGGTAGCAAGAATCAAACAACTCATCATCATATCAGAAACATCAGCAGAACAAGTTTTTTTTTTGAATTGAGTAGCTGAATAAATTAATCTCTGGTACAAGGCGGAGGTATGGATCTAAGATCCAGCTCACGCATAGTGAGAGCTCCGGGCAAGCTTGACTTGCCTTTCTGCTCTAGACCATTTGAAATACCAGAGGTCACGCAAGGTGCAAGCAATTAATCTAATCTAGAAACTCATCTCACACCAAGAGGATATTTCAGCACTTCAAGGAGACAACTTCTTACATGATTTATTGACACATAGCACCCCTAATATGCAATGACTTATAATGTAAGCCTATCATGCAGCAATTAAATAAATGGCATTATCTACATACCTGTGCCTTGAGCTTTTATTTACGTAAGCATCCAGTGTTCAGCTCCAAGGCTCCCTACACCCAAAGTTCTTATTTGAGATTTTTAGGTACCCAAGCTTGCTTGGGTCCTTGTTGGTTAGCGGCAGTTCTAGCAATTGATCTTCTTTTCTTTATTGCCTTCTGGTCACCCACTCTCATCCGGGGACAATAATTGGATGTACGTCCATATTCACCACAATAGAAGCAATGCACAGGGTGTTTACCAATTTTTCTGTGCACATGTGCATTGTTCCATTGCGAGTGAGCATGTATACTGTCATGTTGATTATAAGAGTAGCTCCTACCTCTCAATCACCAGCAGTCCTAGACAGTGTGGCCAATATTTCCACAGTCGTAGCAGCAATGAAGGTGATTTCTGTTGAAGGTCATGGGGAGTGTCAACCTGTCCGAATGGAAGTGTCAACTCTTCTGATTCCCCATGCAGTTCAGTGCAGAGTTCCGCTGTATACTTGCTCTGCAAGAGTTGACCTGTCTTTTTTGCTTGATTTCAGCAGAAATTCTTGAATCCTTTCCTGCTCTTAGTTCATCATTATTCAAGGTGAGACAGTCATGTACAGTGTGACCAAGCATGCCACAATGAAAGTAATAAACATTCATTTTATGAGAGGCATGGTAGTCATCATGGCTTTCCCTATTGTGCATGTCAAGACTAGCAGACTTAGGTTTCTATTTTTGCATGAGAGCCTTCCCTTTCTGCTTACCAATGCATTTTTGGTTTTTCTGAGCAGCATGCGGTATTGGGAGGTGGTAAGAAGTGCTGGCTTCATTCTTACCCTTGACAGAAGTGATGTAGGCCTTGCTTCCCAAGGGTTGTTGGTTTTCATGTTGGTAACCCAAATCTCCCTCATGATGACTTACTCTTGTTTCCAAGAGTCTGTTCATGCTTTCCTTATCTTGCATACACTTAGACAGAGAGTCATTTAAATCTTTGATTTCATTTTTCAATGAGGAGATGTGCAGCTCAGTTTCAGCGAGGTCCTCCTCACACACAGCCAATTGCTCATTGAGCATAGCATTAACCCCCTTGTAATTTTCAATCTCCATTTGAAGTTCATTCAATTTTTCAGAACTATCATGAGCAATATCCTTGCCTTTCGCATAAATGGACAATCTTTCAAGCAACATGTCGTTTTGTTATTTTACCATTTCCATTTCTTCAATCATCCTTTTATCAGGGATTAGCTTGTCCGACATGGTTTGTTCATTAGAGATTGATTTAGGTTGATTTTGAAGTTGTCTTATGATTTCTTCCAACCTAGTGATTTCAACTTGAAGGATTCCGTTTTCATCTGTTAGGCATGTAATAGTTTGCTTATTCACATCCATGTCAGAGGTGAGAGTGTTATTTAGATCTTCATAAGCTGAACAATTATTATAGAAAGAACTTTCATTCTGACGGATTGGTTGGATTTTAAGTTTTTGAACAGTCTCTTCCAACCTTATGATTTCTTCTTGAAGGATTCTGATTTCATCTTTTAGACAAACGATGTTTTGTTTGTTCAGATCCAAGTGAAAGGCAAGAGTATTGTTGAGCTCTTCAAGGTTGGAACAATTTTCACAAACACGACACTTACCTTGACTATTTTTCTTCAAATCCTTTTTCAATATTTTGTTTTCAGATTTCATCTTTTTGTACTGCTCGATCAACTTATCATATGCACCCATAAGCTCTTCAAAAGTAAAGTCTTCAGAATCAGAGCTTACTTGCGATGAGGATGGATTGCTTGACTGCTCTGATCGGTTAGCCATAAGGAATTGATGCTCTTGATCTTCTTTCTCATGGAAGTTCAGCAACACCTCCAGAACTTACTTAGCGATGCTGCAGGTAGACACAAGATCAAGTAATCTGTCATCAACCGCAACTTTGATTAAATTGAGTGCAGCAAGGTTATTGTTATGTTTGGTCTTATGTTCAGCTGACCATTCATTTGAATCTGATGGCAGCTCATTTGGACCAATGTATATAAGGTTCCACAATTGTGGATCTGTGAATTTGACATAGACGTACATTCCTCTTAGCCATATTGAAAAATCTGAACCATTAAAAATAGGTGGAGAGACCTTCGAAGCATGTGTATTAGATGAAGCCATTTTCTCAAAATGCACTGGGATCTTTCCCTATAGATCATAGGATCTGGGAATAGCAGAGCTTAGCTCTGATACCAATTGTTAGAAATAATGGTATGCTTTGATACCAATAGATGGGTCCCACGGAGTGCAATCGGATCTAGAAGTGGGGTTGAATAGATCCTATTAATAATTATGGCCTATTTAAAACATGACTCCTAAAAGCATAAACCACTCTTATAAACCAATAAGACACTTAGGCACACAACGCAGCGGAATAGATAGTAATGGCACAAGAAGGAGCATTGGAACCTGATGCTCAGTCCATACAGGTCGACACACCTCAAGAGAGAGGTCGACACTTCTTCACTAGCAACTCAGATCCGAATGAGATGTAATCCAATAAACCATAGAGATCTTTAATCAAAATAGCTAAGTCAAATGACTGTCTTAGATGGGAGAGTTGTGATGATCAGCTAAGGTAAATGAGTGTTCAGCAAGGCAAAGTTCCTTGGGAAGGCTTTCACCTTCGTCCCTGTTTACAAGAGTGCAGCAGGCAACCTAAGGCGCAAAAGCAGTTAGATACACAAAGGAGAAGGCTGCTCACACACCGTGATAACTTCCTCTGCTTGGGAGATGCTCCAAAGTGTCTGTAAGTAAGAGTGTTGCAGACACCTGTGAAATAAGGATAGAGGATATGGAACAAGCTCACAATGTAAACAACCCACAACACAAGGGATTTTAGGATGGTTCGGTTGTTAGCCCATAACCTGCGTCCACCCCTCACCAAACTCCGTGAGGCTTTCCGCTGACACACAGGTTGATCTGCTGAGCAACATAGCTTGCTTACACAGTTGAGCAGCACAGCTTGCGTTCTGCTGACTAGCAGCTTGAACCACCTAGAGGATCTGATCCTCTCTTCCTCTGAAACACACAGATGGAACCCAGTCCCTAAATAGTGGATCGGAGAAGCTAGATGTGTAGGTGATAGACGAACAGTAACAAATAGAAATTGAATACTGCAAATGCAGTGGAGAGTCAATAGAGACAATGTAGACACCAGCTGAGAGAATGGATCAAGACATCGGAGCTGGTGACTGCAGCTATAAGATTGGATCCAAGGATCTTTTTCTTCAAGCACCGGTAGACTGCAGGATTTGTCTTCTCTCTCAAGGCTGCTCTCTCTTCTTCTTCTTCTTCTCTCACAGCACTGGACTATGTCAAACAGGTGCTAAGGCTGCTCTCACGCTTCTCAGGAATATTCTTGGTAGATTGGTCTAGGGCATAGCACTGTGTGGACGGTAGCTACATCTCCTTCTTCAGTTGGGGAAGCTTGGTATAAATAAGAAGACCCGTTGAGAAAGCCTGGGAATATTGCACGCCAAGAAGTCTTCCTTTGGACTAGTGGATTAACGAAGTATTCCCTCCAAAGCTTCCTTGAAGCGTGCGCCAGAAGGTGAGAGCTAGAACGTCTTCTAGAGCGAATGCCATGTGTGATGGTGATAATCAATAAGAGGAAGGTGACCATGTCCAATAACATTTAATGCGCTGCTTGCTATGATCTTCCTATTGACTAGTCGCAGCTTTAAGTACAAGGATAGGTACGATGGCAGACAGTGTGAAGGAGCAGACCAGATCTCCCTTTAGACAGCATCAGATATTTACAATAACTCTCCCTCAAATATGCAGTCTTCTCATTCTGCTCAAATGTACTCTTCTGCATACAATGGCTGGTTGGGCAGCCCATTGGTCGACATCAAGATGGTGGCAGACTGCGGAGTGTCCTATTTCCAGTAGCATATAGTATGGATAGGCAGACAGTGAAGACTTACATCGCGGCAGACAGAAGTGGCTCTTCCAGCTGGATTTTTGACAAAACCATCTCCAAAAGGTAGACAAATGAGTGATAAGATGGTAGAGCAAGGGTCAGACCTCGGGACGTGGTCCAGACCCCAAAATCATTAATTTTAATGACTTACGGTTCCTTTTTCTTTCTCTGGATGGCCCACTGATCTGACAGTTTATTGGCTTGAGGGCTTCTGGAAGAACAAGGGTGTCGACCTCCTGCATGAAAAGAGTCGACACCTCTTTATCAGGCAGCCCTCAACATTTTTTGGAAAATCCAATGTGTCAACCTCCTGTTGGAAAAGTGTCGGCACTTTTTAGTAGAATAGTCAATGAACGCTTCCTGGAAGACATACGGTGTTGACCTCCTGTGAGGTAAGTGTCGACACTTCTTAATAGAATAGTCAATAGAATGCTTCCTGGAAGACAAACAGTCTCGACCTCTTGAGAGAGATAGGTCGACACATTCCTTTGACCTTCTTTGGGTAGATGGTGCTTGGGAATAGCGTGCACCGACCTTGACCTAAATATGCTTAGACCTTGATGCTTGGACCTTGAGCAGTTTGCACGGACCTTGGTCTTTGTGTTGAAGGTAGAATGTTCACCGACTTTGTATCGCATGGATGACAAACGTTCACAGACCTTGTTATGTGCTGGCCGGAGGTTGCACCGACCTTATCTTTGAATCCCATACATGGACCGATCTTGTGACAGATGTGCACGGACTATCATCTTGGATGCCCACCGACCTTCCGTTGTGGTTGAGAAGATTGCACCGACTTCATATCAGATGTACACAGACCTTTGCTGCATTAAGAAGCAAACAAGCACCGACCTTATTGATGACTAAGTCATGAACATGCACAGATTTTACTGTGTTGACCTATGTTGACCATTTGTGTGCTTCGACCTTGATAGCAATGTAGCATCAACTTTCCTTTGATGAAGAATGGCTGTGGTGTGGACACTTCTGTAGCAGGTGTCGACAGTTCTCTTGTAACACCTTCTTTCTTCAGCATGTGCACCAACTTCAGCAGCTGCACTGACCTAACTGCATGGATTTCTATGAAGCCATGATTCTGCATTGATTCTTGTGCAGCCTAATGTCTCAATCTTTGTGCCGGTGTGGGCTTGACCTAAAATGCATGAGTGTTTGTCGCTATCAAGTGCAGGTCAAACTATTTTAATGAATCATAGTTAAACATCATTGAAACTAAAGAATGTTATACACAAGCCCAACATACATAGTCAGACATCATCAAAACAATAGAGTTACACATGTCATACACATGCCCAACATTTACCCGACAACCGATTGAAGCATTAATTGCTTCTTTTTTCCTGGCAATGGACCCCCATGTTTTTCTTTCCCTATAATTATACCCAACTTTCTAATGTTAGAAGATGATTGCCACATCTAGTTCGTCTCCACCTACAAAATAAGGTCTTTACAGGAACGTACGTGAAGGGAAAATCTTCATCTTACGTTCTTTCTTCCTGCTGTTGGAGCCTTGCAGAGAAGCTTGGTTTTCTTATTATCCCTTAACTTATTCACATCAAAAAGTAGGTGTTCTCAAGATCTTGCTTAACTAGCAGTTAATATAAGTGAACATGTATGCTAGTTAAACCTTTCATAGCCACAATCTGGTCACCTAAGTCAGAGGTATATCAAAAGCCTTAGTGGGAAGGTTAGGCTACGCCTATCTGAAACACTAACTCTTGCGTGAGTAGATCTATGATCTTATCTCTGTCAAGTACCCCATGTACATACTCATTGTATAGTTCGTCATTACTCATAATCTGTCCCAATTTCTTGTAAATTGATCCATGTTTAAAAATTAATATCTATGAAGTTAAACTCAGAAATCGATGCATGAGCATGATCTTGTAATCTTGCTATTTTTCCATATCTATCTATGTATCTACTTCCTGATTCTGTGAACATGTTATAAATCATGAATAGTAAGGTTACGTAACTTGTAGCCACCATATTCAGAAATTTATATCTATTGAACCAAATCATGAAACTCCTGCATGAGCATGACTTTGAAATCCTGAGATTTTTCTCTATTTAACCATACCCTCATTTCTAGATTTCGTGAAAAATATACCAATGAACAGTGTTATGAGTCTAGTGTGCACCCAAGGGAAGGGCGCCCCTGACCAGGGCGCCATTCCAATGGGGCGCCCCTGGCCAGGGTGCCATTTCCCATTAGGGCGCCCCTGGCCAGGGCGCCATTTCCATCTGTGGGGTTAAAACCCCATTGATCCTATCATTAGCATGTTAAACCTGTTCCCTGTTAACCTATAAATTTCATACCTTGTTAAGCCTGTACAAATCCTACAGCCTGTTAAACCTATTAATTATATAGCCTCGTAATTACATATCCTGTCAAACTTTATTATTCACGTAGTTGTCGTTAAGCTTGTTAAATCTATAGTCTGTTAATCATAGAGCTTGTTAAATCTAGTTACACAACGTGTAAACTTGTTATCCAGTTATTGTTAGCATTCTGAAATAGAGACTCTCTGAGAAGTCTCTATTTACTGAAATAGAGACCCTCTGGGAAGACTCTATTTCAGCATTGAAATATAGACCCTCTTAGAAAACTCTATTTACTGAAATAGAGACCCTTTGGGAAGACTCTATTTCAACATTAAAATAGAGACTCTCTGAGAAGACTCTATTTACTGAAATAGAGACCCTCTGCAAGGGCGCCATTTCCCTGTAACCTGGAGTTTTCAGGCTTCTATCTGGCCCGTACCCAATGATCCCTGGCCATCTCCTTAACCCTGATTGGCCTATGTGTCATGCATTTTAAGTAGCTTGGTCATAAATCATCATTTACATGTGATATGTCATTGAACTATATTCCTGAAAATCTACCTTATGTTCCTACAATGTGTAAACTTTTTGAAATTTCATATTGGCTATATAAATAAGAGTGGATGTCTAAAAGTATACATGAAATGCTGTGCATATAGGGCCCGATCTGGTCCTAGGAGGAGCACCCGAAGTACTTGTGCCCATGGGAGTTTATTGACCACAGTGTTTGCATTGCACCGAAGTACTTGCTTGCTTGACTTGACTTGCGACATTCCTAGTCACTCTCTCGTGCCATGCTTGATTTGCTTGACATGAATGGTTTGGCCCGAAAAAAGGCAAATTACTTGCTTGAATGAAATGAATGAAATAGCCAATTCCATTACACTACTTGTTATTATACGAGCTTGAGATCACTAGCTTGAATACTGACTATCCCCTTCTTTGAAGGACTTGCTCGAATATTAAATTCTTCGAAATACTTGCTTGAATACTGACTATCCCCTTCTTGGAAGGACTTGCTCGAATGTTAAATTCTTGGAAATACTTGCTTAAATACTGATTTCTTGGAAATACTTGTGCGATTACTTGCAAATTACTTGCTAGTCCCTTGTTGATACATCTTATTGAAATTCATGTGACACTCTCTTGATACAATTCTTGATATTCTTACTTGTTCCAACATGCATCATTATACCTGCACTGAACATTTAATTATCTTAAATATTGTTAGAATTTGAGATATAATTCCTACTCAGCGATTCGCTCATAAAGTTGTAATTATAACATTTTTCAGAAAACCTAGATAGCGACCACAACCCGGATGGGACCGATACCGAGTGATGAGTGCTAGATTTGGTGTACCGTCAGTTATACGTGTCTTTTTATTCCTAGGTCCTACAATGTATTTCAAGTTATTGTTGTATTTCCAGTTATTGTTAAAGGCTTGTATAATTTAATTGGGTCAGTTATGATCTAGTTAGATGGAACTTATTAAACTTATAGACTTATGAATGATTCTGGGATATTGTCATTTGGTTAAGTAAATAATTGTCATCTTGGACTATGGTATTATGTTCAAATTTAAGTTAGCAAAAAAAAAATTACCGAGCACTATGCGCACTCTGTCTTTACATGAATGACACAATTGATATAGATGCGTCACACACCCGGTATCTTCTACTCTCGGGACGTGACAGGATAGGAGCCTACAGTGTTGCAGAGGATTACCAGATTAGGAGAGAGAATCTATGCTTGGGTTCGAGGTAATCGGGTCTTTCCTCACCCTGTTCTACAGAGTTAGCCAGCTGAGTTGAGGATTGTCGGGATGGTGGATCCTGAGTCATTGCTATGGTTTTTGCACGCGTAGATCAGAGTGCATAGTGGAAGCCAAGTGGGCTTATAACCCCATAGGCCCAGAATCATAGTGTTGGTTGCTACGGGTGGATTCCTGAGGATTTGGGTGGAGCATCGAAGGATTGCTTCCTCGGTGTGAGATTATCTCTCCCTATGTGAGCCATGTTGGTTGTCGTGCCATTATTGGAGGCATTATGGTTTGTGGGACTGGTAGGATGAAGAATCAGGGAAATATGTTGGCAAGGTTGCCGCATGAGTACCCTGTTCCTTTTTGGAATCTGTGTCAAGCGTTAGGTTCTGAACCCAAGTGAGGTGGCTGAGGAATCGCCGGACGGAGGACAAGGATGTGATGGTCAGAGTCGGTGGCTTGGTGCCCGACTTGCATTGGAAGCTATGCCCGTTGTTGACTGTTGGACTTGGATGGAGGTTATGAGATGGCAACCTGGCAGAGGTCAATGACGCGATCAGAGTCAGTAAGCTCCATGCTTGATACGTGATGGAAGTTGTGTCCTCTGATGAGATCGTGGTTCCCCAGGAGTGATCTCTGGGAGATTATGGGTCCCAGATGGTAGCTGTGAGCGGCTGGTAAGGCTAGTCAAGTAGTCAACCATGGAAAAGTCTGTATTATCAAGAGGCCTAGTTGAGTCCTAGAGTTTCAGAATGATTTGGAGAAGGACTCGGCGGTGTTAAGAACCCGCGAGGTTTGGGGACTCGTGTGCATTGGTCCCGACGTCATCGACCAGGATGCTGTGGTGGCAGGCGACACTTATATGTTCTGGAGACATGTCCCGAGGATCGTTCTAGTGTTGTCTTGTGGCTCTATGGCAAGAGTGGAGCCGAGGATTGGCAGGCATCCATTTGGACTGATTGAGACAGAGGATTTGACGAGACAGTGCAATGGACGATGCCTACGTGAGAAGGTCCCTTGAGGACGTTGTCGTTGGATGGTGAACCTTGGTTTTGTGACCAGCATGGGAGGACTTCTCTATAAGCCTGAGTCGAGTGAGGTGAGGATCAAGGATTCCAGAATCTTGTCTTTTGGTTTTACCGTGCTCCCTTGAGAGGGTAGACTTGGCATGAGGATTGGATCGGATGCGGTATCCGAGTGAGGATCGGCTCATGATGCGGTAGTGGTCTGTGCAAGAGTCAACAGTTGGCTTGTCCAGATTTGGAATGTTCTCATCGGATTTGGTGGAGGACTAGGAAAGAAGGAAGAAGTCGAGCGAGTAAAGGCTTCCTATTGACAAGTGTCTGGTGACCGGTGTATGGTCTTTCACAGATAGAAGATGTTAGTAGTAGGGTGTCGAGAATGGCGAGAGCCGTCTGCAAGCGAGGCCTTTGGTGGCTGTTTCCGTGATGTGTCTTTTTCCGGACAGGATCTGGGCATTGTCAAAGTTTGAGTTCTGACAGAGCAGGTCTAGTGCGGTTATAGGCGTTCGGCTTGCCAGGTATGAGATGGTTCATGGCGCAGAGCCGACGGATTTGTCGTAGTCAATTGGAATGACTATGTGAGCTGGTGGAAGCTCAGTGATGGTCGTCCCTTGTGCCGAGCGTGAGATCAGTCAGCTGGTAGCGTAACTGACACGTGATTGGTCCACCGGGCATGGGATTTGATCAGTGGATGTTTCTCGTAACGAGGATTGCATTTCCTCGTTAAGCGAGATCATGGTAGCGATGCCACAGTTGAATTTTCGTTGTGGCTTAGGTGATGCCAGACTTGTGCACTTTTTGTGTTATGCCTGCTCCGATGATTGATGCGTGTTGTGAGCGGGGCAAGGCATGTTGATCATGATCAAGGTCTGGATGTATTCCTCAGGAGATGTGTTTTCATGTGTATCGATTTTTGCTGGAGCTCTGGGAGCATTGCCAGCTGGGTATGTTGTTCTTCCCCTGTGCCTTGGTGGTTGCCTCAAATTTTAAGGATGAAATTTCTATAAGGAGGGGAGAGCTGTGCGTTGTTATGAGTCCTTGAATGTGTTTTGGGCTTTACATGGGTTTGTGTCTGACAAACCTTCAGAACCCTATGTAGGGTGAACATATATGTTGTCGTGCTCTATGAAGTTGTAGGCGGGTTGTGTGTTTTCTGAGCATTATGGGGAACATTTTTTCCTATTTTTATATTTTTTGGATTTCAGAAAACCCGCGTGGGTTTTCTATTTAAACCCCCACCCCTTTCTCTCTCTCCCTCACTCTCATTTCTCTCACTCCCCTCTCTCACGTTCTCTCTTTCTCTCCCTTTCTTCTTCGGTGGTCGACGGAGCGAGGCGGGGGCAAGGTGGAGGCGACGCAGGGGAGGATCGGCGAGGGCGGGGTATGGATCGAGGGACGGTGGTGCAGTGTTCGGCATTCCTGAGCTCCGGGCAACGACGGTAGTTCGCAGATGTTTTTGCTTGGAACGACGTCCACGGTGCACGGAATCTTTGGTGGAGGTAGGGGGATGGATTCTTAACCCTGTACTTCCTTTCCTGCAAGTCTCATCGGCCGTGGTGAGCTGAGAGTGGGTTTCTTTACACCGGGGTTAAAACCATGTTTTTAGGGCATGCGACGGATTCGTCATATCGAGCATGGTTTTCCCTCTTTCTTCCCTCTATTTTTGGGTTTTAGGACCCGGGGATTGATGCCCGTTGTTTTCCCCCTCGATTGGGATTGAGTGAGCATGGAAAACGTGCCCCTAGAGTCGGTTCAGACAGGGTTTTCACCGTATTCGGTCAACCAACCGGTTGGGTTCGGCCGACCAAATGTTTCGTAGCAGATGGGGGTACTCTGCGGATTTTAGTCAACCGACCATTGAGCCCCGGTCGACCGACCGACCACTGGCGAGTCAACGCAGCCTGCGCTGCGTCGACGCCGCCCCACTGTGTCGGATGCCCACGGTAGGTGGAGTCGACGTAGCCCACGCTGCGTCGACGCCGCCTGGTGGACCCAGTCGACCCACTAGCACAAGGTGCTTTGGTCGACCGACGCAACGGGGCAGGTCGACCGAACTGCACCAGTTTCGCCCGTTTTAGCCCCGGTCGACCCGGTTGTGACCCATTGGTCGACCTTTGGCCCCGTGAATGTCCCAGACACCCCGTGGGTACTGTGACCATGTTTTTGGGTGTTCGAAGGTACCATTTTATCTCAATTAGCATGCCTGTGGGTTTAGGGGTCCAGGTGACCCTTTCATTTTCTGGGCTTCCAGTTACGCTTGATCGAGTTGCCGTATATCGGCATGAGTGCAGAGGGTTATTCCCGCACGTCGTGAGCTTCTCTGAAAAGCGGTTTCCGTGTGGGCCATGCGTATGGCCTGTGGACTGCAACTCCAATTACCCAACCTGGGGCTGGAGGGTTTCTTAGCTTCCCTTTAGAAGGGATTAAGCTCGGTGGTCGTGGGATGCCTCGAGTATTATTTTGTTGAGGCTTCTGACCTAGGGGTAGACCAGATTGACGACCTGGGCCTATCCTGTGCAACGGCCTTGACCTCAGTCTTGCGACTCAAGGGCCGTTGGGATTAATAGGTTTAGTGGAGTGCCCATGGTCTGGTGGCATCGTGCCACCTGTTTTCCGAGCTAATTTATGACAAGCTCGTGCGTAGGCTGTCTGTATCCCGTAGGGTTCTTCCGAGAGTCGTTTGCTACTCAGTGAGCCCCCACTAGTCGTAGCTTGCGTTTGCACGCGTGTGAATACCCACCAAGTGTTGATATTTTATGAAAGTGGTGAAGTGAATGTGATGAAGTGTGTGAGAGATGGAGGCGTGATGTATGATATGTGCTAACTCAAGCAAGCAATAACATCAAATAAGCAGCATGCGGGCATGTCATCTCAGCAGTGCATGTTGCATCCCCTAGTTGGTGTTTGGTTTCAATGATATCAAAACGATTGTGTTTGTGTTTGTATGTGTTTCATTGAGCAACATGTGTATATAGTGATTGAATGGTTGAGCTCCCATGTCATTTTATTTGATTAAGTGAGAGATTCATGTTCATCATATTAAAACCTTGTCATATGGTGAATGTGTTTTTGATGTTTGAATTGAGAAGTCAAATACATGCTTGAATTGTTGGGTTCGGTGCAAGTATTCAGAGGGGGGGGGGGTGAATGAATATACCCTTTAAAAACTTTTGCCCAATTAGAATTCTAGTGCTCAGAACTGCGGAATAAAAACACCAAGACTAACTATAGGAAAACTACTCCAGTCATCTACTGAACTTGTAGACAAATATGAAGAGTGATCCTAAGGAAACATCTAATGTGGGCAGCAATTAGACAAATTAAACATACACTCAATACCACTGTCAAACATATAGTATGCGCAGTAGACAAATGAACACTTATAGAACATTAAACCAAAGCGCACCTAAGCATTCATCTAGCGCCAATCAGATAGAAGAAATCAAACCACTACACAATGATTTTTAGGTGGTTCGGTCCAGCAGACCTACATCCACCCCACACTCAACCCGAGTGTGGCTTACTGCTGACTCACAGCTTGAACCGCTGGGCATCACAGCTTGCCTACAATCCGCTGGGCAACACAGCTTGCCGTCCGAGGAATCCTCCTCGCCCGCTGAGCAACACAGCTTGCTGTCCAGTGGAATCCACCACTGCAAACCGCTGGGGATTACAGCTTACCCGTCCAGAGGCAACACCTCTGCAAACCGCTGGGCAATACAGCTTGGCCGTCCAGTGGAATCCTCCACTGCAAACGCTGAGCCTCACAGCTTGCTCTGCTGACAAACAGCTTGAAGAAATGTATAAAGGAAAATGAAAACAAGTAGCAACAGAAAGCTGAAATAATGAAGCACAAATATAGCTCTCGAAGGAGCAGTTCTGGCTTGGATTTGATCCAAAAGCCAGACAACCTCAACCTCTCTCTCTTTCTCAACTCGAGCTCTCTGTCTCTCTCTTTCTCTTCTTTATCTTCTGCTCTTTTTCTCTTTCTCTTCTCTTCTCTCTTCTTTCTTTTTCTGCTCTCTTCACTCTTCTTCTTCTCTTCTCTTCTCTTTCTTTTCTGGATCGAAGACCTCTCTGCACTCTGCTCTTCTGCTATTGCTGCTTCTGCTTCGATCAACCTCCTTCAGACAACGGAGACTACCCTTTATAGCAGCTCGAGCAGGGGCAGCACTGGGCGCGTGTGGCCTCCACATTTCCCGCCCAATCGACTCTGCCACGTGTCAGCATCTCAGCTCCTTGGATCACGTGCCAGACACCTGCAAGACAAATGAGGAGTTCATTCGATTAACAAAATCAACTGAAGACAGTGTATAGACTTTATAACTCATGCTGTAAAGTGCAGTGTATAGACATGAAATGAACGCTGCATGATCGAGCCTAACCAATGTATAGACAATACAATGCTCATCCACTGAATAGACTTCACAGTGATCAATCAGACTTCACGATGCTCAATCAGACTTTCACGATGCTCAAACACCCTTGAAGATGTGAGCGAGGCAGTGTATGGACTTCAAAAGCTTGAAGGCCCAATGTACAGACTTTGAAGAGTCTGAACCAATGTACAGACTTGTAACGCTTGAGGACCGATGTGTAGACTTAGGAGCATATGAAGTCTCAGGGGAGCATCTATGGCCTCTGGACAGCATCAACAGCGTCAGGGGAGCATGTGGAGCACATGCTGTCTCTGGGGAGCAATCGCTGCTCCAGGGGAGCATCCTCAAAGTTAGGGAAGCATTAGCAGTCACTGGAGGGCATATTCGGTCCCAGGAGAGCATCCGGGGGGACAGGCAAACATGCACGTCTGATGTACAAACTTCACTGTGAATGCATGAATAGTGAATGAGTGTATAGACTTGATCAAGAGAGACGCTGGCCAATCGGAGCATTAACAGTCACTGGAGAGCATACTCGGTCCCAGGAGAGCATCCGGAGGGACAGGCGAGCATGCGCGTCTAATGTACAGACTTGTGAAAGACTTGAATGCACGACCAGTGTACAGACTTGCATGAGATGCATGCTCCAGTTCAGTGTACAGACTTATGCATGAGACGCTGAGGAAGACGGTGGATGTACAGACTTCTGAGTGTACAGACTTTCCACCGACCAATGTATGGACGTGCTCAGCCTGAGATGCTGAACTTGAATGGCTGAACAGTCTGTATAGACTTGAGCGAAGCAAGCTACAGTGCCGATGTGTAGACTTGGCCAATGTTCAGACTTGAATGCTCGATGAGACACTCAATGTACACACTTCAATTTCCAGTGTGTAGACTTGCCTTAGACGCTAAATGAGACGGACGTTGTGCAGACTTGCTGTGCCGTGCATGAACAATGTAAAGACTCTGAAATGCAAGCAATGTTGCAATGTCTAGACTAAGCTTTACCCTGCAGTGTATAGACTTGCTGGTCTGCTAGGAATGCAATGTATAGAACAGAAGTCAAGCACAAACAATATATCAGTTATGCACATGCATTCTCCAGATAATATACCAGTCACAGTCATGTTGCTATCATCAAAACACAATATCAAATGCACTCACTGTGTTGCTATCATCAAAATAAAATAGCATTGCTATCATCAAAACAACATAGCACATGCTTGTACTTAAGGGGCACAACATTCTCCCCATTTTTGATGATGGCAACACAATGTGACAATGAGTCACACATAAAATTTTCTCCCCCTTTGACATGATCAAAAAGAGAAAAATAGTATAAACATGAGTGCAACATGGTAGTATGCATGCAAAATTCTCTAGAGCAATTCTCCCCCTGAAAATATGCCTCTCCCGGAAATGGTTCTCCCCCTAAATAATTGCTCCCCCTATGAGAAGGAATATGAGCAGATAAGCAAAGGTAGAGAAGGTAGGAGGGTCACTAGACAACAGCTGAATCATAGGTTCAGAAAGGAAGCATGATTATAAACAACTGTTAAAGTATAAGAATCAGCAACATACAATTTTCAAAAATTCAGGTTTAACAGTCATAAATCTAGAGTAAAACACCTGACCCCTGAAAAAGAGTTTTAGATTTCATTTATAGCAATGAATCTAGGGCACATGGTATTAATAGATAAGTCTGAAATAATACCCTTTTGTCTTTAAACATGGAAGTTCAAGAAAGGCAACTTGAATATGTATTGAGAAAAATAATTTTCACTCAATGACTTTTGATTTCAAAGGGTTATAGCAGTTTGATTTTCATTTTTCAATTTCTAAACCTGAACTAAGTGAATAGACCAGTGGCATTTATGCTGTTGACATTAGGTGTACACATTGATCAGAGGCAGGTACCCCCAGTTATTAGGCATAAACTACTAGATCTATTTCAGATCAAGACCTACAAGGAATAGTCTTCACTTTTGACATTAAGGGCACACCTTGATCAGAGGCCAGTACCCCCAGTTACTTGGTGAGGACTCCCCCTATAGATTCGACCCTATGAACAGAGTTAGCTTGAAACACTTCATGACATATGAATTTTCCTGCTTCATTGGAGGAGTTCACAGTTTCTCAGTGCAATCAACCATTGCTCTGTCACAATGTTCAGTTCTTTACATTTATGATCTTATTTACTGCTGCCCTTAATTCTTTTAGAGTGATTGTTTGAAAAATATTACACACTCTTATTCACCTGTTCTAGACATTTCCAGTTCAACACATTTAGGCATTACAAAAAACTTTTTCTATTTTAGCCATGAGACAAAGATTAAGAGCTATAAAAGTTTTCTTTTATCTCAAATTCTGAAGTGCAGACACTTAACTCTCCAATTTATAAATGTTAAACCTTTAGTTCTTTTCAATTTGTAAGAGTGATTCTTATAAAAGAATAATTGAAATAATCACAACTCAATGTACTAAACCAGATACAGAACTGTTGTTCAGTGAAAATGATAGGGAAAAGATAGCAATAAGCATTATGGTCCAATGGCATCTGATGTCAAAAGATATGAATCAATTGAATGGGGACAATGAGGAGTAAATAGGATTCAAGAATTGAACTAAACTCACAGCTCCCCCTGACACCATGATGCAAGGATTATGATATGCAACACACTGTTCTACATGCAGACTATGCACCAAGGATACATGAGTCAAGTATGCAATCAATTCAGGTTTATGCATCCAAGTCATGAACATTGTTATCCTTTTTCAGATTTCTCAAAATATGATGCAATGCACTGTTCTACATGAAGACTGGACCCATGGTACTAGACGGAGAGCCTGGTCTCAAAGACCATCTCACACATGGTAGGAACCTCCGGGCAGATTTCCTTACCTTTTAGTAACTTACTATTTGATATACCAGGGTTAACAAGGACAATGCAACATAAAGCAATCCTACATGCATTGAACAGCATCAATGACAATAATGCAAATGATGTATGCAGACATAAGACACATGCATTGACTGTGTACACTAAGTGAATCATTCACAATCAGCAAGTTATGCATTTAACAACAAGCATACAATGCATTAACACAAAACACATGCATTGACACAAAGTCTATATAGTGCATTAACTGAATACACTAAAAACCATTGAAATTCAGTTCAGAAATTTGCAAGAGAAGAGCATCAGATATATAGAATTGAATTCAATAGCTGAGTCTGGAATGCAGACTGATCAGCTAGATATGAAGAGATCATCATAAATCAAGCAGACAGTTCAACAATTTCAATTAATGAATTTAAAGCAAAGTTCAGAACTAACCTGATAAGTTCCATCATGGGGTTTTCATTCTTAAGTGCCTTGGTTAACCCCTCTTATTCATTTCCAAGGTACACCTGCAACAACTGGATTATTTTGATCCTGCAGGAACCCAAGAAGTCTTGGGTCCTGAATTAACAGTGACATTCCTAGCAGGTATGGTAGCCAACTTCTGTGCATGAAGGTCATCAATTCTCATGACATGACAATCATTCATTGAATGACCTATCTGACCACAGTAATAACATGAAACAACAGATTGTCTGGTCCTATGATGCATATCAACAGCAGCATGAGACCTATGAAACTTAGTATGAAATGTTCTGTTGTTCACATGAACATTTTGTTTCTTACCAGCAGTATTGGGAGCAAGAAGTTTTACAGATTTAAAATTAAATCTATTTCTTTGAGCATGCCAACAGTCCTTGACTGTGTGGCCATGCCTCCCACATTCGAAGCACCTTGTGTGCTTACCTTTGGAACCAATATTATTTCTATCAAAAGCATCTTTGTTAACATGGAAATTAACAAATTCAGAATTGAATCTCTTTCTCAGATTCTGCCAACATTGAGCAGTAATGTGACCAAACTTCCCACAATAAAAATAATTTAGATTCTTTCTCCTAGAAGCATGATTCTAGCATGAAATTCTTTAACATTCAGATTACCCTTTTTCTGATCAGACAGAACTTTTCTAGCATGCTTTCTGTCATCTTGTTTCATCACAAAACACTCACTCATAAAGTGTCCATGCGTACCACAATAATGACAAGAACAAGAACCATTAGATTTTTTTAAAACATGGCACTTATCAGATGAGTTTTTAGCATGTAGATTGTTCCTTTGAGTTTTTGGGGTTTTCTGATCTTTATTTCGTTTTTGAATTTCATGAGCAACAGCTTCTTTCAATGATTTATTTGAGGGATCAGCTACTTTAGAACTTGGCACAAATGTGGTGTATAGCAGGTTTCTAATACCATTCTTAACTCCAAAGCTACTTTCCACCCTTTCACTTTGACTACTCACATCATCTTCCAGAAACATTTTCATCTTGCCTTTATCCTTGGCCAACTTAGATGAAGTACTATTCATCTCAGTAATTATATTTTCCAAGGAGATTATAACATTTTCTGAATCAACTTTCTCCTTCTTATAACTAGCCAGTTTTTCTTTTAACAGACAAAGTTCTTTTTCCAAATCAGCAGTGTGTATTACAAAGCTAGTAATTTCTTCGTCACTGCAATTGATATACTATTTCAAAACAGATTTTTCTTTTTCAATAGTGATCCATCTTTCAGAGAAAATAGTATTCAGAACCATCAACTTTTTATTTTGATCTTTCAAGTAGACATTTTCTTCTTTTAGAGATTTGATTTGTTCCTTTTGAAAACTGTCATCAGAATCAAAATCATTAATCATGTCTTCGAGAATGGCACACACTTTACAAGAATTATCTTCACTGATGAGTTTGTTTCTAAGATCTTCATTCTCAGATTTCAACTTGTTCAACTCATCTTTTTCTTTATTCATGTCAGATTTCAAATTTTCATTTTTAGCTTTCAGACTTCTAACCTCATGCAACATTTCTTTTCTTATTTTTCTCTTTTCAGATTTCAGTCTATCGTATTTATTCAATAAATGCTCATTCAGTTCAATCATATTTTCCAGAGAAAAATTATTAGTATCAGAGTTTACCTGTGATGAAGTGTTCTCCTCATAATCTTCATCTTCTTCTGTTGCCATGAGACAATTCACTTTATCCTAGGTTCTGTTGCTTGCTATCATCTCGACCACTTCGGAGGCACTACAGCAATTAACTACACATGGAAACTTGTCAGTGTTTATAGCCCTTTGAGTTAGCTCCAAGGCCTTCTGATTATCAGAGAATTTTTGTCTGTCTGAAGTTTTCCATAAGGATTCATCCTTTGGAACTTCATAGGAACTGTGTGCAATGACTATCCACAGATCTGGATTAGTTTGCATCACATATTCTATGAACTGACTAAACCAATTGTAGAAACCCGAACCTTCAAACTTCGGAGGATCAACAGTGAGTTCCATGCTTTAGACAAAATAAGTGTTCTAGGAAGAACACTAATCAAGCACAATGAATCAACTCAAAAAACACCAAAAACAAATGAGCAAAGCAAAGCACAAGTCAATGAAGCAACACACGATTTCAAAAGACCCATTCTGAAATGCACCAGAAACTGCAGGATCCTCAGTAGATTGTTAGATCTGATAGATCAGAGACCCGCTCTGATACCAAGTGTTGGGTTCGGTGCAAGTATTCAGAGGGGGTGCTGAATGAATATACCCTTTAAAAACTTTCGCCCAATTAGAATTCTAGTGCTCAGAACTGCGGAATAAAAACACCAAGACTAACTATAGGAAAACTACTCCAGTCATCTACGGAACTTGTAGACAAATATGAAGAGTGCTCCTAAGCAAACATCTAATGTGGGCAGCAATTAGACAAATCAAACATACACTCTATACCACTGTCAAACATATAGTATGCGCAGCAGACAAATGAACACTTATAGAACATTAAACCAAAGCGCACCTAAGCATTCATCTAGCGCCAATCAGATAGAAGAAATCAAACCACTACACAATGATTTTTAGGTGGTTCGGTCCAGCAGACCTACATCCACCCCACACTCAACCCGAGTGTGGCTTACTGCTGACTCACAGCTTGAACCGCTGGGCATCACAGCTTGCCTACAATCCGCTGGGCAACACAGCTTGCTGTCCGAGGAATCCTCCTCGCCCGCTGAGCAACACAGCTTGCTGTCCAGTGGAATCCACCACTGCAAATCGCTGGGGATTACAGCTTACCCATCCAGAGGCCGCACCTCTGCAAACCACTGTGCAATACAGCTTGGCCGTCCAGTGGAATCCTCCACTGCAAACGCTGAGCCTCACAGCTTGCTCCGCTGACAAAAAGCTTGAAGAAATGTATAAAGGAAAATGAAAACAAGTAGCAACAGAAAGCTGAAATAATGAAGCACAAATATAGCTCTCGAAGGAGCAGTTCTGGCTTGGATTTGATCCCAAAGCCTGACAACCTCAACCTCTCTCTCTTTCTCAACTCGAGCTCTCTGTCTCTCTCTTTCTCTTCTTTATCTTCTGCTCTTCTTCTCTTTCTCTTCTCTTCTCTCTTCTTTCTTTTTCTGCTCTCTTCACTCTTCTTCTTCTCTTCTCTTTCTTTTCTGGATCGAAGACCTCTCTGCACTCTGCTCTTTTGCTATTGCTGCTTCTGCTTCGATCAACCTCCTTCAGACAACGGAGACTACCCTTTATAGTAGCTCGAGCAGGGGCAGCACTGGGCGCGTGTGGCCTCCACATTTCCCGCCCAATCGACTCTGCCACGTGTCAGCATCTCAGCTCCTTGGATCACGTGCCAGACACCTGCAAGACAAATGAGGAGTTCAGTCGATTAAAAAAATCAACTGAAGACAGTGTATAGACTTTATAACTCATACTGTAAAGGGCAGTGTATAGACATGAAATGAATGCTGCATGATCGAGCCTAACCAATGTATAGACAATACAATGCTCATCCACTGAATGGACTTCACAGTGATCAATCAGACTTCACGATGCTCAATCAGACTTTCACGATGCTCAAACACCCTTGAAGATGTGAGCGAGACAGTGTATGGACTTCAAAAGCTTGAAGGCCCAATGTACAGACTTTGAAGAGTCTGAACCAATGTACAGACTTGTAACGCTTGAGGACCGATGTATAGACTTAGGAGCATATGAAGTCTCAAGGGAGCATCTATGGCCTCTGGACAGCATCAACATCGTTAGGGGAGCATCAGGAGCACATGCTGTCTCTGGGGAGCAATCGCTGCTCCAGGGGAGCATCCTCAAAGTTAGGGAAGCATTAGCAGTCACTGGAGGGCATACTCGGTCCAAGGAGAGCATCCGGGGGGACAGGTGAACATGCACGTCTGATGTACATACTTCACTGTGAATGCATGAATAGTGAATGAGTGTATAGACTTGATCAAGAGAGACGCTGGCCAATCGGAGCATTAACAGTCACTGGAGAGCATACTCGGTCCCAGGAGAGCATCCGGAGGGACAGGCGAGCATGCGCGTCTGATGTACAGACTTGTGAAAGACTTGAATGCATGACCAGTGTGCAGACTTGCATGAGATGCATGCTCCAGTGCAGTGTACATACTTATGCATGAGACGCTGAGGAAGACGGTGGATGTACATACTTCTGAGTGTACAGACTTTCCACCGACCAATGTATGGACTTGCTCAGCCTGAGACGCTGAACTTGAATGCATGAACAGTCTGTATAGACTTGAGCTAAGCAAGCTACAGTGCCGATGTGTAGACTTGGCCAATGTTCAGACTTGAATGCTCGATGCGACGCTCAATGTACACACTTCAATTTCCAGTGTATAGACTTGCCTTAGACGCTAAATGAGACGGACGTTGTGCAGACTTGCTGTGCCGTGCATGAACAATGTAAAGACTCTGAAATGCAAGCAATGCAGCAATGTCTAGACTAAGTTTTACCCTGCAGTGTATAGACTTGCTGGTCTGCTAGGAGTGTAATGTATAGAACAGAAGTCAAGCACAAACAATATATCAGTTATGCACATGCATTCTCCAGATAATATACCAGTCACAGTCATGTTGCTATCATCAAAACATAATATCAAATGCACTCACTGTGTTGCTATCATCAAAACAAAATAGCATTGCTATCATCAAAACAACATAGCACATGCTCGTACTTAAGGGGCACAACATTCTCCCCCTTTTTGATGATGGCAACACAATGTGACAATGAGTCACACACAAAATTTTCTCCCCCTTTGACATGATCAAAAAGAGAAAAATAGTATAAACATGAGTGCAACATGGTAGTATGCATGCAAAATTCTCTAGAGCAATTCTTCCCCTGAAAATATGCCTCTCCCGGAACTGGTTCTCCCCCTAAATAATTGCTCCCCCTATGAGAAGGAATATGAGCAGATAAGCAAAGGTAGAGAAGGTAGGAGAGTCACTAGACAACAGCTGAGTCATAGGTTCAGAAAGGAAGCATGATTATAAACAACTGTTAAAGTATAAGAATCGACAACATACAATTTTCAAAAATTCAGGTTTAACAGTGATAAATCTAGAGTAAAACACCTGACCCCTGAAAAAGAGTTTTAGATTCCATTTATAGCAATGAATCTAGGGCACATGGTATTAATAGATAAGTCTGAAATAATACCCTTTTGTGTTTAAACATGGAAGTTCAAGAAAGGCAACTTGAATATGTATTGAGAAAAATAATTTTCACTCAATGACTTTTGATTTCAAAGGGTTATAGCAGTTTGATTTTAATTTTCCATTTCTAAACCTGAACTAAGTGAATAGACCAGTGGCATTTATGCTGTTGACATTAGGTGTACACCTTGATCAGAGGCAGGTACCTCCAGTTACTAGGCATAAACTACTAGTTCTATTTCAGATCAAGACCTACAAGGAATAGTCTTCACTTGTGACATTAAGGGCACACCTTGATCGGAGGCCAGTATCCCCAGTTACTTGGTGAGGACTCCCCCTATAGATTCGACCCTATGAACAGAGTTAGCTTGAAGCACTTCATGACATATGAATTTTCCTGCTTCATTGGAGGAGTTCACAGTTTCTCAGTGCAATCAACCATTGCTCTGTCACAATGTTCAGTTCTTTACATTTATGATCTTATTTACTGCTACCCTTAATTGTTTTAGAGTGATTGTTTGAAAAACATTACACACTCTTATTCACATGTTCTAGACATTTCCAGTTCAACACATTTAGGCATTACAAAAAACTTTTTCTATTTTAGCCATGAGACAAAGATTAAGAGCTATAAAAGTTTTCTTTTATCTCAAATTCTGAAGAGCAGACACTTAACTCTCCAATTTATAAATGTTAAACCTTTAGTTCTTTTCAATTTGTAAGAGTGATTCTTATAACATGACAATCATTCATTGAATGACCTATCTGACCACAGTAATAACATGAAACAACAGATTGTCTGGTCCTATGATGCATATCCACAGCAACATGAGACCTATGAAACTTAGTATGAAATGTTCTGTTGTTCACATGAACATTTTGTTTCTTACCAGCAGTATTGGGAGCAGGAAGTTTTACAGATTTAAAATTAAATCTACTTCTTTGAGCATGCCAACAGTCCTTGACTGTGTGGCCATGCCTCCCACATTCGAAGCACCTTATGTGCTTACCTTTGGAACCAATATTGTTTCTATCAAAAGCATCTTTGTTAACTTGGAAATTAACAAATTCAGAATTGAATCTTTTTCTCAGATTTTGCCAACATTGAGCAGTAATGTGACCAAACTTCCCACAACAAAAACAATTTAGATTCTTTCTCCTAGAAGCATGATTTCTAGCATGAAATTCTTTAACATTCAGATTACCCTTTTTCTGATCAGACAGAACTTTTCTAGCATGCTTTCTGTCATCTTGTTTCATCACAAAACACTCACTCATAAAGTGTCCATGCTTACCACAATAATGACAAGAACAAGAACAAGAACCATTAGATTTTTTTAAAACATGGCACTTATCAGATGAGTTTTTAGCATGCAGATTGTTCCTTTGAGTTTTTGGGGTTTTCTGATCTTTATTTCATTTTTGAATTTCATGAGCAGCAGCTTCTTTCAAAGATTTATTTGAGGGACCAGCTACTTTAGAACTTGGCACAAATGTGGTGTATAGCAGGTTTCTAATACCATTCTTAACTCCAAAGCTACTTTCCACCCTTTCACTTTGACTACTCACATCATCTTCCAGAAACATTTTCATCTTGCCTTTATCCTTGGCCAACTTAGATGAAGTACTATTCAGCTCAGTAATTTTATTTTCCAAGGAGATTATAAGATTTTCTGAATCAACTTTCTCCTTCTTATAACTAGCCAGTTTTTCTTTTAACAGACAAAGTTCTTTTTCCAAATCAGCAGTGTGTATTACAAAGCTAGTAATTTCTTCGTCACTGCAATTGATATACTCTTTCAAAATAGATTTTTCTTTTTCAATAGTGATCCATCTTTCAGAGAAAATAGTATTCAGAACCATCAACTTTTTATTTTGATCTTTCAAGTAGACATTTTCTTCTTTTAGAGATTTGATTTGTTCCTTTTGAAAATTGTCATCAGAATCAAAATCATTAATCATGTCTTCGAGAATGGCACACACTTTACAAGAATTATCTTCACTGATGAGTTTGTTTCTAAGATCTTCATTCTCAGATTTCAACTTGTTCAACTCATCTTTTTCTTTATTCATGTCAGATTTCAAGTTTTCATTTTCAGCTTTCAGACTTCTAACCTCATGCAACATTTCTTTTCTTATTTTTCTCTTTTCAGATTTCAGTCTATCATATTTATTCAATAAATGCTCATTCAGTTCAATCATATTTTCCAGAGAAAAATTATTAGTATCAGAGTTTACCTGTGACGAAGTGTCCTCCTCATAATCTTCGTCTTCTTCTGTTGCCATGAGACAATTCACTTTATCCTGGGTTCTGCTGCTTGCTATCATCTCGACCACTTCGGAGGCACTGCAGTAATTAACTACACATGGAAACTTGTCAGTGTTTATAGCCCTTTGAGTTAGCTCCAAGGCCTTCTGATTATCAGAGAATTTTTGTCTGTCTGAAGTTTTCCATAAGGATTCATCCTTTGGAACTTCATAGGAACTGTGTGCAATGACTATCCACAGATCTGGATTAGTTTGCATCACATATTCTCTGAACTGATTAAACCAATTGTAGAAACCCGAACCTTCAAACTTCGGAGGATCAACAGTGAGTTCCATGCTTTAGACAGAATAAGTGTTCTAGGAAGAACACTAATCAAGCACAATGAATCAACTCAAAAAACACCAAAAACAAATGAGCAAAGCAAAGCACAAGTCAATGAAGCAACACACGATTTCAAAAGACCCATTCTGAAATGCACCAGAAACTAGCAGGATCCTCTGCAGATTGTTAGATCTGATAGATCAAAGACCCGCTCTGATACCAAGTGTTGGGTTCGGTGCAAGTATTCAGAGGGGGTGCTGAATGAATATACCCTTTAAAAACTTTCGGCCAATTAGAATTCTAGTGCTCAGAACTGCGGAATAAAAACACCAAGACTAACTATAGGAAAACTACTCCAGTCATCTACGGAACTTGTAGACAAATATGAAGAGTGCTCCTAAGCAAACATCTAATGTGGGCAGCAATTAGACAAATCAAACATACACTCAATACCACTGTCAAACATATAGTATGCGCAGTAGACAAATGAACACTTATAGAACATTAAACCAAAGCGCACCTAAGCATTCATCTAGCGCCAATCAGATAGAAGAAATCAAACCACTACACAATGATTTTTAGGTGGTTCGGTCCAGCAGACCTACATCCACCCCACACTCAACCCGAGTGTGGCTTACTGCTGACTCACAGCTTGAACCGCTGGGCATCACAGCTTGCCTACAATCCGCTGGGCAACACAGCTTGCTGTCCGAGGAATCCTCCTCGCCCGCTGAGCAACACAGCTTGCTGTCTAGTGGAATCCACCACTGCAAATGGCCGCACCTCTGCAAACCGCTGTGCAATACAGCTTGGCCGTCCAGTGGAATCCTCCACTGCAAACGCTGAGCCTCACAGCTTGCTCCGCTGAAAAATAGCTTGAAGAAATGTATAAAGGAAAATGAAAACAAGTAGCAACAGAAAGCTGAAATAATGAAGCACAAATATAGCTCTCGAAGGAGCAGTTCTGGCTTGGATTTGATCCAAAAGCCAGACAACCTCAACCTCTCTCTCTTTCTCAACTCGAGCTCTCTGTCTCTCTCTTCTTTATCTTCTGCTCTTTTTCTCTTCTCTCTTCTTTCTTTTTCTGCTCTCTTCACTCTTCTTCTTCTCTTCTCTTCTCTTTCTTTTCTGGATTGAAGACCTCTCTGCACTCTGCTCTTCTGCTATTGCTGCTTCTGCTTCGATCAACCTCCTTCAGACAACAGAGACTACCCTTTATAGCAGCTCGAGCAGGGGCAGCACTGGGCGCGTGTGGCCTCCACATTTCCCGCGAAATTGACTCTGCCACGTGTCAGCATCTCAGCTCCTTGGATCACGTGCCAGACACCTGCAAGACAAATGAGGAGTTCAGTCGATTAACAAAATCAACTGAAGACAGTGTATAGACTTTATAACTCATACTGTAAAGTGCAGTGTATAGACATGAAATGAACGCTGCATGATCGAGCCTAACCAATGTATAGACAATACAATGCTCGTCCACTGAATAGACTTCACAGTGATCAATCAAACTTCACGATGCTCAATCAGACTTTCACGATGCTCAAACACCCTTGAAGATGTGAGCGAGACAGTGTGTGGACTTCAAAAGCGTGAAGGCCCAATGTACAGACTTTGAAGAGTCTGAACCAATGTATAGACTTGTAACGCTTGAGGACCGATGTATAGACTTAGGAGCATATGAAGTCTCAGGGGAGCATCTATGGCCTCTGGACAGCATCAACAGCGTCAGGGGAGCATGTGGAGCACATGCTGTCTCTGGGGAGCAATCGCTGCTCCAGGGGAGCATCCTCAATGTTAGGGAAGCATTAGCAGTCACTGGAGGGCATACTCGGTCCCAGGAGAGCATCCGGGGGGACAGGCAAACATGCACGTCTGATGTACATACTTCACTGTGAATGCATGAATAGTGAATGAGTGTATAGACTTGATCAAGAGAGACGCTGGCCAATCGGAGCATTAACAGTCACTGGAGAGCATACTCGGTCCCAGGCGAGCATCCGGAGGGACAGGCGAGCATGCGCGTCTGATGTACAGACCTGTGAAAGACTTGAATGCACGACCAGTGTACAGACTTGCATGAGATGCATGCTCCAGTGCAGTGCATAGACTTATGCATGAGACGCTGAGGAAGACGGTGGATGTACAGACTTCTGAGTGTACAGACTTTCCAGCGACCAATATATGGACTTGCTCAGCCTGAGATGCTGAACTTGAATGGCTGAACAGTCTGTATAGACTTGAGCGAAGCAAGCTACAGTGCCGATGTGTAGACTTGGCCAATGTTCAGACTTGAATGCTCGATGAGACACTCAATGTACACACTTCAATTTCCAGTGTGTAGACTTGCCTTAGACGCTAAATGAGACGGACGTTGTGCAGACTTGCTGTGCCGTGCATGAACAATGTAAAGACTCTGAAATGCAAGCAATGTTGCAATGTCTAGACTAAGCTTTACCCTGCAGTGTATAGACTTGCTGGTCTGCTAGGAATGCAATGTATAGAACAGAAGTCAAGCACAAACAATATATCAGTTATGCACATGCATTCTCCAGATAATATACCAGTCACAGTCATGTTGCTATCATCAAAACACAATATCAAATGCACTCACTGTGTTGCTATCATCAAAATAAAATAGCATTGCTATCATCAAAACAACATAGCACATGCTTGTACTTAAGGGGCACAACATTCTCCCCATTTTTGATGATGGCAACACAATGTGACAATGAGTCACACATAAAATTTTCTCCCCCTTTGACATGATCAAAAAGAGAAAAATAGTATAAACATGAGTGCAACATGGTAGTATGCATGCAAAATTCTCTAGAGCAATTCTCCCCCTGAAAATATGCCTCTCCCGGAAATGGTTCTCCCCCTAAATAATTGCTCCCCCTATGAGAAGGAATATGAGCAGATAAGCATAGGTAGAGAAGGTAGGAGGGTCACTAGACAACAGCGGAATCATAGGTTCAGAAAGGAAGCATGATTATAAACAACTGTTAAAGTATAAGAATCAGCAACATACAATTTTCAAAAATTCAGGTTTAACAGTGATAAATCTAGAGTAAAACATTTGATCCCTGAAAAAGAGTTTTAGATTTCATTTATAGCAATGAATCTAGGGCACATGGTATTAATAGATAAGTCTGAAATAATACCCTTTTGTCTTTAAACATGGAAGTTCAAGAAAGGCAACTTGAATATGTATTGAGAAAAATAATTTTCACTCAATGACTTGTGATTTCAAAGGGTTATAGCAGTTTGATTTTCATTTTTCAATTTCTAAACTTGAACTATGTGAATAGACCAGTGGCATTTATGCTGTTGACATTAGGTGTACACCTTGATCAGAGGCAGGTACCCCCAGTTACTAGGCATAAACTACTAGATCTATTTCAGATCAAGACCTACAAGGAATAGTCTTCACTTTTGACATTAAGGGCACACCTTGATCAGAGGCCAGTACCCCCAGTTACTTGGTGAGGACTCCCCCTATAGATTCGACCCTATGAACAGAGTTAGCTTGAAGCACTTCATGACATATGAATTTTCCTGCTTCATTGGAGGAGTTCACAGTTTCTCAGTGCAATCAACCATTGCACTGTCACAATGTTCAGTTCTTTACATTTACGATCTTATTTACTGCTGCCCTTAATTCTTTTAGAGTGATTGTTTGAAAATATTACACACTCTTATTCACCTGTTCTAGACATTTCCAGTTCAACACATTTAGGCATTACAAAAAACTTTTTCTATTTTAGCCATGAGACAAAGATTAAGAGCTATAAAAGTTTTCTTTTATCTCAAATTCTGAAGTGCAAACACTTAACTCTCCAATTTATAAATGTTAAACATTTAGTTCTTTTCAATTTATAAGAGTGATTCTTATAAAAGAACAATTGAAATAATCACAACTCAATGTACTAAACCAGATACAGAACTGTTGTTCAGTGAAAATGATAGGGAAAAGATAGCAATAAGCATTATGGTCCAATGGCATCTGATGTCAAAAGATATGAATCAATTGAATGGGGACAATGAGGAGTAAATAGGATTCAATAATTGAACTAAACTCACAGCTCCCCCTGACACCATGATGCAAGGATTATGCTATGCAACACACTGTTCTACATGCAGACTATGCACCAAGGATACATGAGGCAAGTATGCAATCAATTCAGGTTTATGCATCCAAGTCATGAACATTGTTATGCTTTTTCAGATTTCTCAAAATATGATGCAATGCACTATTCTACATGAAGACTGGACCCATGGTACTAGGCAGAGAGCCTGCTCTCAAAGACCATCTCACACATGGTAGGAACCTCCGGGCAGATTTCCTTGCCTTTTAGTAACTTACCATTTGATATACTAGGGTTAACAAGGATAATACAACATAAAGCAGTCCTACATGCATTGAACAGCATCAATGACAATAATGCAAATGATGTATGCAGACATAAGACACATGCATTGACTGTGTACACTAAGTGAATCATTCATAATCAGCATGTTATGCATTTAACAACAAGCATGCAATGCATTAACACAAAACACATGCATTGACACAAAGTCTATATAGTGCATTAACTGAATACACTAAAAATCATTCAAATTCAGTTCATAAATTTGCAAGAGAAGAGCATCAGATATATAGAATTGAATTCAATAGCTGAGTCTGGAATGCAGACTGATCTGCTAGACATGAAGAGATCATCATAAATCAAGCAGACAGTTCAACAATTTCAGTTAATGAAATTAAAGCAAAGTTCAGAACTGACCTGATAAGTTCAATCATGGGGTTTTCATTCTTGAGTGCCTTGGTTAACCCCTCTTATTCATTTCCAAGGTACATCTGCAACAACTAGATTATTTTGATCCTGCAGGAACCCAAGAAGTCTTGGGTCCTGAATTAACAGTGACATTCCTAGCAGGTATGGTAGCCAACTTCTGTGCATGAAGGTCATCAATTCTCATGACATGACAATCATTCATTGAATGACCTATCTGACCACAGTAATAACATGAAACAACAGATTGTCTGGTCCTATGATGCATATCAACAGTAGCATGAGACCTATGAAACTTAGTATGAAATGTTCTGTTGTTCACATGAACATTTTGTTTCTTACCAGCAGCATTGGGAGCAGGAAGTTTTACAGATTTAAAATTAAATCTACTTCTTTGAGCATGCCAACAGTCCTTGACTGTGTGGCCATGCCTCCCACATTCGAAGCACCTTGTGTGCTTACCTTTGGAACCAATATTATTTCTATCAAAAGCATCTTTGTTAACATGGAAATTAACAAATTCAGAATTGAATCTCTTTCTCGGATTCTGCCAACATTGAGCAGCAATGTGACCAAATTTCCCATAACAAAAATAATTTAGATTCTTTCTCCTAGAAGCATGATTTCTAGCATGAAATTCTTTAACATTCAGATTACCCTTTTTCTGATCAGACAGAACTTTTCTAGCATGCTTTCTGTCATCTTGTTTCATCACAAAACACTCACTCATAAAGTGTCCATGCTTACCACAATAATGACAAGAACAAGAACCATTAGATTTTTTTAAAACATGGCACTTATCAGATGAGTTTTTAGCATGCAGATTGTTCCTTTGAGTTTTTGGGGTTTTCTGATCTTTATTTCGTTTTTGAATTTCATGAGCAGCAGCTTCTTTCAATGATTTATTTGAGGGACCAGCTACTTTAGAACTTGGCACAAATGTGTTGTATAGCAGGTTTCTAATACCATTCTTAACTCCAAAGCTACTTTCCACCCTTTCACTTTGACTACTCACATCATCTTCCAGAAACATTTTCATCTTGCCTTTATCCTTGGCCAACTTAGATGAAGTACTATTCAGCTCAGTAATTTTATTTTCCAAGGAGATTATAAGATTTTCTGAATCAACTTTCTCCTTCTTATAACTAGCCAGTTTTTCTTTTAACAGACAAAGTTCTTTTTCCAAATCAGCAGTGTGTATTACAAAGCTAGTAATTTCTTCGTCACTGCAATTGATATACTCTTTCAAAACAGATTTTTCATTTTTAATAGTGATCCATCTTTCAGAGAAAACAGTATTCAGAATCATCAACTTTTTATTTTGATCTTTCAAGTAGACATTTTCTTCTTTTAGAGATTTGATTTATTCCTTTTGAAAACTGTCATCAGAATCAAAATCATTAATCATGTCTTCGAGAATGGCACATACTTTACAAGAATTATCTTCACTGATGAGTTTGTTTCTAAGATCTTCATTCTCAGATTTCAACTTGTTCAACTCATCTTTTTCTTTATTCATGTCAGATTTCAAGTTTTCATTTTCAGCTTTCAGACTTCTAACCTCATGCAACATTTCTTTTCTTATTTTTCTCTTTTCAGATTTCAGTCTATCATATTTATTCAATAAATGCTCATTCAATTCAATCATATTTTCCAGAGAAAAATTATTAGTATCAGAGTTTACCTGTGACGAAGTGTCCTCCTCATAATCTTCGTCTTCTTCTGTTGCCATGAGACAATTCACTTTATCCTGGGTTCTGCTGCTTGCTATCATCTCGACCACTTCGGAGGCACTGCAGCAATTAACTACACATGGAAACTTGTCAGTGTTTATAGCCCTTTGAGTTAGCTCCAAGGCCTTCTGAATATCAGAGAATTTTTGTCTGTCTGAAGTTTTCCATAAGGATTCATCCTTTGGAACTTCATAGGAACTGTGTGCAATGACTATCCACGGATCTGGATTAGTTTGCATCACATATTCTCTGAACTGATTAAACCAATTGTAGAAACCCGAACCTTCAAACTTCGGAGGATCAACAGTGAGTTCCATGCTTTAGACAGAATAAGTGTTCTAGGAAGAACACTAATCAAGCACAATGTATCAACTCAAATAACACCAAAAATAAATGAGCAAAGCAAAGCACAAGTCAATGAAGCAACACACGATTTCAAAAGACCCATTCTGAAATGAACTAGAAGCTAGCAGGATCCTCTGCAGATTGTTAGATCTGATAGATCAGAGACCCGCTCTGATACCAAGTGTTGGGTTCGGTGCAAGTATTCAGAGGGGGTGGGGAATGAATATACCCTTTAAAAACTTTCGCCCAATTAGAATTCAAGTGCTCAGAACTGCGGAATAAAAACACCAAGACTAACTATAGGAAAACTACGCCAGTCATCTACGGAACTTGTAGACAAATATGAAGAGTGCTCCTAAGCAAACATCTAATGTGGGCAGCAATTAGACAAATCAAACATACACTCAATACCACTGTCAAACATATAGTATGCGCAGCAGACAAATGAACACTTATAGAACATTAAACCAAAGCGCACCTAAGCATTCATCTAGCGCCAATCAGATAGAAGAAATCAAACCACTACACAATGATTTTTAGGTGGTTCGGTCCAGCAGACCTACATCCACCCCACACTCAACCCGAGTGTGGCTTACTGCTGACTCACAGCTTGAACCCCTGGGCATCACAGCTTACCTACAATCCGCTGGGCAACACAGCTTGCTGTCCGAGGAATCCTCCTCGCCCATCAAAGCAACACAGCTTGCTGTCCAGTGGAATCCACCACTGCAAATCGCTGGGGATTACAGCTTACCCATCCAGAGGCCGCACCTCTGCAAACCGCTGTGCAATACAGCTTGGCCGTCCAGTGGAATCCTCCACTGCAAACGCTGAGCCTCACAGCTTGCTCCGCTGACAAACAGCTTGAAGAAATGTATAAAGGAAAATGAAAACAAGTAGCAACAGAAAGCTGAAATAATGAAGCACAAATATAGCTCTCGAAGGAGCAGTTCTGGCTTGGATTTGATCCCAAAGCCTGACAACCTCAACCTCTCTCTCTTTCTCAACTCGAGCTCTCTGTCTCTCTCTTTCTCTTCTTTATCTTCTGCTCTTCTTCTCTTTCTCTTCTCTTCTCTCTTCTTTCTTTTTCTGCTCTCTTCACTCTTCTTCTTCTCTTCTCTTTCTTTTCTGGATCGAAGACCTCTCTGCACTCTGCTCTTTTGCTATTGCTGCTTCTGCTTCGATCAACCTCCTTCAGACAACGGAGACTACCCTTTATAGTAGCTCGAGCAGGGGCAGCACTGGGCGCGTGTGGCCTCCACATTTCCCGCCCAATCGACTCTGCCACGTGTCAGCATCTTAGCTCCTTGGATCACGTGCCAGACACCTGCAAGACAAATGAGGAGTTCAGTCGATTAACAAAATCAACTGAAGACAGTGTATAGACTTTATAACTCATACTGTAAAGTGCAGTGTATAGACATGAAATGAACGCTGCATGATCGAGCCTAACTAATGTATAGATAATACAATGCTCATCCACTGAATAGACTTCACAGTGATCAATCAGACTTCACGATGCTCAATCAGACTTTCACGATGCTTAAACACCCTTGAAGATGTGAGCGAGGCAGTGTATGGACTTCAAAAGCTTGAAGGCCCAATGTACAGACTATGAAGAGTCTGAACCAATGTACAGACTTGTAACGCTTGAGGATCGATGTATAGACTTAGGAGCATATGAAGTCTCAGGGGAGCATCTATGTCCTCTGGACAGCATCAACAGCGTCAGGGGAGCATGTGGAGCACATGCTGTCTCTGGGGAGCAATCGCTGCTCCAGGGGAGCATCCTCAAAGTTAGGGAAGCATTAGCAGTCACTGGAGGGCATACTCAGTCCCAGGAGAGCATCCGGGGGGACAGGCGAACATGCACGTCTGATGTACAGACTTCACTGTGAATGCATGAATAGTGAGTGAGTGTATAGACTTGATCAAGAGAGACACTGGCCAATCGGAGCATTAACAGTCACTGGAGAGCATACTCGGTCCCAGGAGAGCATCCGGAGGGACAGGCGAGCATGCACGTCTAATGTACAGACTTGTGAAAGACTTGAATGCACGACCAGTGTACAGACTTGCATGAGATGCATGCTCCAGTGCAGTGTACAGACTTATGCATGAGACGCTGAGGAAGACGGTGGATGTACAAACTTCTAAGTGTACAGACTTTCCACCGACCAATGTATGGACGTGCTCAGCCTGAGACGCTGAACTTGAATGCATGAACAGTCTGTATAGACTTGATCTAATCAAGCTACAGTGCCGATGTGTAGACTTGGCCAATTTTTAGACTTGAATGCTCGATGAGACGCTCAATGTACACACTTCAATTTCCAATGTATAGACTTGCCTTAGACGCTAAATGAGACGGACATTGTGCAGACTTGCTGTGCCGTGCATGAATAATGTAAAGACTCTGAAATGCAAGCAATGCAGTAATGTCTAGACTAAGCTTTACCCTGCAGTGTATAGACTTGCTGGTCTGCTAGGAATGCAATGTATAGAACAGAAGTCAAGCACAAACAATATATCAGCTATGCACATGCATTCTCCAGATAATATACCAGTCACAGTCATGTTGCTATCATCAAAACACAATATCAAATGCACTCACTGTGTTGCTATCATCAAAATAAAATAGCATTGCTATCATCAAAACAACATAGCACATGCTTGTACTTAAAGGGCACAACATTCTCCCCCTTTTTGATGATGGCAACACAATGTGACAATGAGTCACATATAAAATTTTCTCCCCCTTTGACATGATCAAAAAGAGAAAAATAGTATAAACATGAGTGCAACATGGTAGTATGCATGCAAAATTCGCTAGAGCAATTCTCCCCCTGAAAATATGCCTCTCCCGGAACTGGTTCTCCCCCTAAATAATTGCTCCCCCTATGAGAAGGAATATGAGCAGATAAGCAAAGGTAGAGAAGGTAGGAGGGTCACTAGACAACAGCTGAATCATAGGTTCAGAAAGGAAGCAGGATTATAAACAACTGTTAAAGTATAAGAATCAGCAACATACAATTTTCAAAAATTCAGGTTTAACAGTGATAAATCTAGAGTAAAACACCTGACCCCTGAAAAAGAGTTTTAGATTTCATTTATAGCAATGAATCTAGGGCACATGGTATTAATAGATAAGTCTGAAATAATACCCTTTTGTCTTTAAACATGGAAGTTCAAGAAAGGCAACTTGAATATGTATTGAGAAAAATAATTTTCACTCAATGACTTTTGATTTCAAAGGGTTATAGCAGTTTGATTTTTATTTTTTTATTTCTAAACCTGAACTAAGTGAATAGACCAGTGGCATTTATGCTGTTGACATTAGGTGTACACATTGATCAGAGGCAGGTACCCCCAGTTACTAGGCATAAACTACTAGATCTATTTCAGATCAAGACCTACAAGGAATAGTCTTCACTTTTGACATTAAGGGCACATCTTGATCAGAGGCCAGTACCCCCAGTTACTTGGTGAGGACTCCCCCTATAGATTCGACCATATGAACAGAGTTAGCTTGAAGCACTTCATGACATATGAATTTTCCTGCTTCATTGGAGGAGTTCACAGTTTCTCAGTGCAATCAACCATTGCTCTGTCACAATGTTCAGTTCTTTACATTTATGATCTTATTTACTGCTGCCCTTAATTCTTTTAGAGTGATTGTTTGAAAAACATTACACACTCTTATTCACCTGTTCTAGACATTTCCAGTTCAACACATTTAGGCATTACAAAAAACTTTTTCTATTTTAGCCATGAGACAAAGATTAAGAGCTATAAAAGTTTTCTTTTATCTCAAATTCTGAAGCGCGGACACTTAACTCTCCAATTTATAAATGTTAAACCTTTAGTTCTTTTCAATTTGTAAGAGTGATTCTTATAAAAGAATAATTGAAATAATCACAACTCAATATACTAAACCAGATACAGAACTGTTGTTCAGTGAAAATGATAGGGAAAAGATAGCAATAAGCATTATGGTCCAATGGAATCTGATGTCAAAAGATATGAATCAATTGAATGGGGACAATGAGGAGTAAATAGGATTCAAGAATTGAACTAAACTCATAGCTCCCCTGACACCATGATGCAAGGATTATGCTATGCAACACACTGTTCTACATGCAGACTATGCACCAAGGATACATGAGGCAAGTATGCAATCAATTCAGGTTTATGCATCCAAGTCATGAACATTGTTATCCTTTTTCAGATTTCTCAAAATATGATGCAATGCACTGTGCTACATGAAGACTGGACCCATGGTACTAGACGGAGAGCCTGGTCTCAAAGACCATCTCACACATGGTAGGAACCTCCGGGCAGATTTCCTTGCCTTTTAGTAACTTACCATTTGATATACCAGGGTTAACAAGGACAATGCAACATAAAGCAGTCCTACATGCATTGAACAGCATCAATGACAATAATGCAAATGATGTATGCAGACATAAGACACATGCATTGACTGTGTACACTAAGTGAATCATTCACAATCAGCAAGTTATGCATTTAACAACAATCATGCAATGCATTAACACAAAACACATGCATTGACACAAAGTCTATATAGTGCATTAACTGAATACACTAAAAACCATTCAAATTCAGTTCAGAAATTAGCAAGAGAAGAGCATCAGATATATAGAATTGAATTCAATAGCTGAGTCTGGAATGCAGACTGATCAGCTAGACATGAAGAGATCATCATAAATCAAGCAGACAGTTCAACAACTTCAGTTAATGAATTTAAAGCAAACTTCAGAACTGAACTGATAAGTTCAATCATGGGGTTTTCATTCTTGAGTGCCTTGGTTAACCCCTCTTATTCATTTCCAAGGTACACCTGCAACAACTGGATTATTTTGATCCTGCAGGAACCCAAGAAGTCTTGGGTCCTGAATTAACAGTGACATTCCTAGCAGGTATGGTAGCCAACTTCTGTGCATGAAGGTCATCAATTCTCATGACATGACAATCATTCATTGAATGACCTATCTGACCACAGTAATAACATGAAACAACAGATTGTCTGGTCCTATGATGCATATCAACAGCAGCATGAGACCTATGAAACTTAGTATGAAATGTTCTGTTGTTCACATGAACATTTTGTTTCTTACCAGCAGTATTGGGAGCAGGAAGTTTTACAGATTTAAAATTAAATCTATTTCTTTGAGCATGCCAACAGTCCTTGACTGTGTGGCCATGCCTCCCACATTCGAAGCACCTTGTGTGCTTACCTTTGGAACCAATATTATTTCTATCAAAAGCATCTTTGTTAACATGGAAATTAACAAATTCAGAATTGAATCTCTTTCTCAGATTCTGCCAACATTGAGCAGTAATGTGACCAAACTTCCCACAATAAAAATAATTTAGATTCTTTCTCCTAGAAGCATGATTCTAGCATGAAATTCTTTAACATTCAGATTACCCTTTTTCTGATCAGACAGAACTTTTCTAGCATGCTTTCTGTCATCTTGTTACATCACAAAACACTCACTCATAAAGTGTCCATGCGTACCACAATAATGACAAGAACAAGAACCATTAGATTTTTTTAAAACATGGCACTTATCAGATGAGTTTTTAGCATGTAGATTGTTCCTTTGAGTTTTTGGGGTTTTCTGATCTTTATTTCGTTTTTGAATTTCATGAGCAACAGCTTCTTTCAATGATTTATTTGAGGGACCAGCTACTTTAGAACTTGGCACAAATGTGGTGTATAGCAGGTTTCTAATACCATTCTTAACTCCAAAGCTACTTTCCACCCTTTCACTTTGACTACTCACATCATCTTCCAGAAACATTTTCATCTTGCCTTTATCCTTGGCCAACTTAGATGAAGTACTATTCATCTCAGTAATTATATTTTCCAAGGAGATTATAAGATTTTCTGAATATTCTTTCTCCTTCTTATAACTAGCCAGTTTTTCTTTTAACAGACAAAGTTCTTTTTCGCAAATCAGCAGTGTGTACTACAAAGCTAGTAATTTCTTCGTCACTGCAATTGATATACTCTTTCAAAACAGATTTTTCTTTTTCAATAGTGATCCATCTTTCAGAGAAAATAGTATTCAGAACCATCAACTTTTTATTTTGATCTTTCAAGTAGACATTTTCTTCTTTTAGAGATTTGATTTGTTCCTTTTGAAAACTGTCATCAGAATCAAAATCATTAATCATGTCTTCGAGAATGGCACACACTTTACAAGAATTATCTTCACTGATGAGTTTGTTTCTAAGATCTTCATTCTCAGATTTCAACTTGTTCAACTCATCTTTTTCTTTATTCATGTCAGATTTCAAATTTTCATTTTTAGCTTTCAGACTTCTAACCTCATGCAACATTTCTTTTCTTATTTTTCTCTTTTCAGATTTCAGTCTATCATATTTATTCAATAAATGCTCATTCAGTTCAATCATATTTTCCAGAGAAAAATTATTAGTATCAGAGTTTACCTGTGATGAAGTGTTCTCACAATCTTCATCTTCTTCTGTTGCCATGAGACAATTCACTTTATCCTGGGTTCTGTTGCTTGCTATCATCTCGACCACTTCGGAGGCACTACAGCAATTAACTACACATGGAAACTTGTCAGTGTTTATAGCCCTTTGAGTTAGCTCCAAGGCCTTCTGATTATCAGAGAATTTTTGTCTGTCTGAAGTTTTCCATAAGGATTCATCCTTTGGAACTTCATAGGAACTGTGTGCAATGACTATCCACAGATCTGGATTAGTTTGCATCACATATTCTCTGAACTGACTAAACCAATTGTAGAAACCCGAACCTTCAAACTTCGGAGGATCAACAGTGAGTTCCATGCTTTAGACAAAATAAGTGTTCTAGGAAGAACACTAATCAAGCACAATGAATAAACTCAAAAAACACCAAAAACAAATGAGCAAAGCAAAGCACAAGTCAATGAAGCAACACACGATTTCAAAAGACCCATTCTGAAATTCACCAGAAACTGCAGGATCCTCAGTAGATTGTTAGATCTCATAGATCAGAGACCCGCTCTGATACCAAGTGTTGGGTTCGGTGCAAGTATTCAGAGGGGGTGCTGAATGAATATACCCTTTAAAAGCTTTCGCCCAATTAGAATTCTAGTGCTCAGAACTACGGAATAAAAACACCAAGACTAACTATAGGAAAACTACTCCAGTCATCTACGGAACTTATAGACAAATATGAAGAGTGCTCCTAAGCAAACATCTAATGTGGGCAGCAATTAGACAAATCAAACATACACTCTATACCACTGTCAAACATATAGTATGCGCAGCAGACAAATGAACACTTATAGAACATTAAACCAAAGCGCACCTAAGCATTCATCTAGCGCCAATCAGATAGAAGAAATCAAACCACTACACAATGATTTTTAGGTGGTTCGGTCCAGCAGACCTACATCCACCCCACACTCAACCCGAGTGTGGCTTACTACTGACTCACAGCTTGAACCGCTGGGCATCACAGCTTGCCTACAATCCGCTGGGCAACACAGCTTGCTGTCCGAGGAATCCTCCTCGCCCGCTGAGCAACACAGCTTGCTGTCCAGTGGAATCCACCACTGCAAATCGCTGGGGATTACAGCTTACCCATCCAGAGGCCGCACCTCTGCAAATCACTGTGCAATACAGCTTGGCCGTCCAGTGGAATCCTCCACTGCAAACGCTGAGCCTCACAGCTTGCTCCGCTGACAAACAGCTTGAAGAAATGTATAAAGGAAAATGAAAACAAGTAGCAACAGAAAGCTGAAATAATGAAGCACAAATATAGCTCTCGAAGGAGCAGTTCTGGCTTGGATTTGATCCAAAGCTAGACAACCTCAACCTCTCTCTCTTTCTCAACTCGAGCTCTCTGTCTCCCACTTTCTCTTCTTTATCTTCTGCTCTTCTTCTCTTTCTCTTCTCTTCTCTCTTCTTTCTTTTTCTGCTCTCTTCACTCTTCTTCTTCTCTTCTCTTCTCTTTCTTTTCTGGATCGAAGACCTCTCTGCACTCTACTCTTCTGCTATTGCTACTTCTGCTTCGATCAACCTCCTTCAGACAACGGAGACTACCCTTTATAGCAGCTCGAGCAGGGGCAGCACTGGGCGCGTGTGGCTTCCACATTTCCCGCCCAATCGACTCTGCCATGTGTCAACATCTCAGCTCCTTGGATCACGTGCCAGACACCTGCAAGACAAATGAGGAGTTCAGTCGATTAACAAAATCAACTAAAGACAGTGTATAGACTTTATAACTCATAATGTAAAGGGCAGTGTATAGACATGAAATGAATGCTACATGATCGAGCCTAACCAATGTATAGACAATACAATGCTCATCCACTGAATAGACTTCACAGTGATCAATCAGACTTCACGATGCTCAATCAGACTTTCACGATGCTCAAACACCCTTGAAGATGTGAGCGAGACAGTGTATGGACTTCAAAAGCTTGAAGGCCCAATGTACAGACTTTGAAGAGTCTGAACCAATGTACAGACTTGTAACGCTTGAGGACCGATGTATAGACTTAGGAGCATATGAAGTCTCAAGGGAGCATCTATGGCCTCTGGACAGCATCAACATCGTTAGGGGAGCATCAGGAGCACATGCTGTCTCTGGGGAGCAATCGCTGCTCCAGGGGAGCATCCTCAAAGTTAGGGAAGCATTAGCATTCACTGGAGGGCATACTCGGTCCAAGGAGAGCATCCGGGGGGACAGGTGAACATGCACGTCTGATGTACATACTTCACTGTGAATGCATGAATAGTGAATGAGTGTATAGACTTGATCAAGAGAGACGCTGGCCAATCGGAGCATTAACAGTCACTGGAGAGCATACTCGGTCCCAGGAGAGCATCCAGAGGGACAGGCGAGCATGCGCGTCTGATGTACAGACTTGTGAAAGACTTGAATGCATGACCAGTGTACAGACTTGCATGAGATGCATGCTCCAGTGCAGTGTACATACTTATGCATGAGACGCTGAGGAAGACGGTGGATGTACATACTTCTGAGTGTACAGACTTTCCACCGACCAATGTATGGACTTGCTCAGCCTGAGACGCTGAACTTGAATGCATGAACAGTCTGTATAGACTTGAGCTAAGCAAGCTACAGTGCCGATGTGTAGACTTGGCCAATGTTCAGACTTGAATGCTCGATGCGACGCTCAATGTACACACTTCAATTTCCAGTGTATAGACTTGCCTTAGACGCTAAATGAGACGGACGTTGTGCAGACTTGCTGTGCCGTGCATGAACAATGTAAAGACTCTGAAATGCAAGCAATGCAGCAATGTCTAGACTAAGTTTTACCCTGCAGTGTATAGACTTGCTGGTCTGCTAGGAGTGTAATGTATAGAACAGAAGTCAAGCACAAACAATATATCAGTTATGCACATGCATTCTCCAGATAATATACCAGTCACAGTCATGTTGCTATCATCAAAACATAATATCAAATGCACTCACTGTGTTGCTATCATCAAAACAAAATAGCATTGCTATCATCAAAACAACATAGCACATGCTCGTACTTAAGGGGCACAACATTCTCCCCCTTTTTGATGATGGCAACACAATGTGACAATGAGTCACACACAAAATTTTCTCCCCCTTTGACATGATCAAAAAGAGAAAAATAGTATAAACATGAGTGCAACATGGTAGTATGCATGCAAAATTCTCTAGAGCAATTCTTCCCCTGAAAATATGCCTCTCCCGGAACTGGTTCTCCCCCTAAATAATTGCTCCCCCTATGAGAAGGAATATGAGCAGATAAGCAAAGGTAGAGAAGGTAGGAGAGTCACTAGACAATAGCTGAGTCATAGGTTCAGAAAGGAAGCATGATTATAAACAACTGTTAAAGTATAAGAATCGACAACATACAATTTTCAAAAATTCAGGTTTAACAGTGATAAATCTAGAGTAAAACGCCTGACCCCTGAAAAAGAGTTTTAAATTCCATTTATAGTAATGAATCTAGGGCACATGGTATTAATAGATAAGTCTGAAATAATACCCTTTTGTCTTTAAACATGGAAGTTCAAGAAAGGCAACTTGAATATGTATTGAGAAAAACAATTTTCACTCAATGACTTTTGATTTCAAAGGGTTATAGCAGTTTGATTTTCATTTTTCAATTTCTAAACCTGAACTAAGTGAATAGACCAGTGGCATTTATGCTGTTGACATTAGGTGTACACCTTGATCAGAGGTAGGTACCTCCAGTTACTAGGCATAAACTACTAGATCTATTTCAGATCAAGACCTACAAGGAATAGTCTTCACTTGTGACATTAAGGGCACACCTTGATCGGAGGCCAGTATCCCCAATTACTTGGTGAGGACTCCCCCTATAGATTCGACCCTATGAACAGAGTTAGCTTGAAGCACTTCATGACATATGAATTTTCCTGCTTCATTGGAGGAGTTCACAGTTTCTCAGTGCAATCAACCATTGCTCTGTCACAATGTTCAGTTCTTTACATTTATGATCTTATTTACTGCTACCCTTAATTGTTTTAGAGTGATTGTTTGAAAAACATTACACACTCTTATTCACCTGTTCTAGACATTTCCAGTTCAACACATTTAGGCATTACAAAAAACTTTTTCTATTTTAGCCATGAGACAAAGATTAAGAGCTATAAAAGTTTTCTTTTATCTCAAATTCTGAAGAGCAGACACTTAACTCTCCAATTTATAAATGTTAAACCTTTAGTTCTTTTCAATTTGTAAGAGTGATTCTTATAAAAGAACAATTGAAATAATCACAACTCAATGTAGTAAACCAGATACAGAACTGTTGTTTAGTGAAAATGATAGGGAAAAGATAGCAATAAGCATTATGGTCCAATGGCATTTGATGTCAAAAGATATGAATCAATTGAATGGGGACAATGAGGAGTAAATAGGATTCAAGAATTGAACTAAACTCACAGCTCCCCCTGACACCATGATGCAAGGATTATGCTATGCAACACACTGTTCTACATGCAGACTATGCACCAAGGATACATGAGGCAAGTATGCAATCAATTCAGGTTTATGCATCCAAGTCATGAACATTGTTATCCTTTTTCAGATTTCTCAAAATATGATGCAATGCACTGTTCTACATGAAGACTGGACCCATGGTACTAGGCGGAGAGCCTGGTCTCAAAGACCATCTCACACATGGTAGGAACCTCCGGGCAGATTTCCTTGCCTTTTAGTAACTTACCATTTGATATACCAGGGTTAACAAGGACAATGCAACATAAAGCAGTCCTACATGCATTGAACAGCATCAATGACAGTCATGCAAATGATGTATGCAGACATAAGACACATGCATTGACTGTGTACACTAAGTGAATCATTCACAATCAGCAAGTTATGCATTTAACAACAATCATGCAATGCATTAACACAAAACACATACATTGACACAAAAGTCTATATAGTGCATTAACTGAATACACTAAAAACCATTCAAATTCAGTTCAGAAATTAGCAAGAGAAGAGCATCAGATATATAGAATTGAATTCAATAGCTGAGTCTGGAATGCAGACTGATCAGCTAGACATGAAGATATCATCATAAATCAAGCAGACAGTTCAACAACTTCAGTTAATGAATTTAAAGCAAACTTCAAAACTGAACTGATAAGTTCAATCATGGGGTTTTCATTCTTGAGTGCCTTGGTTAACCCCTCTTATTCATTTCCAAGGTACACCTGCAACAACTGGATTATTTTGATCCTGCAGGAACCCAAGAAGTCTTGGGTCCTGAATTAACAGTGACATTCCTAGCAGGTATGGTAGCCAACTTCTGTGCATGAAGGTCATCAATTCTCATGACATGACAATCATTCATTGAATGACCTATCTGACCACAGTAATAACATGAAACAACAGATTGTCTGGTCCTATGATGCATATCAACAGCAGCATGAGACCTATGAAACTTAGTATGAAATGTTCTGTTGTTCACATGAACATTTTGTTTCTTACCAGCAGCATTGGGAGCAGGAAGTTTTACAGATTTAAAATTAAATCTACTTCTTTGAGCATGCCAACAGTCCTTGACTGTGTGGCCATGCCTCCCACATTCGAAGCACCTTGTGTGCTTACCTTTGGAACCAATATTATTTCTATCAAAAGCATCTTTGTTAACATGGAAATTAACAAATTCAGAATTGAATCTCTTTCTCGGATTCTGCCAACATTGAGCAGCAATGTGACCAAACTTCCCACAACAAAAATAATTTAGATTTTTTCTCCTAGAAGCATGATTTCTAGCATGAAATTCTTTAACATTCAGATTACCCTTTTTCTGATCAGACAGAACTTTTCTAGCATGCTTTCTGTCATCTTGTTTCATCACAAAACACTCACTCATAAAGTGTCCATGCTTACCACAATAATGATAAGAACAAGAACCATTAGATTTTTTTAAAACATGGCACTTATCAGATGAGTTTTTAGCATGCAGATTGTTCCTTTGAGTTTTTGGGGTTTTCTGATCTTTATTTCATTTTTGAATTTCATGAGCAACAGCTTCTTTCAATGATTTATTTGAGGGACCAGCTACTTTAGAACTTGGCACAAATGTGGTGTATAGCAGGTTTCTAATACCATTCTTAACTCCAAAGCTACTTTCCACCCTTTCACTTTGACTACTCACATCATCTTCCAGAAACATTTTCATCTTGCCTTTATCCTTGGCCAACTTAGATGAAGTACTATTCAGCTCAGTAATTTTATTTTCCAAGGAGATTATAAGATTTTCTGAATCAACTTTCTCCTTCTTATAACTAGCCAGTTTTTCTTTTAACAGACAAAGTTCTTTTTCCAAATCAGCAGTGTGTATTACAAAGCTAGTAATTTCTTCGTCACTGCAATTGATATACTCTTTCAAAACAGATTTTTCTTTTTCAATAGTGATCCATCTTTCAGAGAAAACAGTATTCAGAACCATCAACTTTGTATTTTGATCTTTCAAGTAGACATTTTCTTCTTTTAGAGATTTGATTTGTTCCTTTTGAAAACTATCATCAGAATCAAAATCATTAATCATGTCTTCGAGAATGGCACATACTTTACAAGAATTATCTTCACTGATGAGTTTGTTTCTAAGATCTTCATTCTCAGATTTCAACTTGTTCAACTCATCTTTTTCTTTATTCATGTCAGATTTCAAGTTTTCATTTTCAGCTTTCAGACTTCTAACCTCATGCAACATTTCTTTTCTTATTTTTCTCTTTTCAGATTTCAGTCTATCATATTTATTCAATAAATGCTCATTCAATTCAATCATATTTTCCAAAGAAAAATTATTAGTATCAGAGTTTACCTATGACGAAGTGTCCTCCTCATAATCTTCATCTTCTTCTGTTGCCATGAGACAATTCACTTTATCCTGGGTTCTGCTACTTGCTATCATCTCGACCACTTCGGAGGCACTACAACAATTAACTACACAAGGAAACTTGTCAATGTTTATAGCCCTTTAAGTTAGCTACAAGGCCTTCTGATTATCAGAGAATTTTTGTCTGTCTGAAGTTTTCCATAAGGATTCATCCTTTGGAACTTCATAGGAACTGTGTGCAATGACTATCCACAGATCTGGATTAGTTTGCATCACATATTCTCTGAACTGATTAAACCAATTGTAGAAACCCGAACCTTCAAACTTAGGAGGATCAATAGTGAGTTCCATGGTTTAGACAGAATAAGTGTTATAGGAAGAACACTAATCAAGCACAATGAATCAACTCAAATAACACCAAAAACAAATGAGCAAAGTAAAGCACAAGTCAATGAAGCAACACACGATTTCAAAAGACCCATTCTGAAATGCACCAGAAGCTAGCAGGATCCTCTGCAGATTGTTCGATCTGATAGATCAGAGACCCGCTCTGATACCAAGTGTTGGGTTCGGTGCAAGTATTCAGAGGGGGGGTGAATGAATATACCCTTTAAAAACTTTCGCCCAATTAGAATTCTAGTGCTCAGAACTGCAGAATAAAAACACCAACACTAACTATAGGAAAACTACTCCAGTCATCTACGGAACTTGTAGACAAATATGAAGAGTGCTCCTAAGCAAACATCTAATGTGGGCAGCAATTAGACAAATCAAACATACACTCAATACCACTGTCAAACATATAGTATGCGCAGCAGACAAATGAACACTAATAGAACATGAAACCAAAGCGCACCTAAGCATTCATCTAGCGCCAATCAGATAGAAGAAATCAAACCACTACACAATGATTTTTAGGTGGTTCGGTCCAGCAGACCTACATCCACCCCACACTCAACCCGAGTGTGGCTTACTGCTGACTCACAGCTTGAACCGCTGGGCATCACAACTTGCCTACAATCCGCTGGGCAACACAGCTTGCCGTCCGAGGAATCCTCCTCGCCCGCTGAGCAACATAGCTTGCTGTCCAGTGGAATCCACCACTGCAAACCGCTGGGGATTACAGCTTACCCGTCCAGAGGCAGCACCTCTGCAAACCGCTGGGCAATACTGCTTGGCCGTCCAGTGGAATCCTCCACTGCAAACGCTGAGCCTCACAGCTTGGTTCGCTGACAAACAGCTTGAAGAAATGTATAAAGGAAAATGAAAATAAGTAGCAACATAAAGCTGAAATAATGAAGCATAAATATAGCTCTCGAAGGAGCAGTTCTGGCTTGGATTTGATCCAAAAGCCAGACAACCTCAACCTCTCTCTCTTTCTCAACTCGAGCTCTCTGTCTCTCTCTTTCTCTTCTTTATCTTCTGCTCTTCTTCTCTTTCTCTTCTCTTCTCTCTTCTTTCTTTTTCTGCTCTCTTCACTCTTCTCTTTCTCTTCTCTTCTCTTTCTTTTCTGGATCGAAGACCTCTCTGCACTCTGCTCTTCTGCTATTGCTGCTTCTGCTTCGATCAACCTCCTTCAGACAACGGAGACTACCCTTTATAGCAGCTCGAGCAGGGGCAGCACTGGGCACGTGTGGCCTCCACATTTCCCGCCCAATCGACTCTGCCACGTGTCAGCATCTCAGCTCCTTGGATCACGTGCCAGACACCAGCAAGACAAATGAGGAGTTCAGTCGATTAACAAAATCAACTGAAGACAGTGTATAGACTTTATAACTCATACTGTAAAGTGCAGTGTATAGACATGAAATGAACGCTGCATGATCGAGCCTAACCAATGTATAGACAATACAATGCTCATCCACTGAATAGACTTCACAGTGATCAATCAGACTTCACGATGCTCAATCAGACTTTCACGATGCTCAAACACCCTTGAAGATGTGAGTGAGACAGTGTATGGACTTCAAAAGCTTGAAGGCCCAATGTACAGACTTTGAAGAGTCTGAACCAATGTACAGACTTGTAACGCTTGAGGACTGATGTATAGACTTAGGAGCATATGAAGTCTCAAGGGAGCATCTATGGCCTCTGGACAGCATCAACAGCGTCAGGGGAGCATGTGGAGCACATGCTGTCTCTGGGGGGCAATCGCTGCTCTAGGGGAGCATCCTCAAAGTTAGGGAAGCATTAGCAGTCACTGGAGGGCATACTCGGTCCCAGGAGAGCATCCGGGGGGACAGGCGAACATGCACGTCTGATGTACAGACTTCACTGTGAATGCATGAATAGTGAATGAGTGTATAGACTTGATCAAGAGAGATGCTGGCCAATCGGAGCATTAACAGTCACTGGAGAGCATACTCGATCCCAGGAGAGCATCCGGAGGGACAGGCGAGCATGCGCGTCTGATGTACAGACTTGTGAAAGACTTGAATGCACGACCAATGTACAGACTTGCATGAGATGCATGCTCCAGTGCAGTGTACAGACTTATGCATGAGACGCTGACGAAGACAGTGGATGTACAGACTTCTGAGTGTACAGACTTTCCACCGACCAATGTATGGACTTGCTCAGCCTGAGAGGCTGAACTTGAATGCATGAACAGTCTGTATAGACTTGAGCTAAGCAAGCTACAGTGCCGATGTGTAGACTTGGCCAATGTTCAGACTTGAATGCTCCATGAGATGCTCAATGTACACACTTCAATTTCCAGTGTATAGACTTACCTTAGACGCTAAATGAGACGGACGTTGTGCAGACTTGCTGTGCCGTGCATGAACAATGTAAAGACTCTGAAATGCAAGCAATGCAGCAATGTCTAGACTAAGCTTTACCCTGCAGTGTATAGACTTCTGGTCTGCTAGGAATGCAATGTATAGAACAGAAGTCAAGCACAAACAATATATCAGTTATTCACATGCATTCTCCAGATAATATAACAGTCACAGTCATGTTGCTATCATCAAAACACAATATCAAATGCACTCACTGTGTTGCTATCATCAAAACAAAATAGCATTGCTATCATCAAAACAACATAGCACATGCTTGTACCTAAGGGGCACAACATGAATGTGATCAATGATGCATTTTTATGTGAACAAGTTGAAATTGTTGATGCTTGATTCATGAACTTTGATTATGATCTAACCGCTTGTTTCATCATGTGTTTCAGGTTAAGAAATCATGTTTGATCATCATGGGACTTTGGTAACATCTAAACATTTATTTTCTCATGTATTTTTAGTGATTTGATAAGTTTTTGAAACCCATACTGACATGGGTCGACCCCTGGGGTCGACCCGTGAAGCTTCTGGTTCGGACAGAACCAAATTGTGACCCAGTGTGTAGGGGTCGACCCACACATCCATGGGTCGACCCATGGGGTCGACCCCTGGAAACTGAGTTTCCATTTCTTTCTGCCCGCCCTCTGGTTGTCCAAAGGTCGACCCATGGGGTCGACCCATTCCGGCACGGGATTCTCGGGAGCATCCGAAACCCAATGAAATCATGTCTAAACTTTACCAAACTACCCCCCAATGGTTTCTAATGTTATTAGGGGGTTTCTAACATGTATTGGGAGGGTTTTATGTGTCTTTTGTCCACTCCTCTATATATATGAATGTGAACTCTGAATTTGGGAAAATGAGAACCCCTAATGCAATTTATTCTATGTTGTAGGTGGAGAAAAGGGGCAAAGCAACCAAGGAGCTCTTGAGGAAGGGTTACCATCTACATCCATGAAGATTTGAAGCTCATGGTAGAAGAAGAAAAGAAGCATCTCGAAGAGAGGAACAATAGGATGCCAAAATCGCCATCATCCGACAACAAATCAAGAGGAACCGAAAGAATCGAAGAAGGGGGAGCTCTCTGCATGCTATATCTTCATCATTTCAGTCTTTAGACTTTGTTTGGGATTCATTGTATCTATTTGTCTAAGCTTCATACATTTCTGAAGGAATATTGTATGTGGGTGTTCGGAGAAAGGGGTTCTCCGAGTGGTTTGTGTTGACGCATGTGCGTCGTATGGTGCGGAGCATATCAGCGTGTGTGCTTAGGCATATGGTGGGGTGTGTTCCCCGTGTGTGGTTGTGAGTTTAATCTCGTGTGATTGTGTAGGCTTCGCCCTACGTTTGTGTGTTGGAGCTTGGCTCCGTGTGTGTGTGGGGATTTATCCCCGGGCTGTTTTATACAGGAGTGAAGCCTCACCGATTTTGTGAGGGGTGGACGTAGGGAGCCCGTTGTGGTCCCGAACCACCTTAAAAATCCTCGTGCATTGTGGCTTGCATTGTGGTTTATGTTGTGGTGGTTTGCTTTATTGTTCATATCTAATTATCCGTTCGAGTGAGTACGGTGAGATTGAGAGAATCTAGTCTATTCCAATTAGTTTAAATTCCTCACTCTTGCTAATCTTGCTAATTCCGCTGTGAGCTAGTAAATAGTTTTAATTGGACATAATTTTAGTAGAGGGTTCTATTCACCCCCCTCTAGAACCGTGTTCCTGCACTACGGGACCCAACAATTGGTATCAGAGTGAGGCTCTGTTGTCCCTAGATCTCACGATCTACAGAGTGATCCTCGTGTATTTTACAATCATGAATTTTTCGGTAGAACAATTTTTGATGAATTCCGCTCATAGTTTTAATGGTTCTGATTTCTCCTTGTGGTTAGACAGATTATGTAAGACGATAAATTCCGTTAATCCAAATCTTTGGAAGTTGATTCATGATGGTCCTCACATATTGCCTCTACATGAGACCAAGTGGTCCAATCTGGATAAATTGAAGAACCATGAAAATGTTACTATCTTGACTTTATTGAAAAATGCCGTTGATACTCATGTGTTTCCATTTGCTTCCTCTTGTAGGACGGTAAAGGAGCTTATGGACCATTTGATCAAAGCTCAAGCGGAGGAAGGACAAAAAGGTCTCATGGCCGACGATGCTGATCAACATGATGAGAAAAATGCTGAAGAGGTATATTCTGATTCTGATGAAGATGAATTCTCATTTGAAGAACTCATTGACGCTTATAATGAACTAGAAAAGCAAAATAAGAAAATCAAGTCCGAAAATAAAACATTGAAAAAGAAACTTGATAAAAATGTGCACGATAAACCTTCTTGTGAGAAATGCATTGATTTGGAGTCAAAGATTGAGAACCTACAATATGAAAATGATCTTTTAGAATCTAAAGTTGAATTATTTTCAGATGAGATGTCTTGTTTGAATGAAGAGCTTGAAATGTATAGAAAATCTAATACTACTCTTGAATCTGAAAATGAATGCCATTAGTTGCGTGAGGAAAATAAATACTTATTGTCCAAAATCTTCATGTTTGAGAAATAAGTTAGCTTCTTTATCGGACGATGATAAAATATTTGAAAATTTTCTTGATTCTGAAATTAATAGCAAAAGCATCATGGATGAAAATGAGGATCTTAAAATGAAAAATGGTGCCTTGCCAATTCAAATGTCTTTGCTTGAAGGCCGTTTAAAATGTTTTGAAAACTTTGAAAAAGAAGATGCGTTGTTAAAATCTGAAAATCAGTCCTTACTGATAGATGTCAAAAAGCATGAAGAAATCATTTCTTGTATGAAAGATGAAATTGAAAAACTAAAATATTTGAATACAACCATGTCTGAAAAATTGCTTGCTTTTGAAAAAGGAAAATCTGTGGTTGTTAATGAATGTGAAAAAATGCATGTGCTGGAACAAGAACATGAAAGCTATAAAACTGCAAATAAAGTGTTAAGTGAATGTAATGCTTACAGTGAACAAGAAATTACTAGCTATGAGTTGCACATTGCATCTCTTGAAAATAAAATCATTGATTTGAATGCATCTTTGTCCAAATTTGTCAAGGGGAAAGACAACCTAGAGAAAATCTTGGGGACCAAGGTGAATTTTCAAAGGGAAGGTCTTAGGTATGAACCCACTAAAAAGAAAGCTTTTGGTCTGAAAACCTAAACGTCATTCATGCATGCTTCATGTTCTTCTAATGCATCTTTTGTTGAGAAACCCCAGATTAAAACTCATGCCCAATCTAGGACAAAGAAATTTGCTCCATCACCGAACTGTCAAAATTGTCCTAAGAGTCATAATAGAAAATTTGATTCTCACCAAAATCATGAAAAGCATGCTCATGTTCCTAAAAGTTCAAAGTTGAGTTGTTTTTACTGTGGCATGCATGGTCATGTTATGGATGATTGTGATATCATGAAAAAAGATGACCAACATGCATGCAAAGAAAAATTTGCTTTCAAAAGACAAAGGAATGTTTCATGCTTTTATTGTCATAAACTTGGCCATGTGATGAAAAATTACTTTGTGAAGCTAAAAGATGAACTTCATGCTAACAATGCTAAGTTCAATGTTCAAAGAAAATTCAATGATAACCATGTAATTCATGCTCAAAAGTTTTCATCTTACAAGAGAAACTTCTTTCCAAAAACTCATGCAAACAATGAAAAAACTTTCCGTAAACCCACATCTCTATGTTGTCTTCATTGTGAGAAATGCGGTCATGTAATGAAAAATTGTTGGTTTTTGAAAAGTGATAATTTCTATGCTTCTAGAACGAATGCTAGGTTTGATTTTGTTAGACCTAGATCTTTTGGAAATATGAGATGTAATACTTTTGAAAATACTTTTGCTCATGAAAGAACATCTTTTGTTAGAAATTCTTCTCCTCAATATTTTTATTGTGGAAATCATGGTCATGTGATTGAGGACTGCAAGATCATGAGAAATGACGACATGGAGGCAATGAAAGTGTGGAAGAATTCGGTGGGTGGTAATGCCACTAACTCCAAGGGACCCAAGAAGGCTTGGGTGCCAAAATCCGACAAATGAGTCGGTTGTGGTGAAGGTGTGCCTTGAGATAAATAAAGAATGAAAGGGGTTTCAGTAAAATGGAACAAGGCACACTCATATGGTAAAACCCCAACTTTGCTCCTTCATTGTCAAACTTGATGGTTTTGATGTTTTGGAATGAGATTTTGATGTGCTCTCATGTTATGCTCTAAATTCTTCACAAACCATACATGTCTTCATTGAATGAATATTTGGTAAATCAAATAGTAATGTGTGAAATGACAGGTTAAGCATGTTAGGAACCCATCACTATGTGTGAGGTGATCTCAAGATCAATGCTCTCCGCCTTGTATCAAAATTTTGAAATTGAATTGTTTGGCTTATGAGGAACCATGTGTTTTGAATGAAATCAATTTACCGTTGATTTGTATAGCTTTCAAATTCAATATGAAATCCTTCTTGGTTCAAAAGGTAAAATTTTCTGAACTATGGACTTGCTTGATCAAATGCAACATTTGATATTGAATGTTGACCATGGCTCAGTTTAAGGCTCATTGACCATGTGTGGTTGCTTTGCATAAATGACAATTTACTTGATCTATTCAAACTGAAAATTTATTTCATGCAATACTGTTTTGAATCAACATGGTTGAATGTTTGGGTTCTAAGGAAAATGGTTCATCATAAAGAACTTTGAAATGAATTGCTCATGGTTCTATGGTAAATTCATTAAAAACTTATCTCATGCATTCACTTGCTTCATGCTTTACTTAAATGCTCAAGTCATTACAAAATCTGAAAACTTGCATAAAAATAATGCATTGGCATTTTTGCATATCATTCATAGATCCTTGCATATCATTATGAATATGAGTCTCATGCATACCTTGATTCATGAATGGTTGCATGAATGCTTCCATAAATCCTTACATGTGTGTAAGTATTTACCCTATGAAACTATTTCTTGATCTTTCTAAGACCTCACCTCCTTGATAAATAACAATGCAGTGATTTTATTCATATGTGATGCATGTCATATATTAAGGGGGAGGATTTGATTCTGACCGTGCATACATTTAGGGAGAGTTATAGCTATGTCTTGTCGAATTCATTCTATACATGCAAAATAAAAATTTACCCCCACACTCTTGCACATAATGAATTTAATGACTTTCATTGATAAGGATTTAAGAAATTCCTTCCAACACTTTAAAGGGAACTTGAATCTCTACATGGACATTAAAGAGTAATCGTGAGGAAAAAGCTACCTACCCCACAAAAATTCAATAAGTGGAATGTGGATCCGAGTAATCAGGAATTTCCCCTGAAACAAAGGAGGAAACTCGCGTCGAAAGATGAAATAAAATCCACATGTGTGATGAATCTAAGTAGCTGGGAATCCCCATTGAGACATATGGGGAAACTCGCGTCGAAAGGTGAAGTCCTTTAAAAGAAACAAAATTGGGGTTGTGCGAAGCTACCGAAAGTCGAGAATCTAAAGTGAAAGTGTAGAGAGGATATTACCTTCTAGTGTTTTTTAGAAAATCTGATAATCTTTATATTTTGAAGCTCATTATTCATTACATCACATTTCACATGGGCATTTTTGTGATGTATGTATTCTATGAATTTGCCTACATTCATGGTTTATGTAGTAATTCTAGCTGTGTACGCATAAATCTCTTAGTTATGCTTCATGTCTTACATTCTTGAATTTGAATCACATGCTCATTTCTTAACCCGTACCTCATTTAGGGGGAGTTACTCTATGTAATATTTGTGTACATGACGATTGTGCTTGTGTGCTTGCATGTTCATGTATTCCCCTTGAGTGTAATTCTGAGCATAAACATTGCATTTGAAAGATGAAGCTCATCATGTGCATATTTTCATGTATGGCATTTTCAACATGCATATAGTTTACACATGATATCATCTTGAGCAATTCATACTTTTCAACAATTAGTATAGTTCATTTGAACACATCATGTTGCATGAATGCTGAAATGAGTTCTTCCAACCTTTGGTATCATATTTTTAGGCTTTTGATTAGCATCACTTGGTATTTACATTGGTATCATATCTTTTGGCCTAACACGTTCATATCATGTCACATAACCCCATGTCTTTTTGTAGATGACAAAAAGGGGGAGAATGTTTGTGTGTGCTCAATGTCTTATGTATGTTGTTGTTTTGGGGAGAATTGGAGAATTGATCTATGTGCTCATTGTTCATGCTGTATGCTTGGTCTTTCATAAAGATGCTTGCATATCTGTTCTATCACACACATCATTTTGTCATCATCAAAAAGGGGGAGATTGTTGCATCCCCTAGTTGGTGTTTGGTTTCAATGATATCAAAATGATTGTGTTTATGTGTGTATGTGTTTCATTGAGCAACATGTATATATAGTGATTGAATGGTTGAGCTCCCATGTCATTTTATTTGATTAAGTGAGAGATTCATGTTCATCATATTAAAACCTTGTCATATGGTGAATGTGTTTTTGATGTTTGAATTGAGAAGTCAAATACATGCTTGAATATGTTCAATGATGCATTTTTATGTGAACAAGTTGAAATTGTTGATGCTTGATTCATGAACTTTGATTATGATATAACCGCTTGTTTCATCATGTGTTTCAGGTTAAGAAATCATGTTTGATCATCATGGGACTTTGGTAACATCTAAAAATTTATTTTCCCATGTATTTTTAGTGATTTGATAAGTTTTTGAAACCCATACTGACATGGGTCGACCCCTGGGGTCGACCCGTGAAGCTTCTGGTTCGGACAGAACCATATTTGTGACCCAGTGTGTAGGGGTCGACCCATGGGGTCGACCCACACATCCATGGGTCGACCCATGGGGTCGACCCATGGAAAATAAGTTTCCATTTCTTTCTGCCCGCCCTCTGGTTGTCCAAAGGTCGACCCATGGGGTCGACCCATTCCGGCACGGGATTCTCGGGAGCATCCGAAACCCAATGAAATCATGTCTAAACTTTACCAAACTACCCCCCAATGGTGTCTAATGTTATTAGGGGGTTTCTAACATGTATTAGGAGGGTTTTATGTGTCTTTTATCCACTCCTCTATATATATGAATGTGAACTCCGAATTTGGAAAAATGAGAAGCCCTAATGCATTTTGTTATATCTTGTAGGTGAAGAAAAGGGGCAAAGCAACCAAGGAGCTCTTGAGGAAGGGTTATCATCTACATCCATGAAGATTTGGAGCTCGTGGTAGAAGAAGAAAAGAAGCATCTCGAAGAGAGAAACAATAGGATGCCAAAATCGCCATCATCCGACAACGAATCAAGAGGAACCGAAAGAATCGAAGAAGGGGGTGCTCTCTATATGCTATATCTTCATCATTTTAGTCTTTAGACTTTGTTTGGGATTCATTGTATCTATTTGTCTAGACTTCATACATTTCTGAAGGAGTATTATGTGTGGGTGTTCGGAGAAAGGCATTCTCCGAGTGGTTTGTGTTGACGCATGTGCGTCGTGTGGTGTGGAGCATATCCACGTGTGTGCTTAGGCATATTGTGGGGTGTGTTCCCCGTGTGTGGTTGGGAGTTTACTCCCGTGTGATTGTGTAGGCTTCGCCCTACGTTTGTGTGTTGGAGCATGGCTCTGTGTGTGTGTGGGGATTTATCCCCTGGCTATTTTAAACAGCAGTGAAGCCTCACCGATTTTGTGAGGGGTGGACGTAGGGAGCCCGTCGTGGTCCCGAACCACCTTAAAAATCCTCGTGCATTGTGGCTTGCATTGTGGTTTATGTTGTGGTGGTTTGCTTTATTGTTCATATCTAATTATCCGTTCGAGTGAGTACGGTGAGATTGAGAGAATCAAGTCTATTCCAATTAGTTTAATTTCCTCACTCTTGCTAATCTTGCTAATTCCGCTGTGAGCTAGTAAATAGTTTTAATTGTACATAATTTTAGTAGAGGGTTCTATTTACCCCCCCCCCTCTAGAACCGTGTTCCTGCACTACGGGACCCAACAGTGCAAAGCAAGGCTAAGGAATTGAAGAACTAAACACACGCCGTAGGTGTGGTGCAAAGGTGGAATAAAATAATCACACACCGTGGGTGTGGAGCAACCAAAGAACAAAGGAAATAAGAAGAGATGTAAGAATAGGATGACAAATACCCAAAGAAGAAAGATGGGATCACCACCAAACCAAATAATGTAGTAAAACTACACTACGTACCTTGGAAACGAGCCGAGTGAAGCACACTCACCTGCGGGAGAGAAAACCCAGGTGTAGACGTGAAAAACGTTCCTGATGCGACCGCAAGGCAACCCAAACGGTCTGGCGATGGCACCTAAGCGCAACCAGAAAAGTGTGATGTGGAACTTGAGTCTCCACCCCTCCTGGCCGGCCAGAAGAATTGGGCCTCGTGTAATGAGCTCTGTAGACCTGCAAAAGAGTGTAGACACAAGAAAAAAGAACCCAATTAGCCCTAGAAAAGTGCAATATCTATGAAGTAATAAAACTATTATGCATAAAAGGAAGGATGAATACCTGGGGGTTTGTGGTTTTTTAACCCCTGTGCGGTGTGAAAACAGTAGGAAGATGTTTAAAAATGTGATGTGAGTGAAGAAGAACATGGAGGAAGTAGAAAGATATTCTATGATGATGCAAAAGAAAAGACAAAGACTAAGAGAAGAAAAGACAAAAAAGCAACTTAAGAACCAGCTACTCCCTGGACTAGACGACCCTAAGACGTAGAGACAAGCTCTCCCTAGTTGGTACTCGCTCCAGAACGTGGCAGCACTTCGATGTAAGCTCCAGAAATTCCTGCTCAAGCCATGAAGTCAAGGGTTCTATTTATAGACCCCCAAAACCTTAGGTCGAGTTGGAAGAATAATAGCACAAAAATAGGGCAGAACTTAGATAAATCTTGAAGATAATACTCCCAAGAGTCCATAGAAACAAATAGAAGCTCTTGAGGATCAACACTAAGAGAGAAAACACCGAACTAAGGACTCTAGTTCGACCATAGACGGAGAGAGGAAGATCAGGCAGAGCAGGACTCTCTGTCTTCCCTAACGGTCTTGCGATAGACCACAAGGCATGGAAAAATAGTCTACCGATAGACCGCAAGGCTCAGCCGATCATGAAGAGATAAGATCAAGGAAACCCAACGGGACTCTCTGCCTCCTAGCGGTCTAGCGAAGGACCACCAATGCCCCCTTAACGGTCGCGTGATAGACCGCAAGGCTAAGAGACGTGGCAAAAGAGATAAAGGCAAGTAAATCTCCGATTAAATCCACAACAAAATCCTTATTAGCCCTTATCTATGCCCAATAAGCTTAAATGATGAGAAAATAGAAGGAACTAGGCCTAACCAAGGTGAGAACCCATAAAATAAGACCAACAATAATAAAAAATGGCCTAATAACTGGTGAACAACCTGGGACATGATAAAAAAAGATAAGGAGATGACCCAACTCATTGGTCATAAAACGGGTGTCAACAGATGCCCCTCCCTAACGTCCTCTTTGCAGGGAGCGAGCGGAGGTGAAGTAAAAGTGAAATGAAACATGGAGATGAAGCGGAAACGAAGTAGAGTGGACTGAAAGGCGGGCGTTAAGGTAAATGACACCAGTTCTTAACCAACGAGCGATAGGAATCTTCTGAAAAACTCTGAATCAATGATAAGGAATGGCCAGACCGAATGACTCATGCCTAGAGAAACTAACAACTAAGGAAATAAAACACGACTAACCTCATCACTAGAACACACATCTGATAGGTGATCGGAGCAAGCCTAAAGTAAAAGAACGAGCAACTAAACTCCAGACAAGAGTCCTCTGTTAACCAAACTGAGCAAAATAGACTGAAGGAAACCTTCCAACTCAGAGTGGAATAATTCTCCTTACCCAAGTCCATGGACACAGCTATCCACCAGTACTGAGACACCTCAGACATATCAGGGCTCATGAATGCTCAAAGATGTTCATGATGCATGCTGGGCTAAAAAGAAACGAAATCATCAAAATAAATGCAAAGAAAGGATAAAATAGGAAGATACTCGAGAATAGTATTGCTAGACCGACGAATCAGGGCCAAGTCACTTTCTGCAACCACGGCGTACATGATAGAACCATCGTCCCCCAATCCCTCCCACCTAACGGTGTATCCAACGATTAAACATGTGCACTTAGATCATTATCATTTTTGTTGAAGGGGAACATCAGATCTTATAACACATGAATGACTAGCTAGTTCTCGAGATAATATATTATAGATACCATATAGTAATGCATAAAAGGACTAAGGGATCGAGATACTTACCTGACTTACCTTCCTGGCGAGAAGCAACATGATGCGATGCGATGGCGCTCATAATTTTGACAACAAGAGGTTAGCCATCAATAATCATGCAAAAAGAGATAAGCATGATGCATCAAATAAGGCAAAGGGCACATAAGAGCAAATATATCATCATTCAATCATAACAGAAGAAAAATGATCATTGCAGGACCACAAGGGGAAGCCTAACGGTCTAGCGATAGATCGCTACCATTGAGCGGTTCACATTCTCCAACGGGCATGACCTTGAGGAAAAACAGTCCAAGGAGGACCGCCAAAGACTGCCTAACGGTCCATCATGTGACCGCTAGGCGCGGGGTGATTTCAAAACCGTAAGCGCCCGTTCCCTCTCTCACTCTCACTCATTCAAACACTCAAACGCTACCACCACCGACAACCCACCGTCGGTGACCCACCACCGGCGACCATCATTTCCTCACACTCCCATTGCAAAAACTCACACTCACACTTCGAGGATGGTGAAGAAAAGGGCGATACGGCGGTTCCAACGCCGTATAGCGAGGGAGAACGAGCCCGCACTTCTGACGGACCAAACAGAGGAGAGACCACCGGCGGAGGCCGGGGAACCATCAACGGTGCCCACAGTGCCTGAGGGAGGCGCTGGGGATGATGACGACGAGCACACAGTCGAGGAAGCACCCGAGGCGGCCGCTAGAACCCCCTCGTCTGAGGTAAGCCATGACCCAAAAACTCCCATTTTTAATTTTTCTAGACCATCCATGCGGGTAGGATAGCAAGGGAATGGGTTAAGGAACCCATAAAAGACATGTAGAGGCCTTTTGGGCAATTTGCATAGCATGGAGAGTGTCTAGCGGTCGTTCCAGCGATCGTTAGGGCGCCAGACGATCTAACCCAAACCGCTAAGGCCAGTCAAACGGTGAAGGGATGACCATTATGGTTCTGAGGGTGATTTTTTTTTAATGCAATGCATGACTTATTAAACTATATAGATGATTTATATTGATTGTTAAATGGATGCAGGGAAAGTGACAGACGAGGATATCCTAGCTACAAGTCCGGGCAGTGTACCTGGTGCTGTCGGATTTCTAGAGAGAGAGACTGGCTACGATGGGGTTCGCTGAGTTCCTTGGGATAGAGGTCATGAGGCTGGACACCATCGTTCTCTACGCGCTCCAAGGTCGGTGGGATCCAATCAGTAGAGCGTTCTTGTTCTCATGGGGTCATATGATCCCCACGCTGGAGGATGTGTCGAGGATTACCATGTTGAGAGTCCACGGGGCACCAGTGATCGAGAGGACATACGCCGACTATCGGGAGTTGGCGCGAGAGCGACTGGGATTAGAGCTGACGAGACCAGGACACCACTCGTCCATGCTGGCATGAGTGACCCTCCAAGAGAGCCTGGGAGTGAGAGGAGCGGCGACAGCCATGGGAGAGCTGCCAGAGGAGCACATAGGGTGGCTGACGGATCGAGCGAGAGAGAGGGTGGCTGCGGGACCAGGTCCAGAGGCAGATGTAGTGCTCCGCTGCTTCCTGATGCTACTGTTCGGGAAGGTGATCTTTGCATCAAGGGCGGACGGAGTGAGCTGCAAGCTCCTCCCTTTACTAGCGGATTTAGATGGAATTGGAGGTTACGTGTGGGACGCTGCCACGTTAGCATTCCTGTTCGACTCTCTCAGCACCACCGACCGGCAGACGATGATGGGCGGGTTCTCGCCTCTACTTAAGGTAAAATGCTCTACCTTAAAAGCTTATACAATTATGATTATGCTTATAATTGCTATATGCTGACACTTGACAATGCAGGTATGGACCTACATGTACCTCCCCATCCTAGGCAGAGGGAAGGTGGTACATCCGGACCATGTAGCCATCACGAGGTGATGGATGGCGGTACGGGACACTGGGTCACTGCAACACTTAGTGCGTGCGATCCAAGACGACATCGACACATTGCCTTATGCATCAGTGAGACTCTAAACTTTAAACTTCTAAATGCACTTAAATTCTTTTGAATGCTAACGCTTGACTCTAATGCCTATCCTTTCAGGTGCGCTGGACACCATACCGAGATGAGGGTCACGAGGGACAGCCCTGGGTAGAGGTAGCCCAGGTGTACACAGGATGGGACATGTGGCTTCACTTCATGAACATCATCGAGCCACTACACTACTGCCTGATCATGAGGACCAGGGACGTTCACTAGCCAGAGGTGGAGTTCCCAACGAGAGATGAGGAGCGCATGGGGTAGTCTTCCCTAGGACTGACCGGGGCGATCGACTGGGTTACCCGCGCAGTGGACCAGATACGAGACTGGATGAGACGAGGTAAGGTAGTGCAAGCCCAGGCCACTAGCGACGAGGCCTACCTGAAGGCCTACGCGAGATGCTATGGAGACCAGGTCTTCTATGGCACCAGACGATCAGTATGACTTCAAAACTTATGCTTCCTAATAACTCATAATGCACTGACGACCATGACTTTTCTACACGCAGCTAGACCCGTAGGGGCGGATAGCGGAGCTCCAGGGTCTCCTCCACTATACCATCCAGCAGAGGGACGAGTTCCAGTGCGCGTTGGAGCTTCGGGTGAGCTTTACTTAACCTTAGACTTAATATGCATGTGTGTATGGACTTGACTGACTTACTTGACTTCTAAATGAAGCGGGCTGAGGGAGCGCAGAGGCATGGTCCAGATGCTCCATCTTCTTCTTCCCAGCCATCGGCGGATCGAGCTGGGCGGGATGCCAACTTCCCACGGGTGGTTGCTAGGGCCGAGGCCACTCTCGCGGAGAGGGTAAGCAAACCAACTGACATCCTTTGACTTAAATGCTTTTGCTATGTAAACAATTGACCATGATGAATGCTTATGCAGACTAGAGAGTTAGCAGCCGCAGTGAGCAAGGCAGAGCGACTCCGATCAGAGGCAGTAGAGGTGGCCCATCTCTATGCGGAGGTGGAGCGACTAAGCATGGGAGTGGCGGACGTGGAGCGCTACCGTACAGAGGTGGGGGAGGCTCGACGCCAGGCTTACGATTTGAAGATCGAGTTGTGGGCCGTTGAGTGGACGGTCCGAATAATGGGCCGAGGGCCTGAGCGGAGTGCGTCGCAGAGCGGCGCGTGGAGTAGTGCATTCCCGGACTTCCTTACTAGTTCCTCCGGCCATCGGAGGAACAATGAGGCAGAGAGACGACAACGGTGAGAGGAGGGTAGCACCGCCATGTGCCTGCCAGAGAAGAAGCATGAGGGCACTGGCAACAGCGTGGGACCTGGAGAGGGACCGGCCAGAGAGTTACCCTTTCCCTATTTTTCTTGCTTCCATTTTGGACATATGCATGTACATGATCTTCTTGACTTAGTGAAAATGTGATTTTTATCCTTTATTTTGCAAATGCGTGGATGCCAACTCTAACCTTCTACTAGCCCAACAACGACCACTAAGACTGACAAAGAGTGTGAGAAAAGGTGGGAAAGAGAGAGCGAGATATAACAGGCTTTAAGACACGACGCCCGGAGAGAGAGAGGGAGAACACGGGATAGAACATGGTGGTCAAGTGAGAAAAATGGTCCAAATACGGCCGCTACCCTCTGGGTGATGGTCTTGCATAAGGCCGCTAAGGGTAGATGATCAGATTATGAGAGGAGCAGCAAAACGGTCTACGCAAGACCACTAATCGAAACAAACGGTCGCGCTGGGGCCGTTAGGAGAACGAGAGAGAAGGCGGTGAAGGAGGGGACAAAGGGTCATCTAATGACCGCTAGAGGAGCCTAGCGGTCGTGCGATAGGTCGCAAGGGTGAAGACTCTGTTAAATCCGAGTGGGACTCTCCGGGAGAGTCCCAACCCGTGGATAGGTGCGCCCAAACTCCACTAAGACCCGTGCTAACTCAAATTGAGGCCTGTTAGCCTTAATCCCAATGCACTAGGACTAGAACCAAAGCCCTATATCTAGGAGTACACCCATAACTCGCAGCTTACAAAAAACTCTTGCCTTAGGCTTTAAAAACTCCATTAAAACCACCGCAATCATCATGAAGAGAACCTTTGAAGCTAGCAACATGGGTGAGGTCGTCTACACTGGGCCAAAGTTTGCTAAGAAGGAACATGGGGAGATGCAGTGGCTTACTTCCATCCCCAAGCATCTGAGCACAAGCCTTTCAAGAGAGGTAAGCTCAATCAAAATCTCATTAATTTCATTAAAATTTCCTCATGTCACTCCTCTTCTCGTTTCTTTTCTTTAGCTCCTTCCTAGCCCAAGATGCTACTCTAGCCTGAACTGGGTGGCTCCAATGATAAATGAACTCCCTTTAGATGTCATCTCAATCTTAAGGGCATGGCACCTTCACCCTCTATTAGTCTTAGCCAAAATTTTCAGAAAACCTCCTTAAATTGGTCTAGCATTTCAGCCCTAGTAGAGTTATGGCACGCTCAAACACGCACATTCATGTTCCCAACCTTTGAAGCTATTGTGCTTATAGAGGAGGTAGAGACTTACTTAGTCCTTCCTAGGACTAAAGTGGGAGATGAAGACCTAGTGTGTCACACGGTTGACCCTATAGACCCATCACTCATCTTGGGGGATTTCATACACAACCTAAAGGATGTAAAAACCATGATCAGCTCCCACCATATTCACTTGATTCCCTTGGCCCAATGGGTCACTTCCCATTGCAAAAATAAGTGGTGGAGGTATGAAGCCATAGCCAAAGCTGTCTCTATTTGCTTATGCGGGGTTTTGCTCTTTTCTACCACCGACCACAACCTGGACATTACAAACCTCAGCATCATTAGCGGGTTGTGGCGGGGTTTATCCATCTCTCAAGCCATCCTTTCCTACCTTTACGAGGGCCTCAATTCAGCTTCTCTAGGGGGTCCCCTCTTAAGGTCTATGATTGTCCTAGATTGTTGGATGGGGATTAGATTGAAGTTTCTACCAAAGGAGGATGTGCCATCAACTAGCAGCATATTCGGGAGGCACCCACTCTTCTTCATTGGAGGTGCATATGGGTTTTCTCAACAGGTTGAATGCCAGACCTTGGATAAAAAGACGAGATGATTAGCGCCTATTGGGATGGGATTTGTTCGGTCATTTTGTTCTAGGTCGAACAACCAATTAATTAATCGATAATCAATTGATTAGTTGACCACGCAGGCGTGCTAGTCACATAAGTGACAGATTTGTTGTGCGCTCATTCTGACCCGTGTAGGGCGAGAGTGAGATTTGGGTCGGGACCAGCAGTCCGCCATACCATAAAGGTTATGATGTTAATTACATCTCCCATAAGGGAGAAAACATTTGATTAACTACTGAGATAGTGGGCCGTCCGAGGCCGAAATAAGATGCACAAAGACGCACGTGATGAGGTAACATGACATGCTTCTATCTATCATGCAAGAGAGACATGGTTTATTAGGTTAGAGACCCTCGATACATGGCGGAGGAAACAGGTCCGGAGACCACCATCGCGCATAGCAGAGACTTCCGGTCGGGTGTAACCCGTACTTCCATCAGTGCCATTTGATATACCAGGGGTCCATGCAAGCAAACATGCACGATGCTCATGATTATACTAAAACATGATAACAGAGTCATGAAGATAAACAATGGTTAATCGTGTTTATTAATCTCCGTCGAGGGAGACAAAAATGGTGATAGAGGCATGATAACCAAAACATGATAATACCAAGCATGATAATGGAAGCATAGTAGGAAAATGGTTTGGGCTTGAACAACTCCTTTTATTTGGTTTATTATCGATTGGGGCTTATTAACCTCGACCGTGGGAGACACAGATTACTCCGAAGATGAGTGAGGGATTACAATAGTGTGATAGGGAGTATTTATTCAAAATCGGCGTGACCAGTGTAGGAATAGGGTTCCCCGGCGCGGTCAAACGTAGGTAAAGCACCCTAATCTGACGTGGCCATGGCAAGCTAACCCAGCGCGATGGTCTTGGGGCGCGCCAGGTAAGGACCGTTTGAAACCATTTGAATTTGAGTCTCGTGTTAATTCGGCACGGGGGGTACCGCGCCGTTATTAGGGTGCGCCGGTTAAGGCCACGCCGTTTAAATTGATTTTTGGGGGTATTTTGAATCTATTTGGTTTATTAAGATGTTCTTGAGGGTTTTGGGGTTAATTGGGTTGATTGTTTATTGAATTGGAGCCCCGGGCTCCCCAAGAGCAGAGTCATAAGCTCGTGCGAGGTTCATACTCAAGCACGGAGGTTCATTGCTTAAAAAAACACATGTTTTATTAAGTCCAAATCATGAAGGTAACTGATAAGTTAAAACCTAGTGAAAATTGGATAGCATCTCCCCATCCCTGAAGGATTGTAGGAAAGAAGCGGGGTCATACTCACGTGCGGAGTAAGCCCCTTACACGCCGGACGGCATGACGGCGGCTAGTAGATCCCAATCGGATAGGAAACCCCGAGGACTAGCCTACTAGGGGCACCAAGGTTCCGTGGGTTGAAGCGATGAGACGAGACGACCAATGAGGAAAGGAGAACCCCGAGGGCTAGCCTACAAGGGGTGCACGACCCATGGTCAAATCACAATCCAAGAGGGGACGGCCAACAGGGAAGGGAAGGCCCGAGGGCTAGCCTACAAGGGGCATACAACCCGTGGCCACCATAATGTCCCTGAGGACAGTGGGTTTGATATCGGGGTAAGCACTGTCAATATTCACCTTATGGCCCATAGGGACACTCATCACTCAAAGATAGAGCCCTTTAACCAAATGATGATCTGGAGGTACGAATGGGGAATGTTCCCCTCCCCAGAGTACTGAAGCTACAGTTATCTGAAGTAACAGAGCTCGACAGTCGTAAATTGTATATAGAACAAAGGGGGAAAAACAACAGCATAACATAACATCTAATGAGTTGGCAAATCGTCACTCACAGAGTTAGCAAGTTAGTGCTCACGGGGTTATTGAGTTAGCATTGCGAATTACAGCGATCAGGATATAGAAAGTACCCATTAGGATCATTAGCATATAACGAATGCATAGGTTATGGGGGGGGACCCCGTTCCCTCTAAACTATGAAGGAGTGTAGAGGGGCGTTGATAGGATCAACCTTGAAACAAGAGTGGATAGGGATGCACACACGGATGTGTCCCTAACTGTCACGCCCCGAGCGCGGAAGATACTCGGATATACGCGACGAGTTTATATCAATCATGTCAATCAGAGTAGTAGTGTATTCGACACCAAAATAGAGATGCGCAAAAGTAAAGATAACCCAATCATTTATTTCATAATGGATAGACTATTACAAATCCAATACTCTATTCAATTAAAAAGGAAAAGTACATAGTTGACTCAAGAAAATAGGAAGAAGACTAGATGACACTTGGAAAAGCTCTAGCTCTTTCACTCTTGACTTTCCCCATCAGTTTGACCTTCTTCGTCGGACTTACCTGAAAAGTAAGGGACAAACACGGAGTGAGCGAACGCTCAGTAGGAAATTATATCTCAAGCGCTAGCAAGGGGTTTAAATAATTACATCTTTCATGTATGTACTATAGCTATGCATGCTTGTATAAAACGACAAGGTAGAAAGAGAGTATATCAATAAGATAGCAATTTGAACAAGCCATGAACTTTCAAGAAAAGCTAACAAGATATTCAAGTAAGAACTTTTAACAAGTCATGTCAAGAATTTGGCTATCATGTTTCAAATAAGCTAGTAATTACCCTTTCTCGGGTCACGCAATTCATGTCATGTCAAGTACGAGTCAAGTACAAGATTTGTGTGGAATGTCCAATCAAGCTAGTCATGCACTCGGTATAATGCCAGATACCTTATCATTCAACTCCCATGGGTACAAGTACTTTCGGGTGCTCCTCCTAGGACCAGATCGGGCCCTATATGCGCAGGCATTTATCATGTATTTTGACGTCCACTCTTGTATATATAGCCAATGAGGAATTTCAATAATCGAGCTTGTAGATACGTAGGATAACTTTGATAGAATGGAGTCCAAAAATACGACATTGGACATAGATAGGCGATAACAACGGTACAATCACGATGAACGATGAAACTAGGTGAAATTGGTTCCCTTAACTCGGGTACCATGATAAGTAAGTAGAGACACTATCTTATATACAATTGAGGTCCATATAAATACCACCTCAATGGCAAGATGTCCTCATTCTTAATATAGAATTTGAGGTTCACAAGAACATCAAGTTTAATATAGAATTGGGGTCTACAAGAACATCATAACAATGTTGATATAGAATTGGGGTTTACAAGAACATCATAACAACGGCATATTCTTCCCCGTTCATTAAGATAATTCTCATATCATACCCATGGCATGACATGAGGGCCGGTATCACCATGTTTCTATAGAGGGACATGGCAAAGATTGTGTAATGGGTTTTTAGGGTACAACCAGCTCAGTCGGCCTTGAGGGAATCCAAGGCGGCGAGGAGTCTTACGGAGGTCTCTTTGACTAACTTGCTAGTCCAAAGGAACGGAATGTCCAATGGAGAGCTTGTATGTCAATGAGAATTGAGGGTGATCGATAAAACATCATGAAACGTGTGACTATACTCACGGATTGGAATATAATGCCAATATAATATATATATGTATATAATAAAACCCTCGGTTACAGAAACAGGGTAAAAACAATTTTTATAGAAAATAACGACTTTAACTAAGTCATTAATCACATAATTAACGCCTTCAGTAAGGGCGTTTATATATTTTCCTTTTTTGCAAAATTTCAATATTTCAGTATTTTACCAAAAACACGCCCTGGTGAGGGGCGTTTCTTTACAAGTTGACGACGTATACAGTGGTCGTTCATTCTTTAGTTCTATTTTTGCAGTATATATATATTCAGAAATTTATCAAAAACACGCCCTAGACAGGGGCGTTACTTTTGAATTCACGCCCTGAACAGGGGTGTTAGTCAAGCTAGAGACGACCTATACAGGGTCGTGAATTCAAGAATTTTCAGATTTCAAGTATTATAATTTCCCGAAACAAGAGACATGGTCATGATAGAAAAAATATCGGGATTCAAGTAAATATGATCGTGAACTGATTTAGAATCATGTTTAAGTGAATATTGGATAATTAACATGGGTAATTAACAATTGAGAAAATTGACGTCCGTGTACAGGGCGTCGAATCTGGAATTGACGACCTGGTCATGGTCGTTTCTTTCAAAGTAGCGCCCTTGTCTGGGTCGCGTATTAAAGTAGCGCCCTTGGAAAGGGCTTTTCTTTCCAACAATAGAAACATTTAAAACTCGTGAAAACTATATGCATGAACTAATATATATGGTTTAACATAGTTATTATGGTGATTTGGGCTACAGTGCTTGAGAAAACCTACCTTAATAATAATAATCTGAAGATGAACGTGACAGGTTCTGAACTTCTACGAACTTAACAGCAGCACCAAGCAAAGATGATGCAGATGAAGAGATCGTTTGATGAAGAATCCTTGTTCTTCACTGATCAACTTGCTGTAAGTCCTACAGAAAAAGAAACTGATATTAATTTCTTCACCTTACACATCCAGAACTAAAGGTAAAGAGAATAACTTTACCCGGATGAAGAACTCTTGTTGTTCAGAACATCAGGGCTTCTTAACCTGTAAGGAGAGATGAAGAATCATTAATTCTTCATGCAACCGAAAGTAATGATAAAAAGAGATAAGAAGAACTGCTGTTCTTTACGTACCGTAGCAGCAGCAGATCGACCAAATAGCTTTAGGGTTTGATAGTCAAGGGTTTTTATAGGATATCTAGAATCCTAATGGAGTTAGAGTTGCATTGGAAGTAACACTTCCATATTAGAGTTATTACTACATTCGAACTCTTTCTCATAGTTATCAACTTACCCTGGATAAGTTCCTGGTCGAACGGGAGACGAATTGAATTAACGACCTAGGTCAGGGCGTCGAATTTAAATTAACGCCTTGTCAAGCGTCGTTACTTGTTGAAACACGTCCACTCAAAGGGCGTTACGCTTCCTTGCCCTTTTTATTTATTTTGGTCGTTTGAAATTTGACGCCTTATTGTTTGGGCGTCCTTTCTTTAATTCGCGCCTGGTTGAAGGTCGCTTATTTGTAAAGTCGCGCCTTTTCCTGAGGCGTTATTTTCATTAGAGTTTAATTCTTTTCCATTTTAGATTTTTATCTTTTCTTTACTTAGTCTTTTATTCTATTTTGATTTATTTTATTCTTTTAAATTTATTAGGGTTGCTACACCCTCCCCCACTTAAAAGAATTTGGTCCCCAAATTCAATCATATATATACAAGTAAATATACATGTGGAGAGTGTAGAGTATATACCTTCTAAAATAAGTCTGGAAATCGCTTCCTCATAGATTTCTCGGTCTCCCATGTAGCTTCTTGTTCTGAATTCTTATTCCATTGTACTTTTAGCATGGGAATAACCTTATTCCTTAGGGTTCGTACTTCTCAATCTAGTATCTTTAGGGGCTTCTGCTCATATGTGAAATCTTTCTGGATCACTAGATCTCCATACTCAATAATATGTGATGGGTCATGTACATACTTCTTCAACAGAGATATGTGGAACACATCATGTACGTCGGACAATTGAGGTGGCAATGCGATGCGATAAGCAACCTCGCCAATTCTTTCGAGTATCTCAAAAGGTCCGATGTATCTTGGTGTAAGCTTGCCCTTAACACCAAATCTCCGTATGCCACGTCCAGGTGATATCTTGAGAAATACATGATCTCCGATTTGGAATTCAAGATCTCTCCTTCGTGTGTCGGCATAAGCCTTCTGTCTAGACTGAGCAACTTGTAGTCTTTCCCTGATCAATTGTATCTTCTCAGTAGTATCTCTTACCATGTCTGGACCTATCAGTTGTTTCTCTCCAACTTCGCTCCAGCATATGGGTGATCGGCAACTCCTTCCGTATAAGGCTTCGAAAGGTGCCATTTGTATACTTGCCTGGTAGCTATTATTGTATGCAAATTCAACCAGAGATAAGTGATCATGCCAGTTTCCACCAAAATCAATAATGCATGCTCTTAGCATATCTTCGACTACTTGATTGGTTCTCTCGGTCTGACCATCCGTTTGAGGGTGAAAAGCTGTACTAAAGTTAAGCCTTGTTCCCAACGAATGCTGTAGTCCCTTCCAAAAATGAGAAGTGAAACGGGGATCTCTGTCAGACACGATTGAAACAGGAATACCATGTAGTCTGACAATTTCCTTGATGTATAGTGCAGCTAAGACATCCACTGACCATCGATTCTTGATTGGCAAGAAATGTGCTGCTTTAGTCAATCGGTCAATGATAACCCATATTCCATCATGTCCTCTTTTTGATTTAGATAGACCCATGATGAAATCCATGTCAATATCCTCCCATTTCCATTTAGGAATATCTAGAGGATGTAGCTTTCCAGCAGGCTTTTGGTGTTCCGCCTTGACTTGTTGGCATGTGAGACAACGTGATACATAGTCTGCTATTTTCCTTTTCATGTTGGGCCACCAAAAATTTCTTTTCACATCTTGGTACATCTTGGTAGATCCAGGATGAATTATATATCTTGATCTGTGAGCTTCATCTAATACCTTCTTCTTCAATTCTGGGCAGTCCGGTATACAAGTTCTATTTCTGAATAACAACCTTCTATCAGAAGTTAATTGGAAATCGATTGTCCTTCTAATCTGCCCTTGATTTCTACTAATATAGGATCATCATTCTGAAGTCCTTGTATTTCAGTTAGTAGGTCTGACTGAATACTTATGTGAGATAATATGACGCACCTAGGGTCCGTGTCCATGCTTATATTGAGTTCAGAGAATTGTTCCAGCAACTTCCATTCTTGAATCATACAATTGGCTAACAGTGCTCTCGGCTTTCGACTAAGGGCATCTGCTACATGATTACCCTTTCCGGGATGATATTGTATATTGAAATCGAAGTCCTTGAGATATTCTAGCCAGCGTCTTTGTCTCATGTTTAGTTCCTTCTGTGAAAAGAGATATTTGAGACTCTTGTGGTCGGAGTATACAGTAAACTGCACTCCATATAGATAATATCTCCATATCTTCAGTGCAAATACTACCGCGGCCAATTCTAAGTCATGGACGGGGTAGTTTTCTTCATGCTTCTTTAATTGACGAGAAGAGTAGGCTATAACCTTCCCTTGTTGCATTAGAACACATCCGAGGCCAATGCCAGAAGCATCAGTGTATACCTCGAACTTTTCTCCTTCAATTGGCAATGCTAAGATAGGGGCTGTAGTAAGATGACCCTTGAGAGTTTGAAAACTTCTTTCACATTCTTCACTCCATTCATAACGGATCTCCTTGCGAGTTAACCTCGTAAGGGGCACGGCGATCTTAGAGAAATCCTTGATGAATCGCCTGTAATAGCCGGCAAGACCTAAGAAACTTCGGATCTCGCTAGCATTGGTCGGTCTTTCTCAGTTCCTTACAGCTTCAACTTTTGATGGGTCTACAGACAAGCCATCCTTTGATATAACATGTCCGAGAAAAGTCACTTCTTCAAGCCAGAATTCACACTTGCTAAGTTTTGCATATAATTGGTTTGTCCTCAATATTTGTAATGTAATCCTTAAATGCTCCTCATGCTCTTCCTTGGTCTTAGAATAGATCAATATATCATCAATAAAAACTACCACAAATTGATCCAAATAAGGCCTGTATATGCTATTCATTAACTGCATAAAGGCAGCATGGGCATTTGTTAGTCCGAAGGGCATAACGACGAATTCATAATGGCCATACCTACTTCTGAATGCGGTTTTATGAATGTCATCATCTTTGATCCTTAACTGATGATATCCCGACCTGAGATCAATTTTGGAGAAATACTTGGATCCGGATATTTGATCAAATAATTCATCGATTCTCGGCAGTGGATACTTGTTCTTGATAGTGAGATGATTCAACTGTCGATAGTCGATGCATAGCCTCATGGATCCATCTTTCTTCTTCACAAATAACACAGGCGCTCCCCACGGGGAAGTACTTAATCTAATGAATCCTTTCTTAATGAGTTCCATCAATTGCTCCTTTAACTCCTTGAGTTCAGCAGGTGACATCCTATAAGGTGCCTTTGAAATAGGACCAGCACTAGGGACTAAGTCAATGGTGAAGGCCACTTCTCTTTGCGGGGGTAATCCCGGCAAATCTTCCAGAAACACGTCCGGAAATTCTTGCACTACTGGAATGTCTTCTAGCTTAGTCTCCTTAGCTTCTTTAACTGTGACAACTGCAAGGAAAGATACACATCCTTTCCTGATGAGCTTGCTAGCTCGGAGAGCTGAAATAATAGGGGATTTGCTCCGACTCTTAGGGCTTGAAAATATTAGTTCCGGAAATTCCTTGAAAGTAACCTTGCTATTGCGGCAATCAACCGTTGCCTGATACTTGGATAACCAATCTGCTCCGAGTATGACATCATACTCCTTTAGATCTAAACATATGAGATCAATAGGGAGATTTTGACCATGAATCAATACCTCATAGTTTTGGTAATGATGCGTGATATCAGTCTCGTCACCAAGAGGAGTAGACAAAACTAACTTCATCCATTCCAGTTCTAGGGGTAATGGGTCAGCAAACTTCTTAGAAATAATAGAATGCGATGCACCAGTATCAATTAAGACATATGCATTCTTGGAACAAACTTTCAATGTACCTTCTACCAGTCCGCCTTCTTCTTCTTCGGTCTCCTTAATTGCGTGAAGACGCGCATTCTTGGTTATCGGGCGCTTTCCGTCACCGGCTTGATCGTTAAGTAATGGGCAATCGGGAATCCGATGCTCACGACTCCCACAACGGAGACATGCTCCTAGTTTCCTCCAGCATTCTTCTGCTCTATGGCCCGCCTTATCACAATGCTTGCATACTGTATTTGAAGGGGTAGTGGTGATAGAGAAGGGCTTGGTCTTCTTAATTTTTTGATCTTGTGAGGACGTACCTCCATTGCTAGGCCTTTTCTTGAAGTTGGGTTTAAAGGAACCCGAACCTGTAACTTGTTCCTTCTTATCCTTACCACGAATTCTATCAGACAGTTCCGTGGCATCTTCTAATAGTTGAGCTCGACGTACTATCTCCGAGTAGACTTGAATGTCCATCGGCGCCAGTTGGGTAATAGCTTGGGGCTTAAGCCCATTAAGAAACCTCCTAGCTTTCATTTTCTTGGTGCTAACTAGATGCTTAGCATACCGAGATAATCTAGAGAGTTGGGCCTCATACTCGGCCACTGACAAAGATCGTTGCTTTAATGCAGCAAATTCTACAGCCTTCATTTCCTGAACTCGATCTGAGAAATATTTCGCGTTGAAGTGTTCAACGAATTCCTCCCACGTAACCTGATCTTGATTTATAGTAGCCTCTATTGATTCCCACCAGCATCTAGCATCCCTTCCTAACTGAAAAGTAGCTAATAAAACTTTATCCTGATCCGTGCATTGCATGACACGGAATATACGTTCCGTTTCCTGATCCAGTGTTCAGCATCGTCCGGATCAGTAGAACCCATGAACTTGGGCGGGTTCATGTTCTTGAAAGTCTGGTGGAGACTTCCTGCTCGTGATCCACCTCCTTGTGCTACTTGTTGCAGCACTTGCGTCATGCCTTGAAGCGTACGCTGCATGTTGCGCCATTGAGCACGTTCGGCAGCCATTATCCTACAATTACAATAACTAGATTAATATGTGATTGTATTTAAAGACTCATATACTATGTTAACTTTAACCCTTGGTTCTACCCAATCTCACTGGTTTAAAGGTTAAAACTTATCCTGGGACTTGGGTTTTCCTAGGAATTGAATACCTTAGGCTCTGATACCACAAAAACTGTCACGCCCCGAGCGCGGAAGATACTCGGATATACGCGACGAGTTTATATCAATCATGTCAATCAGAGTAGTAGTGTATTCGATACCAAAACAGAGATGCGCAAAAGTAAAGATAACCCAATCCTTTATTTCATAATGGATAGACTATTACAAATCCAATATTCTATTCAATTAAAAAGGAAAAGTACATAGTTGACTCAAGAAAATAGGAAGAAGACTAGATGACACTTGGAAAAGCTCTAGCTCTTTCACTCTTGACTTTCCCCATCAGTTTGACCTTCTTCGTCGGACTTACCTGAAAAGTAAGGGACAAACACGGAGTGAGCGAACGCTCAGTAGGAAATTATATCTCAAGCGCTAGCAAGGGGTTTAAATAATTACATCTTTCATGTATGTACTATAGCTATGCATGCTTGTATAAAACGACAAGCTAGAAAGAGAGTATATCAATAAGATAGCAATTTGAACAAGCCATAAACTTTCAAGAAAAGCTAACAAGATATTCAAGCAAGAACTTTTAACAAGTCATGTCAAGAATTTGGCTATCATGTTTCAAACAAGCTAGTAATTACCCTTTCTTGGGTCACGCAATTCATGTCATGTCAAGTACGAGTCAAGTACAAGATTTGTGTGGAATGTCCAATCAAGCTAGTCATGCACTCGGTATAATGCCAGATACCTTATCATTCAACTCCCATGGGCACAAGTACTTTCGGGTGCTCCTCCTAGGACCAGATCGGGCCCTACATGCGCAGGCATTTATCATGTATTTTGACATCCACTCTTGTATATATAGCCAATGAGGAATTTCAATAATCGAGCTTGTAGATACGTAGGATAACTTTGATAGAATGGAGTCCAAAAATACGACATTGGACATAGATAGGCGATAACAACGGTACAATCACGATGAACGATGAAACTAGGTGAAATTGGTTCCCTTAACTCGGGTACCATGATAAGTAAGTAGAGACACTCTCTTATATAGAATTGAGGTCCATATAAATACCACCTCAATGGCAAGACGTCCTCATTCTTAATATAGAATTTGAGGTTCACAAGAACATTAAGTTTAATATAGAATTGTGGTCTACAAGAACATCATAACAATGTTGATATAGAATTAGAGTTTACAAGAACATCATAACAACGGTATATTCTTCCCCGTTCATTAAGATAATTCTCATATCATACCCATGGCATGACATGAGGGCCGGTATCACCATGTTTCTATAGAGGGACATGGCAAAGATTATGTAATGGGTTTTTAGGGTACAACCAGCTCAGTCGGCCTTGAGAGAATCTAAGGCGGCGAGGAGTCTTACGGAGGTCTCTTTGACTAACTTGCTAGTCCAAAGGAACGGAATGTCCAATGGAGAGCTTGTATGTCAATGAGAATTGAGGGTGATCTATAAAACATCATGAAACGTATGACTATACTCACGGATTGGAATATAGTGCCAATATAATATATATATATGTATATAATAAAACCCTCGGTTACAGAAACAGGGTAAAAACAGTTTTTATAGAAAATAACGACTTTAACTAAGTCATTAATCACATAATTAACGCCTTCAGTAAGGGCGTTTATATATTTTCCTTTTTGGCAAAATTTCAATATTTCAGTATTTTACCAAAAACGCGCCCTGGTGAGGGGCGTTTCTTTACAAGTTGACGACGTATACAGTGGTCGTTCATTCTTTAGTTCTATTTTTGCAGTATATATATATTCAGAAATTTATCAAAAATACGTCCTAGACAGGGGCGTTACTTTTCAATTCACGCCCTGAACAGGGGCGTAAGTCAAGCTAGAGACGACCTATACAGGGTCGTGAATTCAAGAATTTTCAGATTTCAAGTATTATAATTTCCCGAAACAAGAGACATGGTCATGACAGAAAAAATATGAGGATTCAAGTAAATATGATCGTGCACTGATTTAGAATCATGTTTAAGTGAATATTGGATAATTAACATGGGTAATTAACAATTGAGAAAATTGAGGTCCGTGTACAGGGCGTCGAATCTGGAATTGACGACCTGGTCATGGTCGTTTCTTTCAAAGTAGCGCCCTTGTCTGGGTCGCGTATTAAAGTAGCGCCCTTGGAAAGGGCGTTTCTTTCCAACAATAGAAACATTTAAAACTCGCGAAAACTATATGCATGAACTAATATATATGGTTTAACATAGTTATTATGGTGATTTGGGCTACAGTGCTTGAGAAAACCTACCTTAATAATAATAATCTGAAGATGAACGTGACAGGTTCTGAACTTCTACGAACTTAACAGCAGCACCAAGCAAAGATGATGCAGATGAAGAGATCGTTTGATGAAGAATCCTTGTTCTTCACTGATCAACTTGCTGTAAGTCCTACAGAAAAAGAAACTGATATTAGTTTCTTCACCTTACACATCCAGAACTAAAGGTAAAGAGAATAACTTTACCCGGATGAAGAACTCTTGTTCTTCAGAACATCAGGGCTTCTTAACCTGTAAGGAGAGATGAAGAATCATTAATTCTTCATGCAACTGAAAGTAATGATAAAAAGAGATAAGAAGAACTGCTGTTCTTTACGTACCGTAGCAGCAGCAGATCGACCAAATAGCTTTAGGGTTTGATAGTCAAGGGTTTTTATAGGATTTCTAGAATCCTAATGGAGTTAGAGTTGCATTGGAAGTAACACTTCTATATTAGAGTTATTACTACATTCGAACTCTTTCTCATAGTTATCAACTTACCCTGGATAAGTTCTTGGGTCGAACGGGAGACGAATTGAATTAACGACCTAGGTCAGGGCGTCGAATTTAAATTGACGCCTTGTCAAGCGTCGTTACTTGTTAAACGCGTCCACTCAAAGGGCGTTACGCTTTCTTGCCCTTTTTATTTATTTTGGTCGTTTGAAATTTGACGCCTTATTGTTTGGGCGTCCTTTCTTTAATTCGCGCCTGGTTGAAGGTCGCTTATTTGTAAAGTCGCGCCTTTTCCTGAGGCGTTATTTTCATTAGAGTTTAATTCTTTTCCATTTCGGATTTTTATCTTTTCTTTACTTAGTCTTTTATTCTATTTTGATTTATTTTATTCTTTTAAATTTATTAGGGTTGCTACACTAACCATGAAATCCACGACACTTATGAATCAGGTCTTGCATAGCCATTGCATTAGAGGAGAGGGACCCCAGGGAGGGGTGACATCAATGTAGCCCGTATGGCTCCCAGGCATGATCGACATTGCGAGATGAAAAACTCGACATTCGCACACACAAAGTGACTGGGCATTGTGAATGTGTCACATAGACATTTTAAGAAGAAAGAAATCTAAAGTGTTAAAGATGTATGGGAAATAAAAAAGAAAAGAAGAAAGGAGCATGTGATGCTCTAAGGAGAGTGATCGCCAGAGGGGTTACCTCAAAAAACAAAAGGGATGATCGCATGTACCTTGTGAAAAACGGGTGTGATTGTGAGTCCATCCTTTCTCCTTCTACCTGCCGGCCGATGAGGGGGGTTCTTATGATGATTACCCTTGCAAAACAAGTAAAACAAGCAAATATGTGGATTAGCCAAAGTATGTGTAGTATCAATGCTCTAACAAAATGGAATTATGCAACATAAGTGTGAACACACCTTGTGTGTTTTTGTTTAAACCCTTAAGAGGAGTGAAAAGGGTGGATACGTGTATGCTATGATATGCAAATAAGTAATATGATATGCTGAGAAAGTGTGTGATCGTTCTAGTAAAGATGGATAGAATGAGATATATGTGTATGATGAATAACACTAAGAATGAAAAGGGGCCTTCTGCTATTGCTGCAGCAGTAAGGGAGAGGAGAAATAGTGCTTCAGCCGCTGCAGGAGGAAGAGTGCTTGGAGGAAGAAGCCCCTGCCGTGAAAGCAAACGCCTGGAGGAAGAAAAACATGCAAGAAAATTGTTTAACAAAAGAAAGCTCTATTCTCTTCTCTATACCGCAGGCTCTGTGCAGCTGTTAACTCTCTTCTTCTTTTTTTTAACCTCTCTCACGCGAGGGACACCGTGGGGGTATTTATAGGGCTAAAATCCCTATTCTAATGGGATTAAAACAAGGATAGACATCATCCAGTAAAGATCTCCCTTCCCCAATCAAATAGGGTTTTAAAATGAAAAAAGATGCTTCACGGGAAGGTAGCAGACGAACATGAGATGGAAGCTGAAATGGTGACATAAGAGGGGTCGCTATTTTGAAATGACGATCGCGCGCGCAGTCACTAATTCCTGGATCAATTTTAGAAATAAACAACTTTCCATATTTAAAAATGGGAAATGACGCCTTCTGGAATGTCGTTAATTAATAAATACCTTAGCAACTGACGTCAATTCATTGAATTTTATTTTGATTGGGATTCGTAAAAACATAGAAAGCACCAGGAACTGACGCCTGCGCGCAGTCACCAATTGTTGAAATGACGACACCCACAGAGCCGTTAATTAAATGACGCCCTTCCTCCAGGCGCTAATTATAATATGATAGGAAAATCTAAAAGAATTAGAAAAACTTCATATTAAGTCACTATTGAAGTCCACTTTGGGGCATCACATGGTGACATGAGATTTACTCAACATAGCGTCGATTTTGGCATGTCTACAGCTGCCCCGCCTTGGCGTCTACTTTGCAAGGGAGTGAGACGGAATGAAGCGAAAGTGTAACGAGCGAATGAAGTAGGAACGGACTGAAAAGTAGATGCCAAGGTGTGATGTGACACGCCTCCGACACTAAGCATTGGAAATCTTTCTAGGATTCCAACTGAAACAACCTCGGATGATCACGAGAAAGCAACAATCGACTAGATGAAAACACTAAGCTAATGAATGAAATGTGCACGCGAGGACGAAAGGAAAGACACCATTAGAGAGCGGTTACCAACCAATGTGGATGTGCTACAACCAAGGTGAATTTGTGAAAAAATAAATTGAAGTAAGATAAGGAATCCAACGAACGAATGCTTTCAAGGAACCAGCCTGAGCGGCTTTAAGGGGAATATAGTACTCGATTTTAAATGAAATATCTCATGTCAACTCAAATCAGGAGCAAGCATCCCTCATTACTGGCTTAATATGAGGGTTTTCATCATTAAGCTCAAAGTCCTACATGATGTATGCTGGGCTAAAAGAAAATGTTAAAATAAACTAAAAATAGAAGATAATCAAGGATAATATTGTTAAACCATCCAGACTTGGTCAGGAATCTAGATCTCTAAGCTGATACTAAGCCGAAGCCATTTGTCCACGCATCAACTCAGAAAGTGGAACCGTCGTCCCAAACCTTAGATGACCTAACGGCCTATCCGTGTGATTAAGACTCCCTTGGAACTATCACTATTTTTGATGAAGGGGAACACAAATTCTAGGTTTATCAGAACCACAAGGTCTTTGATATGCTATATAAAGTAGATACCATATAGTAGAAATGCATACAGGAGAGATACAGAAGATGGAATGAAGTTACCAAACCCTAGTGCCTTGAGATCCGCATAACCTGTTCTTTTCCTATGCTCAAAGACCATCAGCTCAACAAAATACATGATATGATCAATCCATCAAGATATAAGTGCATAAGTTCATTAAAGATAATTAGCTCAATAGAATTCATGAACTCAACAAAGATCATTATGATATTGCATCAAGATATAGAGTGGAAGTTCATCAAATAGTCATAAAGCAATAAAATGACATAAAACATTATTATCAAGAAATGACGACCTCGCGAAGGGGCGCCATAAACATAAATGACGACAACCATAACGGCGCCAATTCCTTTCAATGTTTAATTTGGAATCGGACAGCAAATGACGCCTGTATATGAGTGTGTTAAATAAATGACGACACCAACTGGGTCGCTATTCAATAAAATGACGCCAACAGACCTGTCGTCAATTGACTGTAAGTTCCAACGCTCCGTTCCCTGTTCGAAAACAAAACTCCAGAGGTTGATTCCTTCTCAAATTCATATTGCGCTGTTCGAACAGCTATCAGAGCTCCAAAAGGTTATAAAAAAGGTGCATGTCCTCTACTAAACACATCAGATCGAAAGCCTGTAGCAACCGAAGCAGAGAAATAGCAACAGAACAAAAGCTTTGGTTCTTCAACAAGGAAGGGAAGATGGATAGAATGATGCTGCAAAGGCCTTCAAAGAAACCTAAGATTGGGTTTCCTATGATATCAGACAATGCAGGCCATATCAATGGGAGGATTACCATGAATCAAGTAAGTGTTGAAGATTTTGAACTAAACTTCCATTCTACCCTTCCCTTCTCTCAAATTCTGGTCACAACCTTCTCTCTTCCTCTCTTTTCTTTTCATTAATTTTCAGGACTACCCAAACATACCGGGTGCAAGAAGATATACCAAGAACATGTGGCTTCCCCTCCTTCTCTCTAAGCTCTCCTTAGACATGAGGGTCTACCTCTCTAGATGGCATCTCCTAGGATTAGTGACCCATGCAAAGCACTATGACAATGTACACTTAGATTGGGCTGCCATAGGAGCCCTCATAGAGATATGGCACCCTTCCACTCACATTTTCTTATTCTCTACCTTTGAAGCCACCATACTCTTGGAGGAAGGGAAGATGCTCTTAGGCTTAAAGAAGATGAAGCAAGGAGATGAAAGGGAAGATGGCCACTATGACAAGGAGCATAAGTGCTCATGAGATGCTATCAAGCCTCATCCCAAGCTCCAACATGGTGAACCAAATCAATGATACCAAAGGAATTAACCTCTTGAAGCTTGCGGCATGGGTCTACAAAAGGATGGATCAAGCCAAGGAGGATGAACTAGAGAAGGTAATGAAGGCGTTTGTAATATGCTTAGCGGGAGCACTTCTTTTCCCTTCTTTAGATGATTTCCTAGAGGAAGCTCATTTAAGTGCTATTGCTAGCATTTGGGAGGGAGAGAGAATAGGACCGGCGGTGCTAGCCTACCTCTATAGTGGGCTCACCTCGGCAGCTATGGGAAAGCCCCTATATGGATGTATGCTTTTGCTTTCTAGTTGGGTAGATCTTCACCTAAAATTTGACCCTTGTGAGGAATCCCAACAAGCATCTAGAATCTTCTCTAAAAGCCCACTCCACTACATGATGGGTTCACTAGGATTATGTGAGAGAGTGGTGAACCGGGTTCCAAAGGTGAAGAAGAGAGTGGAATGGAGAGAGCACCTAAAGGTGATGCCTAAGAACCTCTTCACATGTGCACCAGGGTTCCTCAAGACTCAAGATATCCGCACACGGTTCTCACCGAGAGTGGAACTTTGGCTAGTGGGTGCCACCGAGCTAGTCCTTTACAACGCTCACTGGTGTCTACCTCAACACAGACTTCCACGCCATCACTTTGAGGAGGCATCCCATCTTCCACCTATCAAGAGGAGGGATCTTAGCTCTAATGAAGATGAAGAGGATATCAAGACCATCCAAGGTTTATGGAAGATCAACAAGCTACATCAACCCATAGAGAGGGTTGAAGAAGACAAGGAGCAATGGAAGACTTATGTAATAGCTCTTAGGGGATTGAGACCCAAAGTGGCTCATTGATGTAATGATGCTTTCTTTTAATGAAATAAAGGATTTTTCCTTAATTAAGCCTAAAAAAGTATTGTAGATGATCAATTCTTCCAATTTAAGTTCAATTCTATCTTTATGTTATGAGCCGCGACGATTAGACAGCCGTCAATTCATAAAACAGTGTCTTCAACCACGTCGTCAATTTCATAAAACAGTGTCTTCAACCACGTCGTCAATCATATTAATCAATATTCTGGAAAATAATAAATCTAATAAAATTCCCATGATTGACGCCTTCGCAAGCAGGTGTTGATTAAATGATGCCCCCCAAATGGGCGTTAATTCCTTTAAATTCTTTTCTGATATTCTATTAATTTTCCAAAATGACGCCTCAACATACGTCGTGCCTTAATGAACTGACGCCTCTGCGCGTTGTCATTAATTATAAAAAGTAATGATTACTCTCGTCAAATCAATCAAATTCTCACATTAATGCTCTGACGACATCTCAATTTCCCATGCAATATTAAAATGACGACGCTCTCATTATCGTCAGATCCTGAAATGACCCCTTGATCCAAGCGGTTAATCATCAACAGGATGACACTCCTCATGGCGTCAATTTTTTTTTCGAACGTAACCGCCCTACTTTCCCTCTTTTCTTCTCCTTCCTTGGTTTACAGCCTTCTCCTTCCTCCCACATTTCTCTGCTACGAACCCTGACCGAAACCCTAACTTCAACTCCCATCTCAACTTCCACTCTAGCCCTAACCCTATGGCTGGCCCCGGCAAACGAAAACGGGTGATGGCCCCCGATGTCGTCGACCTGGGCGACGATCAACCTGCCGGGGAGGAAGTTCCTCCCGCGGTGGCCGGAGAAGCTCCACCGGCGGAGCACGGTGGAGACGGAGAAGAAGCTGCCGAAGAAGAAGGAGGAGAAGGACAAGGGTAAGAGAATGACGGAGAAGATGGAGATGAAGAAGAAGAAGACGGTGAAGATGAAGACGGCGAAGATGAAGAAGGGGATGATGAAGATGATGACGAAGAAGATGGAGAGGAAGAAGAAGAAGCACCAGCAGTAGCAACTCTAGCAGCTCCCCGTCCTCGCCAGCCGCTACGAGGAGGACTAATGGCACCAGAACGAAGCAAGGTAGGTCCTCTACCCTAACCCTTATACATTTATTTTCATTTTTGTTAAATTTCCATAGCCCTCGGTGGAAGGGGGATGAACCAGGTAAACCAGACAAATGACACCCCTGGGGGTGTCGTCAATTCAAACGACGACCTGCCACAGGTCGTCAATTCATTTTCGTTATATTTTTTCCTAAAACTAGATAATTCATGAAACACGCCCTGAACCATGTTGTTATTTAAAAATCATGATTTTTATTTATCATTTACTGTTATTTTCTCACCATTTTCTATATCCAATGTTTTACTTTCGATCTAAAATACCTCATGAAATAGCGCCCCCCACAGGGGCATCAATTCATAACTGACGGCCACAAGGTGGTCGTCAATTTTTATTTTTATCACGGAGAAAATTTAGGAAAATAAAAACCCTTCAGAAATAGCGCCCCCCATCGGGGCGTCAATTAAACAACTTACGGCCACCCCTGTGGCCGTCAATTCAAAGAGTGAAGCAAATTAACAGCAAACGAATTTCTATTAGCGAATATGAATGTATTTATGTTCTTCTCTTTTGGCAGGGACTGATGCGGACTCGGATCTCATGGGTCCAAGTCCGGGCAGCTTATTACGGGTTACCAGATTTTCAGAAGGATATGATAGATGACTTGGGGTTCTGACCTTTTCTTACCATAGAGCCCGTCCGCCCCGACCTACCCTTGATTCAGGTCCTTAGAGAGATATGGGATAAGACCAGCCGGGCATTTCTGATGCCCTGGGGACATATGGTTCCGAGTTTGGAGGACATCGCCCGGATCACCGGGTTGAGCGTAGATGGGGAGGCAGTTAGTTGTGTGACCCTTCCCGATTATTGAGAGTTAGCCCGTAGACTGTTAGGGCTAGAGACGATAGCAGAGACCCCTATAGAGTGTAGGACCATCTACCGCACAGATCTGACCATAGCTATGGGGTTAGGGGATTCTAGGCAGAGATAGAGGGAGTCCTTGGAGCAGTTCTGGCAGAGATTGATTGGGAGAGCCCGGGCTGCCTACTGCCAGGACCCTACTCAGAGGGAGCGAGTGGACCGAGGCTTGAGGAGGTTTCTATTCTTCATGCTCGGGAGGCTGCTGTTGGGCACGAAGGGGGATATCATCAACTACAGATTTTTGGGCATCCTCGAGGACTTAGAGGGAGTTGGCAGATACGCGTGGGGAGCCGCCCTACTGGCGCACCTGATGGCCGATCTGTCCACCGGGACAAGTCGAGAGACTACTGTTAGTGGCTTATCACCTTTTCTTCAGGTATGCATGTCCTTTTTACTTAAATGCTTATGATTATGATTATGCACATGAATGTTTACTAATGCAATTTGATGTGTGTAGGTGTGGAGCCACATGTACATGCTGATGGACCGCGTTGACCCCCGACCCGGAGACGAGGGGGCGTTCCCACTAGCACGACATTGGTTACCACTCGTGATTGGAGCGCCACACACCTACGAGTTGCATGTTCTCCGGCGAGAGTTCCGTGACTACCCCGCCTCACTGGTACGTATGATGCAATTTCCTTTTATTTCATGCTTTATGCAATATGATGAAATGATATGTGATGACATGATGTGAATGCAGGTGGTTTGGAGGCCCTACCAGGGTATCACCGAGGAGGGTCAGCCTTGGGTTGTAGCGGGCCGACCTCGCTTTGGGCGTGAGCTGTGGCTTCACTACCTGAACGAGATCGAGCCGCTACAGCTTAGACTGGCGATGAGGACCCTCAGACTACACCAGGAGTGGGTCGAGGTTGGAGAGCCTCGCGGGACTGGGAAGAAGACCCGAGGATGCATGAAGGTGATTGACTGGAAGATCCGATTCCCGGACTAGTACGCTGACTGGAAGCGAGGCGGGACTCAGGTTACCTCACAAGCGGTAGATAGTTCCGAGTACCTCAGGCGCTATTGGGAGGTCTACGCCGGTCGACCCCAGATGAGGGTCAGAGGGGTATGTATGAATGCATTTTTTTTATTTTTGTAAATGATACATGTTTATTATGCAACTAATATGTAATGAATGCAGGATGCACGGGACATGGCGGCGATGGACATGCAGGTCCATCTTCATAGCCTGGAGGCCCAGCTTGCAGCCACACGGGCTGACCTCGAGACCTTGGTGAGTGCAATTATCTATATGCAAATGATTCCTAAAATATTATTGATTAGCCACTGATAATCTTAATGAATGCAGCGTGCCCAGCAGGGAGCGGCAGTAGGAAGTGCAGGAGGGGCTTCCAGCTCGAGGGGGCCGAGTACAGAGGCGACTGCACTAGAGGGGCAGCTCGTAGGAGCAGTTGCGAGGGCCGAGGCAGCGGAGCGCAACCTTGCAGCACGGGTAAGCTCAAACTCAAACTTATAAATGCATTTGATTATATATCATTATGTGTTTTCATAAAAACTGTGTATGTCTACAGATTGAGGAGCTCCGAGCTGCGATTACCTGCGTCGAGGTAGGACAGCGTGACCTGGCTACACGGGTTAGTTCACAAAACAATATTCATGTGCATTCTCTTTACTTTCACAAATTAAATGGTGTTAATATGATATGATGCTTGCAGGTTACAGAGCTAGCAGAGGCGAGGAGGCAGACAACGCTGGTGTACACCGAGGTTGCCATCCGCGATCAGCGGGTTGCGGAGCTGGAGCAGGCGTAGAGGCAGCACAGAGAGTTGCCGCGCGAGGTGTCAGAGATGAGGCTCCTCTTAGAGATGGAGAGGAGATAGCACACCCACGAGAGGGACGAGCTTGCGGACCTACGTACACAACTGGGCGTCGTACATGAGCGGCTCCGAGTGACAGAGGAGCGCCTCCAGAGGGGTCGAGAGCGAGCGCGAGCTGCAGGACACTCCAGCGCGTTTGCCAGCACGACTTACTTAGCTAGTTCCTTGACGCGCCATAGGATGAGGCAGAGGAGCAGGCTCGAGCTCCAGCGACTTCCCGGGGGCCCATGCCCCCTCCTCGGACTCGTCAGTAGGACGAGGGTGAGGTTGAGAGTAGGAGAGAGGAGGGTGGAGGCGAGAGCTAGAGAGAGACTTGTACTCCTCTACCTGCATATCTTGTACTCAGATATTTATAGATATATATGAGATATTCTTTTTGTTACCTGAGTTTGTCGACTTGAGCACTTGTGTACTTGTGTTGCTTTTTCTCCCTTACCCTATGCCTGTGGTTAACACTTAAATAAACAGATTAATTCATCTATTCGGCTTGGCCCCTTGCTTAATACGCAAGGGGGTTGTCACAATCTGACCTTGTTGACGGGTCAAGGGGCCAAGCCTTCAATTAATCAAGGTAAATAATCAAACATATAGGAGGAATGCAACACGCAAATAAGCAATGTAAACTTAAAATAAAAGATGCCCACACAAGAATGCAACCAAGCAAATGACATGATATATTGGGAAAAGCAGTGGGCTTATTTTTCTTTTTGCTTTTCTTTTTTTCTTTTTTTTCTCTATTTTTTCTTTAAAATCCTATACAAGACGTCAATCAAAGTATTGACGCCCTAAAACCCGGGCGTTAATCAAAAAACCATTTTTTTGTGTTATTATGAAAATGACGACCTGTGGATGGGCGCTAATTATTGAAATGACGCCCCTTCATGGAGGCGTTAATTAAAAAAATTATTATTATTTATTTATTTATTTATTTTTGAGGCCTATCATAGTACAAAAGATCTTAAAAACCTTACACAATCACCATCTAAATTCATTAATCATTCTTAAATGATTTAACAAAAGGTCAACGTGCTTAATGACTTGTGTTCTTACTCATAATCTCTCGCGGCCCATCCTTCTTAGTTCGTCTTTGCCATCCTTTGAGCTTATAACACACCATAAAGGGAGAAGTGAAGAATAAATTGAGGAAGCTCACGAGAGGTTTCGGAGCACTGGGAAGCTTCCCTCCCCTACCCTAATGTCTGTTGGGGTTCGGTCTTTGGCTTAGGGAATTTTTATTACTCTTTGCCCTTATTCTTACATGCTTACGACTAGGGTTTTCCCTGCGGGGACTTTACCCTCTTGACATGCTTTCTTTTGTAACTTTCACACTTCATTTCTTTTCTTTTTCTGTTAAAACAAATAAAAACCTAATTGTACTTGGGCTTTATAGTATTTTGTGCCCTTTTGGGCCCTGACTTCCACCTACTAGGGCGGCGGGTAGGCTTGGTTAGCATTCCCTGACTCGTACTCCCTCTCGTGAACCGAAGAGAAGAGAATAGGTGAAGTTTTTACACTCTTACTTTGGTTCTGACTTTCCTTTAATTTTGAGCCGCTTGAGTCTAAGAGCAAAATGTGTAGTGTGTGCAGGTATTGACCCTTAAGTTAAACCATCAAGACTGAAGAATGAATTAAGGATTTTAATTTTTTGGGTCTCGCGACCTATGCACCATGCTGGCCTGCAACTTTTATTTTTTTTTCCTTTTCTTTTTCTTTTCTTCTTCAAAGACTCAAAGGTAGTATTTCTTCAAATAGAGACCATTTCAAGGGTGAGCTAGTTCTTCCCCTTCAGCATTAACCAATTTATAAGCGTTGCCAGGATAAACTTCTTTAATTACATAAGGCCCTTCCTAGTTTGGTTGGAGTTTTGAACGAGGTCCTCCTGGTTTTACAAAAATTCTTTTCATTACCATTTCACCAATTTTAAATTTCCTCTCAATTACTTTCTTTTGATAAAAACGTGAAAGCATATTTTGATAAGCGCGCGCATGCTCGGCGGCAGCCAAATGCTTCTCATCTAAGCGCTCCAACTGGGCAAGGAGAGATTCACGGCGTTCATCAATAGAGAACTCCTTGTTCAATTGTACTCTGAGAGAGGGAATTAGAATCTCATAAGGGACTACCGCCTCCATTCCATAAGTGAGGGCGAAAGGGGTTTGTCCGGTGGGAGTACGAATGGAAGTGCGGTAGGCCTAAAGAGCTTGCACCATCTTCTCTGGCCAATCCATAAATTTATTAGCCTCACACATTTTCTTGATAATTTTGATTAGAGTTTTGTTCGTTGCCTCTGCTTGTCCATTGCCCTGCGGATAATAAGGAGATGAATGATGCAATGCAATGTTATACCTGTTGCAGAGATCATTAAGCTCTTGAGAGATGAATTGAGGTCCATTGTCGGTGATGATGGTACTTGGGATGCCGAATCTTGCGATGATATTCTTCATTATGAACTTGTAGACGGTTGACGCTTTGATCTCCGCGTACGCTTCTGCTTCCGCCCACTTGGTGAAGTACTCCGTGGCCGTGAGTATAAATAATTTTGGTTTTGTGAGGAGGTTTGAATCACCAAGAGGTCCATTGATATCGAAAGCCCACATGGAGAAAGGCCACGGGGAGGACATAGGATGGAGTGAAGAAGCAGGAGAGTGAATTTTATCGGCATGCAGTTGGCACTTAACACACCTTCGAACGTAGATGGAACAGTCTTCTTCTAGAGTGGGCCAATAGAAGCCTAATCTAAGGATTTTCTTAGCTAGCATCTGGCTATTGACATGACCCCCACACACTCCCGAATGCGCCTCTTCCACGACCTTCCAAGATTCGTCATCATCGAGGCATCTAAGCAAAACTCCAGTGAGACCTCTTCTATAAAGCATACCTCCAACCAAGGTGTATCTCTGAGCAACTCTTCTAATGGCTTTCTCCTCTTCAGCCATGGCCTCTTCATGATAAAATTGATCTTGGCAATATTTAGTAATTTCATAATACCACGGCTTCTCTTCGCATCCAACTCTTCCTCTAGATCTAACAACATGATCTCCTTGTTCTCGATGATTCCATCTTCCTTAAACTTCTTGAGCACCTCCTCCTTAACACTAAGGAACGCTGGATCTTTAATAGCAGGAGTGAGACGCATGTGAACAATGATCAAATGGAAATTCCTTTCAGGAAGGAAAATAAAAGAGGAAGCAAGGGAAGCGAGAGCATCAGCTAGAATGTTCTGATCTCGAGGAACGTGGACAAAGATTAATTTGGTGAAAAGCTTGGCATAGGCAGAAGCCAGTTCCTAATAGGGTTTAAGTTTAGGATTGAGCATGCGGCATTTGGTAAGCACTTGGCAAAGAATAAGCTGACTATCACCTACAATCCACAATTGGGTAACACCGAATTGATGAGCGGCCTGCAGTCCGGCCAAAAGAGTGTCATACTCAGCTATGTTGTTGGTAACTGGGAATGCGAGCTGAGAGGCAAGCGGAATAGTGATACCCTCAGGTGATAGGAGAACAATGCCGATCCCCTTTCCTCTTGAATTCTGAGCTCCATCAAAATGTAACGTCCACATCGAATCGGACTGATTGATGGACATTAGTTCATCTTCTGGAAGCTCCGAGTGAACCAGGTCAAATCTAGGGAGAGGGTGATGAGCAAGATGTTCTGCTATGGTATAGCCTTTAATCACTTTTTGCTGAATGTAGATGATATCTAATTGAGAAAAGAAGCTTTGACATCGTGCTAATCGGTCAGTGAGGATAGAGTTTTCAAGAAGAAATTTGATAGGATTCATACGAGCAATGAGATGAACCTCGTGAGCGACGAAATAATGCTTCAACTTCTGCACTACCCAGACAAAAGTAGCACAAGTCTTCTCCATCGCTGAGTATCTCTGCTCATAGAGGTTGAGTAGCTTGGACAAGTAGTAGGCTGCCCTCTCTTTTCCTTCACCATCAACTTGCTCCAGGATAGCACCTACAGAGTCATCCAGGATAGAAACATAAAGAACAAGCGGTTTGCCTGGAATCGGCAGCCTCAGGAGAGAGGGATTGGCCAAATAATCCTTTAGTCCGTCAAAGGCTGCCTGACACTTGTCATCCCAATTAAATTTGACTCCCTGTTTAGTAAGCTCGTAAAACGGCCTACACCTTTGTGAATGCTGGGAGACAAACCGCCAAATGAACTACAAGCTCCCGATCAATCCTCGAACTTCCTTAAAATTCCTCGGAGGAGACATATCTCTTATTGCCCTTGCCTTATTGGGATCAATCTCAATACCCCTTTTGCTGACTATGAATCCAAGCAACTTTCCTGATGAAACACCGAACACGCACTTCTTGGGGTTCATCTTCAATTGATACTCCCGTGCTCTTTGCAAGACCTTGGCCAGAACCTTGGGATGCTCAATCCTTGTTCTCGATTTCACTACCAAATCATCAACATACACCTCTATAAAAATGTGGATCATGTCATGAAAAATAGCCATCATGGCCCTTTGGTAAGTGGCTCCGGCATTCTTGAGCCCAAAGGGCATGACCACATAGCAATAAGTTCCCCACGGTGTAGTGAATGAGGTCTTATCATGATCCTCCTCAGCCAAGCGGATCTGATTATAACCAGAGAAGCCATCCATAAAAGAGAGAGTCTCATACCCTACCGTGTTGTCAATCAGCACGTCTATGTGAGGGAGGGGAAAATCATCCTTAGGACACGCACGGTTAAGGTCCCGGAAGTCTATGTAAATTCTAACTCTTCCGTCCTTCTTCATAACCGGGACAATGTTAGCCAGCCAATTAGGATAGAGGACGACTCTAATAAATCTCGCCTTCTGAAGCTTGCTGACCTCGTCTTTCATCTTTAATGCCATGTGAGGGTGAAAATGTCTTAACTGCTGTTTGACGGGGACGGATCCTGGCTTTAGGGTGCGACGGTGTTCAACAAGCGCAGGGTCCAGCCCCGGCATGTCTTCGTAACTCCATGCAAATGCATCCTTGTATTCTTGAAGAACTTGAATGAGCGCCTCTTCTTCGGAAGGCGACAAATTTTTACTGATGAGGACAATCCTAGGGTTTTCCTCGGTTCCCAGATTAATCTCTTTGGTGGGTTCTTCTACTGAAGTTGATGGTTCATCAAATCTCTTATGCCACTAGCAAAAGCATTAGCCTCATCCTCATATTCTTCGTAATCTTCATCCCCCTCTTCAATAGGGTCTTCATCATTCATAATCTCATAAACACCAAACCCTTCATCGGTAAAGCCCACATCCTCAAATTCTAAATCTGGTAGGAGAATCGGATCCTTTAGAAACTCGGGAAGAGCTAAACATGCCAGGCACCTTCTAGCTAGATCTAGCAAGAACCTACGGGGAATCTGTCTACCCTTGGCTTTCTTATAAGTATCTACCCCAAGACTCTTATTGGAAGAGGAAGAAGGAGAAGAACAAGATGACAAACAAGACGAACTACCCTGACCTAGAGAAGGGGAAGGAGAAGAAGAGGAAGACGCAGCGGATACAAGACGGGATACAGAAGGAGCCTCCTCATTGGAGGAGAAAGGGAGGTCCGTTAACGAACCTTGAAAGAGCGGCCCTTGGATAGGGGCACACTCTTGAGCAAGATAGGAGGTCTCTTCAATAGAAATGGAAGATTGAAAAGTTTGAATTTTGGCATTTTTTTCTCTTTCAGGAATAAAGCAATGGGAGGAAAGAATAGAAGGTGGTGTTGAGATTGAAAGTTTGGAAAGGATTGAATGAGAGACTGCCCACGCGGGGGCATAATGGAGAGTTGGGAAAATTGCTCGAGGAGTAAAGGAGGAATTGAAGAAACTTGAAGGGAATCTGGAGAAAGAGTAATCAAGACTGTGGGTGGTCTAGGAATATCTTGGGAAAACAACTTGGAACACCAGAAGGTGATAAGCGATGGGTGTATGGAATCAAGAGAGAAAAGGCCGGCCCACTGCCTATCCACAGTGAAGCCTTCTTCATACGGCACATCCGGCTTCCCAATATCTGTATAATTGCTCAGAAGCTGCCTCTTATCTGTAATCACAGCCAGCTTTTCTATTAACTCATGAATAAGCGGCGGACATTCTGGATCAGTCGTCATGAATAGACAGCTTAAAGCAATGGTAATGTCATTCATCTCAAACCATCTATACCAGTCGCATTCTGGGTCATCCATCTTTCTTCTTTTGTCGGGCCTCAAAGACTCCAGAGCTTTATATGTGGCCAGTGGAGCTATATGGCAAGCAAACTACCGTGCATGCACATCTTCATGATCCAACATAGAAGTAACTAATGTGGTCTGCTCATCATATTGGGTACCCCCTTTTATAAAGTGTGTTTGCAGAGTCCATGTGAGGCGCTGTCGATCTGTCTTGAGAGTGGAAGTCGTAACAGCCCATGGCTCTCTTTCATCTCTACTCGGCCCTTTATATTCCAGGCCGCCTAGGGGAATCAATTTATGGTGCTTGACGAGCTTTACTCATCCCTGGAGGTTGGCACCTAGGCCTTTGCCAGTTCTATACCCCATTTTCATTAAAATACTCCACCTTGGGATATCCATCATATTCTTCTTCTTCTTCCCCTTGGAAGGTAGGAGTGTCATTAAAGCTGATGTAGGTGTTGTGACTGGAGGCCTTGACAACTCCTGCCGTGGGTCGACAACATCTAACACTGAGAGCAAAGGCCTATTAGAAGGCCATATGGAAGGTATGATGTTGCTGAGTGTATATCTTCTGATGGCAAAATGGGCATGCTAGTGACTTTGATGATGCACCCTTTATGTGGAAACTTTATGCATTGGTGATTAGTAGAGGGTACAACATCCGGTTCTTGGATGTAAGGGCAGCCGAAAATGCCATTGAAGGTTGGGTCCATGTCCAGGATGTGGAAATCTGCTGTGATTGAGACCGGACCCAAACCAACTTTCAGAGTAATCATGTCTAAAGGAGGTTTCTTCGTGTTGTCATAGGCAGTCACTATAATAGTAGATGGCTGAATCTGACTGTCCGGAATGCCACACATCTTCAAAGTACTTGGTGGTTACACATTAATGGATGCTCCAGTGTCCACTAGGCATTGCTTGACTGCCACTTTATTAATATCAACTGTGATGCATAAAGCATATTTCCTGGCTGGCTTCGGAGCTAACTCATGCTCATGGAAAGTAATAGTTGGCTGATCACATGCCGACGTTAAAACTATTGTAATTTGTTCAGCTGGGATATCCTCATTAACCATCACCTTTTGTAAATATTCTTTCAAAGCTTGCTGGTGAACGGTGGATCTCTTTATCAGCTCTAGAATGGAAATCCTTGCCGGGGCTTTGTCCAAGTGCTTTAGCAAGTCATATTGTGTGCTCGATATGGATTGTTGTTCTTGCTCCTATTCATCTTACCCCTGTGTGGGCTCTAGCTCCCTCTGCGAAAATACACGATGGAGCATCCGTCCACTGCGGAGCACCGTGATTTGCGATGATCGTGCCTCTGTCAGTTTGTGATTGAGGGAAGAGGAAGATGGGGTGTTAGGGTTAGTGGATGCCGAAGGGGTAACCAAAGGAGGAGCCCTTGGCTGGGGGACAGTAGTGACGGGAGTAACGGAAGGTGCCTGAACGGCTGAGGGAGGTGTAGGCCGAATAAGGAGGGGTCTAGGCAAAAAGGAAGGATTTGTGGGTGGTGGAGGAGCAGTGATATGGGAGGGATTAGGTGTTGGTGAGGGGCGAATGAGAAGTGGCCTAGCTGGAAAAGATGAAGAGTTGATGATTGGAGGGGGAATTTGTTGCGGTATGGAAGGTGGCAGAGGGCGGATGAGAAGAGGTCTAGCCGGTAACGGATTGGTGGTGGAGGGAATTTGGTTAGTAGTGCGTAAGAGGGGACGTGTTGGCTGCGGAGAAGGTGTTGGAGTGAGAGGTGCTCGTAAGAGACGGGGTGGTTGGGTTGGAGTTTAATTTATGGCGCCGACAGAGGCGTTCTCTTCATGCCACCCTTGTCCTCTTTCCACTTCATGGAAAGAAGTAACATGGTTTACTTGTTGATTTGGTGGGTGCTTCGGCAGTTGATTATGGACAATCCCCATGTCCAGTTGAGGTGCGGGAGGTTGCTGCTGCTGTGAAGGAGGTTGAACTTGCTGCTGAGGTGGCTACTGAGTGTATTGCTATCGAGGAGGTCTTCTAGCCTTCAAGGTTGCAATGAACTGTCTCATCTCATCCCAATTAATACCGCCATGGTCATTCAAGTCATAAATATAGTCTTTAAAATGGAAGCAATGGTCTATATTATGACCAGGCTGTCGGTGGAAAACGCAATACCGAGAGGTGTCCACATTAGCAGGGCATGCCGTTCTTTCCTTTGGCAAGGTGAGCAGGTTGGCGGCCATGAGTGCATTAAAAATATCGGGAAGGCTCTCGGGTAACGGAGGGTATTGGGCCCTTTTGGGGCCTAGTGGTCTTCTTGGCTGCTGGGGACCATAGTTTGTTGGTGGTGGCACTTGATGGTATTGCTGAGGAATTGGTAGGTTTGGATGGATGGCTTGATTTTGTGGAGGATGGAAGGGTCGAGGAGGAATGTTTGCTTTGGGAGCGGGATTAAAGAAGGGGAGTTGTTGTGGAGGTCTTGGGTTAGGATGGCGGAAAGGTGCGGGGTTGCCAACCATGCCCACCTACTCATTTGTCATGGTACCCTCGGTTGTTCCACCACTATTGTTAACATTGGTGGTCTTCTTGACCAGCCTTGGTTTCTGTTCAAACATACCCATGATGGGCGAGTCTTTCATTTGAGTTTGTATGTATCTAGCTCTCTCATAGAGCTTTTCCATAGTGCTCAGCCTATTCATGGCCAGAATATGACGGAACTGTGGAGTAGAGTTTGATATAATCATCTTAACCTGTTCCGTCTCTAAAAGTATGTCTTTTAATTTCTCGGCCATGGCCCTCCATCTATCGGCAAACAAAATGAAGTCCTCCTCGGGCTTCATCTTCTCGGCAACTAAATCCGTGACTGACAAAGATGGACCCACACGGTCCTTATACTTTTGAAGGAACTTCCGCTGAACAATATCAAAGTCACTAGCTTCGGCCGGCTCCAAAGAGTAGAACCATTCAAGTGCGGGGCCATCTAGAGACCTTCTAAATAAATAAGCCAGGGATATCTTGTTATCCTGCCAGAAGGAAGTTTCGTACATAAAATCTTTCAAGTGAATGAACGGGTTGCCAGTTCCATTGTATCACCGGAAATTTGGCATCTCGGAGAGAGGCAAGTGGAAGATCGGAAGGTGGGGAGAGCAATCTCTGGAGCATTCTTCGGTGCTGTGACTTTCTTAAGCTGCTCCTCCATACTAGCTATCTTCTGGAGGAGTATGGTGGTGGTGTCGGACTCGACCGGAGCCGGGTTAGAAGGGAATGGATTCGGCATAGGCCTCCTTAAGATTTGGGGAGGTGGAGGATATTGGGGCCTAGCAGCTTAATGGCTTGCCGGTTGGGCTGGCGTAGCCAAAATAGGGATTGGTGGACGTGAAGGCACCCTGTGTGCGACCGCCTGGTCATTGGGAGTATTAATGGAATGGCCACCCGCGTCCTGAGGAGGGTTGGAGGATGACGAGATAGATTTCCCTTTTAAAGCAGCCTGGACCGCTTGATGTTGGGAATCATCCAGTTGAGATAAAGCATGGATTAAATCATTAAGATTAAGAGTGGGGGCAGCGTCCCTAGATGTGTTTTGTGTGGTAGGTTGAGCTTGGGAGGAAGGCTCAAACTCTTGAGAGGTGGTATCAACCTCATGAACTTGTGAGTAATAAGCATGAGAGGGAGCATAGTTTCCCTCATAATGAGTGGAATCTTGAGGGGGGACCACATAGGATTGGTCAAATTGACCCTCCTCATAACCATCATAGGAGTACCCATAGTTGGCCATGTTAATGATTTTGCCTGAACGAAGTTGCATGTTTAAGGGGAAGAGAAGCCTCAAACCAACAAATATAAGCAAGAAATAATCACCCAATCAAGCAAATTATTCACACAAGTTGTGATGAACCCATGATTTTAAGTTTCTCTTCTAAGATTAAAGTGGATTTTTTAAATGTGTGATTAATTCTCACTTTTTAATGTGGGTCCTAGTTGCAAGTTTGGGTGTAATCTCCGTGTCAACTAAGTTCTTTCTCTCTCCTCACCAACGTATGGGTTAACTATACTCCGGGTGCTTCAAATGGTACAATCGGCCCGACGTCCGTGAGGGAATCCATGGGTGCGGGGACTTACGAAGGCCTTGGAAGAGGAATTTCCAGTCCAAAGAGATAGAATGCTCAATGGAGGGTCGTTCCAATTCCAAGAAAAGGTGTGGGATCCTAAGAGTGTAGAGAGAGGAGGTCTCTCAACCAAATGCCCTAAAATGCACACTAATGCAGGTAGATCAAGTAGTAATAATCAGATAAGTAGGAAGTGCAACCAACAGGTGAAGATAACAGCAATAAGCAAGGTTCTGTGATAACAGAACAAAAATGATGACATGACAGAAGTCGCGGTCTGAATAAACAGCGACTAGGTGTCAGTCGCTAATCACTGTAAACAATGGCAAACAGTGAACGGAAGAGTAAAATAACGTCTTGGTGTGAGGCGCTGAATATGCAAATAACGCCTCTGTGGAGGGGCGTCAGATATCAGTGAACATTATCCACAGTGGGGGAAATAACAGTAACTAAGAAATGACGCCTTGCAGTTAGGCATTAAATGGACGAATGACGCCTCTGTAGAGGGGCGTCAAATACTAGTGAACTGTGATCAAAAATAGTGATGAAAATCAACAGCAATCACAAAACGACGCATTGGTGTAAGGCGTTGAATGCAAGAATGACGCCTCCGTGGAGGGCGTTGATCATAAAAATGCTGAAAAATAAATGAAAACAGCGCCTCCGTGAGCGGTCACTGAAAGTGGAAATGGCAGCTTCAGGGAAGTCGCTAATCGGTGAAAGGGATAAAAACTAACAGAAACCAGATTTCTTTTCTAAAAAATGTTATGGACAACTCAAAAATTGGCTAATCCAGTGGGAGGTGTGCACGTGATGCACAAGGGGAGTATGCTATGTGGAGCACTAGGGAGGGGCACACGTGGGTGCCGAAGGAGGGGCACGCGAGGGTGCCAAAAGGAGGGGCACACGTGGGTGCCAATGGAGGGGTAATCAAAATAAAAACAACAAGGGTCCCACCGTGATCGCTAATTTGTGAACGTGTCACATAGACATTTTAAGAAGAAAGAAATCTAAAGTGTTAAAGATATGTGGGAAATAAAAAAGGAAAGATAAAAGGAGCATGTGATGCTCTAAGGATAGTGATCGCCAGAGGGGTTACCTCAAAAAACAAAAGGGATGATCGCATGTACCTTGTGAAAAGCAGGTGTGATTGTGAGTCCTTCCTTCCTCCTTCTACCGACCGGCCGATGAAGAGGGTTCTTATGTTGATTACCCTTGCAAGACAAGTAAAACAAGCAAATATGTGGATTAGCCAAAGTGTGTGTAGTATCAATGCTCTAACAAAATGGAATTATGCAACATAAGTATGAACACACCTTGTGTGTTTTTGTTTAAACCCCTAAGAGGAGTGAAAGGGGTGGATACGTGTATGCTATGATATGCAAATAAGTTATGATATGTTGAGAAAGTGTGTGATCGTTCTAGCAAAGATGGCTAGAAGGAGATATATGTGTATGATGAATAACACTAAGAGAGAAAAGGGGCCTTCTGCTGTTGCTGCAACAGTAAGGGAGAAGAGAAATAGTGCTTCAGTCGTGGCAGGAGGGAGAGTGCTTGGAGGAAGAAGCCCTTGCCGTGAAAGCAAACGCCTGGAAGAATAAAAACCTGCAAGAAAATTGTTTATTAAAAGAAAGCTCTCTTCTCTTCTCTATACCGCAGGCTCTGTGCAGCTGTTAACTTTCTTCTTTCTTTTTTTTAACCTCTCTCGCGCGAGGGACACCGTGGGTGTATTTATAGGGCTAAAATCCTTATTCTAATGGGATTAAAACACGGATAGACATCATCCAGCAAAGATCTCCCTCTCCCAATCGAATAGGGTGTTAAAATGAAGAATGATGCTTCACGGGAAGGTAGCAGACGAACAGGAGACGGAAGCTGAAATGGCGACATAAGAGGGGTCGCTATTTTGAAATGACGACCGCGCGCGCAGTCGCTAATTCCTGGATCAATTTTAAAAATAAACAACTTTCCATATTTAAAAATGGGAAATGGCACCTTCTGGAATGTCGTTAATTAATAAATACCTTAGCAACTAACGTCAATTCATTGAATTTTATTTTGATTGGGATTCGTAAAAAATAGAAAGCACCAGGAACTGACACCTGCTCGCGTAGTCACCATTTGTTGAAATGACGACACCCATAGAGCCGTTAATTAAATGACGCCCTTCCTCCATGCGCTAATTATAAATATGATAGGAAAATTCTAAAAGAATTAGAAAAACTTCATATTAAGCCAATATTGAAGTCCACTTTGGGGCATCACATGGTGACATGAGATTTACTCAACATAGCGTCAATTTTGGCGTGTCTACAGGCATGCAAATTGAGAACGGAATAGGAAAAGCAATATACAATATACTTCATTCATTCCATAAATGGGAGGTGAAGGACACAGCATATTATAAGCATTCGGTGCGCCGGCGTTGTCGCTCGACAACCGTTTCATTGATTGCAGAGAAGAAATTACAGAGGAGAAATGAATGAATAGGTCGTGAGGGGGGGAGATGGGCTCATATCATCGCCCCTCCCCCCTCACTTACACAACAGCAGAAAAGGGAAACCAGAAGGGGATCATCAGGAAACAACCCACAGAACCCACCTTGACTTCGCCAGCAAAATAGAGTATCAGATTATCTCCCCCTCCGGCTACCCTCTACTTCAAGCAAGTAGACAGAAGAGGGTGGCGACAAGAATACACTCGGTGGAAGAACCCTACTTCTCTCCACGAGACTCCCTTTCTCTTCGGATGAACTGATTGGCTCTCAGGCTGTGCTTCAGGAATGTTCTCTCGAAATCTTATCTCTCCCTTGCAGCCTCCTATATATGTCTCTACCCTCCTTTACTTGGTCGAACCAACTGGGGTTTTATAGGAGGAAGCTTCCCCAGCATAAAGAATGTACGTCGGGGAGCATTCTCTTCCATCTGGCGCGCCGGGCAAGAGGACGCCGGAATAGAGGGCGCACCGAGATAGGGCGCGCTGGATAAATCTTGTTTACTTAACGTGGGTTAGACAGTGGGTCCCAGGCTGGTTCCGGGAGCCACCGTGACCATTCATCTCGCCATGGTATTGCAAAACCTTGGTGAGAAGTCTTGACGAAGCTCCTGGGTCGGCGTGCAACCTCCTTCGAAACCTCGTGCATCTTCAGTTTGAACACGCGGGTTTTCCACTAATGTGGCTTTCGGAACTGTGGGCCGTGCGGCCGACTCGGGTTGACCTGTGCTCAAAGCTTTCTTGGGAGGTGGAATACCAGCCAGAGTGCTTTTGCCTTGGCTAGACGATCATTGTTGTGTCCCTGTGGTTTTGATGATTGGCTTTAATGTGAGTTAATCTTTTGATGATTAGTTTTGGTGTGAGTTAATCACTGTGAGTCATCTTGCTGAAATGAGTCATCTTCCATATGTTCAGTTTCAGTCTGTTTATCAAAGCACTACATTGCTATTCTGTTAGTTTATCAGATCATAAAGCATTGTATATTTGATGTTCAGCCATGTTATCTGATGCATAAGCATTCATATGCACATTCATCAGTTGCTTCACTTTGCTTGTGGATTTCTGTTCAGGCTAAACATCCTTGCATCATCACAGTGAGCTTAGTGCAGCAAGTATGTGCATTGCCGTCAGTAGGCATGACAAGCCCACACACTGCATTGCATGCGAAACATCGAAGTATGTACATTGCATAGCATGCATCGTTCATCATCTGAAGTCTGTACACTGGCCAAGTCCATAAAGAGTCTTCTGTTGCATTTTATGTCTGTACAGCCGACCGTTCATTCAGCGTCTTTGCTTGTCTGTGTATTGCTTGCATTTAGACAAGTCTGTACATCAGACTGTTTCATCAGCAAGTCTATACATTGGGCTGTAGCTTGCTTGAAGTGAAGTCTACACATTGATTCACTTTTCATGCCTTCACTCAGAGTCTGTACAGCCATTCCTTGAGTCCAAGTCTGTACATCGCATTCAAAGATTTCCAAGTCTGTACAGCCAATGCACTCAATTGAAGTCTATACATTGGTCTTCATATTCGAAGTCTATACAGTGGTATTCAGCTAAAGTCTGTACATCAGACTTTCACTTAAAGTCTGTACATCACTGCTCTGTCAAAGTCTGTACATCGCAGCTGTGTTGAAGTCTGTACAGCCACTCTCTTATCAAAGTCCATACATCCTTCTGTTGGAATTCCAAGTCCATACATCGGACTGTTTGAGCCAGTATGTACAGCATTTCATTCACACCGGAAGTCTATACATTAGACTGTGGCAAAGTCTATTCATTCGTTTCCAGAAGTTCAAGTCCATACATTGATCGTTTGGGTAACAAAGTCTGTACAACGTGAACTTCGGTTCTTAAAGTCTACACATTCTCCCGTTCAAATCCTTCAAAGTCTATACATCAGTTTGATTGAGTAAGTCTGTACAGCATGCCTTGTTGTTCATAGCCTTTAAAGTCTGTACATCGGCTTCGCATCTGCAAGTCTGTACATTGGCTTCATATCATAAAGTCTGTACATTGGCTTCGCATCTGCAAGTCTGTACATCGGTTTGATATCATCAAGTCCCGTACATTGGCTTAAAGTCTCCAAGTCTGTACAGCCACATCTCAAAGGCTAAGTCTATACATCACTGTGGCTGCTCGAAGTGAAGCATAGTCTATACACTCCTCACCTTTCCCTACGTTTGGCCAAGTCTATACACTCATACCTTTTCTCTACGTTTTCTGGCCAAGTCTACACATCGTTTACCTGGCATTTGCTTCAAAGTCTAAACACTCGTTTCTAAGGCAAAGCCTATTCAATCGCATTCATAGGTCCTAAAGTCTGTACAACCCTTCCCTCAACAGGTCTATACACTCGGTGGCTTCATACACTTCACAGAAGTCCACACATTTTCCCTGTTATGATAATGCATTCTTCAGCAAGTATATACACTGAGTTCGCATGAAGTCTCACAAGTCTATACACTCTCCCATTGTACACACTTACTCACTTACTGTTTCTAAGTTTATACATTGTGTTACATTGCTTGAATTTCCTCAAGTCTATACACTGAGCTCGCATGAAGACTCAAAGTCTATACACTCACTCAGTGTTTACACTTGCTCATTTGCTGCTTATAAAGTCTATACACTGCATTTTACAGTATGAGTTATAAAGTCTATACACTGCATTTTATAGTATGAGTTATAAAGTCTATACACTGTCTTCAGTTGATTTTGTTAATCGACTGAACTCCTCATTTATCTTACAGGTGTCTGGCACGTGATCCAAGGAGCTGAGATGCTGACACGTGGCAGAGTCGATTGGGCGGGAGCTGTGGAGACCACACGCCCTAGCTGCTACTGCTGCTGATATAAATAGAAACCTTCATCTTCAGATGAAGTGTGATTGAAGTAGAAGGACTGAAGCAGAAAGCAGAAGAAGAAGAAGAAGCAGAAGAGTGAAGATAGAGAGTGAGAGCAGAGAAGAGAGAAAGAGAGCGCGAGTGAAGAAGAAAGAAGAAGAAGAAGCAGAAGAGTGAAGATAGAGAGTGAGAGCAGAGAAGAGAGAAAGAGAGCGTGAGTGAAGAAGAAAGAAGAAGAAGAAGCAAAAGAGTGAAGATAGAGAGTGAGAGTAGAGAAGAGAGAAAGAGAGCGCGAGTGAAGAAGAAAGAAGAAGAAGAAAGGAAGAGAGGAGAGAGCTCTATTGAAGATCAGTTCAGTCTGTTCGTGGATCAAATCCAGAACGACTATGCTCATTGAGAGCTACAATTTTTTTGTTTCATCTCCAGCTTTTGTTGCTGTGCTTTTTATGTTTTCTTATTTTTCCTTTTGATACTCTGGTTGCTATTGTTCTTCCGATCCTCTGGACTGAGGTCGGGTTCCTCTTGTGGACTCAGGAGAAGGGAGATCTGATCTCTGGTTCTGGGCTTATGGGTTGCAAGTCTAGGGGTCCCTCATGGTCTGGAGGAAGAGAGGTCCTCGACCTCTAGTTTTCTGGTGACTAGAAGTCACTGGTGGGTTCCCTCCTGGTCTGGAGGAAGAGAGACTTCAGTCTCTGGTTTCCATGTGGCTGGGAGTCACTTGGGGTGTCCCTCCGGTTGGGAGGAAGAGGGGAGGCTGTTCTCCTGGTCAAGCTGTGTGGCAGTAAGTGTTCGCAGACTGAGTCTGCTTGTTTCTAGCGTTGGCTAGTGAAGCCTCACTCCGGTTGGGAGTGAGGGGTGGATGTAGGTCTGGAGGACCGAACCACCTAAAAAATCTACTGTGCAGTGGTTTGTTTTGTGCGTTTGCTCCTTGCCTCCTACCTCCCATTCACAGGTTATGCATGCATGGTTAGTTGAGTTATCTTGGATTGTTTGTATTGTTCCTATCTGCAGTAACCTTGAGCATTATATTTTGCTAGGTGTGTTTGGGTTGCATAGTTCTGTCTGCATTTCTGGTTTGATCAGGTGGCTGCATTGTTGTAGTCCAACTGTTTGATCATGTGTTATCTTATCATCTCATCTTGCAGAGCTCATTAGCTTTTATTCCGCATATCTGAGCTTTAGAGTTTTAATTTGGGCATTATTTCTGAAGGGGATACATTCACCCCCCTCTGTATCTGGGCATAGCACCCTATCAATTGGTATCAGAGCGGTGTCTGCTTAGAAGGTCCAGTGACCTGTAGATCCGATCTTGCAGTCTTCGGTGCTAATTTATTTTTAGTGCATCAATATTCCTGTTGCATTAATCTGATTTGTTTTCAATGGCTCATCCACCCGTCTTTAGTGGTTTTTATTTCAGTCAGTGGCAAAGTGCTTTACGTGCTTATGTTAAATCTGTTGATCCAGATCTGTGGAAATTAATTTCACAAGGTCCTCACACATTACCAACGAAAGTATCCAAATGGACCGACAGACACAGATCAAAGGATGGAGAAAATCAGAAAGCCTTTAATCTGATGAAAGCAGCTACTGACAGCGCCTTATGGTCTTGCCTTCATGATTGCAGGTCTGCTAAAGACATTCTGGATATACTGAAGCGAACTCAGATAAGAAATGAGGACAACTGCATGATGGCTGACAGAAATAATCAAGGCAGCAGTCAAGATGAAGATGATGATGATGATGAGGTAAATCCCTTTGAAAACTATACTTTAGATGATTGGGAAAATGCATATTCTGAGCTACTGGAATCTCATGAACTGTTAAGAAAATAGTATAAAAAATTGAAGAAGGGTACTCGGTTAGTTAGTTCAAGTTCTCCTTGTAGAAATTGTGCTGAACTGAAAAATGTTCTTTATGCTAGTATGTCTGATACTCAAATGCGGAAGAAATAAATTTCATTGCTAAAAATTGAAAATCAAGATCATGTAAAAGAAATCTCAGAACTTGAAAAGAAGCTTAGCCTAGCTAGTCATGATTCTGTTCAGAGCAAGGATTTGCTGAAAGAATTTGAATGTGTTAAATCTGATTTAAACAAGCTGAAAAATGAGAATGACTCTCTCAGAAAGTTTTCCAAAGAAAATGAAGAACAATTAGAGAAACTTAAACGAGAGAATGATTTGCTGATTGAAAAACTTAATGCCATAAAGTCTGTAAACATAGAATTACAGAAAGATCTTGAAAAACAACAAAAAGATATGAAGGAAATTGAAAATTGAAGAAAGCAGAAGATCAGCTTCAAATAAATGAATTGGTTCAGAATGACAAGCTTAAGGAAGAAAATGAGAAGTTAAAAATGTTGAATTTCACTATCTCTAAGAGACTTCTAGCCTTAGAAAGAGGAAAAACTGTTTGCATTGAAGATTCTGATAAACTGAGCAATCTGGAAAATGAAATTGAGAAATATAAAACTGCTAACAAAGTTTTGAATGAAGCTATGAATTGCAGTGAGCAAGAGATTGCCAGTTATGAGTTACACATTTCCTCACTAGAAAATGAAATTCAAGATCTGAAAACATCTCTGTCAAAGTTTGTGAGTGGACAAGAGAATCTGGACAGGTTGTTAGGAGTTAAGGTCAATACTCAAAAGGAAGGGTTAGGCTACAATAATGTCAATAAAAAGGCTTTCAAAAACAAGCTAATGACATCTTTTATCAAAGCATCAGATGTAGCCACCACCTCAAAAAATAAACAACCAAATGTTCAGAAGAATCAGAAACAAACTGGAAAAATGGAAAAGGTCAGTCATGTGAAGAAAGGAGTGAATCACATTGAAAAAATGCATGTTGTACATCACTCGAACTTTCCTGCCACCAAGAAAAAGACTGATTTTAAATATGTTGAGAAAGTTCAATCTGTGCTTGACATGAATACACATACACATGCACATAAAAACAAGAATTCATGTCATTACTGTGGTAGGGTTGGCCACATTATGGATAATTGCTTCATTCTGAAACAAAACAACAAAAAGCATGCTAGGAATCATGTCTCTGCTCAGAACAAAAAGAAAACTGAATGCTATCACTGTGGCAAATTAGGCCACAGGGCCTCTGAATACTGGTCAGGTTCTTATAGAAGAAATCCTCTCAATTGCTCTCACTATGGAAAGCATGGCCACATAGTCAAAGACTGTTAGCATGCTCAAGGGAAAATTTTCATCTCTGACAGGTTTAAATTCCCTACAAGTACAAATGCTCTCAGAAAGAACAAACTTATTTTCAAAAAGAAAAACTTTGAATGTTTTGATTATGGAAAACAGTTTGGTCATGCAAATAACAGAAATTTCCATGCTAATGCACATAAAATTCATGTTCATAATGACGTGCATAAAAAGAACCTAAATTCTCTTTTTTCATGCTATAACTGTGGAAAGCCAGGTCACAGGGTTGCAACCTGTTGGCTGGCAGGATATCAAAACCAAACTGGTTTTGGCAAACAGAATGCTTATTCTGTTAACAAAAATCCTCATGCATATGCACATAGAATTCATGCTAACAAGAATGCATAAATCAGATCTGAAAACTGCTGCTCCTTGCCATCAAGTTAAAAATGTGCTAAGAAAACCTGCTAGAAGTGATACTGTCATGTCAGGACCCAAGACTTCTTGGGTACCTGTTTGTGCAAAATAACTTTACTTTGCAGGTGGGCCTTGGAATGGAATAAAAAGGGGTATTAATCCAAGGCACTCAAGAATGAAAACCCCTTCTGAACTTTTCAGGTAAATTCTCTGTATTTCCTATTTTTGAAACTCATTGCATATGTGGTTTGATGTGTTCTTGCATATCTGTCATCTTTTGAACACTATGAGCATTCGTGTCCCTTAATGCTCATATGAATTGGCTGTTTAGATATTGAAATGAGAATAAACTTGCAATTTCTGAAAATCTGAACTGCATATGTATGTTGTTTGAAATCTGACTATTACATTCTGAAAAATCTGATAAGCTGAAATTTGATCCATGCATGCTGCCCATGTTGAATTATCATGATTGACCTCAATAGTATATCAAATGGTAAGCTACCAAAAGGCAAGGAAATCTGTCTGGAGGTTCTTACTATGTGAGAAGTGATCTTTTAGACCAAGTGCTCCGCCTAGTACGATGGGTCACTTTGCTGGATAGGACAGTCTGAATGTGCACAAATCACAATATCATTTGGAATCATATGTTCAATTTTCAGTGTAAACATTGCATGTTTTCAGGGGGTGTAAATGGCATATCTTTGCATAGCATTCAATGTTGAGTCTTTGCATGTCCTTGCATACATATAGTGCATTGCATATCCTTATATTAAAAAATGCCAAAAAGATTATCTTAATGCATATTGTCAGGGGGAGTCAATGCATTGCATATAGGTTGTCAAATGCATACTCTTGTGAGAATTCATTGCATACACTTTCTTATTGATTCTATTGACAAACCTTGATCACATTTTGAAAATACTGGGCTTCAAAATCTCTCTTATCAATTGGTATCATTTGATTTCAGAATTCTATCAGTCTTTCATGAAGATTTCAATAGGCTATCTCAATCATAAATCTGTAAACTCTTGAACTAGAAATCTTATATTATACATTTTTATGAATGTCTGAAATAACTCATGTGGTTTAGTTTTAATGTTCATGGAGTTTGACTTTAAAATCTCTTAAAAATATCTGAAGCATATTTAATAAACCTTAACCATCTATTTCATGCTGTGTCTTGTAAAATCTTCTGAAATCTGCATTATTGAATTCATGGCTTTAATTGGTTAAGTACATGAAATTATTATTGACTTGGAGCTAATGAATTAGTCTAAAATGTCTAAAGGGTAAAGTGTTGTCAGAGCAATGACTTTGGTCACTGAGAAACCATGTCCAAAGGACTGTGTCATGAGGTGCCTTAGTTAACTCTGCAAAATAAAATTCATTGAAAATCAGGCAGAGCAATGGCATGCACACTGAGAAATATAACTCACTCATCCAGAAATGATTTGAGTGTGTCAGGATGTGTAAATGCTACCTCTGTTCACATAAAGCATGACAGTTAGTCACACTAAGTGCTTAGGGATATTGGCCTCTAATCAAGGTATATCCTCTAGTTACAAGGTGTGCACTGAACTAGAGTGCTCGTAAAATTTGTAGCATGAAAAATTGTTGAACGTATCTCAATATCTGAATATTGATGCTAAAATCAAATTGCTACAACCCTAGACAAAATCATATGACTTCATAATTGCTTGATCTCAATACTAGTGCATGTAATTCTGAAAGAAGTCAATAGATTTGATTGTGTAAGAGAAATGGAGATTAATCAAGATAAATATGAGGGCTTGGTTCATTTTTATTAAACCATGGTTTTAGATATCAATACAGAATTTTATTGATAAACTCTGCATACATCATGTTTAAACTATGCTGTTCAATAAAGCTCATTCATAAGCCCTTATAATGAAGACTTTGAAAACTTATGTTTTGGATTTATGAGATTGATATCTCTTTGAAAATCTGACTGAATTTCTTGTAAGTGGAGCTTCTTTGAAAATCTGCTACTTGACACTCTTCTACTCAATATCATTGATTCATTGACCTGAACCTCTCCTTGTTATCCATCTCATAAGATTCCACTTATTGAGGGGGAGCTTCCATGTCATATGCATCATGCTGCATAGAAACTCTTAAAGGGGGAGAATTGTGTTCTTGCATTCATATTTTTAGGGGGAGCTCTAGCATATTGGTATCTCCTTCTGCTTCTGCATTCATATTGATTATATCAAAGGGGGAGATCTTTGCCAAAGGGGGAGAATTTTATTCAATCACTGCATGCTGGTTTGCTTTAACTTCTCAAACTATTTTCTTTTTGATGAAGTCAAAGGGGGAGAATAGTTTGTGTCATCAGAATTACTCACAGTGTAGTGTTGCCATCATCAAAAAGGGGGAGATTGTTGTGTCCCTGTGGTTTTGATGATTGGCTTTGATGTGAGTTAATCTTTTGATGATTAGTTTTGGTGTGAGTTAACCACTGTGAGTCATCTTGCTGAAATGAGTCATCTTTCATATGTTCAGTTTAATCTGTTTATCAAAGCACTACATTGCTGTTCTGTTAGTTTATCAGATCATAAAGCATTGTATATTTGATGTGCAGCCATGTTATCTGATGCATAAAGCATTTATATGCACATTCATCAGTTGCTTCACTTTGCTTGTGGATTTCTGTTCAGGCTAAACATCCTTGCATCATCACAGTGAGCTTAGTGCAGTAAGTATGTACATCGCCTTCAGTAGGCATGACAAGCCCACACACTGCATTGCATGCGAAACTTCGAAGTATGTACATTGCATAGCATGCATCGTTCATCATCTAAAGTCTGTACACTGGCCAAGTCCATACAGAGTCTTCTGTTGCATTTCAAGTCTGTACAGCCGACCGTCTCATTCAGCGTCTTTGCAAGTCTGTGTATTGCTTGCATTTTGACAAGTCTGTACATCAGACTGTTTCATCAGCAAGTCTATACATTGAGCTATAGCTTGCTTGAAGTGAAGTCTACACATTGATTCACTGTTCATGCCTTCACTCAGAGTCTGTACAGCCATTCCTTGAGTCCAAGTCTGTACATCACATTCAAAGATTTCCAAGTCTGTACAACCAATGCACTCAATTGAAGTCTATACATTGGTCTTCATATTCGAAGTCTATACAGTGGTATTCAGCTAAAGTCTGTACATCGGACTTTCACTTAAAGTCTGTACATCACTACTTTGTCAAAGTCTGTACATCGCAGCTGTGTTGAAGTCTGTACAGCCACTCTCTTATCAAAGTCCATACATCCTTCTGTTGGAATTCCAAGTCCATACATCGGACTGTTTGAGAAAGTATGTATACAGCATTTCATTCACACCGGAAGTCTATACATTAGACTGTGGCAAAGTCTATTCATTCGGTTCCAGAAGTTCAAGTCCATACATTGATCGTTTGGGTAACAAAGTCTGTACAATGTGAACTTCGGTTCTTAAAGTCTACACATTCTCCCGTTCAAATCGTTCAAAGTATATACATCAGTTTGATTAAGTAAGTCTGTACAGCATGCCTTGTTGTTCACAGCCTTTAAAGTCTGTACATCGGCTTCGCATCTGCAAGTCTGTACATTGGCTTCATATCATAAAGTCTGTACATTGGCTTCGCATCTGCAAGTCTGTACATCGGTTTGATATCATCAAGTCTGTACATTGGCTTCAACTCTCCAAGTTTGTACAGCCACATCTCAAAGGCTAAGTCTATACATCATTGTGGCTGCTCGAAGTGAAGCATAGTCTATACACTCCTCACCTTTCCCTACGTTTGGCCAAGTCTATACACTCATACCTTTCCCTACGTTTTCTGGCCAAGTATACACATCGTTTACCTGGCGTTTGCTTCAAAGTCTAAACACTCGTTTCTAAGGCAAAGTCTATTCAATCGCCTTCATAGGTCCTAAAGTCTGTACAGCCCTTCCCTCAACAGGTCTATACACTCGGTGGCTTCATACACTTCACAGAAGTCCACACATTTCCCCTGTTATGATAATGCATTCTTCAGCAAGTATATACACTGAGTTCGCATGAAGTCGCACAAGTCTATACACTCTCCCATTGTACACACTTACTTACTTACTGTTTCTAAGTATATACATTGTGTTGCATTGCTTGAATTTCCTCAAGTCTATACACTGAGCTCGCATGAAGACTCAAAGTCTATACACTCACTCAGTGTTTACACTTGCTCATTTGCTACTTATAAAGTCTATACACTGCATTTTACAGTATGAGTTATAAAGTCTATACACTGCATTTTACAGTATGAGTTATAAAGCCTATACACTGTCTTCAGTTGATTTTGTTAATCGACTGAACTCCTCATTTGTCTTGCAGGTGTCTGGCACGTGATCCAAGGAGCTGAGATGCTGACATGTGGCAGAGTCGATTGGGCGGGAGCTGTGGAGACCACACGCCCTAGCTGCTACTGCTACTGATATAAATAGAAACCTTCGTCTTCAGATGAAGTGTGATTGAAGTAGAAGGACTGAAGCAGAAAGCAGAAGAAGAAGAAGAAGAAGCAGAAGAGTGAAGATAGAGAGTGAGAGCAGAGAAGAGAGAAAGAGAGCGCGAGTGAAGAAGAAAGAAGAAGAAGAAGCAGAAGAGTGAAGATAGAGAGTGAGAGCAGAGAAGAGAGAAAGAGAGCGTGAGTGAGGAAGAAAGAAGAAGAAGAAGCAGAAGAGTGAAGATAGAGAGTGAGAGCAGAGAAGAGAGAAAGAGAGCGCGAGTGAAGAAGAAAGAAGAAGAAGAAAGGAAGAGAGGAGAGAGCTCTATTGAAGATCAGTTCAGTCTGTTCGTGGATCAAATCCAGAACGACTATGCTCATTGAGAGCTACATTTTTTGTGTTTCATCTCCAGCTTTTGTTGCTGTGCTTTTTATGTTTTCTTATTTTTCCTTTTGATACTTTGGTTGCTATTGTTCTTCCGATCCTCTGGACTGAGGTCGGGTTCCTCCTGTGGACTCAGGAGAAGGGAGATCTGATCTCCGGTTCTGGGCTTGTGGGTTCCAAGTCCAGGGGTTCCTCCTGGTCTAGAGGAAGAGAGGTCCTCGACCTCTGGTTTGCTGGTGACTGGAAGTCACTGGTGGGTTCCCTCCTGGTCTGGAGGAAGAGAGACTTCGGTCTCTGGTTTCCAAGTGGCTGGGAGTCACTTGGGGTGTCCCTCCGGTTGGGAGGAAGAGGGGAGGCTATTCCCCTGGTCAAGCTGTGTGGTAGCAAGTGTTCGCAGACTGAGTCTGCTTGTTTCTAGCGTTGGCTAGTGAAGCCTCACTCCGGTTGGGAGTGAGGGGTGGATGTAGGTCTGGAGGACCGAACCACCTAAAAAATCTACTGTGCAGTGGTTTTTTTTGTGTGTTTGCTCCTTGCCTCCTACCTCCCATTCACAGGTTATGCATGCATGGTTAGTTGAGTTATCTTGGATTTTTTGCATTGTTCCTATCTGCAGTAACCTTGAGCATTATATTTTTCTAGGTGTGTTTGGGTTGCATAGTTCTGTCTGCATTTCTGGTTGATCAGGTGGCTGCATTGTTGCAGTCAAACTATTTGATCATGTGTTATCTTATCATCTCATCTTGCAGAGCTCATTAGTTTTTATTCCGCATATCTGAGCTTTAGAGTTTTAATTTGGGCATTATTTCTGAAGGGGATACATTCACCCCCCTCTGTATCCGGGCATAGCACCCTATCAATCATTTGGTCACTAACGGACCCCATATGCTGAGAAGCCGTACCCATGCCGGGTCATCAGGATCTTCTACCGATAGAGCCTTCGGTCCCCTATTCTGCAGGGCCAAGGGCGTTCTTTCACCTCAAGAGGATCTTTCATTCAGGTGGCGGGCCACCGGGTACATTATCGTCCTTGGTCGGATGATGGATATGTTCTCATCCTTGGTCAGATGACAGATACATTCTCATCCTTGGTCGGACGATGGGTACATCCTTGTCCTTGGTCGGACGACGGATGGATGCTCATCCTCGGTCCGACGACGGGGACATCCTTGTCCTTGGTCGGACGATGGATGCATGTTCGTCCTTGGTCAGACGATGGGTATCGTATACGCGGTACGACTGAGTCGATACCAGTTCGTTGGGCAGTCCTGACGATGCTGTCGGCTTGTGGTGTATTCTTCCCGATCCTCCTGAGGTGAAGTCCCCGGCGTTCATACTGGGTGACCTGAGGCTCTGGCAACATGAGAAGGCTTCAGTATATTGATCCCTTTTGGCCTCTGTGCTTCAGTAGGCCGCATCATCTGTCTTTGAGGCTTGATCGCCGTTAGATATATTTTTAGTGCCCACAAATGCCCCCCAGCCGTGGGTGTTGCGAGCGAGGCATGAGGGGAGCAGGACCCGCGGATGAGCTCCGTCTAGACAGATTTCCCGTCTTGATGACAGAAGCTTGGAATGGGCCCTTAATCTGGCGCGGTGCTTAATCCGATGCGGTCGAAGCTGAAGGTTAATTTGGCACGCCCTTTGCTTTGGGTGTTAACATGGCGTGGGGTTTAATCCGCTGCGCCCTGGGGTTGGAGGCCTGATACGGCGAGCCCTTGACCGGTACACCTTCTTGCGTAGGGGGTTAATTCGGCGCGCTAATTAGCGCGTCGGATTAGAAGGGGGAGGCTTCCTTATATAAACCTCTTCCTCTTTTTTTTTTCTTCACACTTCTTCATTCGCAACAGCTCTTTCTCTCTCTTCATTCCCTTCCTCCCCTCGGCGCCGAGCGAGTTGAGAGGGCACTCCTTGAGCGGGTAAGAGACTATTGCTATTTAGGGATTTGAATCCCAACTTTCGGACCCCGAGAGGCTCCTAGTAGGGCTTGCCCCTGGAGCTACTCCCCCGGATGTTCCGTTTTGCCTTGGTGTAATATCGATGGCTACTTTTAGAGACCGTTCCCTTAGTGGACGTGTTCCCACTTTTTTTCTGGCAATCTCCCGAGCTGGGGAGACTCTGCCGAAATTTTGTCAGAAATCTTATCTTGATCAACTGCTTTCTGACCTTGTTAATTCTTTGATGTGCCTTTTACAGATAGAATGGCATCTGGCTCTTCTTCTTCTTCTGCTTCCCGTGCCGTGGTGACGTGGGAGAATGTTCACTCCCTAGATCGGGGGCATGATCAGCTTACCGTGGTCGCAGAATTTCAGACTCGGAGACCGACACGGTAGACACTAGCCGCCTCCTCATCATCAGGGGTGATTCTTTTCAGTATGATCGAGAAGATGCCATCAGGAGGGATCACCCCAAAGATAAGCATTTGATGTCCCTTCTCAGGTGCTTCAATCTTCAAGGGAAGAGAGATTTGTTCCTCATCCGTAAAGCCGAACAAGCATTGCTAGTCGTAAGGGATAGCTTGACGGACTGTGTGGTGCGGGGAAGGCCTATCTACCTCCCTGGGGAAGTCCAAAAATGGAGCGCTGTGCTTGGACTGTAGGATCTGGCTCCAGAAGACGGGCTTTTGACCAGAGGCCTTGAATTTGTGCCTACTCCGTGGAATGATACCACAGGCCATGTTGACCGGGAGAAGCCAATCTTTGGCTTGTTTCTTGCCCCGTTGAAATGAGGGTATAGGGAAGAACCCTTCTTGTTGGACTGCCTGGCGGTCCGTTTCAAACATCAGATGTTTGTGGGGTGGTTCACCGAGCTAAGGGCCACCGACGCCCATGCATTCAGACCTGGAGCAGTGGAGTTTATAGATTATGTGCTGCAACACTATGCTCCCATCTTGACTAGGGCTGGCATATATCACAGCGTGTACGCCTCGAGGTACCGCTACCCCATATCCAGAGGCCTGTGCTGCGGCATGATTGAAGTATTCTGCTCTGAGTATAATAGTTTCGATACTTTGGAGGGAAAGACTTCTTTGGATCTCTGGAGCCTTTCGCAGCTCAGCGGCTTGCCAAGCGACGAAGAACCGTACGAGGAATTTTGCTGGCCAGACTGGCTGAAAGACCAGACCGATGGAGAGGGTCGATACTTGGAAGGTTATGCTTATCACTACCTGATGAAAGTGTATTGTACACTTTGCCGCTCGTCGTACGACACGAGGAGGGCCCGAAAGCCTGGAGAGAAGAGGCGCGTGCGGATGGACACTTGGCTCCAGCATTTCTTCAGTGGGAAGCAGAAGTACGAGGACTTCCCCACAGTAGCGCTGACTGCTTTTAAGCGAAAGAAAAGGGTCCGACACAGGCCGACGTCTCATGCACTTCGAAGGGAGGGCAACGGGAAGACCCGAACCCTACTGGCGTTGATGCAGCCACGCACTATGCTGCATATTTGACATACTGGATTTGTTCTTTCGCTCTCTCGCAGGGCGACGAGAGTGTAATTAGAGCGGAGGCCATCTATCCCGCCTGTCTGATGGCTTGGGGCACGAAGTTGTCCCTTTGCCCGGTGGCTTTATGCCTTATCTTCAAAATGTCGGGAGACTTGCACAAGTCGCGTCTCCCCAGGAATTTGCGGACGGTCAGTCCATTACATTTTTTCAATGCTTGGGCCAGCACCCTGTTCCCGGAGGCTGCTCCTCGGGTGCTGCAATTGGCTCGCCTTATTCTGAGGATGATAGAATTCGTGAGTGTTGAACCAACATCAGTAGCGGAACAGCTCTTCGCCATTTGGGGCAAGCTGACCCGTGTTCCCATGGATTCACCTAGGGTTCTTCATTTCTAGAGCTTGGCTGCCCATTCAAGCCTGTTGGTGAACAGGATAAGGCAGTGTCGTCATTTCGAGATGAAAGAATATATTCATTCAATCTCTGGTGCCAAGTGCACGAGGCCCATTCTGGAGCAGGAGCTGGTTGATTGGGCGCTCGCTATCAGACCAAGCGTCCTTGTTTTCCAGAAGAGTAGCATTTTATGGCTGGAGCCATACTATCCATTCCGATTTAGTCAGAATTTTGGCTATGATCAGCACATTCCTCATTCCTCTTCGCAATTTGCATTGCCAAACAGGCATAGAACCGGCCAAGTATCCAATGACGATGCCCGGATATGGTGGGATTACTTCCACCGCCGAGAGAATGTTTCATTCAGGGTGCCAACCCCTACTCGTTTCCCCCGCGTCACCCCTGAATATATCAAGTGGTGGAACACACAAAACGGATTTTACAGGAGCTCCCGTTGAGACAGCTAGGCCATCACGGAGCATAGATTTTTGGACTCCCAATCGGAACTAGTCCTTGACATTGAACCCTCTTATTTGAAGAAGCTAAAGTCTTGGACCAATGCAGAGGTGAGGGCTTATATGGAAGCCTGGAAGACTGCGAAGAATCGTTCATCTAAAGCCGATCCGAAGCTACCTGCAACTGGCATGAATGACTATGTGAAGACGCTTCAGGGATTGTGCCGTGTGAGCAACGAATGGGTGGCTCTTCAGCAACTCCCTCTGCCGGTGAAGGAGCCTATCTCATCCGTGGCTGATTGGCATCCCGAGACTAAAAGACTACATCCTTATCGGACCTTCATCCGATGGGAAGATATGCGGGATGCCTTATATGGCAATACCACTTGGTTGTTCGCCCTGCTCCGTTCCCATGGGCTTTCAGTGGGTGGCCCATGTGAAGCTATTCTAGATTAGCCCCTCATTATCTCCTTCAACTATGTTGACGGATAGGGACTGGATCACTTGAGCTTATATTATCATTTGTCTTCTCGCGGCCACATAGACTTGGTGTAGATGGCCAAGCGGAGCGAGAAGATAGGAGACGTGTGTTGGCTCCTTTGCGAGGCAGCTTTGAGAGACAAAGTGACATCGCTATTCTATTGGCCTCTTTTCCCCTTTTATACGGGGCCAGTAAGTATCTTCCATTTCTTCATTTCGGCCCTTCGACCGGCTTCTTTTCTTTGTTGCAGTACATATCATTCTCACCTTTGTGCGTATGCAGTCCGACTCACTTTGGAGGAGACTCGACACTTCAGGGAGCTAATAATAAAGGCTCAGAAGCCGACACATTTCGGGATTCCCGAGCCAGCCCCGACCACGACACCATTTCCTCCTGGTGACTCGCGAAAGCGAACCAGATCCCAGTTGAGAGAGGCCGTTGGCAAAGCTAAAGAGGTCGTGACCTGGGTGACAAGGGCACGTCGGAGGAAGGTTATAGAACATGCACCAGCAATCATCCTTCCTCCAGTTGTATCTTTCGAATAATTCAAGGCTTCTCATCTGCAGGGGCCTGAAGTAGAAGGTAGGCTCTTTATTCTTCCATGGTTTATTTGCTTATTCTGGCCGCCTTGGCTAATTCTTCTTTACAGTTGCCGGCACAGTTGATGCGATCGTCAGACTGGAGGCAGCAACAGACGTTGTGACTGGAGAAAGGGCAGGGGAAGTCTCCATAGCTCTCGTAGAGAGAGATCTACCTTCCCCAACGCCCAGGTAGGAAATGGAAGGTAGTTTGCAATTTGTTCATGGGGCTTCCACGAAGCATCTTGTCTTCAGTTGGCTTGACTGCTTCTTGCTTCAAATTTCAGTTGAAATACAACCGACATTACTCCCTGAAGCCGGGGCTGTGGGGGGAGCTGCTACTGGGGAGCAAGCCATTTCAGGGGGTGAGCCTACCCCCGAGATTCATTCAACCGATGCTCCCAGTGTAGAGCCGACCGAGGAAGTCCTTGCCGAGGGTGACGTCCCTATTGACAAGACATCCGCTCCGATGGTGGAATGCTAGGAATGGGCAGAGGACTCCTCCTCTTTCGAACAGGTTGATTATGGTGGCGACTCTAGTGACGAGGAGTTTCCACCTGTTGATAAAGAGACTGAGGATGCCGGGGCGTCATCGGCCTATGAAAGTGATTACACAACCTTCAGCCCACCCCGGTTGGCATGGAGTGGCCCTGGGCCGTCCGGCTTACTTGTAGGTGAAGGGGTCGGAGCCACTGAGGCCGCCCTTGGAGATTTGAGCTTAGTGTTGGTTGAGGTGCAAAGTCCTCTACCATTTTCACTTTATCGCTCTTCCCTTCTTTTTATGTCAGCTGCCTGATATATATATTTATGGTGTAGACTGAGGTGGCACTTCGAACCATAACGGTGCAGATACCCCTCCCGGCTTTAAGCGCAGGTCAACCAACATTCCCGCCAGTCTTGCGGCCTATCGCTCTGCGATATCCCGAAGATTATGCTGCAGCAGCAGGTCTGGAGGGGCCTGGGGCAGTTGCGGGGGTTGATGCATTGGCAGCAGTCGCAGAGCCTCAACCACTTGATGCTGACAAAGCGTCGTCCCCGGAGAAAAGTAGCCCTCCCAAGATAGAAGTGGGAGAGATTGTTAAAGGAGAGGCCAGGGCTTCCAAGGACTTGGCTCTTGTTACTGAAGCTACCCCTGTGGAGGTCAGCCATACTGAGTGCGAGGATCAAGTGTCCTCGGCTATTGATGCTTCCGGTGCAGCTTCACCCTGAGAGGTTGGAAGGGAGCTTACTATCGTCGAGACTTTGCCCGTTATGTTAGCTGCTGGAGTTGGTTCCAGTGTATGTCTCGTGTAAATCATGACGTCGTCATCTTCTAAGATGAGCGATGATATCTGGGCTGCCTTGGATAGCAGGGTGGATTTCCAGCTTCCCGAGACGTCACCACTTGGTCTGCAATCATCAAACGACCTAATGTGGCAGTTCTTGGGAACCCTTCAGCAGAGTATAGCAGCCAGCCGGGATTTAACTTATGTACAGCTGAGGGGCCTGGTGGAGCACCATTCCCGTTCACTGCTTGCTTTTGGCTACCCCATGGACGACTGGACGCCACGGGTAGTATTGCTATTAAAGTATGTGAATAGAAGGGAATTTCTTGGCCGATAAGTAGCTGATCAACTGACGGCCATAACACTGGAGCGAGCTGAATGCCGAACTGATCTTGCCTCTTTGAGAGGGACTGCGGAGTAGATGAGAGATGCAGCCAGCACTTCTTCGTAGCGCCGAACTTTCCTTACAGCTCGAATAGCAAAACTGCGTGCTGAACTTTCCAGGGCTGAGGCCGAGCTTCAAGAGACTGAGCGTCTGGAAGTCCAGAACGTGGAAGAAGCCGAATTAGCCGAAGGACATGCCACTTCTCTTGAAGAGAAGCTATCACAACTGGAAGCTGCCAGGTCTCGACTGTAGGAGCTGACCCGCCACCCTTCCTTGGGTATCCTGGAGTTGGAGGATATCTTCTGACGTCCACTACAATAGCCCCTTTTGTCGATTCCCCCTTTTTGTAGATCTTTATGTATCTCGGGGAATGCCTCGAGTAATCATGTATTTTGCGACCTTATAGCAATGAAATATCTTTATTTGCCGCTAAATCGTGATTACATTTTCTTATTATATTTTTTTCCCTAGCCAGTTAGCTTAGTCTGAATATGTAAGTTAGTAAGGCAGGAGAGCGCTTATGCCTTCAGCAAAGGGGTGAGGTGTTCGCTCCACTCCGGCGTAACTATTCTTGGGGCCAAAACATGGCTAATGTAGGCCAAAAGTTTGAAGGACGGGCGTGTAGAGGCCTCCTAGGACCAAAGAATAAGGTCAGAATACCTGTCAACAGGATTCGTCGATGGTGACGGAGACTGAGGGTAGGGTTTATTCATCGACATGGGTTAAATGCCGAGGTAATGGAGGCTTGTTGGTTAACGAGGACGAAAGGTCTAGGTTAGGGGAAATGTTGACCGATCCTGCCGATGGTGACAAGGGTAAAGTGGTGGGTTTGGTCATCGACATTGGCTGAATGCCGAGGCAAAGAAGTTTGTTTACTTAATAAAGACGAAAGGTCTGAGTTAGGGGAAAGGTTGATCGGTCCTGCCGATGGTGACAAGGGTCAATAGATGTGGACCGATCTTGCCGATGATGACAAGGGTCAAAGGGATGTTGACCGATCTTGCCGATGATGACAAGGGTCAAATGTTGGTCGACCGATCTTACCGATGATGACAAGGGTCGCAAGGAGGTTGACCAATCTTATCGATGATGACAAGGGTCAAAAGGATGTTGACCAATCTTGCCGATGATGATAATGGTCAAAAGTAGGTCGACTGATCTTGCCGATGATGACAAGGGTTGCAAGGAGGTTGACCGATCTTTCCGATGATGACAAGGGTCACAAGGAGGTTGACCGATCCTGTCGATGGTGACAAGGGTCAAAAGGATGTTGACCGATCTTGCCGATGATGACAAGGGTGAAAAGGAGGTTGACCGATCTTGCTGATGGTGACAAGGGTCGCAATGAGGTTGACCGATCTTGCCTATGGTGATAAGGGTCAAAAGGAGGTTGACCGATCTTGCCGATGGTGACAAGGGTCAAAAGTAGGTCGACCGATCTTGCTGATGATGACAAGGGTCGCAAGGAGGTTGACCGATCCTGCCGATGGTGACAAGGGCCAAAAGTAGGTCGACCGATCTTGCCGATGATGACAAGGGTCAAAAAGATGTTGACCGATCTTCCTGATGACGACAAGGGTCAAAAGGAGGTTGATCAATCTTGTCGATGGTGACAAGGGCCAATAGTAGGTCGACTGATCTTGTCGATGATGGCTAGGGTCGTAAGGAGGTTGACCGATCCTGCCGATTGTGACAAGGGTCAAAAGGATGTTGATCGATCTTGCCGATGGTGACAAGGGTCAAAAGTAGGTCGGCCGATCTTATCGATGATGACAAGGGTCGCAAGGAGGTTGACCGACCCTACCGATGGTGACAAGGGTCAAAAGAAGGTTGACCGATCTTGCCGATGGTGACAAGGGTCAAAAATAGGTTGACTGATCTTATCGATGATGACAAGGGTCGCAAGGAGGTTGATCGATCTTGCCGATGATGACAAGGGTCAAAAGTAGGTTGACCGATCTAGCCGATGATGACAAGGGTCGCAAGGAGGTTGACCGATCCTGTCGATGGTGATAAGGGCCAAAAGTGGGTCGACCGATCTTACCAATGATGACAAGGGTCGCAAGGAGGTCGACCGATCTTACCGATGATGATAAGGGTCGCAAGGAGCTTGACCGATCTTGCTGATGATGACAAGGGTCAAAAGTAGGTCGACCGATCTTGCCGATGATGACAAGGGTCAAAAGGAGGTTGACCGATCTTGCCGATGGTGACAACGGTGTAGACACCCATTTTTGGCCTATAAGTTGATCTATTTTCTTGTTCTCCCCGTTAATGCCCCAATTGGTCCTTCATTGGTGGACTTTCTGCCTCATTTATGAGGTAGTTCTCTTCATTTCTAGCCTTTGGAGTCAATTTTTGTGCCCCTGGATTCCAGCTAGAAGTCACCATTAAAGCACTCTGTACGCATAGCGCGTTCATAAGGAATCTCAGATTGAGCACATGTTTGAACGGTCACTATTTCTCGTATAAAAATTCATTCTGCGACTATGCTCTAGATGTTTTTTCTTCAAAGCCATGATTGGCCGACCGCTCAAACAGATGTTATTTCTTTCCAACCTTTGACCAGCCAAATCAGATCGCGCTATATCGTCATAGCGCGATATTAAAGAACGCGCCCTATCCTGCTAGCACGTTATCAGGCTGGAACCCAGTCCAAACCGGAATTCCCCTTTTCGATTTGGATCCTTATTTTGGTATGGTTCCAATCGTGTTTCGCCCAAAGGAAGGTTCCAAGTCTGATTAGGAGTCTTTTCCTCTCATTAATCGGCATGATTACCTCGATTTGGGCTGCCAAATCATTAGACTGGATCGGACTCGGACCTAGGGTTGTTCTTCAATCTCCTCCTATTAATTTGGCCCTTGGCCGTTGTTCTAAGGGGATGCAACTTTGAGATCTTGACCAGGATGAGGTTGCTCTTCGTTCCAGAACATCAATCCCTCGTCCCTCTACATCCAAGGGAGTATTTTAGGGCTAATTCTTGTTCTTCTTTGTTCTTTATTTTCACAGCTTCGTCCCTTTTTAATCCTCACATAGCATTGCATATTATTTTCAAAACAACTTATTTTCAAAACATACACATACACACACACATCAAACCTATTTTTGGCTCTTTCATAGGTGTTTCAAAACCACCAAACCCCCCAGATAATCGAGCCCTTCTTTTATATGATTTTGTTTAAGAATAGGGGTAGATTCTACACTAATCACGATCTAATGGGCCTTTTATTTGTTGTCTAAATTGTTTTGCAGGCACTGAAAGAAAGATACGTTAAGCCGTTGCACCTTGGCCAGCCTTGGAGCAAGGAAGGAACGAATGCCAACTCATCCCGCTCCCTGTTTGTTATCACGCCATACACTCCCAGGGCGATCTTAAGAAGGCGCTCGCCTGATATAGCGCGTTAATGCTTTGGCCAACTTTTGGCCCTCTTTGAATTTCTGAGGTATGTAACGTGCCCTTACATTGATTTTCATATCATTTGCCATGTTACTGGCTTCGGTGGCGATCATGGATCATTTTCATTAGTACATGTGACCCCCCCCCCTTTTATCATTATTTGGTTATATCAATTCATCACATATTTATCTCATCAATTTGGGGGTGGTTTAATTTCGGATCTACAAAGGGTCGCAAAGAAGTTGACCTATCTTGTGGCGCTGATGCTGTGTAAGTTCATGCCCAAGAGTCGGGCAGGGCACCTCTTGTTCCAACTTTCCAATCTTGAACCCATTCTTCCATACAAGAGGCGAATGCCCATTTTGTTCAACACTCCTTATATGCCACAATCCCTGGGCAACACGATGCTTCCCATTCCAACTTTCCAATTCCCTCACATTATTGCCCTTCGCCTTCAAAGGGAGTTGGCATTTTTTGATGAAGCATCGTCATGGGCTTTGATTTTATCCATTCGGCCGATTCGTTGTACACTTTCACGGCTATGGAGGGGCGGTTGTCCTGGTACTAGGGGGCCTTTCACTATCCTATCCACCTTCTTTTCAGCTCCACCCATATTCCCGTCTATCACCGATTCTTCGTGGGCCACTCCAGGGGTAAGGAGGAGGATCTTATCCTCTCGCCCTTCATGTTCTTTGCACCTCATGCATTCCATACATCCATCGCATCCATTGCATTGCATCCACAAGCATTTGCACTTCTTCTTTCCCGAGTTTCCGGACCCGTATCTCCCTTGCCCTCCGGAACCTCCGCATCCTCCATGTTTCCCATCTTATTCATCTTTGTCCTCGGGATCTCCTGGTCCCCTTACACTATCAGGGTATTGCACCCCCTCCAATCTGCTCTCAGGGCACCGTGCCCCTTTCCACCTTTTATGTCCGGATCCTCCAGATTTTTCTCTGCTTAGTGGGCATCGCGCCCTCTCCAGATTTCTCTCAGGCATCACGCCCACTCCCATCTCTTGCATACGGACTCCCCAGATTTTTCTCCTATTCTCCTAGGGCACCATGCTCCATGGTGTCCCATTCCCCCGGAACCTCCAGACTTCCCTCTTTGGGCATGGCGCCCCTCCACACCCTTAAGCTCGGGTCCCCTAGGCTTCTCATTGATTCTCCCTGGGCATCGCGCACCTTTCTGTCTTATTCTTTCAGAATTTTTGAATCTCCATTCCGGGGCATCGCGCCTCTCCTTAACTTCGCTCCCTCCGAATCTTTCTCTCCTCCCAGGGCATCGCGCCCTTTTCTATCTTCCTCCTCCAGAATCTCTAGGTTTCCTTCCAAGGCATCGCGCCCTTTTCTATCTTCTCCCCCCGGAACCTCTAGATCCTCCATCTTACTCTCTCTATCTTCTTCCGAGGCATCCCAACCCTTCTGATTCCATTCCTATGGAATCTCCGGACCCTCCATCTTTCCTCTGTTTCATCGTCCTGCTCCTCCGAGACATCACATCCTTTATCATCTTCTTCCTTTTCTATCATCTTTTTCCATATCTCTTCCCAGGGCATCGCGTCCCTCGATATTTTCTCCCTTCGGAGCCTCTGGATTCTCCTTCCCATCATGATTTTCCTCCTTCACCTCCGGACCCTCCGGATCCTCCCCTTTCCATCTACCAATTTCTCCTCGTAATTCGTTCTAATCATGGGTCCGTCCCAACTTCTTCCACATCCACTACTTTGGGCATCTGCCCATTCTCCCACTATTTCCGAGGCTTTAGTCCTAACTCCTCTTCTTGATTTTTCTCTCCTTCTGTAGACCATCTTTGTGATCAGGGTCTCCACACCTTAGTCAGGGAGTTCTAGCCCTTGCCTCTTTTCCTTTTATCCTTGTTCGTCTGAGTCAAGTCTGAACACCACTCTTTCTTGTTAAGCCATTTCAAACCTTGGCTTCCAATCCTTTTATCTGCCACTTAAGAAAAAATCTCATGTTCATCAAGATCGCCTCCAGCGGCTACTGCTTTTACAAGGTTCCAAGGTAACGTTTTGCATACGATCTGATTTCATCATTCTCTATGCACAGCTTTCAACATGAAGTGCTTCTTAACATGATCAAGAGTGTTATTCTAGATCTTTATCTTAGGCCTTTTTCATTAAGTCAATTTTAGAAAAAAGAAAGAGTATTTAGGCTTATTCTAAAGCACTTTGGTTAATAAGAACCCTGCGCTGGGAGTTCGACATTCTCTCCCTGCTTGTTAAGGGCAACCCTTAGCTGGGCACTACACACACTTCACGACGTCCTTAGCCGGCTCCTTTGGGTAAACACCGTTGCTGCTTTGGCTATGCCAGGAGTATACCTGAAAGTCTTTTCTCTTCTTTACTCGGTCGAGTGTAGGTGCAAGAAGTTGACGGATGAGATAACCAACCTAGGCAATCCCCAATACGAGAGAAGTCTCAAATAGGGGCAGTCTTGACCCAAACTAAATAAGCTTTCATGATATATCTAGCCAAAAAGGGCTATTATGAAAATCAAGCTGAATTTGATAAATGCAAAAAATTATGAATTATGGCATGTCAAGAGTGGCAAAGTCGCCGCAGGGAAAACCCTGGTCATATGCATGTCAAGAGTCTAAAAATCAAAGGCATAAAGCTCCGGCACAACGGACCGCCTCTTTGAGGGGTAGTATCTTGAAAGGATTTCGAGTCTCGATATCTCCCATTCTGCACAAAGCTTATCCCCAACTATTCTTCTCTTCTCTCTCCAAGACTGAGTATTTCTCAAGTATGGCCTTGGTATGGGCATCGCTAATCAAGTGTAGTCGGTTATAGGGCGCCACCCTTCAATGCACGCCCGGCTTCGGGCAGTTGTTAGCGAAAGGTGAATGAGTAAGGACCCCTAGCTAGTGGTTAAAAACACTCTCTGATGCTGCGTTAGCATGTATAAGCCAAAATTTCATAGAAATTTGAATATTTCCAAAATTTCCAAAAAACAAAGAATATTATCAAAATTTTCAAAAAAATGAATATTTCCAAAATTTCAAAAAAAAGAATATTTACAAAATTTCCAAAAAAAACAAAAAAAACTGAATATTTTCCAAAATCCAACACAAAAATTCAAGTATTTTCCAAAATCAACATAAAAATTCAAATATTTTTAAAAACTTATAAAAATTTACATATTTCAAAAATCTAAAAAAATTGTGATATATTTTCTGATGGTATTATTGTGGGGACATTCTTTTGCAAGGGGCACATAGAACCAAAAGAATAATCACAAGAAGTGCAAGAAGTATCAAAATATGTCTCATTCCACTATATATGTCAAAAGGGTACAAAATGAGAGTGGATGTACAACAACCTCTCTAGCTCTCCCCTCGACCCTCATGATCTCCCCCTCTATGCAAGCTCTCAGCCTCCTCCTGTCCTCTCTGAGAAGGCCTAGGGGGAGCCATCGATCCCCGAGAAGCCGAACTCCTGTCACAACGTGCTCTCCTCTCAGCATCTTCCCTCCTCTGATGTTCAGAGGAGGTAACTAGATAATCGATGCTCGAATAGGCACGGGAGTACCCCTCACGCTGAGCTCGCTCACGCCCCCGCCGATAGCGCTCCTCTGCCTCTTTCGCCCGTTGTTCGATAATCCCTAATCTAGTGCTCAGCTACACTCTCTCCAGCTCTCGCTCCACTCTCTCTCGCTCCCATCTCTCTTTCTCTCTCTCTCACTCTGTCTCGCTCCTCCCTCTCTCTCTGCCGCTCGCTCCTCTCCACCCAGAGGAGGAGGCGCAACTCCACCACGTCCCAAAGAAGCTCCTCTGTGTCCCGACAGCTCAGCTCTGCCTCTGCCGCCTGCAACTCCGCCTCCATCCTCCGTAACTCTTGCTCCTGCACCCGAAATCTTGTTTAATAACTGATATTAATAAAATTTGCAAGACTAGACTAAAAGAATAGATTGCTTACTCTCTCCTACAGGGAGGCCTCAGTTGCCTCCGCCTGAGCAACTGCACTGGCAAGCTGACTCTCTAGATCTGTGTGGTTACAGGCGGGCTGAGTTGAGGATGAAGCACCGTGTGAAGATCGAACTCTTTCTAGCTCCTCGAGCTGAAAAGAAAGCATTACCATTAATTAAAATTCAAATCCAAATCATTCTAAACTGCAAGAGAAAGTTATTACCAGCTCGTCTATGGTATGCTAGAGGTCCTCATGCTGTCGGATCGTGGAGTCGAGGAGCCCCTGTACCATTGCCAGTCTGCCCTCTGTGTCAAACTGTAATAGACACATGTTGATCACATATCAAGCAAAGTCTTTAAGATTGGAAAATGCTAATGAATTAAAAGTGTACTTGTCCACGTATGCTTTGGTAGATCTGGCTGCCATATGTCTGTGAGTAGGCCTGGAGGTAGGCATCGTCTGAGTCCGCTCCCGTAGGGACTGGTCGTCCGCGTCATTTCCAATCCGCAAGCTGCTCACGGGCACGTTGCCGCCAATCATCTGTCCCCTAGAGGCCTCAAAAATGTCACCCAGGTCATGGGTCCATCGCCTGGGTCGGGAACTCCACCACTGCCTGGTGGAGCCCCAGTGTCCTCATAATTAGTCTATAGTGTAGGGGCTCGACCAGGTTGAGGGTTATTGATTTGTTTTGTTAATTAGATTAGATTCCTATCCCGCCCCCTTTAAATATATACATGCATAAACATGTGAATCAAAGACAAGGGGATGAAAGGATGAAATACTAACCGTGATCGCCACCAAGGATTAACAACGCCGCAAGGATGAAGAAAGGAGTGCAACGGCGCCGTATACCTTGGAACTTAAAGACTTGATCGCGCTTGAAACCGGGTGCGGGGAACTTGTGGATTCAAACCTCCTCTCCTTCCAGTCGGCTAGAGGAAGAGGGCCTCACATTGTATTCATGCTCTCCTACAAAACAAAGATCAAACAAGGACAAAAAACCCATTAGAACATGCATGTGTAGTATCAATCCCGCAGTGATAAAATAGGGGTAGAAATTGAGGCCAAACTCACCGGGGGGAGATTTTTAACCCCTATGGAAGGGTGAAAATAATAGGTGGGTGTGTTGTGCATGCATGAGATTTGAAATCATGAGATTTGATTGAGAGAATAGAGAGAAAACGATGATGCAAAACGAAGAAAAACGCTTGTGTAGTAGAAAGTGCAGGAAACTGTGATGATTTATGATTTTGAGGAGACTAGAACTAAGAGTGTAGACCATGGAATCAAGCCCAGAAGGATAGAATAGAAAGCCAATACTTCCCTCTTCAAGATGGGGTCGAAGTTGTGAGTCGACGGTGCAGCATGGCTTCGCCCCACGTCCGAAAAGAGTCCCCCCGTCGCGACTGCGAACTGGGCAGTTTTTATAGAGTTTTGTAAGAAATCCTCATCTTCTTATCACGATTCCTGGAGATAGAGTCCAAGATAAATCGAGTTCTCTGGATCAAACTCGAGATAATACTAAGGACAAGAGATAGGAACAAACGGGGATCAATTCAGAGGAGGATTCTAGAAGATATGGCTCTTGGAAGGTAGCCCCGGAGCCTTATCTGCAGAGTTTGAGTTGAACTAGGATACTAAATCCCGATCTTGCAACCCCGATCCCGAGAGATATAGCCAATGAAAATTTGGAGTTCTTTGGACTGAATTCAAGGTAATACCAAGGGTTAGAAGTAGGAAAAAATGGGGATCAATTTGGATAAGAATTCAAGAAGTTATGGACTCTTCAAGAGGGCCACGACGCACAAAAATAGAGCAGAGTCCAGCACGAATTGGACTCTCTGGTACATGTAACGGTCTATCGTAGGACCGCCACATGATGTAACGGACTAGGGTAGGTCCGTCACACTCTGGAGGTCGAACGGGACAATTTCGGACAAGTTTGGATGTAACGGTCTACTGTAGGACCGTCACATGTGAAGTAACGCATCTATGTAGGGCCGTCACATTGAAGTAACGCATCTACAGTAGACCTTCACATTGATGAAGGCAGATTCCAGGCAGACTGCGCGCGACTTTGGAAATTGAAGCATATCTCTCAAACGGTGGAGAATTAGAAAAAGTTGTAAACAGAGAAATTGTAGATAACTGAGAGAGGAACAACTTTCATGAAAAAAGAAATTTGAGAAAATGATTGAAAGATGGAGAAAATGGGGCTGGAAGAGAGAGGAAAATTCTGGAATGTAGGTGAACAACATAGCCTGCTGGAAAAATGTGAATAACTCACAATCGGAGCAGAACCGGCCAACAGTGTAGAAGAAGAAATTGTAGATCTTTGAAAGAGGAACAACTTTGATGAAAACAACTCTTTGAAAAGAGGACAAGAATAGGGTGAAAAAGAACCACTTTTAGGACTGCACAGTGAGAGAGAGCCGATTACTTGAGGTGAGCTGGCCTAAATGGGCCGAAAGTCGATTTGGAAGCCGAATTTGACAAGATAAGCTCCGGGGCTATAAGAAATCATGATCTCCAAGACTCAAAGGATATGAAATGGTAAAAATGGGCTTGAAATCCATCCGAGAAAGCTCCAAAACAATGGCTAATTCGGGACATCAAAAATGGTGAATAAGAGAAATGACATAACTTGTGGGCTAAAACGGGTGTCAACAGATGCCCCTCCTTGATGTTCGCTTTGCAAGGGAACGAACAAAAGCGACGCGGAGGTGAAATGGAAAGGAGATGGAGCGAAAGTGATAGCGACGTGAAATGGAGATGAAGCGGAGATGAAGCGGAGAGAACTGAAAAGCGGGCATCAAGGCAAAAAGACACCCGTCATAACCAACAAGCGATAGGAATTTTCCCGAAAATGCCGAGCTAACCACAAGGAATGATTGACAAGGATGAGACATGTCTAGAGAACTAAACTAAGGAAATATGACCAGCCTCATCGGGGACACAATCCACGGACAATGAGTGGGTCGGAAGGAACACAGCATAAGAGCTGGAAAAGAAGAGATAAGAAAACTGAGATAAAATCCAGACAGGAATCACGCTGGCCAAACAGACCAAGCGGCAAGATCAGAGAAATCATTTGAATTCAGAGTGGAATGAAGGATCTCTTATCCAAGAGAACTGAGGTGCAATCAACCATTGCTGAGGAGAAACCTTGAACGGATCACGAGACATGAGTGCTCAAAATGACATGATGCATGCTGGGCTAAAATAAAGAAATAATTAAAACGAATGCAAAGAAAGATAAAATAGAAAGTACTCAAGGATAATATTGCTAGAATGAGCCAAGACGGGGTCAAGAGTCTTCTTGCAACCACGGCGTGCGAGACAGAGTCTATCGTCCCCCACCCGACTCAACCGAGCGGCCTATCCAACGATTAACCGTATGCTCCTAGATCATCATCGTTTTTGTTAAAGGGGAACATCAGATCGCAGAACACACGGGCAACCAACCGGTCCTTGAGAGGTTATAATAATGTAGATACCATATAGTAATGCAACAATGAGAAGGATAGAGAGCCATACCTGACTTACCTGCCAAGAGACATGGCATCTTTTTGAGAATTTTTGATTTCTACTTTTTATGGATTTTCATCATAAGACAACAACCACATGCCATGACATGATGTGAACATGAACGAATATAAACAAGCATGACATGAACACAACATAATAAGAGAAATATGAACGAAACATGGCACAACATAACATAACGAAGATGGATGAAACATAACACACAAACAAATGGCAAGCATGCATGCGACTAAAGGCACGGTGGGACAAGAAAATACGCACACGGTGGAATGGCACACACGGTGGTATAAGGACATGGTGGGATAAAGACACGTGGGATGACAATACCACGGAGGACAAAGACACGAGTGATGAATGACACGGCAGGATAGGGACACGTGTGACGAATGACACGACGGGACAAAAGACATGGAGGACCATAGACATGATAAAGATAACAAACATATTCTTCAATCAAAGCCCAAGATCAGATGAAGCGGAACCGCCAGGTTCAAGATCATGAGATATTGCCCACTCATGGAGACATGATTAAGCAGATAAGCGAAAGCTGGGAAGTCCATGAGCGTCAGAAGAGATATTGAAGAGATGAGAACAGATCGAAGAATGTGAGCAGGAGACAGAGCAAATGATAGAGCAAGGAAAGCTTGAACCTACAACCTGCAGCCTGCACACTTAGCAAACAGATTACGTATCTGTCCTCAAGATAAAAATAAAAGGAATAGAAGAGAAGTATTTTTGTATTTCTGATTTTTTTTTGCCATATTCAAATTTTTGGGATTTTTTTGACATATTTGATTTTTTTTCAGAATTTTGAAATATTTGATTTTTTTGGAATTTTGACATATTTGTTTTTTGGAATTTTGATAATATTTCATTTTTTTTAGATTTTGATAATATTTCATTTTTTTGGATTTTGACAAAGCAATCTACAGCACCCAAAGATGGGCTCGAACTATTGGCTAGGGATCGCCGTCCCTCCCCTCTCATTAAAGACTTCCCTTGAGTAGGGCGTGCATGTGAGGGTGGTTTACCACAACCAACCGCCTCTAAAGAACGGTGCCCCTACTAAGGCCATACCCGGGATACAATCCATCCTAAGAGGGAGATAGAAGAAAATTGGAGACAAACTTTATGCAGGATGGGAGACATCATGATTTGAATTCCTTCCAGGGCACCACCCCTCAAAGAGATAGTCTGTTGCGCTGGGACTTTGTGTCTTTGATTTTGAGACCCATATTTATCAGGCACGCATGCGACCAGGCTCATGACGTCCCGCGGGGCTTCGCCACTCTTGCCATGCCTTTGATTTTCATAATTTTGCATATTCGTTCTTATTTTTGGTAGCCCTTATTGGCTAGATATTATATGAAAGCTCACTTTCGAGGGTCAAGACTGCCCCTATTTGAGACCTCTCTCGTATTAGGAAGCGCCTAGGTTGGTCATCTCATCCATCCATCTCTTGCCCCTACACTTGGCCGAGTAGAGAAGAGAAAACGCCTTCGTGCATACCCAAAGTATGGCCAAAGCAGCAACGGTGTTGCACTAGAGAGATTGGCTATGGCTTGCCGTGTGGTGTGTGAAAAACCCATACTCAAAAGGTCACCCTCAACGATCGGGGAATGAACTGGACTCCCAGCGCGGAGCTATCACCAGCCTAAGGATGCTGCAGAAGCGAACTCATTTTCAATGAACTAAGCAAATTTCTAAAAGCCACTTAACCATGTCGAGGAACTAACGTTATAAGCATGTGTAGGAGTAAATAAGTGATAATAATAGCATGTTCTTTGCACAAAATAAAGATACCTTGCAAATCCACGGAACGAAACTAGCATCCTGAAGCAATCGTGATCACCGAGCTTCGCACAGCACGAGCTTCATATTCCTTGCTTGACAGGACGAAAGAGAGAGGATAGCAAAGGATCAAAGATTCCTCTACATGGAGGAGCGGCAGACATTAAACTAGACGAATAAGGATAAAAAGGAAGAGAGACGAGGGCTAGAACTCCCTCGTTAAGGCACAGAGACCTTGATAACAAGGAACCAATTATAGAAGAACCAGATTAGCCAAGATCAAGGCGGACTAAAGCCTCGAAAACAGCAAGAGAAAGGGCGAAGACCCCGAACGGGTGAAGAGGAAAGAGTAGAAAGATGATAAGAAGAATCATCCGACGTGGTCGGAGAAGAGGGACGAGAATCATCCGACAGTGCCAGAGAAGGATAATGGCAGACACCCGCCAAGGTCGGGGAATAAGAAGAACCTGGAGATACCGGAGGGGAAGAATCAGTGGCAACACCTGGAAGTCTCGGGGAAGAATAATCAGGTGATGTCCCGAGATTAGGATGGAATGATGACATAGGCCAGGGCCTAGAATCGTGAGAGGAGGGAAAATCTGGAGGATCCGGGGAAAAAAGAGAGGAATGGGGACGCATGGACCTATGGAAGGAGGAGAAAATGATGGAGATAGGATCAGATGGAGGAAGATACACCACCCAAGGGTGAGAACTGAGTAGAAGGAAGGATGAATGAAAAGAAAAGGAGGAAGAGGTGGACCCCTGATTGCACAACTGATAGCCATTGAGTTTACGTCGCCGCCTCTTCTTGGCAGGAATTTCTTGAAAATGGACCCACCTGGTGCGGGCTTGGACCTTCGGGCTTCTTAATCTGTAATACCTTCTCAAATAATAGGCCCACCTAGCAGATGACCTGGCCCGACTGTGAACATGCAACTTCATCGGTGCGGTTGCCCCTAGACACCCGGTGCTAGCAATATGCGAACACTCTTGAGCGAGTAACCCTTCAGAGTGATGAATATCACAAACCCACGGGGTTTTGTCTCTCGGCACTAGAAGCATGAGATTCGGTAACTCCACTCTGAACTCAGTCTTGAAGCATAACTCCCTTGATAGAAGAGACAGGTGAAGCTGGGGGAGAGTAATACACAGCGTTGACATGGCCGGTTTGCTAATAAACCGAGGAAGATTACATAACATGTGCAGAATATCCTTGGAAAGTGTAGAAGATACGGCCAATCGCCCCTTGAACATGGAACCCATAATCTGCTTGGTGGCCATATGTGTTAGCACAACGAGGGTAGAGAACCCTTCTTGGCCTGTCATCTGAACAGCAAAAGAGCGAGGAGAAATAATAGCATCAACGGTGAACTCTCCGGCGAGCAAAGAGATTGCCACCGACCTCGCTCGGGAAGGAACTGGCATCAACTCAAGGGAACTCTTCTTAGCAACTGTCATCTTTGAAAGTAGAGGCGCATCATCCCCAAAATAACCAGGGACGAGGACACGAACCGGCATCCGACAGATAAAATCTTGAGTCTTGAAATGCATTGCCGGCACTGAATCATCCTGACTTGGCTTATTGTCTCCCTGGGGATTAGACCCGAGGGGCACCAAAGGAAGCGCACACCCGCTCCGTGGGGTGGTAGTGGTTGGAGAAGTAAAAGGAATATGTTTCGGTGGAACACGTGAAGGTTTGTAAGGCATGGAGGCTCCAACGGGAGTGGTGATGTAAAGTGAAGGCGCAGGCGATGTGGCGATGATAGGCTCGGGTGGCGACAAAGGCGAAGGTGAAGGCGAGGCTGAGGGTAGAGGTAAAGGAAAAGGTGTGGCTTGCTCAGGCTCAGGCAAAGGTGATGGCAGAGATGGAGGCGAGGGTGGAGATGGTGGAGGCGATGGAGAGGATGGTGGTGGAGATAGAGATGATGGTGATGGGGGTAGTGGACATGGAGGTGGAGAGGGTGAAGAGGGAGGTTGTGGTGTCCACCGTCGACGTGTCGACATAACGCGTCGAGCGGTGTTAGGGATAGAAGTAGTGGTAGTGGCGGTGGGAGAAGAAGGGGAGGCACTAGCATGAGCAGAGGCTTGGGTTTGTGGCGGCAATGGAGCCGGGGTAAGAGACGACGGAGTAGGTGACGGAGCGAGTGCAGCACTAGACGAGGAATCACAGGGGTGCCCCTGGCCTTGAATTAACGGAGACGGCTGCCCCGTCGGCACTTCTTGCTGCTGCTGTTGGCTGCGGAGATGTAAAATGACTTCATGCATAGCGGCCCAGTCAATCCTTTTCTTAGCTTCAGATTATAAACATAATCCCGGAACTCAGGACAATCCTCAACCAAATGCCCCGGCTGGCGGTGAAAATCATAGAACTGTAGCATATCCCCGACTGCGGGTCGGCAAGGCACAACCGGAGAGAGCGGCAACGCATGAGTGGCCATCAAAGCCCGAAATATATCGGTGAAACACTCTGGCAACGGAAGATGAGGAGCCTGCTTCGGGCAAGGTGGATGCCGAGGGATATGTAATGGTGGAGAAGGTTGTGGAGTCAGAAGTGGGGGTTGCGTAGGCAGGAGTGCGTGGCTAGTGGTGGAGGGTTTTGGTGAATGCATGTGTGGAATAGGATGAGGGGGTATGTAGACGGCATCTACTTGCTCGGGATGTGGTGTTCCCTTGACCGGAAGTGGAGATGGAGACGGGTATGTGGATGCGGGAGGCTGACTCATGGAAGGTTGATATGCGGAGGCGTATGGGTACGTAGAGGCGGGAGGTTGGTGGAGACTCGAGGAGGGATATGTGGCAGAAGGCTGACTCATGGCCGGCTGACTCATGGGAGTGTAGAGTTGGCACGTGGAGGGTGAAGGTTGATATGTGGAGGTGGATGGTGGAGACTCAAGGTCAATGGAATCTTGCATTTGTTGGCGAATGAAGCGGGCTCGGCTGTATAATTGTTGCCAGGAGGTGATGTTGTTGAGGGCTAAGATGAACCGATACTCGGGCGTGGCATTAGATATCAGCATCTTGATTTGCTCTCTTTCTGGAATGTGCCCCGGGACTTGCGCGACAAGGCGACGCCAACGGTCAGCAAAGGTGCAGAACTCCTCGTCGGGCTTCATCATCTCATGGGCCAGATCTACCATAGAATACTTGGGCCCAACCTGGTCTTGATACTGCTGAATAAACTTTTCTTGAACGGCTTGAAAACTCACAACTTGCTCTTGCGGAAGAGAGAAGAACCAATCCCGAGCCAGGCCTTCCAATGACAGACCAAACAGATAAGCCATCAAGTGTTGGTCATGTCGAAACTGGGCCGACTCATAAACAAACTCCTTCAAGTGCACATACGGGTCACCGACTCCACTATAACGGTGATATGTGGGAATTTGTGATGGAGACGGAAGCCGAAGACCTTGAAATGTGAACGAAACACTTAAGGAGGATTTGGGATCGATCCGGCGTTGAAGCTCATCAAGTTGGCGTTGGGTTTGAGCAATCATCTCCTGGGTAGGGAGAGATCAAGAAGGATATGGGCCAACTTGAGCAAGAGGGTGTGAATTAGGACCAGGAGATTGATATTTGGCCGAATAAGAGGATCCGGGCTGAGAATAAGAGGGGCCCATTCCGGGAATGGAAGGATATGTGGGCCTGGAAGAAGCATGAGCATAAGGACCCATTGGGCTGGCAGCAACATGGGCAGAAGGATGAGGCCCATTAGGAGAATAAGTCCCATTAGCAATTGGGCCAGCAACATATGAAGGAGAAGGAGGAGGCCCATGAATAGAAGATGGTCCATTATGAGAAGAAGGCCCATGAAGATGAGATGCAATAAGATGTTGGGCCTGGGCTGGGTCCATTTGGCAAACAAGGCTTGAAATACGGGCCATGAGATTAGCCTGTTCCTCAGATGGGTCAGAGGGACCACGAGAAGATGGACCCACGCGGGAAGAGGATTCCACGCCGGAATAGGAAGCAGATTGGGAAAAAGAATGATACAAGGGGTTAGAATGATGCTCCATGAGGGAAAATGGAGACTTAATACAAGGATGTCAAGGAGAATACAAGTGGGGAAGCACTGGCTTAATGGGCCCAAGGACAAGAGGGGACTGACCCACTAATGCAAAGACGAATGGACAACGGATCACGGGATAATGGACTAGACAATGGACACACAAAATGGGCTAAGCTAAATGGGCCTAACAACAACAAAATATGTGGATGATGAAAGAATGCAACACAAAAATCACTAATGAGCTTGGACAAGCCCAATCAACACGAACAATGCAATGTGAGAGTCTTCACCCAAGTCAAATAAGTTAATATGATGGGAAATCTTTTAGGGGTTTCAATAGACCTTTTAATGATTTGAATTAATAACAATTCCCTCAAGATAGGAATCCCATGGGAATAAGGTCCAAACTTTAGGTTGACTAAGGCTAACTCCCTCACACTTATGCAAATGCAAGCCTAAAGGGGTGGAAAGGTACAATCGGCCCGGCGTCCGTGTGGGAATCCACAGCTCACGGGGACTTATGGAGGTCCTTGATGTGTTTTCCTGGTCGGCTCCAAGGAATATGGAGACGAGAGGTCCACGCACCAAGGTGGGAAATGCAACTATGATATGCAATGTATGGCCCTATGTGCACCGGAGTGCATGCAAATTCTAGCTTAAAACTAGAAAATCAAGACTAGATTAAACTATGCAAACATGATCCAACAAAAACAAATAGTATATGGATGGAAAGACAATACAAAGGTCTGCACAATAGGCCCAAGAACAGATCAATCTGACCCCGGGAGGTCAATCAAATCACTGAGCAAAGATGCCCCCGTGAACCTATGCGCAGACCACATGCAGATTTTATGGACAAAATGCTAAAATGATGACCATTTTTAACTAAGCAAATGAGACCCAAATGATGCAAATAAGCTATGGATGGAAAGACAATACAAAGGACTATCCAATGGAACAAAAATCAGTGTAATCAGACATCGGGAAGGCAGTCAAATCACTCATTAAAGATGTACCTGTGAACCTATCCCTGAGCCTGCCTGCAGAACTTATGCACAAAACTCAAAAAGTTGGACAATATTAGAATATTCAAATGTTAACCAAATGATGCAAATGATATATGGATGGAAAGACAATACAAAGGGCTATCCAACGCAACAAGAATCAGCTCAATCGGACTCCGGGATCAAAAGTTATGCCTCGATGAACACGGCCATGTGAGCATGCACGCAAGACTGCCAGAAGCCGTGTAACGGTCTACCAAAGGACCGTTACATGCTTGTGACGGTCTACTGCAGGACCGTCACACTACCAGAGCCCTTAAAACACCAAAAATAGTTGGAGAATGGAAGAAATATCACCTAAACATGAACATGCACCCACCCAACTTACAAAAGAGCATGAAAACAAGCGTGATGGGCATTGGTGTCCCACCGTGATCGCCAAAAAACTGTTGATTTATTTTTTAATTAGATTCCTATCCCGCCCCCTTTAAATATATACATGCATAAATAAAAGGGGGAGAACTCACCGGGGGGAGATTTTTAACCCCTGTGGAAGGGTGGAAAAGATAGGTGGGTGTGTTGTGCATGTATGAGATTTGAAATCATGAGATTTGATTGAGAGAATAGAGAGAAAACGATGATGCAAAACGGAGAAAAACGCTTGTGTAGCAGAAAGTGCAGGAAACTGTGATGATTTATGATTTTGAGGAGACTAGAACTAAGAGTGTAGACCATGGAATCAAGCCCAGAAGGATAGAATAGAAAGCCAATACTTCCCTCTTCAAGATGGGGTCAAAGTTGTGAGTCGACGGTGCAGCATGACTTCGCCCCACGTCCGAAAAGAGCCCCCCATCGCGACTACGAACTGGGCAGTTTTTATAGAGTTTTGTAAGAAATCCTCATCTTCTTATCACGATTTCCGGAGATAGAGTCCAAGATAAATCGAGTTCTCTGGATCAAACTCGAGATAATACTAAGGACAAGAGATAGGAACAAACGGGGATCAATTCAGAGGAGGATTCTAGAAGATATGGCTCTTGGAAGGTAGCCCCGGAGCCTTATCTGCAGAGTTTGAGTTGAACTAGGATACTAAATCTCGATCTTGCGACCCCGATCCCGAGAGATATAGCCAATGAAAATTTGGAGTTCTTTGGACTGAATTCAAGGTAATACCAAGGGCTAAAAGTAGGAAAAAACGGGGATCAATTTGGATAAGAATTCAAGAAGTTATGGACTCTTCAAGAGTGCCACGGTGCACAAAAATGGAGCAGAGTCCAGCACGAATTGGACTCTCTGGTACATGTAACGGTCTATCGTAGGACCGCCACATGATGTAACGGACTAGGGTAGGTCCGTCACACTCTGGAGGTCGAATGGGACAATTTCGGGCAAGTTTGGATGTAACGGTCTACTGTAGGACCGTCACATGTGAAGTAACACATCTATGTAGGGCCGTCACATTGAAGTAACGCATCTACAGTAGACCTTCACATTGATGAAGGCAGATTCCGGGCAGACTGCGCGCGACTTTGGAAATTGAAGCATATCTCTCAAACGGTGGAGAATTAGAAAAAGTCGTAAAAGAAATTGTAGATAACTGAGAGAGGAACAACTTTCATGAAAAAAGAAATTTGAGAAAATGATTGAAAGATGGAGAAAATGGGGCTGGAAGAGAGAGGAAAATTCTGGAATGTAGGTGAACAGCACAGCCTGCTGGAAAAATGTGAATAACTCACAATCGGAGCAGAACCGGCCAACAGTGTAGAAGAAGAAATTGTAGATCTTTGAAAGAGGAACAACTTTGATGAAGACAACTCTTTGAAAAGAGGACAAGAATAGGGTGAAAAAGAACCACTTTTAGGACTGCACAGTGAGAGAGAGCCGATTACTTGAGGGGAGCTGGCCTAAATGGGCCGAAAGTCGATTTGGAAGCCGGAATTTGACAAGATAAGCTCCGGGGCTATAAGAAATCATGATCTCCAAGACTCAAAGAATATGAAATGGTAAAAATGGGCTTGAAATCCATCCGAGAAAGCTCCAAAATAATGGCTAATTCGGGACATCAAAAATGGTGAATAAGAGAAATGACATAACTTGTGGGCTAAAACGGGTGTCAACAAGGGCGTGCGACCAAATCTCTCTCCTGAAGTATGGAATGGCCGCCTCCACCCAGGGCATCTCCCCGATATCCCTCTGATAGGGAGTCCAGACCATTTACGAATTAATCTGTCATTGCCCTTGATTTTCATGCATACAATAGAATTCAACTTCAAGATTAAATCTTACCTCTATGTGGGGCATGGCATCTAGTGTGTCCTGAATGTGGGTGACCTGGTCCTTCAGAGACCGACTGTCTCGTGTCGGGGTCCACCGTCTAGCTAAGGGCACTAGATCTCCTAGATCCTCCCAGGCGCGCCTGAGGGTAGGAAGATATAGATAACTCCAAACCTAAAATGTAGCTCATGTGATCAATACTAGGGGCAGGTACATACTTTAATTCATGAGTTTAAGGTTTAGAAAAATACCTGAAGAAGAGGGTAGAATCCCCCGAGTGAAGACTGGAGTGAAGAAATGCCAAAACTGTCAAAAAAGTGGGCTAGCACTGCCACACACCAAGCGTACCGTCCAACTCTGCTCAGATCCTCCAGTAGAGGTAGAAATCGGCAGCTCACTACATCACCCTGGGTCACTAGAAGTAGCTTGCCGATCATCAAAATAAGAAATCTCCTCAGCTCCATGTCAGCCTGTGCCCCAGCCTCTGTCGTGAAACTCTCTCTGGCCTCATCCACTAGTCTCCCCTCATAAGCCGTCGGGGTCTCTCCCACCTCCCTCTATGTGTGGAATAGGCCAAGAATCTCATGTAGAGCGATCCTTGATACTAGCGAGGTCCGGCAGGTCCCCTCCAGCTCTAGGCTTAGCAGCCTTTGTGCCATCTCCCGATAGTCGAGGTAGGTACATCTTGTCACCGCCGATCCGTGCACCCATAGTACAGTAATGCGGGTGACGTCCTCTAAGGTGGGGATCATATAACCCCAGGGGAAGAGAAAGTCCTTGCATCCCGTGTCCCATCTCGCCTTCAGGGCCCTTATCAGGCCTACATCTACTCTCAGCACTTCTATCTCCAAGAATTCCCTAAAGCCCATTCGGCGGAGGCGGGCCCGTTGAAACTCCAGTAGTGCAAAGTAGATGGCCCGGACTAGTGTCCATGAGATCTGGGCACACACTACACCCTGCACACAATATAAGAGGAAGAAGTGTCAGTTTCAATTCATCTAAAAGAAGGAAAAATAAAAAAGCTTTCTATTTTGTAACGCACTATATCGAGCTAGCGCGTTCATGAAGAATGCGCTACTGAACTGTAGCGCATTCATCAACGGAAGGTGGGTGGCGACCCTTCATTCCCCAAGCCTATTCTAGGGGCATTCCACCCTCTACATTTGGTTTAAGGGGCATCTCCCCTTCCCATTTCCTCTCATATGAAAAGGAAAACACAAAAAAAATAAATAAGGAAAGATTAGGGGCAATTTCTCTTACTAATCTTTGCTTACGGACCGCCACTCCACCGGCGGGCTCCGCCACCGTTTCCTCGGCTGCCGCAGTGCCCTCGGCCTCCTCGGCCTCGTCGAAGGGGACCTCCATTTCTTCTCCTTCAAGCCTAGCCGAGACCGTCGCTTCAGAATCGGAGTTTTCCTCCATTGGCGGGGTCGCCCGTTCTTCCTCCACGTGAGATCTCCAACGGCCGCGGACAGGCACGCCATTTGGGACCCCGGGAAGGTTCCCCCTCTATCGGGGCAAAGTAGTAAAGGCATGAGATGGGCAGAGGGTAAGAGAGGGAATAGGGAGAGAGAGGTTGAGTGTGAAATGAATGGGAGGGGGGCCATTTGGTTTTTGAATCGTAAGCGTAATGAACACGCTATGGGTTCATAGCGCGATATCATCACGCTATGAATGTATAGCGCATTAATGGAAAGTAATAAAAAGTAATAAAAGAGAAAGACACAATGAGAATATATATGTCTTGAGTGAATAAAGCCTGTGTCATCTTGCTTACGTGATATTGTGTGCTTGAATTTGCACTTGTTATTTACATCATTGTCGCTTAACATCTTGTCCTCAGGGAGAGAAGGTGAAATGGCAGGCCATCAGGTAAGTATTTCTTTATCCCTTCCCTTATTGCATTACTAAATGATACTTGCATTACTATATTATCTCAAGGACTGGCCGGTTCTCTGTATGTTTTAGGATCTGAATTCCCCTCTACCAAAAATAGTGATGATCTAGAAACACGTAGTTAATCGTCGAATAGGCCGTCAGGTTGAATAGCCTTGGGGATGGTGGACTTCATCTCGCACACCGTGGTTGCGGATGACTCTTGACCCGAGTCTGTTTGATTTAACAATATTATCCTTGAGTATCTTATATTTTATTCTTTCTTTGCATTTATTCTAATGATTTCTTTTATTTTAGCCCTGCATGCATCATGCCCTTTTAGCATTCATGACTCACAAATGCCCAGTTTTTCTTCCCAAATGAGGATAAATAATGCTTAGGTTCTCGAATGAAGAAATTCAATTCCATTCTAAATTTGAAAGATTGCTCCTGGTCGAGCACTAGATCTCGTTGGTCGGTGTGACCCTTGCCTGGAATTTGTCTATCTCCTTTCAATCCAATTCAAATTATCTTTTTTTTGGTCCACTCATTAGCTGTGAACCGCACGATGGCGTCGATAGATCCGCCGGGCCCGCATCTATTCCATTAACTAAGTGAAATTTGCAGTTGCTACGCACTGCAGATGCCTCTTTTGTGCATGAGGTTGATCAGCTTCCTTTTCTTTGTTTCACGCCTATCATCCTAGGTAGGAGTCACCGGTGCCAGCTTGACCTTGTGATTAGCTAGGAGTTTTCTGAATTATTCCTATCACTTGTCGATTGTGACGGGTGTCTCTTTTTACATGATGCCCACTTATCAGTCTGCTTCACTACATCACCACTCCATCTCTGCATCGCCAACGCTTCATGTCCTCTCTGTCTCGCCTCTGCTTCATTTCCGCTTGCTCCCCTGCAAAGCAGACATCAAGGAGGGGCATCTGAAGACACCCATTTTTGGCCTATAAGTTAAGCTATTTTCTTGTTCTCCTTGTTAATGCCCCAATTGGTCCTTAATTGGTGGACTTTCTGCCGCATTTATGAGGTAGTTCTCTTCAATTCTAGCCCTTGGTCTCAATTTTTGTGCCCCTGGATTCCAACTAGAAGTCGACATTAAAGCACTCCCTACGCATAGCACGTTCATAAGGAATCTCAGATTGAGCGCACATTTGAACGGTCGCTATTTCTCGTATAAAAATTCATTATGCGACTATGCTCTATATGTTATTTCTTCAAAGCCATGATTGGGCGACCGCTCAAACATATGTTATTTCATTCCAACCTTTGACCAGGCAAATCAGATCGCGCTATATCATCATAGCGCGTTAATAAAGAACGTGCCCTATCCTGCTAGCGTGTTATCAGGCTAGAACCCAGTCCGAACCGGACTTCCCCTTTTCGATTTGGATGCTTATTTTGGTAAGTTTCCAATCGTGTTTCGCCCAAAGGAAGGTTCCTAGTACTATTAGGAGTCTTTTCCCCTCATTAATCGGCAGGATTACCTCGATTTGGGCCGCCAAATAATTAGACTGGATCGGACTCCGACCTAGGGTCGTTCTTCAATCTCCTCCTATAAATTTGGCCCTTCGCCGTCGTTCTAACGGGATGCAACTTCGAGATCTTGACCAAGATGAGGCTGCTCTTCGTTCCAGAACATCAATCCCTCATCCCTCTACATCCAAGGGAGTATTTTAGGGCTAATTCTTGTTCTTCTTCGTTCTTTATTTTCTCTACTTCGTCCCTTTTTAATCCTCACATAGCATTGCATATTATTTTCAAAACAACTTCTTTTCAAAGCACACACACACACACATTAAACCTATTTTTGGCTCTTCCATAGGGGTTTCAAAACCACCAAACCCCCCAGGTAATTGAGCCCTTCTTTTATATGGTTTTGTTTAAAAATAGGGGTAGATTCTACACTAATCACGATCTAATGGGCCTTTTCTTTGCTGTCTAAATTATTTTGCAGGCACTGAAAGAAAGATACGTAAAGCCCTTGCACCTTGGCCGGCCTTAGAGCAAGGAAGGAACGAACCCCAACTCATCCCGCTCCCTGTCTGTTATCGCGCCATACACTCCCTGTGCGATCTTAAGAAGGCGCTCGCCCGATATAGCGCATTAATGCTTTGGCCACCTTTTGGCCCTCTTTGAATTTCTGAGGTATGTAACGTGCCCTTACTTTGATTTTCATATCATTTGGCATGTTACTGGCTTCGGTGGCGATCATGGATCATTTTCATTATTGCATGTGACCCCCCCCTTTTATCATTATTTGGTTCTGCCAATTCATCACATATTTATCTCATCAATTTGGGGGTGGTTTAATTTCAGATCTACAAAGGGTCGCAAGGAGGTTGACCGATCTTGCTGATGATAACAAGGGTCAAAAGTAGGTCGACCGATCTTGCCGATGATGACAAGGGTCGCAAGGAGGTTGACCGATCCTGCCGATGGTTACAAGGGTCAAAAGATGTTGACCGATCTTGCCGATGATGACAAGGGTCAAAAGGAGGTTGATCGATCTTGCCGATGGTGACAAGGGCCAAAAGTAGGTCGACCAATCTTGTCGATGGTGACAAGGGTCGTAAGGAGGTTGACCGATCTTGCCGATGGTGACAAGGGTCAAAAGGACGTTGACCGATCTTGCCGATGGTGACAAGGGTCAGAAGTAGGTCGATCGATCTTGCCGATGATGACAAGGGTCGCAAGGAGGTTGACTGATCCTACCGATGGTGACATGGGTCAAAAGGATGTTGGCCGATCTTGCCGATAATGACAAGGGTCAAAAGTAGGTTTAAGAACTTTAAATCATCACTTGACTGGCTTAAGGGCCCTTTCGGGTTTTCACCGAAGCCAGCCCCCTCTTGCTTTTACCCACGCGCCTTTTAGGGTTTTCACGTGGTGGGGTACCCGATTTTGCCTACGGCGCCCTTTCGGGTTTTCGCCACAGCCGGGTTATAGACATTTTTGCACTTGTCTTGATGTAGGAACAAGTCCGGCGAGGCACCTCTATTTTAAGCCTCATTCTTTTATTTTCTTTTCTTTTTTTTCTTCTTTTTTTTTGATTCACGGAAAGGATCTGGGATGAATGCGGACTCATTTGTTAGCAACGGATGAGGGATCCGGGCTAATGAGATGTTGACTAGCCTTGCTGATGATGGCAAAGGTCGAACACAGGCTTGTTCATCGACATTGGTTAAACGCCGAAGCAGAAGATGGGTTTATTCATTAACCCGGATGGAAGGTCCAAGTTAAGGGAAAATGTCTACCGATCTTACCGATGATGGCAAGGGTCAAACACAAGTTTGTTCATCGACATTGGTTAAATACCGAAGCAAAAGATGGGTTTATCATTAACGAGGATTGAAGGTCCAAGTTAAGGAAAAATGTCGACCGATCTTACCGATGATGCCAAGGGTCGAACACAAGTTTGTTCATCAACATTAGATAAATGCCGAAGCAAAAGATAGGTTTGGTCATTAACGAGGACGGAAGGTCCAAGTTAAGGGAAAATGTCGACCCATCTTACCTTTGATGGCAAGGGTCGGAAGGATGGGGACCGATCTTGTCGATGATGACAAGGGTCACAAGATAGTTGAGGAAAAGGTCTCCGGTGGGACTTACGACGATCATCCTTTTTGGAGTTTCATTGGATGAGGGTGAAGAGAAACTCTAAATTACTACATTACTGGCTCAAGCACCCTTTCAGGTTTTTGCCAAAGCCAGCCCCCACTTGCTTTTGCCCACATGCCCTTTCAGGTTTTCACGTGGCGGGGTACCTGATTTTGCTTGCGGCGCCCTTTCGGGTTTTCGCCATAGCCAGGTTATAGCCATTTTTACCCTTGTCCTGATGTAGGAACATGGCCGGCGAGGCACCTCTATTTTAAGCCTCATTTTTTTATTCTTTTTTTCTTGTTGAATTCATATGACAAGGGAATGCTGACAGGTCAACATGTGATATTTGACCCTTGACGACGGCAGATAGCTACTGACCGAAGCACAGGGTCTTACGCCAGTAAAGGTGATTTATTCATTGGCAAAGGAAAAATACCAGCGCAAAGGAGGAGCTTTAGCCACTTCGAACGTAAGGCCCGTAATGGTGATATTGTGCGAGAGTCGGCTAGGACACGAAGTCTTGCACTGAAAAAGGGGTTTATTCGTTAGCAAGAAGGTAATGCTAACGCAAAGGATAGATTTCATGTTGATTCGGGCGTAAGGCCCGTAATTGCAATGTCGTGAGAAAGTCGGCTAGGACACGAAGTCTTTTGTCAAAAAAATGGTTTATTCGTTAGCAAGAAGGTAATGCTAACGTAAAAGATAGATTTCATGCCGATTCGGGCGTAAGGCCCGTAATGGCAATATTGTGTTAGAGTCGGCTAGGACACAAAGTCTTATGCCGAAAAAGGGGTTTATTCGTTAGCAAGAAGGTAATCCTAACGCAAAGGATAGATTTCATGCCGATTCGGGTGTAAGGCCCGTAATGGCGATATTGTAAGAGAATCGGCTAGGATACGAGGTCTTGGGCCGAAAAAGGGGTTTATTTGTTAACAAGAAGGTAATGCTAAAACAAAGGATAGATTTCATGCCGATTCGGGCGTAAGGCCCGTAATGGTGATATTGTGTTATATATATTTTTTGGAGCTCGGCAAGGGCGGAGTGCCACTAGACCAAGGTGGGTAGAACTCGGCCAGGGCGGAGTGCCACTAGACCAAGGTGGGTAGAGCTCGGCCAGGGTGGAGTGCCACTCGATCAAGGTGGGTAGAACTCGGCCAGGGCGGAGTGCCACTAGACCAAGGTGGGTTTCGGTCATTCTGGGAACGCCGATTGAGCTGTGTGATACAGCTTCATATGTTTTCCATTAAGGGGAAAGAACTGGACGACTCCTTTATGATCAACAAGGACGTACGCACCCCCCTTCATATACTCGGCGGACAACATATGGTCCAACCCAGTTTTCAACCAACTTCCCTTTCGGGTTGGAGGCCATCACTTCTCTTCTTTTGATCATTACTAGGTCACCCTTCTTGAATGACGCGGATGACGTCGGAGAATCGATCGACGGCAGCTCCGAGGGAATGAATAGGACGAGATAACTTGCTGTCTCGCATAGCTCGACCTCACACCGGGCGATCTTTCACCGGGCGACACTCAAACTCACAAGGAGAAGGAGGGAAGGGAAAAACACAAAGGGCAAGATGCTCCTACGTGATGGTAAGTTTTTGATTCATTCATTCATACGTAACAACACACCCTTGGCCTTCCTTATATAGGAAAAGCCATAACAACAATACCCTCAAACTTTCCTAATTGCATCTATACCCAAGCCTAATAAAACAAAATCCACCAACCCATCGTTTGACTTGTGGGTTTAAAATACAATATTTTGACTCAATAAAAATAAAATACTTTGGTGGTTAAAATATAAATGCTACCATAATAAAATACACACAATACATACACACATACGTACGGGTACATATTCAGGACGTCGAGTCTTCGAGTGAGTCTCCGAGCCACAATCTCGGTGCAGTCGGGGCGATGCGGTGTCAGCTCGAGTAGTGGGCCCGGTAGTGGACCCGGTGGTGTCCCCACCATTGAATTCTTGACCTTTGACCAGCTTATTGAAAGCACGGGCCATGCCAGCTTGGTAGAGTTGAATATTTTATTACGTGCGGAGACGCTTTCCTTCGAGCTCGGCAAGCTCTTCCAGTCTTCTTTCTATGTTGGTTTGTTCGCCGCTAGCCAATCCATGTTGGATGGCAACTCGCAGCGAGGGGACCTCCAATTCAAACGGCACCACAGCTTCTGACCCATATACGAGGGAGAATGGCGAACAACCAGTTGGGGTTTTATAGACCGTACAATAGGCCCAAAGCGCTTCGTACATCTTTTCTTCCCACTCATTTTTATTAGACTTGACAGTCTTTGCTAGTAGCATGCATAGTGTTTCATTGAAGGCCTCTGAAAGTCCATTGGCCTGAGGGTTTTAAGGGGACGAGGTCCTCTAGTCAATCTTGTATTTATCGGCCAGTCGATAAACCTTCTGGTTTCTGAAATGGCTGCCATTATCAGAGATAATTCAGCTGGGAACCCCGAACCGAAATATTATATTTTACCGTAAGAATCTTGCGACTGATTTTCTCGTCACATCTCTTAGCGCAACTGCTTCTGCCCATCTGGAGAAGTAATCTGCGGCTGCTAAGATATATCTGCATCCTGACGAAGATGCTGGCAGTGGCCCCACTACGTCCGTGCCCCATTGGGCGAACGACCAACTTGGTATGGTGGGACGTAGCGGCACTAGCGGTCTCCTGGACACATTGGTGTGCTCTTGACATTTTTGGCAAGCTTTAGCAAATTTGCAGCAATCATCAAACATGGAGGGCCAATAATAGCCCAATTTCTTTATTTCAATTTTCATTTTCGGCCCAACCTGATGTGCTCCAGCGGACCCGGCATGGACTTCTAGCATAACCTGCCCAGCTTCTACTGAAGACAAGCAACAGAGCAAAATTTTCTTTCGGGCATCAGCCATTATTCGGAACAAGGTTCCGTTTCTCATCTCGTAGGAGTCTTTGACCCTCAGGAGTTTCACTCTTTGTTCTGTTTCCTTCGGGAGCTATTGGTGTTGAAACCAACGTAGGAGGTGCTCCCGCCAATCGAACTGCTTGATTTCTTCGACAGCCGCTACTTCATTTTCTTGTTCATCGTCCAGAGCCTCCGTTACACTGGGGACCTGTCCAAGGTTGATTACTGCTATATTCAGGCTTGTGTCTGGCTGGATTGTCAAAGAACTAGCCAGCTTTGCGAGGGCATCCGCTTGAGCATTCTGTCCTTAGTTAATATGCTTGATTTTGATGAAATAGAATCACGCCATCAAGCGGAGTGCCAGCTAATGGTAAGGGAGGAGCTCTTGCTTCCACACATCGAACTCTCCTTCCACCTATTTTATGACTAGCATGGAATCCCCAAATGCTTCGAACATCTGGATCTCCATGGACAGAGCAATCTGCAGCCCGACTTTGAGGGCTTCATATTCTGCTTCATTGTTTGTGCATAGCTTGTTTATTGAACAAGATGTATATATGACTTCTCCTTCTGGAGATTTCAGGACTATGCCTACCCCCGCTCTGACCCTGGATGATCCAGTAGCTGAGGTGTCAATTCTGGAAGCGCCGTCAAAATGCAGCTGCCATAGAGAGGGCCACACCTGGCCGGCCTCTAGGGTTTCATCTTTAGGAAGCTCTGGTTCCAGCGGGCGGTCTTCAGGCACTAGATGCTCAGCAAAGAAGTCTGTGATGGCCTGGCCCTTGACGGCCCTTTGCAGCAAGTAGGAGATATCATACTCCATGAGGATCACCGCCCATTTGCCTAGGCGGCCTTTGAGTGCCGGTTGAGACATGATATATTTAAGCAGATCTTCCTTGGGAATTAGCCTAACTTCATGCGACAGCATATAGTGTCAAAGCTTCTTGACCGCGAAGACCAGTGCCAGGCAGATCTTCTCGATATAGGTGTATCTCTCCTCAATTCTGACTATTCATCGACTGAGATAATAGAGGGCTTGTTCCTTCCCTTCTTCATTATTCTGGGCTAGCATTACCCCCAGGGAGTTATATGTGGCTGCTATGTACAAAACCAGTGGCCATCCTTTCACCGGTGTGCCCAGCACTGGTGGAGTCTTCATATAGTCTTTGAGCTTGTCAAAGGCTGTTTGACAATCTTCGTCACAGTAAAAGGGAACATCTTTCATCATTAGCTTGTGAAAGGGTTGGCATTGCCATGACAAGTTGGATATAAACCATCGGATGTATGCCAGGCGGCCTTGTAGAGATCTCAGTTCGGAGAGGTTCCTCGGTGAGGGTAACTCCTGAATTGCTTTGATCTTTGCGGGGTCTATTTCAATTCCCCAGTATCTGACAATGAAACCCAAGAACTTTCTGCTCGATACTCCGAACGCACACTTCATAGGTTTTATCTTCAATCCATACTGCCTTAACCTCTGAAAGATAACTTGGAGGTCCTGCAGATGGTCTTTTTTCTTTCTGGTCTTGACTACCAGGTCATCTATGTGGCACTCGACCTTATGGCAGAGCAACTCATCAAATATTCTAGTCATCGCCCGCTGATGTGCGAACGTTCTTTAATCCGAACGGCATCCTCTTATAGTGGTAAATGCATTTGGGAGTTCGGAAGGCAGTGTGGACTCGGTCATACTCCGTGATCCATATTTGGTTATAGCCAGATGACCCATCCATGAATGATAGAGCCTCATGGTCGGTTGTTGCATCTATCATGACCTCCATTATTGGTACCGAAAAGTCATCCTTGGGGCAGGCTTTATTCGGATCTCGGAAGTCAACACATATCCGGATCTGCCCATTCTGATACGTACAGTAGAAAGTGAGATAGAAGGGGAGGATGAATAGCTCACTCCCAAAATTCGATAAACTCAGACACGATTTCTCAACCCCTTAAATTGCAGTAAAGAAGACATCGAAGACAGGCAACAGAGATGACTAAAACAAGGAATGTGATCGAGAAAGCAACCCACAAAGAAGCAATGTGTCAAGTAGATGGAGAGCAGCACAAATGTGAACAAGCAAAACCATAGAGAGACAGAGAATTTTTTAGGTGGTTCGATTGCTATCCGCAATCTACGTCCACCCCTTACTCTGGAGAGTAAGGTTTCCTTGCAATATTCAATCGCACACAGCAGACTCAGTCTGCAACAACCGCTGCCATATAGCTTGCCCTGAGGAACACCCTCCTCAGTCTTCTGATCAACCAAAAGAAAAACACAAGAGAACCAATCTCCCTTCCTTTACACATCGCAAAGGGAACTCTGTGCTGTTACTCCCAAGTAACTCACACAACCAGAGGATCAAACCTCTCTTCCTCCAAGGACAATGGAGGGAAACAGAATGGAATGAAAATAATGTAAACTCAAAAACAACACGATCGATGAACGATAATTTTCTCTAAAAGCAAAAGCAATATAGCTTCCGTAGAAGTAGATCTTCACATTCACAATCACTTCTCTCTCTTAGAAATTTTTCTCTCAGCTTGGATGGAGTGGGTAGTCTCTGGTTTTCTCTCTTGATCCACTGCTCTCACGCTGCTCTTCTTTTCAACTGTTCCATCCGCTTCTCGAACCCTTTTCCTCAACATATATATATATATGTATGATCCAAAAGCTTAGGCATGTGGATACCACGTTTCCCGCCTGAAAGGTTGGGGCATGTGTCGAAATGTTCTGCACCTCTATCTTCCTCAAATCACGTGCCATTCTCCGAGTGAACGCACAGACAAACTGTTAGAGAAGAAATAAATAATTTGTCACACACTTAGCACAATTCGTATCAGTGTAAGGAGTAAGAAGCCAGAAACTGCACTCAATAGGAGTTCCCAAATCAACCGTTCCACTGACTTGCAACAAGGTGAACAAGTGGTGGCACCGAGTTGAAGTGAGCAAGTGCGAGAGGTGCACTGACTTGACAAAACGTATGACGTCATTAGCACAGAACAAAGACTCTGATCGTGGCATCGTGCAACATATATGCTCAGACAAGAAACAACAAAACACAAGGTTGTACTGAGTTTATTTTGCCAGAGAGAGAAGTTTGCACCGAGTTAAAGGAATAAGCATTGTAGGCGGGCAAGAGAAACACCGATGTGAAATGAAGCAGAAGATGCACCAAACTATGTTAGTTGTCTACAGGACTTGCACCGAGTCTAAAAAGCTTGGAACAGGAGCAGCACCGACCTTGTTGCTACAGGGATTTGTAAAGGCTTGGTTATGCACCGAACATGATTTTTGTCTTAAGTGAAGTATGCACCGAGTTGAGTTCAAATACCTTCGTCTAACCAAAGGTTGCACCGACAAGGTGCAGATCAAACCTTGCACCGAGAATGGTAATGCAATAGAAGATGCACCGACTTCATGTTATTCATAAGGTGAAAGAATGCACCGAATCGGGATATGCAGTCCAAACAGGAGCTGCACCGAGATGGCAGATAGAAGTACAAGACAAAGCTTGCACCGAGTTGGATTTGCACTGAGATGAGGAATGACCAGACTAATTAATGCATTCTGGTCAATAATTACACAGACTGGAAAAAAATTTCACCGACCTAAAGAAATGCACAAAGATAGAGTATGAACAACGAACCCTGTGCATGAACAGGGACTTGCACCGAGGCAAGCACTTTATGTGAGAGATGCAGAACTTGCACTGACTTAATATGCATTAAGCAAAAGGACAAATAACATATAACGCAAGGACCTGAATCATGCTATAAGCACAGACCTCCTTCATGCTTAGAAACAAAGAAATGCACCGTATAAAAACAAGTTGATTTATAGTTAAAACAAATTGATTTATAGTGTGAGACATCATCAAAACCGTAGAGATGCAAGAATCTCCCCCTTTTTTATGATGGCAACACTATGAATCAAGTAATATCAGGGTATTAAGAAGGAGATCAAAAACAATCAAGAGCAAACCAAAAAGAGCATACTGATAAACTAGGAGACTTCTCCCTGAAACACCAACTTCTGAATCTCTTCTCTCTCCAAAAATGCTTCACTCTCAGATGCAATAGATGCCCTGAACCAATGCCCTGAACCTCTCAGATGACCTCTTTCCAGTTGACAGAGGGACCTCTCTCCCCCTTTGACATCATCAAAAGGAAATGAAGGATATATGAAATTGCTGGAGACATGAGGGAGAAGTACAGTGGCTTCTTAGTGTAGAAGGACTCAAGAGCATATCTTAAGAGAATAAGTGAGGTGCTAAACACAGGAGAATATTCTTGAACTCTGGTAATCAATAGAGAAGTAGAATGAGAGGAAAGTGTATCTACATATAGGGTATATGATGTAGAGCAGGGATGAACAAGTATGGCAAGACATTGCTGAACAAACAACAATACTCAGTAGACGACAAGAGACAAAGGTAGAGAAGGTGTTCTCATGGTATTGAGGACAAGCATTCGAGTAATTTGCACAGAGACAAGGGATATTATAGAGTTTTTCAATAAGACCAATGAGTAAGTTGGTAAATCACACTTTTGACATTAGGGAAACACCTTGATCAGAGGCATGAATCCCCAGTTACTCAATGTGAGTACCTCATTACTTCTCCTTTTTAGAGAACAAAGTTAGTAACTGTGGCTTTTTACGTGAGGAAACACCTTGATCAGAGGCATGAATCCCCAGTTACTCAATGTGAGTACCTCATTACTTCTCCTTTTTAGAGAACAAAGTTAGTAACTGTGGCTTTTTACGTGAGGAAACACCTTGATCAGAGGCCAGAGTCCCCAGTTACTCACCACCTTGTCACCATTGCTCTGTGATGATCAGAAGCACAAATTTATTTTACAGAGATTGCTCTTCCCTTTTTTTTTGAATTTGACACCTCATGACATGGGAATTACTTCAGTTCATTGATGAAGCTTCCAGTTTCTTAGTGATCAAACCTTAGACCTTTTTTTTTTGGTTGATCCCTTATGAAGTGATTGAAGACAATACCAGAAGGACTGTTTCTTTGAAATGAATCTTGAAGTCTAGATTTCAAGTTGTTATTGACAGATGTCAAGACATACAAGTTTTAGCCTGAACCGGAATCATTGACAATGTAGGAAGATATACTTCGAACACTTAATCCAGATCTCTGATGGACTATGAGAGGAAAGATTCAAGTCAGGACTTTAGTAACACAGACTTATAGACTTAAGAGATGAGTGAGTTTCTACTATCTAAGAGAGAACCGCACGCATTCAATCATGAGAACCAGCAATGACACACATCTGGTCAATCTTTTGAATCAGTCAAAAAAATTCACTAACTGTCTAGCTCCCCCTCAATTGATGCACTAAAGGAATCTAATCAGCAGACTCTCAGGACTCCCCCTCACTGTTAGGACATGCTTCTCACACATTCTCTTGCCAAGATAAAACAGTTCAATATATCAGGAGATTAGCAATTAAGATAATTTAAATAAGCCTAATTTTCTCCTTAATGTGGTGAATTTGTCATTGTCCAGTGGCTTGGTGAAGATATCAGCAATTTGATTAGCAGTGCCTACATGAATCAGCTCAAAGATATTCTTAGAAACCTCATCTCTTATGAAATGATGCCTTATTTCTATGTGTTTGGTGTGGGAATGCAAGACAGGGTCCTTGTCTAGATTGATGGCACTGGTATTATCACAGTAAATGGGTGTACACCCCAGGTCTACTTGATAGCTCTGAAGCTGGTGTTTAATCCAAATGACTTGTGTACCACAACTCCCTACAGCCACGTACTCAACCTCTGCAGTGGAGAGGGACACAAAATGTTATTTCTTGGAACCCTAAGATACTAAACACCCACCTAGACATTCACAGTGACCACTAGTGCTTTTTCTATCTAGTTTACACCCAGCATAATCTGCATCTGTGTATGGAACTAAATCAAGTGTGTGTGATGCAGGAAACCATAAACCAAGGGTGTGTGTGGCAGATAGATATCTAAAAATTCTTTTCACTGCAGCTAAATGTAATTCAGTGGGTCTAGATTGATATCTTGCGCACATTCCTACACTGAACTGTATATCAAGTCTTGAAGCTGTCAAATAAAGTAGAGATCCAATCATACCTCGATAGAGCTTGGCATCTACTTCTTTACCTGTCTCATCTGCATCCAGTGAGTTATTAGTACCCATTGGTGTCGTGATGTGTTTCAAATTGATCAAGCCAAACCTCTTGAGAATCTCCAATGTGTACTTGGTCTGGTTGATGAAGCATCCATCCTCTAACTGTTGTACCTGCAAGCCAAGAAAATACTTTAATTCACCCACCAAACTCATTTCAAATTCAGCAGACATCAATTTAGAAAATTCATTACATAGTTCAGAGCTAGTTGACCCAAAGACAATATCATCTACATATACCTGAACTATGATGAGGTCTTTATTTGAACTCTTGAAAAATAAAGTTTGATCCACCTTACCTCTTTGGTAGCCCTTATTGATCAGAAATTATGTCAGTCCTTCATACCATGCTCGAGGAGCCTGCTTTAGACCATACAGGGCTTTGTTCAACCTGAAAACTTGGTTAGGTTATGGAGAGAACTGAAATCTGGGAGGTTGTTCAACAAAAACTTCTTATTTGATAACTCCATTTAAAAATACACTCTACACATCCATTTGTTGGAGTTTTATATTCTTGGAGCATGCAAATGCTAATAATATTCTTATAGCTTCCATCCTAGCAACAGGTGCATAGGACTCATCGAAGTCAACTCCAAATTCCTGACAGTAGCCCTTGGCTACTAGTCTGGCTTTATTTCTAGAAATGATTCCATCTTCATTCATTTTATTCATAAATACCCACTTAGTTCCTATGACATTAGATTTTTCTGGTCTTGGAACTAGCTCCTAGATATTATTTCTTTCAAACTGACCTAACTCCTCACACATAGTATTAATCCATGATTGATCACTTAAGGCCTCTTCTACTGATTTGGGTTCAATTTGTGAGACCAAAGCAATTAGGTCTTGATTATGAACATTCCTAAAGTGAGACCTAGTTCTAAGAGGATCTTCAAGGTTGCCTAGGATGTTATCTATTGGGTGATCTTTAAGGTATCTAACATTTATTGAAGACTTACCTGTTTCAGCTGGCCCTACCTGGTTGGGAGCATCTGATGTTTCATTCGGCTGAGCCTCCTCTTCTTCTTTGTCTTCTAGGAATTCTCCATCGTGCTTGGAATCCCTATCAGCATCTTCAATGTTAGTAACATCTTTTGCTTCACCACAAATGATATGTAGAGACTCTTCAACTTTCTGATCAGTTATGTTAAAGACCCTATATGCTCTTGATACTTCAAAGTATCCTAAAAATATTCTAGGACAGCATTTAGCATCAAACTTATCTAAGTCTTTCTTGTCATTATTATGGATAAAGCATTTAGCACCAAAAAACCTGAAATGAGCCAAGTTTGGTTTTTTTCCTTTCAATAGCTCATAGGGGGTTTTCTTGTGAATTGGTCTTACCATGGCCCTGTTGATTGTATAAGTTGCTGTATTGGCCGCCTCTGCCCAGAACTTTCTTGGCAGTTGACTCCCAATCAGCATGGTTCGGGCCATCTCCACAATGGTTCGATTTCTTCTCTCCACAATTCCATTATGCTCGGGTGTCCTGGGAGAAGAAAACTTGTGTGTTAGTCCTTCACTTTCACAAAGGTCAGAAAACATGGAGTTTTCAAATTCACCACCATGGTCAGTTTCAATTGAACAAATCTTATGCTTTCCTTCTTGTTTGACCTTATTAAAAAATTGTTTGAATTTGTGAAAAACATCATTTTTGTTGGCTAAGAAAAAGATCCATGAAAATCTAGAGTGGTCATCAATGATCACATAACCAAACCTACTTCCATTAAGACTCTGAGTTCTAGTAGGACCGAAGAGGTCCATATGAAGAAGTTCCATTAGTCTAGAAGACAATGGCTCAGATCTTAGTTTTAAGGACTTCCTGGTCTATTTGCCTAGAGCACAGGCATCATAGATTTTTGAGATTAAACTAAACTTGATTTTAGGCATGCCTCTTACTATATCATGCCTGATCAATTTATTCAAAGTAGAAAAACTAGCATGGCCTAACCGTCTATGCCAATCAAAAGCATCACTTTCAGAATTAGCAAACAAGCATAGATTAGATTCAGGCTCAACATCTAAGTCTACCATGTAGACATTATTGGTCCTGTTTGCTACAAATTTAACATGATCAGAATTTATTTCAAAGATTTTGCATGAGTTATTGTCAAACACAACCCTGTGACCCTTGTCACATAATTGACTAATACTAATCAGATTGTGTTGAAGACCTTCCACAAGTAAGACTTTCTCAATTGAGTTAGTGGAGGACTTACCAACTGTGCCAACCCCAATGATCTTACCTCTGTTCTTTCCTCCGAATTTGACCAGACCCCCTACCTTCCTTTCTAACTTGCTGAACTTGGATCGGTCTCCTATCATGTGCCTGGAGCAGCCACTGTCAAGGTACCATTTGTTGTTCTCAGTTGTCAGGTAAACTTACATAAACGAAATCAAGCAAAGTGGTTTGGAACCCAAGATAAGTTGGGTCTAAAGACATCATTCAAATCTTTAAGCAGGTGTTTAAGAATCCAAAATTGTTTCAACTTGTTTTTCTCTTGCATCTTAATTTCGGGTTTATTGAAATTGTGACCAGAATTATGTCTAGCTGGTCTAGAGAAGTGAAATCTATTCCAGTTATTAGGCTTCTCATCCCTGGGTATCTTCTGTGCGCTTGTGGATTAACAAATTTTTGAGGGTGAGTGTTATTTCTCCAGTAACTATTATTAGGACCCATTCTTTTATAGTAGTTCCAACTTTTATTCTGATACATTTGCCCAGTCCAACTACCACTTCTGTTCTTGTGAATGGGCTTAGAGAAGTTCTTCACAAAGTTCATTCCTGTTTTAGATGGTCGTCCAGCATTGTTTGTTGAATTTTCCTTTGGACATTGAATGTTTTGATTGATGTTTGAGCTAGATGGTGTGTCCAACTTTTCTTTTCCCTTCTCTGGGCAGAAGGTAGTGGTCTTGAACTAAAAGGGTCTCCTGTTAGTTGGGTCATAGCCTAAACCCTCCTTGTTGAAATTAACCCTTGTTCCTAGTATAGAATCCAGATTCGTTTTCCCTTGAACAAATTTTCCTAAAACCTTTTGTTTGTCTTCCGGCTCTCTTTGCATAGACTCACAATTTTTTAAAAGTTCAGTGTTCACTTTCTTAACGGCTTCATACTTCTCTGTGATCACACTGTTTCTATTCAGACTTTCTTCAAATTTTATCTTGAGTTCGCTGAACTGTGTGTGAACTTCCTGGTTCTCAGATTTGTGCTTTTCATTTTCCTTCTTCAGAGAATTAATTTCTTCCAATTGTTCTTTTAATTTCTGATTTTCCTCACTGATTTAAGTTTGTTCTTCAATATTAGCATTAAATTTTCTCTTCAGAACCCTATGCTCTTTACTCAGTGAATTGAACTTATCTAACAGTTCAGCACAGGCACCTTCCCAATCATCAATAGAAAAACTTTCGAAGATATTTGTTACCTCTTTTTCGCTATTTGCCATCAGGCAAATTCCTTCTTCGTCCTCCTTTGAGGAATTGGCTTCCGGATCTTCTTCCTCATCGCTCCACGTGCAGACCATTGCTTGTGGTTTCTTCTTCTGCACCTTCAAGCTCTTCTTCTGAAAGTCAGGACCCTCTTTCTAAAGATCAGGGCAATCCCCTTTCATATGTCCAGGTTTCCTGCAATTAAAACATGTAATTTTCTTGATACTCTTATTCTCATCATTGCTGGATCAAGGTTCTTACCAGAGGGGTATGTCTTCTTCCTTCTAAAAGTCTTTCCCTTAGTCCTTAAGAATTTTCTAAATTGTCGAGTGAGCATTGCTTGCTCCTCCTGGTCGAGGTCTGACAGTCTGTCAGACTCGCAACTGCTACTCCCGCTGCTGCTACTTCCCTTGCTGTGGGACACCTTGAGGGCAATATTCTTGCCCTTCCTGTCGCTTCCATCACCATTCCTTTTGAAATTCATCTCATACGTCATAAGGGATCCTATACGTTCTGTGACTGTCATGGTCGACAGATCCCTAGACTCTTCTATGACAATGGCCTTAGTGTGCCATGTCGGGGTTAGAGATCTAAGTATCTTCCTGACTATATCTCCCTCAGATATCTCTTTCCCTAACCCCTTAAGACTATTCATAATCAATGACAATCTGGCATACATATCTGCTATGGTCTCCTCTGGTTTCATCTTAAACATCTCATATTCAAAGGTGAGGAGATTTACCTTCATTGCTTTCACTTGAGGTGTACCTTCATAGATTAACTCCAACGCATCCCACATTTTCTTGGCCGTCTTGCAAGCTGAGATGCGGGCGTATTCGTCTGGATGTATTGCACATTGGATGTTGTTCAGGGCCGTCCAGTTGAGTGATGAGAGCTTGACTTGATCATCTGTCCACGCGTCCTCGTTCGGTGGCAGATCGTACGGCCCTGTAGTGATCACCCTCCATAGCTTGTGGCTCTGCGCCCTGATGAATACCTCCATCCTATTTTTCCAGAAAAGGTAATTGTTACCATCAAAGAACAAAGGGCGGCTGATAGATTGTCCCTCAGCCATGTAGCTCCGAGGAGCATTAAATCTGGGGTTACCCTGGCCATTGGACCACATTGTGAAAACCCGCTCTGATACCAATTGATACGCACATCAGAAATTGAGATAGAAGGGGGGATGAATAGCTCACTCCCAAAATTCGATAAACATAGACACAATTTCTCAACCCCTCAAATTGCAGTGAAGAAGACTTCAAAGACAGGTAACAGAGATGACTAAAACAAGGAATGAGATCGAGAAAGCAACCCACAAAGAAGCAATGTGTCAAGTAGATGGAGAGCAGTACAAATGTGAACAAGCAAAACCATAGAGAGACAGGGAATTTTTTAGGTGGTTCGATTGCTATCCATAATCTATGTCCACCCCTTACTCAGGAGAGTAAGGTTTCCTTGCAATATTCAATCGCACACAGTAGACTCAGTCTGCAACAACCGCTGCCATACAACTTGCCCTGAGGAACACCCTCCTCAGTCTTCCGATCAACCAGAAGAAAAACACTAGAGAACCAATCTCCCTTCCTTTGCACGTCGCAAAGGGAACCATGTGCAGTTACTCCCAAGTAACTCACACAACCAGAGGATCAAACCTCTCTTCCTCCAAGGACAATGGAGGGAAACAGAATAAAATGAAAATAAAGGAAACTTGAAAACAACACGATCGATGAACGATAATTTTCTCTAAAAGCAAAAGCAATATAGCTTCCGTAGAAGTAGATCTTCACATTCACAATCACTTCTCTCTCTTTGAAAAATTTCTCTCGACTTTGGATGGAGTGGGTAGTCTCTGGTTTTCTCTCTTGATCCACTGCTCTCACGCTGCTCTTCTTTTCAACTGTTCCATCCGCTTCTCGAACCCTTTTCCTTAGCATATATATATCTGTCTGATCCAGAACCTTAGGCGCGTGGATACCACATTTCTCGCCTGAAAGGTTGGGGCACGTATGGGAATGTTCTGGACCTCTATCTTCCTCGGATCACGTGCCATTCTCCTGGTGAACGCACAGACAAACTGTTAGAGAAGAAATAAACAATTTGTCACACACTTAGCATAATTTGTATCAGTGTAAGGAGTAAGAAGCCAGAAACTGCACTGAGTAGGAGTTCCCAAATCAACCGTTCCACTGACTTGCAACAAGGTGAACAAGTGGTTGCACCGAGTTGAAGTGAGCAGGTGCGAGAGGTGCACTGACTTGAGAAAACGTATGACTTCATTAGCACAGACCATAGACTCTGATCGTGGCATCGCGCAACATATATGCTTGGACAAGAAACAACAAAACACAAGGTTGTACTGAGTTTATTTTTCCAGAGAGAGAAGTTTGCACTGAGTTAAAGGAATAGGCATTGATTAAGGCGGGCAAGAGAAACACCGATATGAAATGAAGCATAAGATGCACCAAACTATGTTAGTTGTCTACAAGACTTGCACCGAGTCTAAAAAGCCTGGAATAGGAGCAGCAGCGACCTCGTTGCTACAGGGATTTGTAAAGGCTTGGCTATGCACCGAACATGATTTTTGTCTTAAGCGAAGTATGCACTGAGTTGAGTTCCAATACCTTCATCTAACCAAAGGTTGCACCGACAAGGTGTGTTGAACATGTGTGCAACATGATTAATTTTATGGTTTTGATGATGTCTTCCTCTGTAGTCATTAATGAACTATACCTGTATTTGATAATGTTAATATTCATACATTTTATGTCATCATACTTCCAGTACACAGATATCAAGGCATATGACAATAATGGAGGCACGGAAATCTAGCATGTTTCAAGCACAGAAATCAAGCTAAATGGCATCACACATAATTTCATTGCATATTCCTCATATGGTCAGTGCATATCTTGCCTTATGGATGGTTCAAGGTCGGTGCAACTTCTGGATAGCAAGCCACAAGATAATCCAATGAATGGAGTGGAGTTGACAAAAGTGAAAGCTCAATGACAGTTAAGGTCGATGCACAAAGAAGCATAACCAAGAGAACCCAAAGTCAAAGACTCAGTTGAGATCTTCTAGACTGTCAAGGGTGATGCTGCAGACATGAATGGGGTGCTAAAGAACTTAAGCGACGGAGCTAAAGCTGTTAACGGACCGACCCGGGAAAACCCGGGGTCTGCCCAGCTGGCGGTCGATCGCCAGCACAGGGGCGGTCGATCGCCCCAGCCAGCAGCCCACCGTGTGCAGTTCTTTTAGTGACGGTCGACCGCCAGCCCAGTCGCGGTCGACCGAAAATTCCAGGGACTAATCTTCTACAGCGTTTCTCTATGGCGGTCGACCGCTAGAAGCCACAGGTCGACCGCCAGCCCCGAGCCAACCAATGTTGACTTTGTTTTCCACTTGGAGAAAGGCCATTCCCCATGGATTTCTTTAATCCAAAAGTCACCTAATCACCCACAAAATATGGATCTGGTCTGGGATGTGTTTATTGACCATCAAAAGAGATATAAAATCAACACAAGAGGGTTAGAAACTCTAGTTGATCATTTGGAGCAAAGAGAGATGAAGAGAGGCTAGAGGAGCTCCAAGGAAGAAGATGTACTGTAGCCGTGAACAGTACTCCGTACAGAAGTTCTACATCCAATCCAAGGGATTCAAGCCTACATTTGAAGCCCTCAATGTCCAAGGAAGAAGAGAAGCAAGCAATCTCACAAAGGAGATCAAAGGGAAGATCAAAGCTACATCTAAACCTCTTCATCAACTCAAGGGAAGATCAAAGCTACATCCAACATTCTTCTTCATCAACTCAAAGAGATTCAAAGGAAAGATCAAGCTACATCCCATATCTTCTCCATCAACTCAAAGGGATCAAAGGAAGATCAAAGTAACAGATTGAAGATCCAACAATCTCAGACAAGATCTAGTTCATTCTAGCATATCTTCATATCTTGTTTGAGCATTTTCATCTTGTTCTATTTTTATTTCATTCAATCTATTGAAACTGAAGATAGTCCCTACCGGTGGTTAGTAGGAAGGCAATCGGAAGTTCTCCGATCTGCAGTGTAGCCATCCCTGTCGGCTTTGTGTGTAGGAAGATAGAAAGAGGGTTTTCTCTATTCTGTGGTTTGAGGCGTATCCCCGGTCAAGCTGTGAGTTAGCAGGGAAGCCTCACCGGGTTTTGGTGAGGGGTGGACGTAGGTTGCGGGGTTGCAACCGAACCACCTTAAATGTCACGCCCCGAGCCGATAGTAGCGGGAAGCGATGCTCGGAACGTGGCAGTTAACAGTCTTGATAACAAGAGCAGAAGATAAACAACCACAATTAAACACAAGGAGGCCATAAACACACGTATTGAAAATACGAGCTCTTATTAATATTTAAAAGTATAAGTTTGACCCACTCTTACAATATAGGATTCAAATTAAAGGAAGAAAGAACAAAGAGAAATAACCAGACTCACGACACTAGCTAGACTCAAGAAGATAAAAAGAACAGACTCCAAACTCTAGGTTCCAGGTTCACTCGATCACACTGATCCGATTCCCATTTGTAATGTACCGTTACCGCATTACCTGAAAAGGATTGGAAGTACGGGTGAGCAAGAAGCTCAGTAGGAATTATACCCTATCATCAGGCACAATTTATGTGATTAACTAATTAATGAACATGCATGATTAATGCAATAAAATAAGCATAACTAAATAATCACTAAGATAGAAAGAGTAATGATAATTGAATGGAAGAAATAATTGCATGTCGAGATATCAAGCAAGATTAGCAAGATTTTCTAGTAAATGGCCATTTACAGTCAATTTCAAGTCATGTCAAGTAAGCAAGCAAGCAAGTACTTCATACTTTAAGCACGAATAATAATAAGTTTCACGATAATGTGGAATGTCCTAGGCCCAACACGCTAGATTGCTGTAGCAACCCTAATAAATGAATAATTGAAATGAATTAAAACATATATATTACAGAAGTAATATATATATAAAAGGAATATGGTTAATTGGACGAAATAAAACAAATTAAAAATAACGCCTCTTATTAAGGCGTTAATTTATAAAGAAACGCCTCTATACATGGCGTGACTAAAGAAAGGACGCCCACACATGCGGTCGTCAGTTCTCATGCGACCAAATGGGTAAGTAAAAGAAACGCCCCTATCTTGGGCGTGTTTTAAAACACGAAACGCCCTTTTTCAAGGCGCTTTTTAAGAAACGCCCTAAAGTAAGGCGTCAATTAACGAATACACGCCCTGACCTAAGGCGTTAATTCAGTTCGTGAACCGTTCGAACCCAGAGCTTATCCAGGGAAGATCAACCTAATCTAGTAAGTATCTATTAGAGTAAGGACTCTATTAGGGATATACTACCCTCAATCAAACCCTACTCTTGTTAGGACTCCAAAATCCTATAAATAGTCTTGATCGAACGAACCCTAAACCCATTTGATCGAACGTCTGCTGCTAGGTACGTGAAGAACAAACTGTTCTTCTTATTTTCTTTTGTTTTCTTTTTTTTTCTTGCTTCAGATTATGTGAAGAATAGTTATTTTCTTATTGTCCAGGAAACTCTGCTGCTGCCGAAGAATAGGTAATATTCTTCTATCTTCTTAAAATATCGATTACAACTATGAAGAATATTAACATCTTCATATTTGCTTCCTTTCTCTTCCTCTACAGGTTCTGTAGCGTGAAGATCTCTAAAGAACGATTGTTCTTCTCCTTGTTGTTGCTGCCACTGTTCGTAAGTCGCAGTAGAAGCCTCTTCATCAAAGCCATCATCCTCTGCTAGCCAAAAACCCCTCACGGTCATCTCCAAATCAACTCTTAAAGGTAGGATTTTCTCAAGTTATTGTAGCCCAAATAAGAATTAATGCAAGATATCTATACATACGTATATGAGCATGGCATGCATACTGTTTATAAGGTTTTATTACGTTTTCTGCAAAATTTTGAAAGAAACGCCCTTGATTAGGGCGCTAATTTAAAAGAAACGACCATGCTAGTGGTCGTCAATTTAATATTTGACGCCCTCTACGCAGGCGTTAATTTCATAAGAATCGCATGTGATTAATAATTGATCCTGTTTAAAAATTACAATACATATGAAATATTGATTTTTAATATCTTGCATGACTCTGTGAATTCCTGTTAAATTTTACTGCCATGACATGTCTCCTGTCTCTCGAAATATTATTTATTAAAATATCGTAAATCCCTTGAAATTCATGACTTGGACAAAGTCGTTTTCCATATTCTAACGCCCCAGTACAAGGCGTGAATCTGAAAAGTAGCGCCCCTTCCTAGGGCGTGTATCTGTTAAAATCCTGAAATTCACATATTCTGTAAAATGGAATTAGAAAGTAACGCCCCTTCCAAGGGCGCGTTTTTGATAAATTTCTGAGAATAATTATATCCTGTCGAATATGTAAATGATGAGACGCCTGCCTCTGCAGTCGTCAACTTTGAAGAAACGCCCCCAGGAAAGGCGTGTTTTTGATAAATTAATGAAATAATGGAAATTCTGCAAATTGGCAATACATGTAAACGCCTTTCTGTTAGGCGTTAATTATTCAATACACGACTTTACTTAAGTCGTTATTTTACTGTAAACTGATTTTATCCTGATTCTATTACCGATGGTTTCATATTATACATATATATATATATATCGGCACTATTCTCCACTCCGTGAGTATAGTCCCACGTTTCATGTTGATTTATCGATCACACTCAACTCTCATTGACATACAAGCTCTCCATTGGACATTCCGTTCCTTTGGACTAGCGAGTTAGTCATAGAGACCTCCGTAAGACTCCTCGTAGCCTTGAATTCCCTCAAGGCCGACTGAGCTGGTTGTACCCTAAAAACCCATTACACGATCCTTGCCATGTCAATCTAAAGAAACATGGTATACCGGCCCTTATGATTATACAAAGAGTATATCATAAGAAATTCTTGATGGGATGATGATATCATGCCATATCGTGTCATTCTTGTAAACCTCAATTCTATGATAAGAATGAGGGTATCTTACCTTTGATCTAATGTTCATGTGGACCTCAATTCTATATAAAGAATGTCCATATTGATATGTCATGGTACCTAAGTTAAGGGAACCATATTCTACCTAGTTTTATCGAACTCGTGATTATACCGTTATTATCACCATTCTATGTCCTTTGTCATATTTTGGACTCTATTCTATCAAAGTTGTCATACGTATCTACAAGCTTGATTATTGAAATTCTATATTGGCTATATAAACAAGAGTGGATGTCAAAACACATGATAAATGCCTGCGCATATAGGGCCCGATCTGGTCCTGGGAGGAGCACCCGAAAGTACTTGTGCCCATGGGAGTTAAAATGATAAGGTATCTGGCATTATACCGAGTACTTGACTTGCTTGATTGGACATTCCACACACATCTTGTACTTGAATCGTACTTGACTTTACATAAAATGTGTGGCCCGAAAGAGGGTAATTTACTTGCTTGATACATGATAGCCAAAGTTCTTGACATGACTCGATAATGGTACTTGCTTGAATATCTTAAATAACTTGTATCTTGTTCATGAAAGTTCATCTTATTTCTTTGATATTACATTCTCTCTATCTTGTCGTTTAATGCGAGCATGCATAGCTTTATTGCATCCATGAAAATGTAATTACTTAAACCACTTGCTAGTACTTGAGATATAATTTCCTACTGAGCGTTCGCTCATTCCGTTTGTCCCTTTTTACTTTTCAGGTAAGTCCGACGACGATGGAAGTCAATCGGATGGGAATGGTCAAGAGTGAAAGTGATAGAGCTTCTACAAGTGTCGTCTAGTCTTTTCCATAGTTTCTTGAGTCAACTATGTATTCTTTTCCTTTTTATTTAACAGAGTATTGGATTTGTAATAGTCTATCTATTATGAAATAAAGGATTGGGTTATCTTGCTATTTTGTGCATCTCTGTCTTTGTGTCGAATACATGACCACTCTGATTGACATGATTGATATAGACACGTCGCGCATCTCCGGGTATCTTCCGCGCTCGGGGCGTGACAGTCTTTGTGGTATCAGAGCCTAAGGTATTCAATTCCTAGGAAACCCAAGTCCAAGGATAGGTTTCAAAACCTTTAACCAAGTGAGAGTGGGTAGAACCAAGGGTTAAATGATCAATGAGTCCTTTATAAGATCATAGTGATATAATACTAACATAGCTATTGTAATTGTAGGATAATGGCTGCCGAACGTGCTCAATGGCGCAACATGCAGCGTACCCTTCAAGGGATGACCCAAGTGCTACAACAGGTAGCACAAGGTGGTGCTCCACGAGCTGGAAGCTTACACCAAGCATTCAAGAATATGAATCCCCCGAAGTTCATGGGATCGACCGATCCAGACGATGCCGAGCATTGGGTTCGGGAGATTGAACGTATATTCCGTGTCATGCAATGCACGGATCAGGACAAAGTCTTATTAGCTACTTTCCAGTTAGAAAAGGATGCTAGATGCTGGTGGGAGTCGATTGAAGCTACTATTGACCCAACTCAAGTTACATGGGGTGAATTCGTTGAATATTTCAACGCCAAATATTTCTCTGATAGGGTCCAGGAAAGGAAGGCCGCCGAATTTGCCGCATTAAAGCAAAGATCTTTATCGGTGGCTGATTATGAAGCACAGTTCTCTAGACTGTCTAGATATGCTAAGCATTTAATTGGCACGGAAAAGATGAAAGCCCGTAGATTTCTTAATGGGCTTAGGCCCCACTACATTACTCAACTGGCGCCTATGGATATTCAAGTTTATACTGAAATAGTGCGCCGAGCTCAGTTGCTTGAAGATGCCACGGAACTATCTGATAGGATCCGTGGGAAAGACAAAAAGGAGCAAGTCACAAGTTCGGGTTCTTTTAAACCCAACTTTAAGAAGAGGCCCAATAATGGAGGTTCTTCCTCTCAAGATCAGAAGTACAAGAAATCCAAGCCTTTCTCTATCACCACTACCCCTTCAAACGTAGTATGTAAGCATTGTGACAAGGCTGGTCATAAAACAGAAGAATGCTGGAGGAAATTAGGAGCATGTCTCCGTTGTGGGAGTCGTGAACATCGGATTCCCGATTGTCCATTAATGAATGACCAAGACGGTGAGGGTAAACGCCCAGTGACAAGGAACGCGCGTCTTCATGCAATCCAAGAGACCGAACCAGAAGAAGAAGGCGGATTGGTGGAAGGTACATTAAAAATTTGTTCCAAATATGCACATGTCTTATTTGATACGGGTGCATCGCATTCCATTATTTCCAAGAAGTTTGCTGACCCATTACCTCTAGAACCAGAATGGATGAAAATAGTGTTGTCTACTCCTCTCGGAAACGAGACGGATATCACGCATCATTACCAAAACTGTGAGGTGTTGGTTCGAGGAAAGAATTTTCCTATTGATCTTATCTGCTTAGATCTAAAAGAATATGATGTTATACTAGGAGCAGATTGGTTATCTAAGTACCAGGCAACGGTTGATTGCCGTAATAGCAAGATTGTTTTCAAAGAATTTTCAGAACTGACTTATACTAGTCCTAAGAGTCGAAGCAAATCCCCTCTTATTTCGGCTCTTCGAGCAAGCAAGCTCGTCAGGAAAGGATGTGTATCCTTCCTTACTTTTGTCACTAATAAAGAAGCTAAGGAAACCAAGATAGAAGACGTTCAAGTAGTACGAGAATTCCCAGACGTATTTCCGGAAGAATTGCCGGGATTACCCCCGCAAAGAGATGTGGCCTTTACCATCGACTTAGTCCCTGGTGCTGGTCCGGTTTCAAAGGCACCATATAGAATGTCCCCTGCTGAACTCAAGGAGTTGAAGGAGCAGTTGATGGAACTAATCCGAAAAGGGTTTATTAGACCAAGTACTTCCCCGTGGGGAGCACCAGTCTTATTTGTAAAGAAGAAGGATGGATCCATGAGATTGTGTATTGACTATCGACAGTTGAATCATCTTACTATCAAGAACAAGTATCCACTGCCGAGAATCGATGAATTGTTTGATCAGATTTCAGGATCCAAATATTTCTCCAAGATTGATCTCCGGTCGGGATATCATCAATTAAGGATCAAGGATGATGACATTCACAAGACCGCATTCAGAAGCAGGTATGGCCATTACGAATTTGTAGTTATGCCTTTTGGACTAACAAATGCCCCTGCTGCCTTTATGCAGTTAATGAATAGCATATTCAGGCCTTACTTGGATCAATTCATAGTAGTCTTCATCGATGATATATTGATATATTCTAAGACTAAGGAAGAACATGAAGAGCATTTGAGGATTGCATTGCAAGTCTTGAGGACAAATCAATTATATGCTAAACTCAGCAAATGCGAGTTCTGGCTTGAAGAAGTGGCTTTTCTCGGACATGTCATATCCAAGGACGGTTTATCTGTGGATCCGTCAAAAGTTGAAGCTGTGAGAAACTGGGAGAGACCCACTAATGCAAGCGAGATCAGAAGTTTCTTAGGTCTTGCAGGCTATTATCGGCGATTTATCAAAGATTTCTCTAAGATCGCCGTACCACTTACAAGATTAACTCGTAAGGAGATCCGATATGAATGGAGTGAGGAATGTGAAAGCAGTTTCCAAACTCTCAAGGATCATCTCACCACAGCTCCGGTCTTAGCCCTACCAATTGAAGGAGAGAAATTCGAGGTCTACACTGATGCTTCTGGCATTGGCCTCGGATGTGTTCTAATGCAACATGGGAAGGTCATAGCATACTCTTCTCGTCAACTGAAGAAGCATGAGGAGAATTACCCCGTCCATGACTTGGAATTGGCCGCGGTAGTATTTGCCCTAAAGATATGGAGACACTATCTCTATGGGGTACAGTTTACTGTATACTCCGATCACAAAAGTCTCAAATATCTACTTTCACAAAAGGAGCTGAACATGAGACAAAGACGTTGGCTAGAATATCTCAAGGACTTCGACTTCAGTATACAATACCATCCCGGAAAGGGTAATTATGTGGCTGATGCCCTTAGTCGAAAGCCGAGAGCAAAGATAGCAAATTGTATGATACAAGAATGGAGGTTACTTGAACAATTCTCCGAGCTCAATATAAGCTTGGACACGGAATCCAAATTTGTCACACTATCCCATGTAAGCATACAGTCAGATTTGTTATCTGAGATACAAACACTTCAGGATGATGATCCTATGTTAATAGAAATCAAAGGCAGATTAGAAGGACAATCTGATTTTCAACTAACTTCTGATGGAAGATTATCGTTCAAAGATAGAACTTGTATACCCGATTGTCCGGAATTAAAGAAGAAGATCTTAGATGAAGCTCACAGATCAAGATACACTATTCATCCTGGATCAACTAAAATGTACCAAGATGTAAAGAGGAACTTTTGGTGGCCCAATATGAAAAGAGAAATAGCGGACTATGTATCACGCTGTCTCACATGCCAACAGGTCAAGGCGGAACACCAAAAGCCTGCGGGAAAACTACATCCTCTAGATATTCCTAAGTGGAAATGGGAGGATATTGGTATGGACTTCATCATGGGTTTGTCTAAATCTAAAGGAGGACATGATGGAATCTGGGTTATCATTGACCGATTGACTAAATCGGCACATTTCTTGCCAATCAAAAGCCGATGGTCGATTGATGTGCTAGCTGCACTATACATTAAAGAAATAGTCAGGATACATGGAATTCCTGTCTCAATCGTGTCTGATAGGGATCCCCGTTTTACTTCTCATTTTTGGAAGGGATTACAACATTCGTTGGGGACAAGGCTCAACTTTAGTACTGCTTTTCACCCACAAACGGATGGTCAGACCGAGCGAACTAATCAAGTTGTTGAAGATATGCTGAGAGCATGCATTATTGACTTTGGAGGAAGCTGGCATGACCACTTACCTTTAGTTGAATTTGCATATAATAATAGCTACCAAGCTAGTATCCAAATGGCACCTTTCGAAGCCTTATACGGAAGGAGTTGCCGATCTCCCATATGTTGGAACGAAGTTGGAGAGAAACAACTATTAGGTCCAGACATGGTAAGGGATACAACTGAGAAGATACAGGTAATCAGAGAAAGATTACAAGTTGCTCAGACCAGACAAAAGACTCATGCAGATACAAGAAGAAGAGATCTTGAATTCCAAATCGGAGATCATGTATTTCTTAAAATATCCCCTGGACGTGGCATACGAAGATTTGGTGTTAAGGGCAAGCTTACGCCAAGATTCATCGGACCATTTGAGGTACTCGAAAGAGTTGGCGAGGTTGCTTATCGCATCGCGTTGCCTCCTCAGTTGTCCGAGGTACACAATGTATTTCACATATCTATGTTGAAGAAGTATGTGCACGATCCGTCACATATTATTGAGCATGGAGATCTGGTGATCCAGAAAGATCTCACATATGAACAGAGGCCCTTAAAGATATTAGATCGAGAAATACGAGCTCTAAGGAATAAGGTTATTCCCATGCTTAAGGTGCAATGGAATAAGAATCCTGAACGCGAAGCGACATGGGAGACCGAGGAATCTATGAAGAAACGATTTCCCGAGTTATTCTAAGAGGTATATGTCCTACACTCTCCACGTATAATTATATATATATATTGAATTTGGGGACCAAATTCTTTTTAAGTGGGGGAGGGTGTAGCAACCCTAATAAATGAATAATTGAAATGAATTAAAACATATATATTACAGAAGTAATATATATATAAAAGGAATAGGGTTAATTGGACGAAATAAAACAAATTAAAAATAACGCCTCTTATTAAGGCGTTAATTTATAAAGAAACGCCTCTATACATGGCGTGACTAAAGAAAGGACGCCCACACATGCGGTCGTCAGTTCTCATGCGACCAAATGGGTAAGTAAAAGAAACGCCCCTATCTTGGGCGTGTTTTAAAACACGAAACGCCCTTTTTCAAGGCGCTTTTTAAGAAACGCCCTAAAGTAAGGCGTCAATTAACGAATACACGCCCTGACCTAAGGCGTTAATTCAGTTCGTGAACCGTTCGAACCCAGAGCTTATCCAGGGAAGATCAACCTAATCTAGTAAGTATCTATTAGAGTAAGGACTCTATTAGGGATATACTACCCTCAATCAAACCCTACTCTTGTTAGGACTCCAAAATCCTATAAATAGTCTTGATCGAACGAACCCTAAACCCATTTGATCGAACGTCTGCTGCTAGGTACGTGAAGAACAAACTGTTCTTCTTATTTTCTTTTGTTTTCTTTTTTTTTTCTTGCTTCAGATTATGTGAAGAATAGTTATTTTCTTATTGTCCAGGAAACTCTGCTGCTGCCGAAGAATAGGTAATATTCTTCTATCTTCTTAAAATATCGATTACAACTATGAAGAATATTAACATCTTCATATTTGCTTCCTTTCTCTTCCTCTACAGGTTCTGTAGCGTGAAGATCTCTGAAGAACGATTGTTCTTCTCCTTGTTGTTGCTGCCACTGTTCGTAAGTCGCAGTAGAAGCCTCTTCATCAAAGCCATCATCCTCTGCTAGCCAAAAACCCCTCACGGTCATCTCCAAATCAACTCTTAAAGGTAGGATTTTCTCAAGTTATTGTAGCCCAAATAAGAATTAATGCAAGATATCTATACATACGTATATGAGCATGGCATGCATACTGTTTATAAGGTTTTATTACGTTTTCTGCAAAATTTTGAAAGAAACGCCCTTGATTAGGGCGCTAATTTAAAAGAAACGACCATGCTAGTGGTCGTCAATTTAATATTTGACGCCCTCTACGCAGGCGTTAATTTCATAAGAATCGCATGTGATTAATAATTGATCCTGTTTAAAAATTACAATACATATGAAATATTGATTTTTAATATCTTGCATGACTCTGTGAATTCCTGTTAAATTTTACTGCCATGACATGTCTCCTGTCTCTCGAAATATTATTTATTAAAATATCGTAAATCCCTTGAAATTCACGACTTGGACAAAGTCGTTTTCCATATTCTAACGCCCCAGTACAAGGCGTGAATCTGAAAAGTAGCGCCCCTTCCTAGGGCGTGTATCTGTTAAAATCCTGAAATTCACATATTCTGTAAAATGGAATTAGAAAGTAACGCCCCTTCCAAGGGCGCGTTTTTGATAAATTTCTGAGAATAATTATATCTTGTCGAATATGTAAATGATGAGACGCCTGCCTCTGCAGTCGTCAACTTTGAAGAAACGCCCCCAGGAAAGGCGTGTTTTTGATAAATTAATGAAATAATGGAAATTCTACAAATTGGCAATACATGTAAACGCCCTTCTGTTAGGCGTTAATTATTCAATACACGACTTTACTTAAGTCGTTATTTTACTGTAAACTGATTTTATCCTGATTCTATTACCGATGGTTTCATATTATACATATATATATATATATCGGCACTATTCTCCACTCCGTGAGTATAGTCCCACGTTTCATGTTGATTTATCGATCACACTCAACTCTCATTGACATACAAGCTCTCCATTGGACATTCCGTTCCTTTGGACTAGCGAGTTAGTCATAGAGACCTCCGTAAGACTCCTCGTAGCCTTGGATTCCCTCAAGGCCGACTGAGCTGGTTGTACCCTAAAAACCCATTACACGATCCTTGCCATGTCAATCTAAAGAAACATGGTATACCGGCCCTTATGATTATACAAAGAGTATATCATAAGAAATTCTTGATGGGATGATGATATCATGCCATATCGTGTCATTCTTGTAAACCTCAATTCTATGATAAGAATGAGGGTATCTTACCTTTGATCTAATGTTCATGTGGACCTCAATTCTATATAAAGAATGTCCATATTGATATGTCATGGTACCTAAGTTAAGGGAACCATATTCTACCTAGTTTTATCGAACTCGTGATTATACCGTTATTATCACCATTCTATGTCCTTTGTCATATTTTGGACTCTATTCTATCAAAGTTGTCATACGTATCTACAAGCTTGATTATTGAAATTCTATATTGGCTATATAAACAAGAGTGGATGTCAAAACACATGATAAATGCCTGCGCATATAGGGCCCGATCTGGTCCTGGGAGGAGCACCCGAAAGTACTTGTGCCCATGGGAGTTAAAATGATAAGGTATCTGGCATTATACCGAGTACTTGACTTGCTTGATTGGACATTCCACACACATCTTGTACTTGAATCGTACTTGACTTTACATGAAATGTGTGGCCCGAAAGAGGGTAATTTACTTGCTTGATACATGATAGCCAAAGTTCTTGACATGACTCGATAATGGTACTTGCTTGAATATCTTGAATAACTTGTATCTTGTTCATGAAAGTTCATCTTATTTCTTTGATATTACATTCTCTCTATCTTGTCGTTTCATGCGAGCATGCATAGCTTTATTGCATCCATGAAAATGTAATTACTTAAACCACTTGCTAGTACTTGAGATATAATTTCCTACTGAGCGTTCGCTCATTCCGTTTGTCCCTTTTTACTTTTCAGGTAAGTCCGACGACGATGGAAGTCAATCGGATGGGAATGGTCAAGAGTGAAAGTGATAGAGCTTCTACAAGTGTCGTCTAGTCTTTTCCATAGTTTCTTGAGTCAACTATGTATTCTTTTCCTTTTTATTTAACAGAGTATTGGATTTGTAATAGTCTATCCATTATGAAATAAAGGATTGGGTTATCTTGCTATTTTGCGCATCTCTGTCTTTGTGTCGAATACATGACCACTCTGATTGACATGATTGATATAGACACGTCGCGCATCTCCGGGTATCTTCCGCGCTCGGGGCGTGACAATTGCACCGGTGCCAAATGCCACACCTAATCATTCACCTCCCCGGGGATCAAGTACTTTTCGGGTGCTCCTCCCAGGACCAGACTGGGCCCTTCATTTGTTTGCCTTGGCATTGATTTCTTTTTGGATCGTAGATCCCACGAGACTAGACATCCACAATATTTAATGGCCAAGAGTTCCAAGGTCAAGTTCATGTAGTCAAGGTAAGAAACATAAGAATAATGATTCTTCAAGAGTCCAAACAATAAGCTCCATAACCGAGAGGAATAATTGTCCCAAAGGACTATAATTATTGATCAATAGATCTAATCAATAGGTCAATCACAAGATTCCATAGCCTACATTGGCTTGGTTAACTCACACGATTCAAAATTCATGAAATAACCACTTTTCAGAAAACTGCCATATAAACGGTCAGACAAGGGCCGCTCAATATGTATAAACGGTTAACCCTAGGATGCACATGTTCAGAAGATATTAAGACCCCTGAACAAGATATACGGTCCATACTGGGCGGTATTATGGATACATGGTCGCTATTGGGCCGCCTATGAGGATATACGGTCCTCTACGGCCGCACATGCCTCTCTTAGCCCAATTCGGTCCAAGACTTAAACCAGCGGTTCGGTCAATGTAAATCGATGTGCTGGTGGTTCATTAGGTTCATAACAAGGGCATAAAGAAATCCTAGATGATGGTAAGTTCGTCGGATGGAGTTTCCGGTGATAAGTTCAATCTTAACACAATTAAAGGCTAATGACTTACTAGAAGTCGGTAAGTTGGTCACGCTGTTTACTGTAGTACAGCAGCTAACCAGCATGCTAACAATCATATTAATCCTAATTCCATGCCAAATTATCAAGGATTAAGTTTTCATTTAAGTCAAAATGCCAAAGAGATTAATCAGGAAGGTAACGTGTATGAACAAGATCGCGTAAGTCGCGTATGAATAAATAGCATGCAATTAACAGAAATTTGGTTGCATAATTAATCATTTATCATGTGGGTTTCTATTTTACTAATTATCATTCATGACACTAAAATGAATCAATTAGAACATGTATTAAGTCATTAACGGCATAGATAAACAGTTCGAAACAAACCTCACATCTATTGGCTAACGGGGTGCATGTATGGGTCATTAGTTCCTGAAAATATAGTTTATAATGGGACTTGGTTGAATGGGTTGATCCCCCAATGATCCGGATTGATCCACGAGTCAAAAACAACAATTACTGGGCTTTCTAGCACATGGGTCGACCCTTTGGGTCGACCCCTGGAAAAATTCCAGGCATGGGTCGACCCATTGGGTCGACCCCTAGAGTTCCAGGGATCTGTCCTGGTGTGGGTCGACCCATTGGGTCGACCCCTGCAGTGTGGGTCGACCCCATGGGTCAACCCATGCAAGGCAGAATTCTTTCTGCTTGCAGGGTGGTATGGGTCGACCCATGGGGTCGACCCCTGGGTTTCTAGACCTGAACGAGCTTCTGGAAAACATGAAAACTCCACGATTTGGGGTCTAAATGGGTTGAGATATTAACCACATGCCCTAGGGTTCTTAATATACATACTAGGGTCATAAAACATGAGTTTTGAAACATGAATTTCATCAGAAATCAAATGAATCACAACCTATTCTATGATGAACACATGAAAACCTAGTTCTTGACATGCTTCTACTAAATCGTACATTTCTCTCAATATATACAACGAAATTTGGGGCTTCTTAAATCAAAAGAAAGCTAACTTGATGCTGATTCTAACCATGTATGATATGCCATATGTGGATCTAGATCTCCAACTCAAAAATAGCCTGAAAATCATGCTTCTACTTGAAGAACATACCATAAATCAAGCCTAAACATGCTCTTACTTCGATCCAAAATTATCTAAACATGCTCAATAAAATTTGGGAATTTTTAAACCAAAAGAAAGCTAACTTGATGCTGATTCTAACCATGTATGATATGCCATATGTGGATCTAGATATCCAACTCAAAAATAGCCCGAAAATCATGCTTCTACTTGAAGAACATATCATAAATCAAGCCTAAACATGCTCTTACTTCGATCCAAAATTATCTAAACATGCTCAATGAAATTTGGGACTTTTTAAACCAAAAGAAAGCTAACTTGATGCTGATTAATTTGATATATTACTTACAGTTTGAGCCTGAGAGACCCTACCTCAATCGAAGAGAGAACTTAAAGCCCTAGAATGAAGAACGAACTTCACAGCACCTTAGAAAAACCCTGATATCTCCTTGGATACCTAAAGAAATTTAGGGCTTTTACTACCATTGGAAAGATCTCATCGAGAGGAACAATTTGATGAACTCAAGTGCAGGTTTTGGTTTAGGAAACCTAACCTCAATCGATGGAAAAAAGAGGAGAAGAAGGAGGACGACGGCAGCCGACCCACCTCCACTAAACGACCAAGAACTTCCTAGATCTGAATCTAATGCGAACACCACAGCCACTAACTGAAAATAGACTCGTAGAGCTTTATTTTGATAGCTCATAGAGCTTTTGGATACTTCGGAGTTGGGAGAAATCGACCACGCAAGTTAGGTGTTGGAAAACGGCGCCGCCAAGGTTGACTACTCCAAAACTCGACCGCCACCATGTGCTAGGGTTAGGTTTTGGTTCGATTGATAGAGGGCTATTGATCCTTAGATCGTGGCCTTTCATTTGCCACCGAAATGAGCTCATTTGGTTGAGTATTAAGCTCTAATTTGGTGTTTTAAGATGAGGTTTACTATTGCGTTCACTATTGGGTAGGTAAGTGTGAAAATCAGACTTAATCCACAGATTAGGCCTAGTTAATGATTTTATTAGGCTTAGCCGTAGAAGACAAAATTGCTAAACGAAATGGATTACACAAAAATATAATTTTTATGGATTTTTATAAAATAATCGAAACGTGACTTATTCTATTTATTAAAGAATTAATCTAATTTTTGAATTAATTCTTATTAATTAAAATAAATTTAAATAATTTTTAAATAAATTCAAATAAGTTCTAATTAAATTTCTAAAAGAATTTAGGGTCATTGGTTGAGCATTAAGCTCTAATTTCGCCTTTTAAGTTAAGGTTAGGTATAGTTAAGTAAGTGTGCACTTTTGGGCTTAATCCACTAATTAGACCTAATTACAGATTTTTGTTGGGTTGAACCCAGAAGATAAAGTTGCCAACTACATCGTCCTTGACCCAATTAATATTTTTTCAAATTTTTATAAGGTAGTCAAAATTTCACTAGTTCTATTTACTAAGGAATTAAATATTAAATTCAAAAATTCATTTATCTCAATTAAAATTTTAATTATTTCAATTAAATTTCAGATTTTAAAACTAGGGTATTACACCCTCCCCCACTTAAAGGAATTTGGTCCCCAAATTCACCGGGTATTACCGATTATGTGAATGTTTGAATTAAGATGATCTTATCTATCAAAATAACATGTTAATTATACAATTAATGATGAAAGAAATTAGCTATAGCTAGGGATAAAAGAGAACGATACCATATATAATTCTTCATTCGATAGAAGTTGGTTCCGATTCTTCTTATAGTTTTGCTTGTGGAAGTAACTTAGGACAGTTAGCCATTTTATGATCCGGATTTCCGCAACGCAGACATGCTCCGCTCCCTCGCCAGCACTCCTTTACGAGATGGCCAAGTTTGTGATAGTAAAAATATTTCATTTGCGCAATATTGCTCTTCTTATTATTATTACGTCGGGTTTCCTTACGACGGACTCGCCAGCCTCTAGCGGAACCGAATCTTAGCTTACCCATGGAACCACTTGGTTTCATTTTAATAAAGACTTAGAGACCTGTAAAATAGTTATATGGTTAACTTTTTCATTACCCTTACGCGTAACACAACGCAATCTTTCATATATTTTATTACTTAACCCAAGATATTACCCAATCTCACCAGGTGACAAGGGATGACACGGGTCTTAAGACTTAGGGTAACCTATACTCTTGGACAAAATCCAAGGACTCAGGCAGGGAGGCTCTGATACCACCTCTGTCACGCCCCGAACCGATAGCAGCGGGAAGCGATGCTCGGAACGTGGCAGTTAACAGTCATGATAATAAGAGCGGAAGATAAACAACCACAATTAAACACAAGGAGGCCATAAACGCACGTATTGAAAATACGAGCTCTTATTAATATTTAAAAGTATAATTTTGACCCACTCTTACATTATAGGATTCAAATTAAAGGAAGAAAGAACAAAGAGAAATAACCAGACTCACGACACTAGCGAGCCTCAAGAAGATAAAAAGAACAGACTCCAAACTCTAGGTTTCAGGTTCACTCGATCACACTGATCCGATTCCCATTTGCAACGTACTGTTACCGCATTACCTGAAAGTGATTGGAAGTAGGGGTGAGCAAGAAGCTCAGTAGGAATTATACTATATCATCAGGCACAATTTATGTGATTAACTAATTAATGAACATGCATGATTAACGCAATAAAATAAGCATAACTAAATAATCACTAAGATAGAAAGAGTAATGATAATTGAATGGAAGAAATAATTGCATGTCGAGATATCAAGCAAGATTAGCAAGATTTTCTAGTAAATGGCCATTTGCAGTCAATTTCAAGTCATGTCAAGTAAGCAAGCAAGCAAGTACTTCATACTTTAAGCATGAATAATAATAAGTTTCATGAGAATGTGGAATGTCCTAGGCCCAACACGCTAGATTGCACCGGTGCCAAATGCCACACCTAATCATTCACCCCCCCCGGGGATCAAGTACTTTTCGGGTGCTCCTCCCAGGACCAGACTGGGCCCTTCATTTGTTTGCCTTGGCATTGATTTCTTTTTGGATCGTAGATCCCACGAGACTAGACATCCACAATATTTAATGGCCAAGAGTTCCAAGGTCAAGTTCATGTAGTCAAGGTAAGAAACATAAGAATAATGATTCTTCAAGAGTCCAAACATTAAGCTCCATAACCGAGAGGAATAATTGTCCCAAAGGACTATAATTATTGATCAATAGATCTAATCAATAGGTCAATCACAAAATTCCATAGCCTACACTGGCTTGGTTAACTCACACGATTCGAAATTCATGAAATAACCACTTTTCGAAAAACTGCTCAATATGTATAAACGGTCAGACAAGGGCCGCTCAATATGTATAAACGGTTAACACTAGGACGCGCATGTTCATAAGACATTAAGACCCATGAACAAGATATACGGTCCATACTGGGCGGTATTATGGATACACGGTCGCTATTGGGCCGCCTATGAGGATATACGGTCCTCTACGGCCGCACATGCCTCTCTTAGCCCAATTCGGTCCAAGACTTAAACCAGCGGTTCGGTCAATGTAAATCGATGTTCTAGTGGTTCATTAGGTTCATAACAAGGGTATAAAGAAATCCGAGATGATGGTAAGTTTGCCGGATGGAGTTTCCAGTGATAAGTTCAATGTTAACACAATTAAAGGCTAATGACTTACTAGAAGCCGGTAAGTTGGTCACACTATTTACTGTAGTACAGCAGCTTACCAGCAAGCTAACAATCATATTAATCCTAATTCCATGCCAAATTATCAAGGATTAAGTTTTCATTTAAGTCAAAATGCCAAAGAGATTAATCAAGAAGGTAACGTGTATGAACAAGATCGCGTAAGTCGCGTATGAATAAATAGCATGCAATTAACAGAAATTTGGTTGCATAATTAATCATTTATCATGTGGGTTTCTATTTTACTAATTATCATCCATGACACTAAAATGAATCAATTAGAACATGTATTAAGTCATTAACGGCATAGATAAACAGTTCGAAACAAACCTCACATCTATTGGCTAACGGGGTGCATGTATGGGTCATTAGTTCCTCAAAATATAGTTTATAATGGGACTAGGTTGAATGGGTTGATCCCCCAATGATCCGGATTGATCCACGAGTCAAAAACAACAATTACCGGGCTTTTTGGCACATGGGTCGACCCTTTGGGTCTACCCCTGGAAAAATTCCAGGCATGGGTCGACCCATTGGGTCGACCCCTGGTGTTCCAGGGATCTGTCCTGGTGTGGGTCGACCCATTGGGTCGACCCCTGCAGTGTGGGATGACCCCATGGGTCGACCCATGCAAGGCAGAATTCTTTCTGCTTGCAGGGTGGTATGGGTCGACCCATGGGGTCGACCCCTGGGTTTCCAGACCCGAACGAGCTTCCGGAAAACATGAAAAACTCTACGATTTGGGGTCTAAATGGGTTGGGATCTTAACCACATGCCCTAGGGTTCTTAATATACATACTAGGGTCATAAAACATGTGTTTTGAAACATGAATTTCATCAGAAATCAAATGAATCACAACCTATTCTATGATGAACACATGAAAACCTAGTTCTTGACATGCTTCTACTAAATCGTACATTTCTCTCAATTTATACAACGAAATTTGGGGCTTCTTAAACCAAAAGAAAGCTAACTTGATGCTGATTCTAACCATGTATGATATGCCATATGTGGATCTAAATATCCAACTCAAAAATAGCCCGAAAATTATGCTTCTACTAGAAGAACATACCATAAATCAAGCCTAAACATGCTCTTACTTCGATCCAAAATTATCTAAACATGCTCAATGAAATTTGGGGCTTTTTAAACCAAAAGAAAGCTAACTTGATGTTGATTCTAAACACGTACGATATGCCATATGTGGATCTAGATATCCAACTCAAAAATAGCCCGAAAATCATTCTTCTACTTGAAGAACATACCATAAATCAAGCCTAAACATGCTCTTACTTCGATCCAAAATTATCTAAACATGCTCAATGAAATTTGGGGCTTTTTAAACCAAAAGAAAGCTAACTTGATGCTGATTAATTTGATATATTACTTACAGTTTGAGCCTGAGAGAACCTACCTCAATCGAAGAGAGAACTTAAAGCCCTAGAATGAAGAACGAACTTCACAGCACCTTAGAAAAACCCTGATATCTCCTTGGATACCTAAAGAAATTTAGGGCTTTTACTACCATTGGAAAGATCTCGTCAAGAGGAACAATTTGATGTACTCAAGTGCAGGTTTTGGTTTAGGAAACCTACCTCAGTCGATGGAACAAAGAGGAGAAGAAGGAGGACGACGGCAGCCGACCCACCTCCACTAAAAGACCAAGAACTTCCTAGATCTGAATCTAATATGAACACCACATCCACCAAATGAAAATAGACTCGTAGAGCCTTATTTTGATAGCTCATAGAGCTTCTGGAGACTTTGGAGTTGGGAGAAATCGACCACGCAAGTTAGGTGTTGGAAAACGGCGCCGCCAAGGTTGACTACTCCAAAACTCGGCCGCCACCATGTGCTAGGGTTAGATTTTGGTTCGATTGATAGAGGGCTATTGATCCTTAGATCGTGGCCTTTCATTTTCCACCGAAATGAGCTCATTTGGTTGAGTATTAAGCTCTAATTTGGTGTTTTAAGATGAGGTTTACTATTGCGTTCACTATTGGGTAGGTAAGTGTGAAAATCAGACTTAATCCACAGATTAGGCCTAGTTAATAGTTTAATTGGGGTTAGCCCTAGAAGACAAAATTGGTAAACGAAATGGATTACACAAGAATATAATTTTTATGGATTTTTATAAAATAATCGAAACGTGACTTATTCTATTTATTAAAGAATTAATCTAATTTTTGAATTAATTCTTATTAATTAAAATAAATTAAAATAATTTTTAAATAAATTCAAATAAGTTCTAATTAAATTTCTAAAAGAATTTGGGGTCATTGGTTGAGCATTTAGCTCTAATTTTGCGTTTTAAGTTAAGGTTAGGTATAGTTAACTAAGTGTGCACTTTTGGGCTTAATCCACTAATTAGACCTAATTACGGATTTTTGTTGGGTTGAACCCAGAAGATAAAGTTGCCAACTACATCGTCCTTGACCCAATTAGTATTTTTCTAGATTTTTATAAGGTAGTCGAAATTTCACTAGTTCTATTTACTAAGGAATTAAATATTAAATTCAAAAATTCATTTATCTCAATTAAAAATTCAATTATTTCAATTAAATTTCAAATTTTAAAACCGGGGTATTACATTAAAAATCCTTGTGTTGTGGGTTGTTCATCGTGTGCGATTGCTCTATATCTTGTACCCCCATTCACAGGTTCATGTGCTTCCAAACTTGGTTATCTTATTTTCACACTCAAGCACTCAGATTTGCACCTTCGATTTTATCTGTGCTTTAATTGGGCTTAGCACTTTGACTGCATCCCTTGGGCGGCCTGCTGCACCCTTGCACACAGGCTCCAAGGTGAAAGTATTGCTAAGTGATTCCCTTGCTTAGACTCGCATGCACCTTGGTTGATCACCACTACATTCACACACACGCACAGTTGTTGCAAGTTGTTTCATGCTCTAGTGTTATGCTTCATGGTCCCTGCACTACAAGGCTTGTATCTCTCAAAGATCACAAAAGTGCTTAAAGATGTGTTGACGGTTCATCGCTTGTAATCCAAGTCTTTTCATTTGAGCAACTCTAATTATTTCCACTGTGCATTGTGCCTAAGTGATTCATTCACTTTATAGGAGTGGTTCATGCTTCCGATAGCTAAGAGTTTTTAAATAGGCCAAAGCTTTTGATAGGATCTATTCAACCCCCCATTCTAGATCTGTTTGCACCTCGCGGGACCCAACAAGTGGTATCAGAGCCAGGTTATGCCATTCCCAGATCCAACGATCTGCATGGAAAGATCCAGGAGTATGTTATTTAGATGGCTTCATATGCTACACATGCTTCGATGGTTTCTCCGCCCATTTATGATGGTTCAGATTTTTCTACATGGGTAGGGAGAATGTTCATCTATGTTAGCTCCATAGATCCACAATTGTGGACTCTTATATATAATGGTCCTCATGAGCTGCCATCAAATTCAATTGATTGGTCAGCCGAACATGAGACCAAACACAATGATAATCTTCTTGCATATAACTTAATTACAGCTGCAGTTGATCTCAGACTAACTCATCTTGTGTCCTCTTGCAGCACAGCCAAGCAAGTACTGGACAAGTTGGTGAAAATCCATGAAGGGAAGGAACAAGAACAAGAATGCTTCATGGCTGATCGTGCAGAATAGTTCAGCAATACATCCTCATCACAGGTAAACTCTGACTCCGAGGAATTCACTTTTGAAAAGCTTATGGAAGCCTATGATGAGTTGATTACACAATACCAAAAGGTAAAAACCAAAAATAAAAATTTGAAAAAGGATGTCAAGAAAATCAACCAAAATGAAAGCTCGTTTTGTAAAAAGTGTTCTATTTTTGAAGAGCTTAACGACACTCTCTCTTTTGATCAAGATACGCATAAACAAATCATTGCATGTCTACAAGATGAAAATGAAAATCTTCATGGTGAAATCACTAGGTTGGAAGAAATTGTAATAAAACTTTAAAACTAACCTAAGTCAATCTCTAATGATCAAACTATGGCCGATGGGCTAATCTATCATGTGAGGTTGATTGAAGAAAATAAAGATTATATTTCATGCTCTGCTAATTTTACATGTGAAAAATGTTCTTTCTTGAGAAACATAAATGTTGGTCTCCATGATGATCTTGAATGGCAACAAAATCTGATTGATTCTCTGAAAGAAGAGAATAGAGAGTTGTTGGAAAAGAAAATTGAAAGTGAACAAGCTGAAGAAGAATTGCATGAAAAACTGGCTGCACATGAAAAAGGTAAATATGTTATTGATGATCACTCTGAAACTTTGCATGCCTTAGAACAACAAAATCAAAATCTTAAAGCAGTAAATGCCATGCTCAAAGAGCAATTGGCAGCATGCGAAGAGGGCCTTGTTGAATCTAAATAGCACATTTCCTCACTTGAAAATGAAATTCAAGGTTTGAATGATTTCCTGTCAATGTTTGCCCAAATCCAAGATTCTGGCTCACCGAAAGCCACCACTTCCTGTGGTCACCAAAAAGGGCATACTGCTCGAAAGAAATGTAAAACTCAGCATGCTCATCCAAACATGCACCATAACATGTCCAATGCTAAATAGCATGCTTTCCACAAAACAAATGTCCATTGTTATTATTGTGGTAAACATGGTCACACTGTGCATGATTATTTTATCTTGAGAAATGATGAGCTTAGAGCAGGGCAGCAAGTGAAAGAGCAAAGAAAGAAACATGTCAACACTAGCAAAGGACCTACTCAGCAGATATCTGCACAGAACTGCATGGGGAGTCAGAAGAGTCGACACTCCCATACAAGCAGGTCGACACTCTCCATGACTTTAAACAAAAATCTTCCTCCTTGCTGCTCTCATTGTGGTAAGTCTGGCCATACTGTCCAAGAGTGCTGGCACTTGAAGGGAAAGTATCACCTTCATGCCATGAAAGGTAAATCCCATGCTCATCCACAAAAATAAAATACACATGCACACGCACATGAATATAAAAAGAACGCTCAATCTCCTGTGCGCTATTTTTACTGTAGGAAAAATGGTCATGACATGTATGATTGTCATACAATGAGGAAGGATGATCTAATTTCCCTGAAACAGATGAGCCACATTGGTGAATATGACAAAGCTGCTAACCCACAAGGACCCAAGCAATCTTGGGTACCTAAAAATTCCAAATGAGAATTTTGGGTGCAGGATGCCTTGGAGCTGAACAAAGGATCATAAGGTAAATAAAAGCTCAAGGCACAGGTATGTACATAAACCTTTTTAATTCAGTCATCTTGCATGATTAGTCTTGACATGTAGATAGTGCATCATAAGTCTGCCCACTGTCATTAAATTCTGCAAACTGAATTGCTCTTTGAAATGCCTTCCCCCCATGGTGTGAGATGAATTTTTGAGCTAGATAACTTGCTCACACCATGCTTGATTTCAGCTGTTTAATTCATGAAAAACTTGTTATGCTGATAAAGTTAATGTGATGATGAGTTGATTAAGTCTAGCTTCAGCTACATGAAATTCTTGGAATTTGGTTTTGATGATGCATACCATGGCTGTATTTTTAACTTGTTATTCATGTTAGCATTGTTCAAAGGGGGTGTCTATTGGCATCATCATCAAGTTGCATTCATGTGTGTTTGCATCATCTTGTGATCACACATACCTTAATGCACATCATGTTTAGAAGACACAAAAATGCACAATCATTTTGCAACATCTTCATTGCATTATGTATTCACATAAGTCTTAGGCTGTATAATTCATTGCCAACCCATGCATGTACTCAGGGGGAGTCAACATCAATCTAGCTTGAATCATTTCACATCATTTCACTCTTGCACGGCCATGGTATATCAAATGTTGATGTATGGAAAGGCAGGTTATGCTTGCCTAGAAGCACTCAATATGCGTGAGGTTTCACCTCCGCCACGTACCATGCGTCAATGTCGCATATAGGCCACATAGTAAGGGGGAGTTGTTTCTTTGCAGCATTCATGCATATGTTTCATCTTCATTCTATTAACATCTTGGCACAGAATGCTTCTTCTCAGGGGGAGTTTGCCCATCATGAAAATCCAGTCAAAACTCTACCTTGCAGTTCAACGGGTTGACCTCACTCCTTTGACAGGTCGACCCCACAGTTCTATCTACCTGAAAATTACCTCTGTCTGAGCTCCGGGTGTCGACATCACACAATGTCAGAGTCAACACTTCCTTGCACCTGATAACTTTATCTCTTCCATTCTAGTCTGAGCTCAGTGCATAACCTCAGGGGCTGTGTTCACCATTGATTCTCAAGCTTTCACTCATATGTAACACTCTCTTTTTATATCAAACCACTGCATCATATTGCTAACATCCTTTTGTGGTTCAACTTGGATTCAAAGTGCCTTAAACTTCTTGGAGAATTCCCTATCTATTATTGAGGTTGTTTATCAGAGTAAATCTTCAAGAAGAATTTTCTTTTATAGAGTGTTGTGACTGCCCTGAACATGAATGACTTTGGTTTAACATTGATGATTTCTTGAGTCTTGAAGTTTGATAGTCTTGAAAATGTTTGTGGTCGGGCTTAATAGACTTAAACTAGCTTCTCATATTTTGACTTGTTATGCCATCTTGAATCTGAAAGCTTATTTTGAGTACAAAGGCATCATTGATCGAGAAACATCAGCTAAGTATTGTTTTTATACATTTGTTGAATCTGTTTATTTCAAAAAAGTGGCTACACTTAAAGTAAGCTCAAGACAGAGCATTGGCACTGTTGCTGAGCAATATATCTCCTCATCAAAGAAAATGAGGTTCGATATGTCATGAGGTGACTATGCTATCTATGTTACAAAGTGAGGTAAAATCGTAAGCTACACTGAGTAACTGGGGGTGCTTGCATCTGGTAAACGTGCACACTCACATCAAAAGGTGGTTGCTACACTTGACTGCTCGTAAAATGATAACAATCATCTTTCAAATGATTTCAAATGAAAAATCTGAATGTGTAGCACTCAATTTTTTTTTCAACAAATGTGTAGCACTCATGAATCAAATCAAAGTCATCTAAGTGTTTAGCCTCAATACTTATTGTGGTCACTCTCAAGGGAACCAATGAAACTGAATGAGTAAGATAAGAGAAGGTTAATCTTGTTTTGACATGAATTTCTAGTTCACTGCTATTAAACTTGCATGCAAATGTCTTCATGTGATTCTACTGAGTAGGCCAGAATTCATTAGCATTAAACCAATCTGAATGTAAGAGTTGGTTCATTTGGGTTCTATAACTGAAAATTCTGAAAAATCCATAACTCTGATTTATGAACTTGGTTTCAGATTAAAGAACCTCCATTCTCTCTTGAGAAGTCATATCTTGATGCTCCTTGTTGTTTGCCTTCATATGCCATATCTACATAAATCATTCAGGCTGCCATGATTACATCACCTTGGTATCATCCAACAAGTGGTATCATCTTGATGCTCCTTTCAAGTCGTATCCAAAATCATTGGTGTCCTCTGTCAAGTGATATCACATTACTTTCTCATTCATTGGCATGTGGCATAAGTCCTAGCATCATGCTTTCATGCAATAGGGTGGCATGCACGTCTTAACTTCATACAATTGTAGCATGCATTTATCATTTTCATGCATAGCATAGAAAATTAAAAAAATCTGAAAACTAGAAAATCACTAAAAATCTTGCAAATTTTGAAATCAAAGAGTTGCTCCTTGGCTGCTCTATCCATCTCCACTATTTAAGGAATTGAATCATGCTGATGTGGCTCAACCTCTCACACTTACATTGTCATTGCCAAGCCACGGAACACCACCATGTTCGATACATGCACATCATTCATTGGTATCAGTCCTCTAACTGACTTTCCACAATTGGTTGTTCTCTCTGGTTATCTTGTCAACCTTAATAAGTGTACAACCATTGGCATGTATTTCCACATCATTTTCTGAAATGTTACCTGCAATGACATGTTTCTCCACATTATGGTTGATTGTAATGATGTCACATAGGAGATGCCAGAGCTTCATGTAAGTCTTTTTGTGTGAGTCTCTTTGTCTCTTTTCTGGATCTTTTGATGTTGTCAAAGGGGGAGAAGTTTATGTGAGTCATTAATCAAAGAATGTGATAAGTTTATGTGAGTCATTAATTAAAGAATCCACTCTGTGTGTCAAAGGGGGTAAGAACCATGTGATTCTTTGTCAAAAGGGGATAGGGAGAAAATCCTCTTCTTCTTCTTCTTAAGAATGTTTTTGACTCATAGTTGCCATGTGAATTACTAATGCATGTGAATTTATAATGACTCATAGTTCAGAATGACTCATAGTTGCCATCATCAAAAAGGGGGAAAATGTTGAACATGTGTGCAACATGTTTAATTTTATGGTTTTGATCAAAGAATGTGAGTCATTAATCAAAGAATGTGGTAAGTTTATGTGAGTCATTAATCAAAGAATCCACTCTGTGTGTCAAAGGGGGTAAGAACCATGTGAGTCTTTGTCAAAAGGGGATAGGGAGAGAATCCCCTTCTTCTTCTTCTTAAGAATGTTTTTGACTCATAGTTGCCATGTGAATTACTAATGCATGTGAATTTATAATGACTCATAGTTCAGAATGACTCATAGTTGCCATCATCAAAAAGGCAGAGAATGTTGAACATGTGTGCAACATGATTAATTTTATGGTTTTGATGATGTCTGCCTCTGTAGTCATTAATGAGCTGTACATGTATTTGATAATGTTAATATTCATACATTTCATGTCATCATACTTCCAGTACACAGATATCAAGGCATATGACAATAATGGAGGCACGGAAATATAGCACGTTTCAAGCACAGAAATCAAGCTGAATGGCATCACACATAAGGTCATTGCATATTCCTCATATGGTCAGTGCATATCTTTCCTTATGGATGGTTCAAGGTCAGTGCAACTTCTGGATAGCAAGCCACAAGATAATCCAATGAATGGAGTGGAGTTGACAAAAGTGAAAGCTCAATGACAGTTAAGGTCGATGGACAAAGAAGCATAACCAAGAGAACCCAAAGTCAAAGACTCAGTTGACATCTTCTAGACTGTCAAGGGTGATGCTACAGACATGAATGGGGTGCTAAAGAACTTAAGCGACGGAGCTAAAGCAGTTAACGAAACGACCCGGGAAAACCCAGGGTCTGCCCAGCTGGCGGTCGACCGCCAGCACAGGGGCGGTCTACCGCCCCAGCCAGCAGCCCACCGTGTGCAGTTCTATCAGTGGCGGTCGACCGCCAGCCCAGTCGCAGTCGAACCGAAAATTCTAGGGACTAATCTTCTACAGCGTTTCTCAGTAGCGGTCGACCGCCAGAAGCCACAGGTCGACCGCCAGCCCCCAGCCAACCAATGTTGACTTTATTTTCCACTTCGAGAAAGGCCATTCCCCATGGATTTCTTTAATCCAAAAGTCACCTAATCACCCGCAAAATGTGGATCTGGTCTGGGATGTGTTTATTGACCATCCAAAGAGATATAAAACTAACACAAGAGGGTTAGAAACTCTAGTTGATCATTTGGAGCAAAGAGAGATGAAGAGAGGCTAGAGGAGCTCCAAGGAAGAAGAGGTACTGTAGCCGTGAACAGTACTCCATGCAGAAGTTCTACATCCAATCCAAGGGATTCAAGCCTACATCTAAGCCCTCAATCTCCAAGGAAGAAGAGAAGCAAGCAAGCTCACAAAGGAGATCAAAAGGAAGATCAAAGCTACATCCAAACCTCTTCATCAACTCAAGGGAAGATCAAAGCTACATCCAACACTCTTCTTCATCAACTCAAGGAGATTCAAAGGAAAGATCAAGCTACATCTCATATCTTCTCCATCAACTCAAAGGGATCAAAGCAACAGATTCAAGATCCAACAATCTCAGACAAGATGTAGTTCATTCTAGCATATCTTCATATCTTGTTTGAGCATTTTCATCTTGTTATATTTTTATTTCATTCAATCTATTGAAACTGAAGATCGTCCCTACCGGTGGTTAGTAGGAAGGCAATCGAGAGTTCTCCGATCTACGGTGTAGCCGTCCCTGCCAGCTTTGTGTGTAGGAAGATAGAAAGAGGGTTTTCTCTATTCTGTGGTTTGGGGCGTATCCCCGGTCAAGCTGTGAGTCAGCAGGGAAGCCTCACTGGGTTTTGGTGAGGGGTGGACGTAGGTTGCGGGGTTGCAACCGAACCACCTTAAAAATCCTTGTGTTGTGGGTTGTTCATCGTGTGCGATTGCTCTATATCTTCTACCCCCATTCAAAGGTTCGTGTGCTTCCAAACTTGGTTATCTTATTTACACACTCAAGCACTCAGATTTGCACCTTCGGTTTTATCTGTGCTTTAATTGGGCTTAGCACTTTGACTGCATCCCTTGGGCGGCCTACTGCACCCTTGCACACAGGCGCCAAGGTGAAAGTATTGCTAAGTGATTCCCTTGCTTAGACTCGCATGCACCTTGGTTGATCACCACTACATTCACACACACGCACGGTTGTTGCAAGCTGTTTCATGCTCTAGTGTTATGCTTTATGATCCCTGCACTACAAGGCTTGTATCTCCCAAAGATCACAAAAGTGCTTAAATAAGTGTTGACGGTTCATCGCTTGTAATCCAAGTCTTTTCATTTGAGCCACTCTAATTATTTCCGCTGTGCATTGTGCCTAAGTGATTCATTCACTTTATAGGAGTCGTTCATGCTTCCGATAGCTAAGAGTTTTTAAATAGGCCAAAGATTTTGATAGGATCTATTCAACCCCCCTTCTAGATCCGTTTGCACCTCGCGGGACCCAACAAGGTGCAGATCAAACCTTCCACCGAGAATGGTAATGCAATAGAAGATGCACCGGCTTCATGTTATTCATAAGGTGAAAGAATGCACCGAGTCGGGATATGCAGTCCAAACAGGAGCTGCACCGAGATGGCAGATAGAAGTACAAGACAAAGCTTGAACCGAGTTGGATTTGCACTGAGATGAGGAATGACCAGACTAATTAATGCATTCTGGTGAAGAATTGCACAGACCAGAAAAAAATTGCACCGACCTAGAGAAATGCACAAAGGTAGAGTATGAACAACGAACCCTGTGCATGAACAGGGACTTGCACCGAGGCAAGCACTTTATGTGAGAGATGCAGAACTTGCACTGACTTAATATGCATTAAGCAAAAGGAAAAATAACATATAACGCACGGACCTAATCATGTTATAAGCACAGACCTCCTTCATGCTTAGAAAGAAAGAAATGCACCGTATAAAAATAAGTTGATTTATAGTCAAAACAAATTGATTTATAGTGTGAGACATTATCAAAACCGTAGGGATGAAACACATTCTTCTTCTTCACGGGCACAATATTGGCCAGCCACGTGGTATATTAATTTTCTTCGACGAAACCCACATCAATGAGTTTGTCAACTTTTTTGCATATTTGAGTGATGAGCTCTGGCCTCTTGCGCCGTGGCGGTTGCTTCATCGGTTCGGCTTCAGGGCTTATTGCTAGCTCATGTTGTGGGACTGCGGGGCTTCGTCCTGGCATTTCCTTGTAGGTCTAGGCAAAGCAATCTCGGTATTCTTGTAGTAGATGGATGTATAGCTTCTGTTCTTCAGCAGATAGCTGGGTGCTGAGGAAGGTCGGCCTATGGTCGTTCTCGTCTCCCAGATTGATTTCTATCAGTTCATCGACTGTGGCTTGGCCTCCGTCTTCTATTTTCAGGGGAGCTGACTGAAGGTCGACAAAGTTTGGAATATCATCTTCAAGGTCAAAGACCTCGTTCTCTTCATTTGGTTCTGTTTGAACTTCAGCAAGGATCTCCGTGCTGGCCAATAGCGGCTGTGCGAATTGTTCCATCAGCGAATCCATTGCCGTTGCAGCTTTGAGGGGTGAGTTGATAGCTTCATCCTCTAGAGATAGGTTTACAGTCATGGAAGACTGGTGGTTGTTTACTGCTGGGCTGGGAGAGCATCGCAGCTTTGTAACAGAAGGTGAGAAGGTCTCACCCTCTTGGATCGCCATGTCCCTGGTGGGGGTGGCCTTTTCTTTTTCAGCAGCATACATCTCTTGATCGGTTTCGACATAAGCTCCCCCGATTGGCATGAGAGGTGCTGAGATCATCATTGGCGGAGGCCCACCAGAGGGAGACGTACCCGTTTCTTCAACATATTCGGCTTCTCTGTTGCTGGCGATGTCAAATCAGGCTTAAGGTCTGCTTCTTCAGGACAGACTTGCTCCAAGCATCGGCAAGGAGTCATGGTCTCTCTTTCCGAGTCTCTTGGTCGAGTCGGTTCAGCATATTCCGCTTCTGCTGGGTATTCATCGAAAGTTGCCCTAGCGGATTACTTTCAGCAGGGTAGAAAGCAGAGATGATGTCCAACTCATAGTGCCCACTGTAATAATATTCTTCAAGGGTGAAGCCCAACCCTGGATGCTGAGAAACACGTCTCAGTTCTTTGTCCAGACATGCGGGATACCACATCTTCTGGAATGCTTCTTTGTCCTTGCGCGACTGGTTAGAGGGGATGTGCTGCTTCTAGAACATCTTGGCCATCCAACTTGTCGTGAACGCCAGACCCTGGACGGGAACTGATGGGCTCTCTATGTCTTCGGGTAGATGACAATCAGTGTCTTCCCGGGTAGGGTGCTCCTCAGCTATATAAAACAAGCTGTCGGGGCCATTTATCTGCGCTACCTCCCAAGCTTTGAAAGGCTCAATAGTGGCATGTTCGGGGCCAGGGATTGGCTTGGTAAGGCCTTCGAGGACCCTTATGTGGTCATGCCGCGGATCGACCTTGGCTTTATTGGCTTCGGGGTATATAGCGGGAGGTGCTATCCTGCCCACGTCTCCGGTGACGGTGATATGAGAGACCGCCTTGGGCTTGATATATACACACGGCGGTGGTGGAAACCAATCGTCGTCGGAGGTGCTTTCTAGTGCCCCTGTAGGTGTCTTAGCTTTAGAGGTCTTTTGAGACCGATCTGCATATAGATGAGCGTCTGCCAGGTGGCATTCGGGCACTTCGAATGGGTGATGTCAGCAAATATCCTCTCTTTCCTCCCTTCGAGACTGTATTTGATGAATTGGTGGAGCGTGGATGGCACCACCATATTTTCATGCAGCCAGGGACGGCCAAGTAGCGCCTTGTACAAGGTGCGGGAGTCGATGACATGAAACTGCACCCTCATAGTAAAGTCCGCCAAAGTGAGTGTGAATTATGCTACCCCCAGTGATACTTCACACTTTTGGTCGAAGCCGGCGATACGCATATCTCTGACTTTATCGAGATGCATGTTAAAGTGGTGCCTCTGATATACTCTGTATGGTAGAATGTTGACAGTCACGCCATGGTCGACCAGGATCCTGCTCAGCTCCCGTCTATTCAGGTGTCCCCTAATGTATAGTGGCATGTTATGGCTGGTAATAGGGAGCAACATGTCCTCCTAGGTGAAGCTCATGCTGGCCTCTGGCAGTGCTTCAGCCAAGCAGGCTTCATATTGAGTAGGCATTTGCAAAGCAGTGATAATCGCCTGTCAGGTCTCTTCACTCAAAGAGAGGGTTTCCCAAATAGTGAATGTCACCGAGAGCTTTTTCAACAATTTAACTACCCGGATTCTTGCTCGGACATTAGACAGCTTCATTTCATCTGCCCATCTAGGCTTGGAGGAGTCTTGGGCTGCGATCACTGATGGCCCTGCCTCATCCGACTCAGATTCTGCATCTTTTTGCTTGGTGCCATGTTCCTGTTGCCGTTCATTGGCTGCTGTAGGGTAAGTTTCATCTACCTCCAGAGCTTCAGAGACTGTTGGGGCTGCATGTAAGTATTTTCGATTGCAGGGTTGGCATCTTGACACGGCTGCTTTCCCTTGGACATCTTCAGAAATTCCATGAAGGAAGGGGTAGTAGTGCTGCCCCTACTCTGGTTATAAAGGCCTGACGGAGGAGGGATTTGGACCCCTTTGACCTCCGGGGATGGTATCTTGTAGGGTTGCTCTCCTCTGAATATGATTTTATGGTTAGTAGGTGGCTGGCACCCCCATTTCTGACCTGACTGGGTTGCATGTGCTGCAGTAGCTGCTTCAGGCTGGCTTGCCCCGGCAGCGGGTGCAAAGCATATTTCTTCCTCGTCCTCTTCACCGGGAAAGTTGAAGAGAGCTGAGAGAGTATTGTAGGACACAATCTGCTCTTTGTTGACCTTGGCGGTCTTTCTTTTCTTCTTTTGTTTCTTTTTCTTCTTTTCTTCAGCTAGCGCCTGCCCCCAGAATAGGCTGCTATGCTTGTCGGATGCTGCGTCAGCTCCTCCCTCCTACTTGAGTGAAAGCTGCTCTAGCTCCTGCCACGGGACATGATCCCGTACTAGTAAGGGTTCTAATTAAGGCTGTACATATTCATCTAGCCCATTTATATAGTCTTACAGCCGTCGGGCTTCTGGACTAATCTCCTTGACCATCGGCAGTAGAGTCTATCTTCACCGATTGTGTGTAGGTATTCTGATGAGTGTGGGTGGATTGGTCCACACAGGTGCAGCCACCGGAGGGGTAGGTCGTGGTGTGAGGCCATGAACATGTGCCCCCACTTTTGGGTGAGGTGCCGTCTTTTTCTTGTTCTTTGCAGGGACTTGATGCCATCTCTCTTGTTCTTCTATGGGCGCCAGGAAATAGAGTTCATAAGGGTGCCGAGTGCTGGCATCAGAGATCTCCTCAGGCAAGGCCTGGTATGCAGAGACCATATTGACTGCAGCCCTCTTCAGAGGAGCTTCATGAGGCTGTGGAGGGTCAACCCTATACTCTCCCAAGTCAATTTCATCTTTCTTCACCATGCCTTCAATAATATCATTGAAGACATAGCAGTCTTCAATTGGGTGCCCCAGCATCCGGTGATAGGGGCAGAACCTTGGACTGCCTTTTCTTTTTAGGTCCTCCAGCCTCTTTGGCTCAGGCAAGGTGACCTTGTCATATTGGGTTACCCAATCGAATAGAATTATGGTCTTCTCCTTTGAAAAGTGTAAGCCTTCATCATTTTATCTCGTAGTGAGGGACCTTCTTTGCCATCTCCGGCTTTAGCAGGATGTGGGGCAACTGCCTTCTTGCCTTTATCCTTCTGCTGTTCAAATGCCTTAATATCAAGGGCATTTGCTTCTTTAGGCACCTGGCGCCGTTCTACTGCTTTGCCTTTTTGTGTGGTAGCAGTAGTTGCTGCAGGGGCAGGTCTGGCCAGGAAGGCTTCCACCTCGGCCACAATGTTGTTTAATCGGTCAAATGACCGGATTTCCATTCCTATCATCCTTTCTAGGACCTCTCTCTGAGTTTCTGTTTCCATATCTATACAACGTCCTCCTGATGCGGGGGCCGCTTGCATCTTATTCCGAGGTTCCTCCACCTTGTGATATAATCAAGGGCTATCTCATCTGCCCTCTATCTTGCTGAGTAGAGTTCAGCCACTGTGACCTCTCTTTCTATAACATGAAATCTTTCTCTGAACTTCCTCTGCATGTCCAACCAGTCGCTGATCGACCTGGCCGGGAGGCTGGAGTAGCATTCAAAAGTGAGCCCCGTCAGTGAGGACTCGAAGAATTTTAGCAAATATGACTCATCGACGGCCAGATCACCCATGACGGTCATGTAGTAAGAAACATGTTCTCTTGGGGATCCCTTGCCGTTGAACTTGTCAAATTTGGCGGCTTTCTAATCCCAGGAGGGAGCCGCTTGGCAGCATGATGCAACGGGTATGGAACCCTGTATGCATCAAATGTGATGTAGTCGCCTTCACTTCTTTCAGCGAGCTTCAGCTCGATCATTCTTTCCACCATCATTTTGTTCATGACGGTTGGATCAACCGGTTCTGGGTAGAAATGTGCCAGCTGTAGGTAAAGGGTGACCAGGGTGGTCACTTGGGGTAGCACCGGCGGCATTAGCGACTATGGTGGGCATTGCTCAGTTGTCACCAAGCTTGGTTCTGTTGGCTGGGGCACGACATAATGTGGCGAGGGGTCATTCTGGTTGACGGCTCCCCGTGACGATTCGCCGTGCATCTCGAGTTGCTTGGAGGTTGAAGACTGCTCTGTGTTCTCCATCAGTTGCTTCTTCAGCAGCTCTATCTCCTGGCGGTACCTATGTAGTATCATTAGTACTACCGGATCCATAGCTGCAGTGCTGGGGATAGCTTCTGTTGCCACCCCGGATGCACCCTCAGGTAGGATGTCGAGCAAGACATCTTCTTCTTCTTCCACCGTCACCACATTGGCGGTCAGAACAGTGGCTTCATCACATCGTTGGCGGTGGGATAGAGCTTGCTTTCCTTTAGCCACTGCCAACAGTTTTCTTGCAGCTTCTACCCTTCGAGTGTTCGGCCCTGGCCTGTCGGCCAGTCGAGCCAGCTCATGAGTATCCTCTGGAAGCCATCCATATTGGTCGGATATGCCAGCCACATTGCAGGTAAAGATCTGCATTCCTTTTCTTTGTCTATGAACCTTCCTTTTTGCATGCTCTGGGAAGGTTAACCTCTCAAACATAGAGATTCTCTTTCTTTCTTCCCGCCGAGGAGCGGTCTCATCGGCTTCAGCATCGAAGCCATCTTCATAACCATTGTCATCGACCGACGACGGCATCCTTTTTTCTTCCTCTTATTCTTCAACTGCCATTGGTGGGTAGTAGTCTTCTTCAGCCACGGCTGCTTATAGTAGCCGTTGTTGGCCCAGCGAGGGGTTGCCTAGACCCTTGAAGTAGCTTCCGACCATGTTGGTCATTTCTTCTTGCCCGTGTTCTTGATGTAGGACCGGGGATAATTATCGACCTCCCACGGGAGGTATATAAGCAAGCCGGGCTTGTCCGGCGAGTTGCTGGAATCTTCTTCCCACTGTGGGGATGTTGGCTTGTCGGGCGCAGGCCCTGAAACTTTCACGGCGTGGAGAGTCCATAACCGTCTCTTCCTTTCTCGGGGCCAGGCCCCTTTCCTTCTTCATTTCCGCTCCGTCACGTGCAGGGTGGTGACGGACTGGTGCGTCCTGATGAGCGGGTTGGATCTTCTTAGGGACCCAAACCTGCTTGAACTTCTTCGGCCTGGGGGCCAGCTTCTCATGGCTATGGCGGCCGGCTTCTTCTTTCTTAGCTCTCCTCCCAGAGAGGACCTGGTAGGAGTTGTGAACAGGTATGGCAGGGATAACCCGATCCGGGACTACCTGAGCATCGCGTCCGTCCAGGAAGACGCGAACTCCACCGATCAACATGGATTTGCCGGACACGGAAAGGCATCTGGTAATAGTAGCAGTATTACGCCGGAAGCCTCTACGCTGGCGTCCTCCGGAGCTCTTGGCAGGAATGGGGCGGGGCCCATCGGTGATGTGGTGCACCAAGCAGCTGGCGACCTGAATCGAACTCTTGAGCGAGCCCACGGAGCATCGAGCCTTCAAGGCCTCAATTTTTTACACAGTCTCCTCAGCAGGCTCCGAGGTCTCCACTTGAAGTAGATCAATGAAGGCCCGCCCCAACATGTTGGCGAAGCCTACATCAGCAGGGAATGTCTCGAGGACAGTGGGCACTACTAAGTACCCATGTTCAGCATGGCCGGCGACGATCGTGGGGCCAAAGGTAATAGCAGCAAGTCCTGGTGATGCCATTGTCTGCTTGCCATACAAAATAGACAAATGATCAGCAGTCTTTGGGAGGGCCTCAGGGCCCACATATCTCGTCAAAGAGATGAAAGGTGACACTGGTCCCACCGGGCGTGCCAGACTTATTGGGATGGGATTTGTTCGGTCATTTTATTCTAGGTCGAACAACCAATTAATTAATCGATAATCAATTGATTAGTTGACCACGCAGGCGTGCCAGTCACATAAGTGACAGATTTGTTGTGCGCTCATTCTGACTCGTGTAGGGTGAAAGTGACATTCGGGTAGGGACCAACAGTACGCCATACCATAAAGGCTATGACATTAATTACATCCCCCATAAGGGAGAAAACCTTTGATTAATTGCCGAAATAGTGGGCCGTCCGAGGCCGAAATAAGATGCAAAAAGACGCATGTGACGAGGTCACATGACATGCTTCTATCTATCATGCAAGAGAGACATGGTTTATTGGGTTAGAGACCCTCGATCCATGGCAGAGGACACAGGTCCGGAGACCACCATCGCGCATAACAGAGACTTCCGGTCGGGTGTAACCCGGACTTCCGTCAGTGCCATTTGATATACCAGGGGTCCATGTAAGCATACATGCACGATGCTCATGATTATTCTAAAACATGATAACAGAGTCATGAAGATAAATAATGATTAATCGAGTTTATTAATCTCTGTCGAGGGAGATGAAAATGGTGACATAGGCATGATAACCAAAACATGATAATACCAAGCATGATAATAGAAGCATAGTAGGAAAATGGTTTGGGCTTGAATAGCTCCTTTTATTTGGTTTATTATCAATTGGGGCTTAATAACCTCGACCGTGGGAGACAAAGATTACTCTGAAGACGAGTGAGGGATTACAATAGTATGATAGGGAGTATTTATTCAAAACCGCCGTGACCAAGCGTAGGAATAGGGTTCCCCGGTGTGGTCAAATGTAGGTAAAGCACCCTAATCTGGCGCTACTATGGCAAGCTATTTACCCGGCGCGATGGTCTTGGGGCGCGCCGGATTAGGGCGCGTCGGGTAAGGACAGTTTAAAACCATTTGAATTTGAGTCTCATGTTAATCTGGTGCGGGGGGGTACCTGATGGGGACATCCCTTACCCCTCCACATTTTCTGAAGCTCGGATTGATCGTCGGTGTACGCCATTATGTTCCTCATGTGTTTGTGAGTCGAGTCATGTAATTTTATTATTTTTATTTGAGTCTTAAACATGTAATTTTCCCTTTATTGAGTCATGTACCTAGGTTAGAAAGTCATTTTCCTAAGTCTTGAAGTCATTATGTTGGTTTGATAGGTTAATGGGCCCAATTCATTGGGCTAGGCCCAGGGGCGCCCCTCCCTTGGACTGTTTGGTCATTAGTTAGTTTGTCAGGGTCAGTTTGGTCTTAGGAAAAGCGTGGGGTCTATAAATAGCCCCACCCCTCTCTCATTTGTAACAATTATGCTTGAATATTAAATCCAGAAAATTTCCACACCTTCTAGTTCCCTCTCAATATCTCCCTCTCTCTCTCTCTTACTATCACTCTCTCTAAGTGGGTTGTGCCCCCTCTCTCTCTCCTCCCCACCCCAATTTCGAAATTCATTCTCTCTCCTCCCCATTCACCCCTCATTAAGGCCCCTTCCCCTTCCCCATGCACTCATTCAATTCCCCCTCCAACCCCTAGGTGGAAACCCCTTCTCCTAGGCACCTTTCCACTCTCCCAAGCAACCCTCCCTCTCCCCAAGACTGAAAGAGCCCTTCCCTAGGCCAAATTTCGAATTTCCCTCTTCCTTGGGCTGTGCCCTTTCATCTCCCCACCTCCCTAACCACCCAAGGTCGCACCCCCCCTTCCCCATCCACCAAATAACCCCTTGTTCATGCCCTTCCCCACACCCTCTCCTCCACCTATTCTGTCCCTGTTGCAGGTTTCAGAAAAGTAGTGACTTGCAGTAGCAGCCACGACTTCCCCTGAAGGCTCCCGGTGGCATATTGTATATTGCTGGAATCGACTCCAACTCTTCTTTCCAACGGTGGTACTCCTGCCTGCATCCGAGTTCGGAGCTGTCCGGAGGAACGTCATCTTCAACGACTGCACAATCTGTCCCAGACTGAAGGCCAGAGCAGCCTTGGAAGACGTTCAGCGGCCAACCTTGGAGAAATTTGATCATGCTTCCTTCTACAAAATTCTTCTTCGTCTAGTCCTCCATCAGTAACAGAAGGAACGACGCCAATCGCTGGCCCGAGCTATTTGTTCTGAATTTCTTTGCCGGAGTGTGCAGTCTGCCCCCTGCAAGTCCAGGTTCGACCTGTCTTCACTTCTCTGGCCACCATTCTCCTCTCCGACCTCGGATTGTGGGCCTGTCAATTTCTGCTCAAAGCTACTCCGACCACGATCACGTCACCGCCAGTTTCGTTCGATTTGGAGTTCGGGAGCGACCGCAGTGCCTTCTGCAATCCACTGTATCAGTTCTACATCAGTCAGAGGTAGAGTGTTGCTGTCCTACTCCAGTCGCTGGGCCGATCATCCCCGAGTTCCAGAGCTTCCCAAAAAATTCAAGCATCATCCTCGGCCAGTTGGGGAACTTTTGGCACCGGTTTCATCAAATTTGGAGCTCGGTTAAGTCCGTGGCAGCATCTTTATCGATAACATGTTCAGCAAAACTGAAGAGTGGCAGAACCGGCGAAGCTTGGAGAGTCGGCATTCTCTTCATAATTTCCCCACCCCGCTTGGCCGGCTGAAGGCCCCTCCCTGCGTGGAGGTAATCTTGGTTGTAATAAGTCTAACCCCCACCCCAAGAGCCCCCCTCCTGCGAGAGGTGTAGTTCATGTAATAATATTTTCGTAGATTTGAAGCGACACCGACGCGGCTTGCGGGCGCAAACCCTTGCCTCCCCGCTCGCCCCCGTCTTCGGCCAGAGTTGGCGTCTTCACGCCGGCTAGGTGAGCCTCGGTCCCCCTTTCCTTGCTGGTCAATATCACTTGCTTAGCTTAGTATTCTTGCTTTGCTGCGTCGGACGGAGAGCGAGGGCCCGGCCCAAATTGCCGAACACATGAGTGTCCATGGCGGGCGAGTTGTGAGCGAGCCATTTCAACCCACACCCATGGTGTGACGGCCGCCCGCGAGTGGGTATCCCTGGCCCAATTGGGGTTCTCCCCAAGCTTGCCAAGCACCGGAGCATCATTGTCCCACCCCGGACCCTCTCCACTATCGTTTAGTTGCCCACAGGCACAAGTGTGCACCAAGCGAGTGAGCCGCTCGAGTGGTATCATCGCCAATTTGCTTGCTTGCAACCTTAGGTCCAAGGGTCATATTGTCTTGTGGTCATCACCCCAAGGTGGTGTCACATCAAGTGGTATCAGAGCAAGTTCACAACTTGTCTCTATCAAGTTGGTCCTAGGACGCTCATATGCATTTAGAGTCTTCGGTTGCATCTCTTTTGTCCACTAGCATGGCTACTTCATGTAAGTCACATCTATCTCACTCGGCCCTCCGCAAAGGTCCGATTGACACCCCTTTGGACAAAGTCCTATTTGAGGACCTTATCTTTAACGGATACCACCCTAGTGCATATTTAGAGTGGGAGGAAAACATGGACAAATACTTTAAAAGGAATCCAATGACTGAACCCATGAAAATCTACCTTGCCAAGAGTCGACTTGTGTACCATGCCGAGGATAGGTGGAAGTTCATTGAACAATTTAGGAGGGTTATGAGGCTAGAGCCTATTAACACATGGGAGAACATGAGAGCCGAACTTAGGAAAGTCTACACTCCCCGACCTTCTCCCTCCTACCCGGGTTACCAAAACTCGAGGAGCACTCCCACTCCTCCAACCCCACCCATCCAAACCCTTACCACTAGAACCCAAGTGTCCAAGGCCTCCACCTCCCCACCTAACCCCATGAGGGCCCCCACACCCCAACCAAACCCCCCTTCCCTAACCTACACTAGTCAAGCCCCTTTAGCCCCCACTTCCACCCCAAACGATCCCAAGGACAAGAGACCCCTAACCGACCCAATTCCCTCCATGGTGACCACCACTTATACAACCCTCACCATTAAAAACCAAGTGGACACCGCGTCTACCCCTCCACCTAGGCCCATAATGGTCACCACCCCCAAACCCAAAACCCCCCACAAAACCCGTACCCCACAAGCCCCCTTGACCACCACCACAAACCCACCATCGTCCCCAAAAAGGGACACATCTCCCAAAATAAATCAACCCAAAACCCCTCACCCAACCCACCTCCCACTTCCTACACCAATCTTTCCCCAACTTAGGCCTCCTCTACTTCCCCTTCCTATCCCAACCCAAGCCCATGCTTGTTCACCACCCCGGGTGTGTCATACGCTAGCTATCACCAAACCACCCACCATAGATCCCCCTACTCCATTAGCAATAGAAGTTGCTACCCACACACCTACCCTAGTGGAGAAGGATGCCCATCTGAATCCACCTCCCAACATAGAGGAAATCCAAAGGCCAAACAACTCACACACCTCTAGCCTAGCTCCTCTAGAGACACCCAACCTCACCATAGATAAGTCCATACTCCAATGGCTCAAGAAAGGTCTCACCATTCCTAGTTCACAACCATGCCACCTACCCATGGGATATCAATCCCAAATCATTCCCATTCAGCCACATGTCACTTATCAAACTTCCTATTGTGTGGAAGATTTGTGAGACTTAGTGAACTACCTACATTGGCAAATTCACTTGACCAATATGCTAGCCTTGAGGCCGTCCGAAACTAACACCATTAGCCTAGCATATCCCTCCATTGGCTCCATCACTTCCATCTACACTAATGGCCAAGTTACTAGTGAGATCATCCTCCTTCTTCCCATGGAGGAAGAACCTATCCTAGTCCACTCCTCAACCATTAAGATCCCAAGTACTTTGATCGGTCAACCCATTAGCAACCTTGGCCCAATTATTGAGGAGGATGACTCACCATTCGAGGACCTTGAGAGCATAGAGTACCCCTACCAAGGTGACCCTTACCATGATCCCTTTGACCATTTTCTATGGGAGCCTAGATCTCAATGTAACCCACTCACCTTATTCACCACCCACCTTACCCTACCCTTACCACCCATGATAACCCAAAACCTTCCCTTCCTAGAATTGGGTTACACCAAAGAAGCCTTAACCATAGGCAACATACACAATGGGATTGATAGATGGCCCCACTCCATGATGTCTCCGTTCTTAGATCCCTTTGACTCATACGAATGGAAGCTCAAGGGCCACCCCACACCTATGCACATAGAAGTCATCACTAGGATTGAAATGCATGTGCTTAGGCATACCACCCCACTTGACATGATTAGAAAGTCGGGTCCATTCATTCATATCACCCACATGTCAAGAAGAAAACATGAGTGGTCAATATTTGGTTGTAATGGTCCACCATCATTCATCATAAATCTCAAGCATGTTAGGAGCATTCATGGATGTCCGGGTCCCCCGGCACTCATCACACTCACACATGAAAGGGACACCTATGGATGCCCCGGTCCTCCCAAGACATTCAAAGTCTTCATAACATCAATGCATGATAGGTCTACATGTGGTTGCCCTGGACCACCTTTGCATACCACGCACTACTCACTCACACCGCATCTTAGTATATGGCATATGCATCAAAACATGCATCAAGCAAAAAGCGGTGAGAATTACAAAAAGCGGGCAAAAACTCGTGAGCGCCACTTGAAATTCCACGTTGGTGACTTGATGATGATGATGATTTTGGAGTGGCTCTACTCTAGGGTCACCTCCAATTTGAGGGCACGAGGACTTGGACCTTGCCAAGTTCTGAGTGGCCTTGGCACCCGGCTTGCGGGTTGAACTTACCAATGGGTTTTGGGATTCATCCCACTTCCCACGTGGCGGATCCGGCACCCTCTAAGGGTACCGCGGTGGATCCTAGTGAGTGTCTTGAGCCTACACCTATCCTTGTGAGAGACACCCTCGGAGTGCCACCACAAACTAGCCCGAGAGCCCGACGTCAGCACATGGCGGCAATACTAAGCAAAGCAAGATCTCTTTGCCAGCCTAAGGGTGTGTCCGAGCCACTTTGTCGAGTGGAAGCACCGTTCCTCGGCTATGGACATGGGTCGAGTTTGGAGAACAAGGTTCGCCCGGAACTGCGTTTGGGATGCTACTTCCCCGGTGGACCCATACTCGACAGGGTCGAGTTTTCCCCACCCCGGGGGTATGATGGGGACATCCCTTGCCCCTCCACATTTTCTGAAGCTCGGATTGATCGTCGGTGTACGCCATTATGTTCCTCATGTGTTTGTGAGTCGAGTCATGTAATTTTCTTATTTTTATTTGAGTCTTAAATATGTAATTTTCCCTTTATTGAGTCATGTACCTAGGTTAGAAAGTCATTTTCCTAAGTCTTGAAGTCATTATGTTGGTTTGATAGGTTAATGGGACCAATTCATTGGGCTAGGCCCAGGGGCGCCCCTCCCTTGGACTGTTTGGTCATTAGTTAGTTTGTCAGGGTCAGTTTGGTCTTAGGAAAAGTGTGGGGTCTATAAATAGCCCCACCCCTCTCTCATTTGTAACAATTATGCTTGAATATTGAATCTAGAAAATTTCCACACCTTCTAGTTCCCTCTCAATATCTCCCTCTCTCTCTCTCTTACTATCACTCTCTTTAAGTGGGTTGTGTCCCCTCTCTCTCTCCTCCCCACCTCAATTTTGAAATTCATTCTCTCTCCTCCCCATTCACCCCTCATTAAGGCCCCTTCCCCTTCCCCATGCACTCATTCAATTCCCCCTCCAACCCCTAGGTGGAAACCCCTTCTCCTAGGCACCTTTCCACTCTCCCAAGCAACCCTCCCTCTCCCCAAGACTGAAAGAGCCCTTCCCTAGGCCAAATTTCGAATTTCCCTCTCCCTTGGGCTGTACCCTTTCATCTCCCCACCTCCCTAACCACCCAAGGTCGCACCCCCCCTTCCCCATCCACCAAATAACCCCTTGTTCATGCCCTTCCCCACACCCTCTCCTCCACCTATTCTGTCCCTGTTGCAGGTTTCAGAAAAGTAGTGATTTGCAGTAGCAGCCACAACTTCCCCTGAAGGCTCCCGGTGGCATATCTTATATTGCTGGAATCGTCTCCAAGTCTTCTTTCCAACGGTGGTACTCCTGCCTGCATCCGAGTTTGGAGCTGTCCGGAGGAACGTCATCTTCAACGACTACGCAATATGTCCCAGACTGAAGGCCAGAGCAATCTTGGAAGCTGTTCAGCGGCCAACCTTGGAAAAATTCTTCTTCGTCTAGTCCTCCATCAGTAGCAGAAGTAATGACACCAATCGCCCGCCCGAGCTATTTTTTCTGAATTTCTTCGCCGGAGTGCGCAGTCTGCCCCCTGCAGGTCCAGGTTCGACCAGTCTTCACTTCTCTGGCCACATTCTCCTCTCCAACCTCGGATTGTGGCCCCGTCAATTTCTGCTCGAAGCTACTCTGACCACGATCTCGTCACCACCAGTTTTGTTCAATTTGGAGTTCGGGAACGACCGCAGTGCCTTCTGCAATCCACTGTATCAGTTCTGCATCAGTCAGAGGCAGAGTGTTGCTGTCCTGCTCCAGTCGCCTGTCCGATGAGCCCCGAGTTCGAGAGCTTCCCAAAAAATTCAAGCATCATCCTCGGCCAGTTGGAGAACTTTTGGCGCCAGTTTCATCAAATTTGGAGCTCGGTTAAGTCCGTGGCAGCATCTTCATCGACAACATATTCAGCAAAACTGAAGAGTGGCAGAACTGGCGAAGCTTGGAGAGTCGGCGTTCTCTTCATAATTTCCCCACCCCGCTTGGCCGGCTGAAGGCCCCTCCCTGCGTGGAGGTAATCTTGGTTGTAATAAGTCTAACCCCCACCCCAAGAGCCCCCCTCCTGCGAGAGGTGTAGTTCATGTAATAATATTTTCGCAGATTTGAAGCGACACTAACGCGGCTTGCGGGCGCAAACCCTTGCCTCCCCGCTCGCCCCCGTCTTCGACCAGAGTTGGCGTCTTCACGCCGGCTAGGTGAGCCTTGGTCCCCCTTTCCTTGCTGGTCAATATCACTTGCTTAGCTTAGTATTCTTGCTTTGCTGCGTCGGACGGAGAGCGAGGGCCCGGCCCAAATTGCCGAACACATGAGTGTCCATCGCGGGCGAGTTGTGAGCGAGCCATTTCAACCCACACCCATGGTGTGACGGCCGCCCGTGAGTGGGCATCCCTGGCCCAATTGAGGTTCTCCCCAAGCTTGCCAAGCACCGGAGCATCATTGTCCCACCCCGGACCCTCTTCATTATCGTTTAGTTGCCCACAGGCACAAGTGTGCACCAAGCGAGTGAGCCGCTCGAGTGGTATCATCGCCAATTTGCTTGCTTGCAACCTTAGGTCCAAGGGTCATATTGTCTTGTGGTCATCACCCCAAGGTGGTGTCACATCAGTACCGCTCCGTTATTAGGGCGCGCCGATAAAGTCCGCGCCATTTAAATTAATTTTTTGGGGTATTTTGAATCTACTTGGTTTATTAAGATGTTCTTGAGGGTTTTGGGGTTAATTGGTTTGATTGTTTATTGAATTGGAGCCCCAGGCTCCCCAAGAGCAGAGTCATAAGCTCGTGCGAGGTTGATACTCAAGCACGGAGGTTCATTGCTTAAAAAAAACACATGTTTTATTAATTCCAAATCACAATGGTAACTGATAAGTTAAAACCTGGGGAAAATTGGACAACATCTCCCCATCCCTGAAGGATTGCAGGGGAGAAGCGAGGTCATACTCACGTGCGGAGTAAGCCCCTAACAAGCCGGACGGCACGACGGCGGCCAGTAGATCCCAATCGGATAGGAAACCCCGAGGACTAGCCTACTAGAGGCACCAAGGTTCCGTGGGTTGAAGCGATCGGACGAGACGACCAATGAGGGAGGGAGAACCCCGAGGGCTTGCCTACGAGGGGTGCACGACCCATGGTCATATCACAATCCAAGAGGGGATGGCCAACAGGGAAGAGAAGCCCCGAGGACTAGCCTACAAGGGGCATACAACCTGTGGCCACCACAATGTCCCTGAGGATAGTGGGTTTGATATCGGGCTAAGCCCTGTCAATATTCACCTTATGGCCCATAGGGACACTCATCACTCACAGATGGAGCCCTTTAACCAAATGATGATCCTGAGGTACGAATGGGGTATGTTCCCCTCCCTGGAGTACTGAAGCTATTGTTATCAGAAGTAACAGAGCTCGACAGTCGTAAATTGTATATAGAATAAAGGGGAAAAAATAATGGCATAACATAACATCCTATGAGTTGGCAAATCATCACTCACAGAGTTAGCAAGTTAGTGCTCACGAGGTTATTGAGTTAGCATTGTGAATTACAACGATCATGATATAGAAAGTAGCCATTAGGATCATTAGCATATAACGAATGCATAGCTTATGGGGGGTCACCCCGTTCCCTCTGAACTATGAAGGAGTGCAGAGGGGCATTGATAGGATCAACCTTGAAACTGGAGTGGATAGGGATGCACACACGGGTGTGTCCCAAACCATGAAATCCACGGCACGTATCAATCAAGTCTTGCATAGCCATTGCATTAGAGGGGAGGGACCCCAGGGAGCGGTGACATCAATGTAGCCCGTATGGCTCCCGGGCATGATCAGCATCGCGAGATGAAAAACTCGACATTCGCACACACAAAGTAACTGGGCATGCAAATTGAGAACGGAACAGGAAAAGCAATATACGGTATAACTTCATTCATTCCATAAATGGGAGGTGAAGGACACATCATATTATAAGCATTCGGCGCACCGGCGTTGTCGCTCGGCAGCCGTTTCATTGATTGCAGAGAAGAAATTACAGAGGAGAAACGAATGAATAGGTGGTGAGGAAGGGATATGGGCTCATATCATTGCCCCTCCCCCCTCACTTACACATCAGCAGAAAGGGAAACCAGAAGGGGATCGTCGGGAAACAACCCACAGAACCCACCTAGACTTCGCCAACAAAACAGAGTATCAAATTCTCTCCCCCTCCGACTATGGCGTGCTTCAGGCAAGTAGACAGAAGAGGGTGGCGGTAGGAATACACTCGATGGAAGAACCCTACTTCTCTCCCCGAGACTCCATTTCTTTTCGGATGAACTGATTGGCTCTCAGGCTGTGCTTCGGGAATGTTCTCTCGAAATCTTATCTCTCCCTTGCAGCCTCCTGTATATGTCTCCCCCCCCTTTACTTGGTCGAACCAATTGGGGTTTTATAGGCGGACGCTTTCCCGGCGTGAAGAAAGCACGGCGGGGAGCAGTCCCTTGCATCTGGCACGCCGGGCATGAGGGCGCTGGAATAGAGGGCGCGTCGAGATAGGGCACGCTAGATAAATCCTATTTACTTAATGTGGGTTAGACAATGGGTCCCGGGATGGTTCCGGGAGTCACCGTGACCATTCATCTCTCCGCGGTCTTGCAAAACCTTGGTGAGAAGTCTTGAAGAAGCTCCCGGGTCGGCATGCAACCTCCTTTAGAACCTCATGCATCTTCAATTTGAACACGTGGGTTTTCCGCTGATGCGGCTTTCGGCACTATGGTTCATGCTGCCGGGTCGGGTTGACTTGTGTTCAAAGCTTTTTTGCGAGGTGGAATACCATCCATGGTACTTTTGCCTTGGCTGGGTGATCATTTGGTCACTAACAGACCCAATATGCTGAGAAGCCGTACCCATACCGGGTCATCGGGATCTTCTACCGTTAGAGCCTTTGGTCCCCTATTCTAAAGGGTCAAGGGAGTTCTTTCACCTTGGGAGTATCGTTCATTCAGGTGGTGGGCCACCGAGTACATTATCATCCTTGGTCAGACGATGGATATGTTCTCATCCTTGGTCGGATGACAGATACATTCTCGTTCTTGGTCGGACGATGGGTACATCCTTGTCCTTTGTTGGATGACGGATGCATGCTCGTCCTTGGTCGGATGACGGGGACATCCTTGTCCTTGGTCAGATGATGGATGCATGTTCGTCCTTGGTCGGACGACGGGTATTGTGTACGCGGTACGACCGAGTCGATACCGATTCGTTGGGCAGTCATCACGACGCTACCGGCTTGTAGTGTATTCTTCCCGATCCTCCTGAGGTGAAGTCCCCAGCATTCATACTGGGTGACCTGAGGCTCTGGCAGCTTAAGATGGCTTCAGTGTATTGATCCCTTTTGGCCTCTGTGCTTCAGTAGGCTGCATCATCTATCTTTGAGGCTTGATCGCTATTGGATATATTTTGAGTGCCCACAGCGCCTCATCCTCAACAATTTTCCATTGGACAAATTCATGATGCGGCCATGGGTTCTTCAAGGCACTGGTCTTAGATTACCTCGGCGACTGGGCCTGGACCTCCAGCTATTGGGAAACACCACCCTGGCGCTCTACAACCCCCACCGGTGCTATTTGCAAGTTAGACTTCCACGCAATGTGGTTCTAGCACTATCTCACTATCCTCCCCTTCAAGCTAAGAAGATCGGGACCGAGGAGGATGAACAGGCAGTTGGGGGCACACTGACCATGTGGGAGATCAGTCGGGTCAGGCAGAAGTGAGAGAGAAAGAGGAGGAGTACCGAGCTTATGTGAAAACACTGCGCAAGATCTGGCCCTACGCGGATGCGAAATTGAAAGTAGCTTGAGTTCCATGATCATGTACTTGAATTTATTTGAAAGAATGATGTATTATGGATTTGAAAATGAATGAATAAATGGACTGATTGAATGGATTGTAGTGAAAGTGTTTCCTTTGCATGAATGTTCAGATAGAACAGAGCTCTATGTTTGGAAAACGATCCAGCAAAGGACCACTAAGCTTGCCTAACTGTCTAGCGATAGACCGCAAGGGGAAGAAGCACAGGAAAATTGTGCATTTTTGGGCTCTCGGGAATGTCATGCAGTCACCACTTGACCGCCAAGAGGAGCTTAACAATCTACCAAAGGGCCGCAAGGGGTGAGGAACAGAGAAACCTGAGAGTTTTGGTTCTCGAGTGTGGGTAACGGCCATCTTTTGACCGCTAAGGAAGCTTTAGTGGTCTAACAAAAGACCGCAAGGGAAAGAGAACAGAGAAGCTTGCGAGTTCTTGGGTGTCGGGCATTGCGACCTATTCCTGCACATGCTAAAATAATAAAATAAGTTAGATCCGTTCTTAGGCTCAACCCCTTGCCTGTAGCAAGTTAGAAATGACCAATCCTTGATATTTGGTCAAGGGGTGGAGCCTTATTAAATAGGTAAAGACACAATAAAAATATGTGAATGCAATGCATGCTACAAAATGCAAGGATGATGAGGATTTTGATTTTTTTTGGATTTTAAAAATATGTGATTTATTTTTGGATTTTGAATATATTCGATTTTTTAGATTTTTGAAATATGTAATTTTTTTAGATTTTGAAATATGATTTTTTTTGAATTTTTGAACTGTGTGAATTTTTTTTGATTTTGAAATATGTGATTTTTTTGGATTTTGAAAGCTAGTTCTTCCCCGGCAAGGAGGGTCCTGCCTATTCCACTAATAATCCCCCGAGGTTGGCGTGCAATAAGAGTGGCAATTCCCTGGCCGAGCTTATTTCACCCATATGATGGTGCCTCTCCTAAGGCCATACCCCGGGTATGGTCTGGCCTTTTGAGAGAGAGAGAGAAGAGTAATTTGGAGGTAAGCCAACCATAAGGATAGAAGTTTTAGGGCTCGAATTCCTCCCATGATGACCCGGTCGGAGATTCGGTCTATTACGTCAGAGCTTTGTGTCCATCATCGAACATTTATCCACTCTAGGCACAGATACGATCGGGCTCATACCGTCCCGCGGAGAAACTGTACTGCCACTCTTGCCATGCCTATTTTGATATTTCATTTTTCCTTGGAGCAATTTGACGTTGCACTTTGTGCTTTTGATAGACGCGTTGCCTTTTGCCTTGACTCATGCTCCTTTCCTGTGATTGACTTTTCTTTTTGTGGAATCAGGTCATAACGCAATGCCCCTATTTGAGACCTCCTCGCTTTGGGGTATCTAGGTTGGTCATCTTCCCCTTATTCACTCCTTGCCCCTACACCTAAGCGATGAAAGAAAAGCATGGACTTTTACTTCCCCTAGGCATGGCCAAAGGAGAGAGGGTGTCACATAGTAGAGGGAAAACCTGACCGGAATTGCCGTGTAGTGTGTGATTGTCATGCTCGGGGTCCTCTTTTGTGATCAAGAAAGAGACGCCTCGCTACCGGGTTGGCGCTAGCTTGACTGTAAGGGTAAAAGCACTTAAGATACAACCCATTCCAAGCGTGAGACAACTCCTCACCTTCTACATTAACTAGACAATATGTGTTCCCTCGATAAACCTCTTTAACGATGAATGGACCTTCTGAGTTAGGCTACAATTTAGACTTAGGACCTCCAGACCTAATGAATTTGCATTTCAAAACCATATCACCTATTTCAAATTTACATTCAATTATCTTCTTTTGAAAATAACGCGAAACTCACTTTTGATAAACAGACATGTGATCGGCCGCATTTAGTCTCTTCTCATCCAAGAGTTCTAGCTGGACGAGCGACGCATCTCGATGCTCGTCGAGATTAAGTTCCATATCGAGCTGCACCCTTAGGGAAGGGATCAAGATCTCATATGGGAGCACCACCTCCATCCCGTAAGTGAGAGCATAGGGGGTTTGCCCCATTGGAGTACGGACAGAGGTGCGGTAAGCCCATAGAGCTTCCACGAATCGCTCACGCCAATCAGCAAATTTATGAGATTCACATGTTTTCTTTATGATTTTAAGAAGGGTTTTATTAGTGGCTTCGGCTTGACCGTTGCCTTGGGGGTAATATGGAGATGAATGATGCAATGCAATATTGAACTTCTTACAGAGTTCCTGGAGCTCTTGCGAGATAAACTGGGGCCCATTGTCACTGACGATGCTGCTTGGCACCCTGAACCGCCAGATGATGTTCTTTAGAATGAAGCGGCACACCGTGGTAGCTTTGATCTCTGCGTACGCTTCCGCTTCGGCCCATTTGGTAAAGTACTCAACGGCAGTAAGAATGAAAGATTTTTGCTTGGTCTGAGAGTTAGGATCACCTAGCGGGCCTAGAATGTCGAAAGCCCACATAGAGAATGGCCAAGGAGCAGAAAGATGATGAAGAGATGAAGCGGGAGCATGGATCTTATCAGCATGGAGTTGGCATTTAAGACACCTCCGGACATAGAGGGAACAATCCTCCTCTAGAGTGGGCTAATAATAACCCTGCCTAAGGATCTTTTTTGCTAAAGCCTGACCATTGACATGACCTCCACACTTGCCTGAATGGGCTGCTTCAGCCACCTTCCAAGCTTCATCATCATCTAGGCACCTCATGAGCATCCCATTGAGAGCGTGCATGTACAATTCTCCAGCAATCATAGTGTACCTCGAAGCGGCTCTTCTGATAGCCTTACGCTGCTAAACACTCGCCCCTTCTGGGAACGATCAGTCGTTACAATATAGCTCAATTTCATGATACCATGGAAATTTTTCTTCTTCCAAGATTTCTTCTAATTTTGTCAAAGAAACCTCCTTCAAATCCTTCTTCTCAGCCTTCACTTCCATAGTCTTCCTAAGGTTGTCAAACCAAGGATCCTGAGGAGAAGGGGCGTCCAATCTCTGGACGATGATAGTCTCAGTTCTTCGACTGAGAGGAAAAGATAAGGAAGAAGCAAGCGATGCTAGAACATCGGGGAGAATATTTTGAGGTTTTGGAGTGTGGATGTAGATCAATTTGCAGAATTGCCTAGATAAGAGAGTGACCAAATCTTGATATGGCTTGAGTTTTGGGTCACGAGTACGTTATGTGGATAGGACATGGCATGGAACAAGCTAAGAATCTCCTATGATGTTCAAATAACGCGCGCCCAAGTGAAAGGCTTGCTTCAATCCGGCCAGGAGAGCTTCGTTGTCAGCGATGTTGTTGGTAGTAGGAAAGCGGAGCTGATAAGCAAGAGGAATCGTCACTCCTTCCGGAGTGAGGAGAACGGCACTTGTCCCTCGTCCTTGAGAGTTGAGTGCACCATCGAAGTGCATAGACCAGAAGGGGTGGTGGGTAAAGCACAACGAGATGCTCATCAGGGAACTCATCCTGAATAGAGTCAGTGTAGGGAAGAGGAAGATGGGCTAGATGCTGAGCGATGGCATATCCTTTGATTACCTTCTGAACGACGAATGTGATGTCAAACTGAGAGAGGAAGCTCTACCAGCGAGCTAACCTACCAAAAAAGATGGGCTTTTCTAAGAGATAATGGATCGGGTCCATTCTAGAGATCAGTTTAACCTGGTAGGCTAGGAAATAGTGCTCCAACATCTGAGCTACACAAACTAAGGCGGCACAAGTTTTCTCCATGACAGTGTACATGGCCTCTGCCGGGTTAAACAACCTAGAGAGGTAATAAGTTGCCCGCTCTTTGCCTACATCATCCACTTGCGCCAGGATAGCTCCTAGGGAGTCCTCAATGACAGAGATGTATAGAATAAGGGGTTTCCAAGGGACAAGAGACTACAAAATTGGGGGATTGGACAAATAAACCTTCAAATCATCATAGGCCTTCTGACGATCTTCATTCCATTCAAATTTGACCCCCCACCTTTAGTAGTTCATAAAACGGGCGACACCTCTGAGAATGTTGGGATATGAATCTTCTAATGAATTGCACGCGTCCAATCAATCCTCGAAGTTCCGTGATACTCTTAGGCGGAGGCATGTCCATGATGGCCTTAGCTTTGTTAGGATCAATTTGAATCTCCCGTTTGCTAACTATAAAATCTAGCAGCTTCCCTGAAGATACTCCAAATACACACTTCTTAGGATTCATTTTCAGCTTATACTCCCAAGCACTCTGAAGCACCTTAGCCAGAATAACAGGGTGTTCCTCTTTGGTTGATGTGACACAACCTTAGAGTTAAGCAAGCAAGCACATTCACAATCAAAACGGACCGATATTGCCGACCACTCACCCGATGCTCACCCAAGTCCCGGGGTAACTTGGTGATGCCAAGTGGAGGATGTGAGGGCTGGGCCCTTGCTGGTAGAGGGCCAGAAAGGCCAAGGTTATTCCCCAAGGGTAAGGCAGCCCAAATCAATGCAGCCGATGTCGTGCCGAGGGCACGGGTTGCACACTCTCTCCCACAATGGACACTCGAAGCAATGGGGCTTGAAGATCGGGTGCTCACTCTCACGGACCAGCGGAGTTTATAAGGTAATATTGAAAGAACAAGTACTAAAGAGAGCTAAGGTTGGAGCACTTACTCGATCGGTTTGAAGAAATCGCTCCCGCTCAGAGACGTGGGCGAGCGGGGAAGCGTGGGTTCCCCACACGCCGCGCCGGAGTAGCTTGACCTGTTTAAGATCTTACAACACTACACCCCATGCAAGGGGGGGGGATCTAAGGGAAAGGAAGCCAAAGATTACAGTCAAACACTACCTCCCACAGGGAGGGGCGGTAAGCCGGCTAGGCGGGGAGGGGAAAAACTGAAATTGAAGTCGAATAGTTGGACGATGCCGGTTCTGCCCGCTCTCTGTGACTGAGGATAGACAGTTGAAGTTGTTGACGCTGCAGCCACTCCCGAAATTTTTTGGCGATGAGATTAGCTGGATTGTCTTCATATGTGACCCAGGAAGTCGTCCGAATTTTTTTGGAATTTCGGGAAGTTGGTGCTGGTCGGGGTAGAGGCACGAACAGGGACGCAGATCTCTGGTTCTGATTGCTTCAAGACCACAACAGCAGGAAGATGAAGTCACTACGAACGCTCCAGAGCTCTGAATCAGACGTGGCCAAAGTCGTCAACTTCGTTGTCGACTCCTCTTCGAGCGGAGACCCACGGGGGTGCTAGATGTTGTCGGAGTAGACAGGGACAGCCCGAACAACGCTTGGGTGACTGTTCAGTCCCAGAGTGGATAGAACAACGCACTCAGGGGAGAAAATTGAGAAATCACATCTCCGGATGCCGAACGTGATTCCGCTTCTTCATATTGGAGGTAGACTTGGTGTATAAACTCTTAGCCAAGCACCGCCTCCAGATCTGCAAGGTGATGGCCGTGGGAGCCTCTGCAAGCCGCCTCAGGTTGACTGTCTGTTAGCAGATGTGCAGTCCTGCGGTGAAGACTTCTCTGGGTAGCCACGAACTCAGAATGGGACGAGACCACCACCATCGCGAAGAAGACAAGGAGGCGCTTCTGACGGTACCACTTGGGCCTCTAGGGATGCCAGGATGAAGCCGAGGTCACCTCTGCAAGCTGCTGGATCTCTGCTGCTGGTACACTACACTAGGTGGGGGTGGGAAGGGGAGGTGGAGGAAGAACAAAGTGGATGGAGGAGGAGGGTGGGGGTTACCAGATCAAGGGGGGGCCTCCCTTGGGTCGACCTAGGGTATGGGGGATGGGAGAGGGGGGAGAAAATTCTAATTTTGGTCTTGGGAGGGGTCCTTCAGCCTTGGGGAGGTGGAGAGGTGCTTAGGGAAGTGGATTGGGTAGTGGGTGGTTGGGTGGTGGAGTTTGGATTGATGGAAGCTATCTTGGGGCTGGGGTGGAGTTATTGGGGTGGTGGGTAGTTGGGGAGGTCCTTGAATGTGGGTGGGGGAGAGAGAAAGTGGTTGGGAGGGGAGGAGAGAGAGAAGGGGGCAAACCCCATAGAGAGAGAGGGAGAGAGAGAGAAGGGGGGATAAGGGCTTCTCACCCACTCAATTGGATTCTCTCCAAAAGAAGATTTAAATTGGACACTTGAAAATTCAAATACTCTTTCATTCATTAACTTCAAATGGGGGGAATGGGGTCCTATATATAGACAACCCATATTTCACAAAAAGACCCTGACTCTTGCTACAATGACAAATAACCAAGGGGATAGGGGGCGCCCCTGGGCCTAGCCCAATGAATTGGGCCCAATAGCTAGTCTAATCAACCTAATGACACTCAAACTTAGGGAAATAAATAAAGACCTAGGGACATGACTCAAATAAAATGAAAAATACAATGATATGACTCAAATAAAAAATACATAGGACTCAAAATAAATAACTAGACCATGTCGGATGCAACCGGGGTGAGGAGACGAGCCGTGAATGTGGGCACGGGAGGTGATGTCCCCATCATACTCCCGTGGTGCGGAGAACTCGACTCCGTCGAGTAATAGTCCTTCCCTCCTCGGAGGGTGTAGAAGTGGTACCGCCCACAAGTCATCCGAACAAGACAGATCCATCCACCTGATGAGATTGCGCTCATACACCTTGCTCCTGGTGGCTGTGACCTGTTCATCCAATATTCACTCAATTCGCTCATGCTGGGCTCTCCTGGCTAGTGGACTCTTCTCACTGGTGGGTGCTCTCTCAATGAGGGGAGTGGACTCAATATCCTCACTTGGTACAACCGTGGGACCCTTATCCACTAGGTCGGCCACATTGAATGTGGGACTTACTCCGTACTCCTCGGGAAGATCTAACTCAAAGGCATTAGTGCCAATGCGCCTCAGAACCTAGAAGGGACCAGCCCCACGAGGCCTCAATTTGAAGATAGCTCCTGGGGAGAGCCTCTCCGTCCTCACCATCACAAAGTCACCCACGTGAAATTTTTTGGTGACGCCGTTGGGATTCTACCTGCCTTTTATAAATCTCATTTTCCTTGCGGATGTGCTTGCTAAGATTTTCATGCAATTTTATGAATGCTGACATTCTAGGGGTGATGGGTGGACTTGGGCAACCAAAAGTAGACCAATCATGCTTTGACGCTAAGAAGACTTTGATGGAATGGGGAGGATTGGGGTATCCATAGGTGATCCAGTCATGTATGGGGGTGACAAATGCCGGTGGTCCCGGACATCCATGAATACTCATATTATGCCTACGACCCATGATGAATGAAGGAGGACCATTACACCAGAATATGGACCGCTCTTGTTTCCTACTTGACATGTGGGTGATGTGAATGAATGGACCCAACATAGTGTTCATGCCAAGTGGTGTGGTAAGCCTAGACACATCCATGCTTATCCCAAAGGTGACCTCCATGTGCATAGATCTGGGATGACCTTTGAACTTCCATGTGAAAGGGTCGAATGGATCTAGGAAGGTCGATATGGGGTGGGGCATTTCCTTGATCTATAGGTGAGTGTTGCCTAAGGTCATGGCTCCTTTGGTGTTACATGGGTTATGGATGAGGTGAGCTTGTCCCAACATGGTGGGTGAAGGTAGGAATGGTGCGGTGGGTAAGGTGGTTGGGTCACATGGGTTCCACGGTTGCCATTGGAAGGGATCAAAGGGATCATAAAAGGGGTTACCAAGGGGGAGGGGCCTTATGTCCTCAAGATCCTCAAATGGTGGTGGGTCATCCTCCTCTAATGACATAATTAGGCCGGAGTTCTTGGTAGGTGGGTTGGCCATTAGGGGATGGCTTGACTTTCTACCCGATATTAGGAACTCCAATTCGAGGATACGGTCAGGTTCATCGGGTGTGGGGAGGAATAGAAGAAGGTCACTAGTGTAGCAACCAATAGTGTATATCGAGGTGATGGACCCGACACATAGGTGTAGAAGGTCAAGACTCCTTGGTTGGTTGTCTATTGTGGTCAACATGCTTGTAAACTATATTTGCCATGCTAAGCCTTTAAGAAGATCCCCTAAGGTTTCCACTTGGTAAGATGATTGGATGGTGGTGTGATAGGAGAAGAAGGGCACTATGGGAAGGTTTTGCCCCATGGGAGGGAAATCGTGGGCCGTGATCTCTCTTATTGGGCTCTTCTTTAGCCAACTAATAAGGGGTTCTCCTAAGATGAGCTCGGCCCCAACTAGAGAGTGTGGTGTAAGGTTAAGGCCACCATGTGAGATTTCTTCTTCTACTTGGTCATGGGTGGTCTCCGTGGTGGGGATAGGGTCCGGAGTGTTCACCGCTATGGGGTCGGATATGGGTTCCTCCTCCAAGGAGGTGAGCGGGTTTTTTGGTGGTAGGGTGATGATGGTTGGTGCATGGCGCACCCGGGGTGGTGGGCAAGGTTGGACTCGGGTTGGGATTGGTGAGGGAAGTAGTGGAGGCCTAGGACATGGGAGTTTTGGGGGAGGGAGTGGGAGATGGGTTGGTTTGGGTGGCTTGGGTTGGTCGGTCTTGGGGGGAGTGTCCCTTATAGGGGAAGATGGAGGGGTAGTGGTGGGGACCAAGGGGGCTTGTGGAGTATAGGTTTTGTGGGGAATTGTGGGTTGGGGGATGGTGGCCGTCGTGGGCCTAGGTGGAGGGGTAGACACGGGGTCCACGTGGGTTTGAATGGCGAGAATGGGGTGAGTGGCAGTCCTTATTGGGGAAATCGGGTCGGTTAGGGGTCTCTTCCCCTTAGGATCGACCGGTTGTGGAGGGGTGGAAGTGGTTTTTGGTTGGGGTGTGGGGACCCTCATGGGGTTAGGTGGGGAGGTGGATGATTGGATTAGTTGGGTCTTAAGGGATAGGATTTGATGGCGAAGTGTAGTGGTGATGGTTGAGAGGGAATTTGTTGGGAGTGGTGGGGGTGGAGACCCAAAGGTGGTCTCAAGTCGACCGGGTGGGGATGGAGGAGTGGTAGTGTTCCTCCGGCTAGGGGTGTTTGAGTAGGAGGGGTGGGAATATTTGGGGATGTAGATCTTCCTAACTTCTACCTTCATCTCTTCCCATGAGTGAATAGGTTCTTGTCTTTCAACCCTCCTTAATCTCTCTATGAGCTCCCACTTACTCTTGGCTTGACCCGAAGTCGTCCCTTGGCCTTGTGGACTCTTGCGGGTCCATATACCCAAGTCTTTTCAAAGTACCTTTTTATGGTAGCCTCCCACCTAAGATAATCACTAGAACTTGATCCATCAAAGGTAATGTCCTTATCTAGAATTATGTCTAAGGGTGGCGAGTAGACTAAGTAGGAAGTGGCCATGATGAATGGGGGGGATAAATGCAATGGCACAAGGACAAGACTTAGTAGAGACAAGTCTAGAACTTGCTCTGATACCAATTGATGTAACACAACCTTGGACTTAAGCAAGCAAGCACAATTCATAATCAAAACGGACCGATATTGGCGACCACTCACCCGACGCTCACCAAAGTCCCGAGGTAACTTGGCGATGCCAAGTGAAGGATGTGAGGGCTGGGCCCTTGCTCGTAGAGGGCCAGCAAGGCCAAGGTTATTCCCCAAGGGTAAGGCAGCCCAATTCAATGGAGCCGACGTCGTGCCGAGGGCACTGGTTGCACACTGTCTCCCACGATGGTCACTCGAAGCAATGGGGCTTGAGGATCGGGTGCTCACTCTCACAAACCAGCGGAGTTTATAAGCTAATATTGAAAGAACAAGTACTAAAGAGAGCTAAGGTTGGAGCACTTAATTGACCGGTTGGAAGAAACTGGTCCCGCTCGGAGACGTGGGCGATCGGGGAAGCGTGGGTTCCCCACACGCCGCGCCGGAGTAACTTGACCTGTTTAAGATCTTACAACACTACACCCCATATAAGGGGGGAAGGGATCATGGGGAAGGGAAGCCAAAGATTACAGTCAAACACTACCTCCCACAGGGAGGGGCGGTAAGCCGGCCAGGCAGGGAGGGGAAAAACTAAAATTGAAGTCGAACTGTTGGACGATGCCGGTTCTGCCCACTCTCTGTGACTGAGGATAGATAGTTTAAGTTGTTGATGTTGCAGCCACTCCAAAATTTTGTTGGCAATGAGATTAGATGGAGAGTCTTCGTAGGTGACCCAAGAAGTCATCCAATTTTTTTTGGAATTTTGTAAAGTTGGTGCTGGTCAGGGCAGAGGCACGAACAGTGACGCAGATCTCTGGTTCTGACTGCTTCAGGACCACAACATCAGGAAGATGAAGTCCCTACAGGCACTCCAGAGCTTTGAATCTGGCGTGGCTAGAGTCATCGGCTTTGTTGTCGAGTCCTCTTCGAGTGGAGACCCACGGGGGCACCAGATGCTATCGGAGTAGACAGGGACAGCCCGAACATTGCTTGGGTGCCTATTCAGTCCCAGAGTGGACAGAACAGCGCACTCGGGGGAGAAAATTGAGAAATCAGAGCTCCGGATGCCAAACGTGATTCCTCTTATTGATACTGGAAGTAGACTTGGTGTAGAAACTCTCAGCCAAGCGCCGCCTCCAGATCTTCAAAGTGATGGCCGTGGGAGCCTCTGCAAGTTGCCTCAGGTTGACTGTCTGGCAGCAGATGCGCAGTCCTGCGATGAAGACTCATCCGGGCAGCCACAAACTCAGAATAGGATGAGACCACCACCGTCACGAAGAAGACATGGAGAAGCTTCTGAAGGTACCACTTGGGTCTCCAGGGATGCCAGGATGAAGCCGGGGTCACCTCTACAAGCTGCTGGATCTCTGCTGCTGGTACACTGCACTAGGTGGGGGTGGGAAGGGGAGGTGGAGGGAAAACAAAGTGGATGGAGGAGGAGGGTGGGGGTAACCAAATCAAGGGTGGGCCTCCCTTGGGTCGACCTAGGGTATGGGGGATGGGAGTGGGGGGAGAAAATTCAAATTTTGGTCTTGGGAGGGCCTCTTTCAGCCTTGGGGAGGTGGAGAGGGGCTTCGGGAAGTGGATTGGGTAGTTGGTGGTTGGGTGGTGGAGTTTGGATTGGTGGAAGCTATCTTGGGGCTGGGGTGGAGTTATTGGGGTGGTTGGTAGTTGGGGAGGTCCTTGAATGAGGGAGGGGGAGAGAGAAAGTGGTTGGGAGGGGAGGAGAGAGAGAAGGGGGCGAACCCTATAGAGAGAGAGGGAGAGAGAGAGAGAGAAGGGGGGATAAGGGCTTCTTACCCATTGAATTGGATTCTCTCCAAAAGAATATTTAAATTGGACACTTGAAAATTCAAATACTCTTTCATTCATTAACTTCAATTGGGGGGAATGGGGTCCTATATATAGGCAACCGACATTTTACAAAAAGACCGTGACTCTTGCTACAATGACAAATAACCAAGGGGGTAGGGGGCGCCCCTGGGCCTAGCCTAATGAATTGGGCCCAATAGCTAGTCTAATCAACCTAATGACACTCAAACTTAGGGGAATAAACAAAGACCTAGGGACATGACTCAAATAAAAGGGAAAATACAATGATATGACTCAAATAAAAATTACATAGGACTCAAAATAAATAACTAGACTATGTCGGATGCAACCGGGGTGAGGAGACGAGCCGTGAATGTGGGCACGGGAGGTGATGTCCCCGTCATTGGTCCTTGACTTCATCAAAATATCATCCACGTAAGCTTCCATGTACACATGCATCATATTGTGGAATATATCCATGATCGCAATTTGATAGGTGGCGCCAGTGTTCTTCAATGCAAACGGCATTACCATATAGCAATAAGTGCCCCAGGGCACGGTGAAGGAAGTTTTCTCTTGATCTTCCGGAGCGAGACGAATCTGGTTATAGCCTGAATAGCCATCTATGAATGATAAAGCTTCATACCCGACTGTGTTATCCACTAACACATCTATATGAGGCAGCGGAAAATCATCCTTGGGACATGCCTTGTTTAAATCCCTAAAATCAATGCAAATCCACACCTTTCCATCCTTCTTGATGAAAGGGACTACATTTGCCACCCACTGGGGATACAAAACAACTCAAATGAATCTGGCCTTATGCAATTTATCAACTTCTTCTTTCATCCTCGGGGCCATGTAGGGGTGAGATCTCCTTAACTTTTGTTTAACGGGTATTGCCCCTGGCTTAAGCACAAGCCAATGTTCCACCAAAGAGGGGTCAAGACCTGGCATGTCCTCATATGACCAGGCAAAGAAATCGCTATACTCCATCAGAACCTTAATCAACTTCTCTTCGACCTTAGGAGGGAGATTAACAGCAATGATAATGGGCATCGGATCCTCATTAGTTCCCAAATTAATTTCTTTCGTAGGTTCATCCACTGCTGACGATGGCTCATCGAATCTCTTCAAACCTTGTGCATACAAGTCGGCAGTGTCATCTACATCGCTGTCCTCCAAATCGACCGAGTTTTTTTCATCCATGACCTCATAAACACCTAATCCATCGTCGCTCCATATCCCGTCTTGCTCCTCATCTTCTTCTAGCACAATCACCGTGGCTACGAACTCCGGGCATCTGAGAAGAGCATGACATCGCTGAGCTAGATCCTGCAAGAACCTATCGACAATGGATTTGGAATGAGGCGTCGATGGGCACGGCTCATGCGAGGAGAAAGGGTTGGACGCACTGGAACAAGACGCTACTTCTCTAGACCTAACAGACCCTACTTCCCTAGGCTCGACTAACCCTAAATCTAACATAGGAGAGAGGAACTCTAATGGAAGGGAAGCAATAGGGGCCTCATGCCCATGGGAATAGGACGGGTGGAACACAGCATAATCTTCCACTGAAATCTCTGTTTCAAAATTAATATTTTTTTTGGAGATTAGTAGAGAGCGGGCAACATGATGGAGAGGAGAGTAGAGGAGGAGGAAGGGCGAGAGGATAGATCGATGGACAGAAGATATTAAAGAAGGGATCAGAGGAGGAGAACCACATACTTGAAAGATCAATTGGCGGGAAGCGCCTACACGGACAAGTCACAATCAGAAATTCAGTCGGCATTTCCAGCCGCAAGGGATCAATCATGATAGGAGGTGAACGGGGTATGAACTTCAACCTTTGGAAAAGAGACATCAAGCGGGAGAGAGACCAAGTGAAAACAACGGGTGAGCTCCCCTCTTCTCGTAGATGGTAAGTCGTCTCTCTTTGCGTGTACTGCACAAGCCGCACCTCTGGGTTTCTCTGGCAGTCTTTTTCATAAAATAATCTTGAAAAATCTTGACTAAAGTCTTCCATGTCATCAATAGGCCCTCTTAGGCAGCAATGGCGGGCCAGAAACTGTGCAAGCAGTATCTTCCTTCTCAATCTGACTCAGCAGAGCATTCAATGTACCTTGCTGGAGAGGGCCCCTGATAAAGTGCTGACGGTAGTCCCAAGTCAATGGCCTTGAGTCTCCTAGAATTGATAATGAGGACTCTCGTTAACCAAGGCTCCTCCTATTCATCTTTCTGCTCCTAGGGACCGGCTTGGTCCGCCCTTGTAACTGAGCGCCGAGACCTGTTCTCGGTTGATAGCCTAGCTTCAATATGATCTTCCAGCCTTTGGAATCCCATATCTCGGGCTTTATCTTGACATTCACCTGTGCGACTGCTGGCTTGCGAGGTGCATATGCGCAGGGAAAATTATGGTCCATCATCGAAATAACAGGCCCATTACTGGGCCAGAGTGTTGATAAGATCTTTTCTGAAATAGCCTTAACAGACTGAACCGTGGAAATGCTTTTGACCTTAACCACCCTCCCTTGAAAAGGGAATTTGAGACATTGATGGGCAGTAGATGGCACGACATTAAGATTATCAATCCACGGTCGACCTAGAATGGTTTTAAACAAGGGGTCGATGTCAAGCACGTAAAATTCAATGGGCATTGTCAGTGGCCTAAGTTCAGCTTGAATAGTGACTATCCCATGACACGCCCTTCTTGAATTATCATAAGCCGCTATGGTGGTGGGGGTAGGCCTTAGCAGATCTTCTAAAATGTTGCATGCCCTTAGAGTGCTTAGGGGACAGACATTAATAGATGCCCCAGTGTCTACTAGTGCCGCATCTATGCTTACTTTGTTTAGAATGATAGAAATGCATAGCGGCATTTGACGAGCCTTAGGAGGTGCTAGCTCAGTCTCTGAGAATGTAATTTATGTGAAACCACCTTGGGGGTGAAAACCACAAGACCGATGCCCTTGGACCTACAATCGCAAGCAAGCAACTTTGACGGCGGACTCACTCTGGCGAGCTCACTCGCGTAGTGCACACAATTGCCCATAGGCCAACCGGTGATAGTGGAGAGGGTCCGTGGTGGGACCTTGACGTTTCGGGGTAAGGCTAGCTTAGGATGGACCCCTAGAGGCCTGGGATGCCCAATTATGCGGCGGCCAGCACGCCAAGGGCGTGGGATGTAAGGGGTTGCTCTCGCCTCGCTCTGCGGTGGTCACTCGATGTATAGAAAGTTGGAACGGGCACTCCCTCACCGCCGACAGAGCTAAGAAGCAATACTAATTAAGCAAGGAATGCCAGAAAAGAGTAGTGACAAGAAGCTCACCTGATCGGCGTGAAGACGCCGATCCCGGCCAGAGACGATGGGCGAGTGAGGAAGCATGGCCTTACCCACACGTCGCGCCGATGAAGCTTCAACCTGAATTGATAATATACATTTACTATGCCCCTTGCAAGGGGGGGTGGACTAGGAGTGGGGGACTGTAGGATTACACTCAAACACTACCTCTATGCAGGGAGGGGCTGTAAGCCGGCCAGGCGGGGTGGGGAAGCTAAGTTAGAAACCAAATTTCCGAGCTCCCAGATTCTGCCAGCTTCAAGAATAGCTTGATAGATAGTCGATGACGGCACCGCCACGGGCTCTGTCGAGCTCAGAAGAGGTCGAGATCGGTGCCAAAACTTTCTGAGTTTACCCAGGAGAGTGGCTGATTTTTTGTGGAATTTCCTGACGATGTCGTTGGCTGGGGCAGGGTCTGGAATAGGGCTGGACCGCTCTGGCTCTAGTCGCTCCAAGAGTGATGCTGCTGGAAGACGGGGGCGCCACGAATAGTCCCGTACTTTGTTGAAAGCAAGACTGGAGCCGTTACGATCGTGATCGAGTCTTATTCGAACTGGTACTGACGGTGCCATCGGCAGATGTCGGAGCTGGTCGTGAAGGCCGAAACAGTGGGGGGGTGTCAGTTCAAGCTCAGGGAAACTGACCTTGCGCAACTTGGAAGGAAAATCAAGAACTTTTGACTCCAGGGTCCAAAAATGGTTCTGCTTCTTGGAGATGATAGAAGACTTGAAGGGGAATATTTTAGCCAAAGAATCATGCCTAAACTCGCACAGGAGCGGACGAGGTTGAGCTTCCACTTAGGCTCAGGTTCCCTGCTGGAGTAGCTTTGCGCAGTCGGGGGAGAATGAATCCTCTGAGTAGCAGAGATGTCAGATGGATGCGTGACCACCTCGCCTGCAAAGCTGCTTTGATGATAATTCCACTGATATATGGTTGGCCACTTGGATCCTCGTGGAGTGACCGGTGGCGATGCTGCAAGTTGATGTTGAAATCAGCTACTGCTGCAGACTGGTAGCAGGTGAGATAGGGAGGGAGAATGGAGGGATGAATGGGGGGACAAGGGAGGGATTGGGTGAAGGGAGACCCCTGGCTGATAGGGGACCAAGGGAGGGGCGAACCAGGCTTACAAGAGGGGGAGATAGGGTCTGAGAGGTGGTGTTTGCAGTGGGTGAGAGAGGAGCTACGAATGGTGAATCTCTTTCGTATGGCGAGGGGGCACAGCCAAATGGGAGGGAGATTTGAATTTTGGCCTATGGTGAATCTCCTTCAGCCTTGGGGAGGTGGAGAGGTGCTTGGGGAAGAGGAGTGGGTGGTTGGTGGTTAGAGGCTGGAGCAAGGATTGGTGGATTCCACCTTGGGGGTTGGGGGGAATTGAATGAGTGTATGGGGAAGGGGGGATATTAATGAAGAGTGAATGGAGGAGAGAGGAGGGGGAAATTTGAATTTTGGGAGGGGAGGAGAGAGAATGGGGGCGTCCCCCCTTTGAGAGAGAGATATAAGAGAGAAAGAGAGAGAAATATCAAGAGAGAGAGAAGAAAACTCCACAAAGGAATTATCTATTATATTGATCATCAAAGGTTACAAATGAGAGAGGGGAGGGGGCTATTTATAGACTCCAGACTTTTTTTATGACCATACTGACCTTGGACAATTGACACAATGACCAGACAGACCAGGGAGGGGCGCCCTTGGGCCTAGCCCATTAAATTGGGCCCAATATCAAACCTAATCAACCATATGATAGAGAACTCAGGTAAATGACTCACTAACCTAGGTACCATACTCAAATAAAGGGAAAATTACACTGTTTATGTCTCAAATAAAATATAAAAATTACATGACTAGACTCATAAAAATATAACGAATAGAATGACGCATGCCGATGAACAATCCGAGCCTCAAAAATGTGGAGGGGCAAGGGATGCCCCCATCAGTAATGGCTGGCCCCTTGGAGATTGTGACCAGGGCAGTTGGTAGACTGTCCACTAGCGTGCTAGTCCAAAGAAGATCTAGGGATTGGACGCCCTAATCGATGTATTTAGAAGTTTATCATTTACAACAATTTGTTAACCTTTGTATCTTCTACCTACCCTCCAAATTTCATGGATTTAGGTCAAGCGGTTAAAGATAACGAGGGATGAGAAGTTACTGGTTTGGCACAGGACGTGCAGAAACTAGGTCATTCCCCCAGTCTAAAATTTGAAGTCTAAATCCTGTAACAAAGGTAGGTTATCTCATGGGTGGCTAAATTAATGTGTTAGGCACAAAATCCCTCTGGTTTTTCGTGACTTCATGCATTGCACTTGGAGAATTTGATGTTTTATTTTGACTGCACATCTAGGTTATCACTGCATGCATGAACCATACATTTAATAAGAAGAGTAAATATTTTTGGCTTAATTCATGAAAACCATGCATCTCCATGCATTTCTTATGTTCTATCATGTCTTATCCCTCTGTTTAGCATGGTTTCCATTTATCTATTGCCCAAAAATAGGCCTTATATGACCAATTTTACTTCTATCTGCTGTAGACAAGAAACGGTCTCTATCAGACCGCCACAATAATGTAGCAGCCCTACGATAGACCGCTACCATCATGATGCGGTCCTCCTATCACCACTATTTCCTTTCTATCTTCTGCACTTTGTTAACTCTAAACAGATTGCAGATCGGCCCTTATAATTATATGTTAAGCCTAATTGTATAGGTCTTATTCCTAGTTTCATCATTATATTTCTGTTAATGGTTACATTGTGCATCTATCATGATAGATTTCATGACCTACATGTCTTAGAAACTTATTTTTCAACTTATGTTAATTGCATGCCAAAACCATATATTCTTGTATTATTAAAGATAAACTTCACATGCTTTAAATGAACTTATTCTATTGGTGATTTGATCGTTATGTTTACACGATTCCCTCTCTTCTGAAGTCTTTCATAAGTACATGGCATGTATACAGGTACCATATCATTAGTCACACTTTGCACTTATAGAAACACTCTGTTGGACTTGTGATCCTCTCCGTTGGATATTCCTTCCACCGGACTAGGTGATCTTATTTCATGGCCTCTGTAAGTCTCTACGAGCTTGGGATTCTCACTAGGACGTCGAGCTGGTTGTACCCTCAAAGCCCAATTGTCTATAAAGCACTCACATGGCCGGTGTTTTTTTGAGTCCTGGCTAGTAGCGGCCATCAAGGAGACCACAATTGTCAAGTTGCGACCTTCCTGTGGCCGCTATCTCCTAGAGGTTTCACTGTGTCGACTCTTCTTTCTTCATGCGTTGACTCTGTCCATGTTGCGGGCATCCCAGGACCACCACTTTTAAGTTGCAGCCAGACTGTGACTGCTATTTCAAGAAAATGGCCCAGATGTGACTGTTTCTATCTCAGTTGTGCTTAACCTAAGGTTTTGACACAAGGGTTGATTTTTCCTATGTTCTTGATAGTCTATTGATTATATAGACCCTAAAACCTTAATCAATAAATTACTAATGAACTATGAAAACTATTAAATGTACTGTTATGTTGTCGAATTCTTGTCGTGGCATGACCTTGTTCTTAATTCATCCTTGAACTCTCATATTCATAATTGGTGCATTCTTACCTTATTGTTGTTATCAGGGAACTATTATTGGACTTTACATTATTGGCATACTTTATTGATATTTCTCGTGGTAATAGCTTGATTTATAACTTGAAGATGTAGATCGGGCACTGACTGTGTCTAAGGGCTCGACACTAGCCCCCTCGGCTGATTGCCAGAAACATGCTATAAACCATGTGGTATGATGAACACTGACGTCGCATTGCACCAGCAGTACTTTTTTTATGGACGAGTGAAAACCGTGAGGCTCTACAAGAAATTATTACATTCTTGTTACATGACTTTCTAGTGCATAGCCTTCATGGTTATGAAAAGTACATTCTCGTTATGTGCAAGTACATTCTTGTTACATGAAAGACCACTTTACAATCTTGCTTGATCATGCTCTCACTCTACTTGAAATCTCATATCTCTATAGTCTTGTTACTTGTGGGATTACTTTGGTTTTATTCGCATGTTTCATCGTACGCTTTTATCTTCGTTTCTAGAGTAAAAATGTTAATTACTTAAACATTGCCTTCATGTTGATACGAAGATACCTACTGGGCAAGTGTGCTCATTCCCTACTTTTCCCATCTTTTCAGAAAATTCTAATGGGGATTCAAACTACTCAAGTGACGAGTCCAAGAGTGATTAAAGATTTACATAAGACATAAGTCATGAGTCATTAGTAATAAAGTTCCTTCATTGTAATAGGTGTTGAAGTTGATCATGTCATGTAATTTTCTCTTTTTATTGAGTCTAGAAATGTAAAGAGTCAAGAGTCATCACTTTGTAAACTTGTCATTATTATTCAATAAAAGTAAAGGTTTTGCCCAATTATTGCGCATTCATTCTTATGTATGGATGTGTTAGAGCTCTGATTATATTACTCGCTTGCGGTGTACTAGCCAGCTGTTCACATTCTGAATATCTTCCACTATACTTATATCTCGGGCGTGACAACATAGGTAAAAGTCAGTTCTATTGTAGTGATGACAGGTTGGAGCACTAAAGGTTGACTAGCGTGTCTAGTTTGGAATAAAAGCATACATTCCATGTGCTTGGATGCTAGTCCAAAGCATTGTTACACTAGCCACAGGTGATGGGTGAAGAGAGATCATAAATTTCGATTCATGTGTCACCGGTTTGATGGAAAGGAAGAGTTAGGAGATAGGCCCATACCATTGTCTGGGGCTGAAGTATTGGAGTAGCTACGAGACTTGTTTTTTAAGATGGGTAAATGTCAAATCCAAGTCAAAGGGAAAAAGAAGCGAAAAAAGGTGGTGCTTGTAGATGCCAATAAGTATCTGATGTGGAAGAAGCACAATTTTTTTTAAAATTGCCATATTGGAAGTCTTTATTGTTGCGCCATAATCTTGATGTGATGCATATTGAGAAGCATTGTTGGAACACTCTTGACAATTGATGGAAAAAATAAAGATGGTTTGAAGGCTCGTCAAGATTTACAAATCTTAGGTATAAGGTCATCTCTTCATCCACAACAAGTGGGTAGAAAGAAGACAATTTTGCCCCCTACAAAATTTACAATGAGCAAAATGGAGAAACATATGATTTGCAATGTCGAAAGAAAGTGAAGGTTCCCGTTAGTTATTCTCCAACATAGTAAGACATTTTAACAATTCGAGTAAGAAAGTTTGGGGTTTGAAAAGTCACGATTACCGTGTGCTTCTACAACAGTTATTTCCAATAGCATTCCGAGGCATTTCACAAAGGGAGGTATCCGATGTCCTTACTAAAATATGTCATTTTTTAAGACTTGTGCTCCAAAATATCTTTAGTAGATCATTTCTATAATGTTGGATAGCACATTGTAGGTGTGCTATGCCGGATGGGGATGATATTCCCCCCTAACTTCTTCGACATTATGATACACTTGATTATTCATCTTAATGATGAAACTAGGTTGGTTGGCCCTGTAAATTACAAGTGGATGTATCCCATCAAAAGTTAATGATATGATTTAACATCGTAGGAATTAAGACTACATGTTTTAGAATATTAACTATTCACTTGGTTTATCATAATTTTTCATATATAGGTACTTGGTGAAGTTGAAGTCTTATGTGCGTAATACAGCATGTCCAGAAGGATGCATTGTTGAGGTTACTTAGTAGAGAAACCCTTACATTTGCATCAAGATACCTTCATGATGATGTGGAAACATGGCTAAATAGACAAATTCGAAATGCAGAAAGACAACCCATTCAAATTGAAGAGGGTTGGGAAATATTTTTAGAAGCAACACACCCATTAGGGGTTGGCGTTGGTGTGAATATAGATCAAGAAGAGTTGCACCAAGCCCATCAATATGTCTTGTTTAATTGTGATGCAATTACCCTTCATATAAAGTAAGAGTAGTTCACATTATTTTTGTTACATATCAAATTAAAGTTCTTTAGTTTATGCTACATATGATATGCAGTAAACACTTTGATGAGATTAGGAAAAAATTTCCTCACTTGCACGAGATGGAGATTGAACGACTCTATACATATGAATTTCCAAGCTAGTTTTCTAAGCTTGTAAGTGACTTTAATTTATGACTATAGTATATGAGTACTTATTTATGAAGAGTATTATAACTTTAGTCCATTCCCCACTATTATATGTACACACATTGCAAGAGTAATATGAAGGGGCTATATCTTCTAAGCTTCGGTGGCTAAAAGATGGCCTATTACCTATGGTCCAGAAATTTGCTGCCTGCATTATCAATGACTTTCGATTTTTCACATGTGATGTTGAACGTCGTCGAGTGACACAAAATAGTGGGGTATTATTATTTGCTCAAACATCAAGCTTTTCAAGTTCAAAGGACAAGAATCCCATTCATGGAGAATTAATTTATTATGGGTTCATTAATGAAATTGTAGAATTTGACAATTGTGGGGAGATTAAAATATTACTTTTGAAGCGTGATTGGATTGATATTAATCGAGGCATCAAGTGTGAAAGGAACTTCACCCTTGTCAATCCTTCTTATAGATTGAAAACTATAGAGCCTTTCATCTTAGCCTTCCAAGTGGAGCAAGTATGGTATGTTGAAGATCCAAAAGAGAGCAGTTGATATGTTGTACGGAAGATAAAACCAAGAGACTTCTTTGACGTGCAGGATGACAACGAAGATAACCATGGAGATCTCTTAGACATTGAGCCAATGGATAGTATTGGTGGTGATAGTGATAGTGATGGTTGTGATGTAGAGCATCGATGGGAAAGGGATGGCATCGAAGGGATAGAAGTCCCAACTTAGAATGCATTTGTAATCTTCAATCAAATATCATGTGACACTATGGTACATCTTATGTGGGGTCAGAAGATTTGAGTTAGGTGTATGACTTGTTGTCTTCTCTTCTTACACACATTTATATTTGGCCACTATACTAAAGCTCTATCAATGTTCCCTCCTTTGGTGTATTTATCTTTTACCAGTTGCTTCCAGATGCTATTGTCATTTGAGCAAACTTTTTTGTTAACCATGTTGCCTTTTCATATAATGTTCCAGCATATTTTTTCTAAATAATGCTTCAATAGTGTAACCGACGTTAAAAAACATAGGTGAATGTTTTTTTTGGTTACTTCTGGTGATTGAACATTGTTGGATTAGCTATAGCTGTTGCAGGTCTCTCATTTCCTACCCAACCACATACATTTACATAGTTCTGTATGCTACAGTATCCTCCATGCACCCATTCTCATTGCTATTTGTGTTGGATTTTTATAATGTTGTCATTCTAGATTGGGAGTTGGAAAATAAATAATAATAAAAGAATCTGAAAACAGACATACGACATTTGCTGCTATAAAAAAAGATTTTGAAAATAGACATATGACATTTGCTGCTATACATTTGTTCTGGATATTGCTTGCTAATTTCTCATAGACAAATGGAGATTTGCAACTACACAATCTAGATGATGCAGCTGCTCAATCTCAATTTATCATTTTCACCTTGCTTCTTCAATGGTACATGGACCTTCTCAAGCCGCCCTTCAAACTTCAAAGGTGGGAGATCCTTTTGAATATTTTTGATATTGGTAGTGACTTCCATTAAATTGTATGGACTTTAGGAAGAATATTTTTGATATTGCAAATATATGGATTATCCCAGACCTGCTTGTGATGTTTCAATGATTTGCATGCAAATCTAGTTCAGATCCTTCTAAATCTCCTGTAGCAGTAAGACTCATAAATCATTGTATCATATCCCATTTTCCCATTTTTGGTAAGAGATCTTTCCCATCTTCAGACTGAGCTCCACATGTTACCATTTTTTTTCTTATATTGCAATCCCTTAAATTACACAATATTCCTTTATGCAGAAGCTCTCACATTGTAACTAAAAGGTATTAAGATGTTGATCTCTTTGTTGTTCAGAAAATGCCATCTTGAAATATTCTCCCCCTAGGATCTATGCCCATGAAGATGTTTTAAGATTCTTTTTTTTTGGTTAATGAAAGCTCCAATGTATATGCGTATGATGCATAGTACCACGACTGCGACTGTAGCAATCCCTTTTGGCAAACAAGCCAATTGAAAGAGCATCTCCATGGCTGATTATATATGTGCAGAAAATTCCACAAATTGGAATTCATAAGGAATGTTAATGAAAGCAAGATATTTTATATAATCAGCCAAGGAGAGGCAGCATAATCACCTATAGTTCATGGCATGATTTTTTTTATGGATTAGCTTCTCATTATTCTTCTGTCAATGCTGATTATTGGTCATTGTCAAGACAGGTAGCACAATCATATTTTATATATTGGACATTGTTTGTGCATGCAAAGATGTAAGACAATCTAGTTCTATTCCCTTTATTTCTTCAATGAACCTTCATGAATTGGTTTAGATTTCTAACTCAAAATTTCTTGCATGGGTAAGAGAATCAAAAAGTTGCTGAAATTAAAGGAAAATAAATCTGAATATCTTAGAGAAGGAATATGGGGCCCGAGTCCAGGATCGGGTATCCAACCACGGAGGTTAAAAAACATAGGTGATATATACACCACTTCAAGAGCATGGGATAAGCTTGATACTCAAGTGTTTTAGGCCTTCGCAGAGTGAGTTTACACACCCTTGACTATATGTTATTTGATATTTTGTTTAACTTGGAAGATTGTTCAACTTATTTCAGGCATATGTGGGAGGAAACAACCATTGAGAAGAAGACAAAGTGTATGTATGTAGATTGTCTATTGTTTAACATGTTCTTAAGTGCACCTCAGAAGGTGATGCTTTGGCTGAAACAAAAAATATATATTTTCAATAGCATATACATTCATTCGAATCATTTTTTGGTAAGTTAATTCATCACCTTTTCTAAATAGATAGTACTCAATTTGGTTGGGTAGGATCTTGATAGTTTTCATATAGGGACCATTGGAATCTACTCATTTTATGCAACTTTGATAAGAATATTGGAGACACGCCAGGACCATGCATTTACTTGTGGATTCTTTGTTAGATGCTAATACGAAGAGAGTGGAACCTGACATCCGACGGTATATATGTTATACCGCTCTTGTTTAATGCTATTATATGCTGGTGCTCTGAATAATATCACATCTTTTGTGTAGTTTTGTGTAAGAAATATTTTACACTGAGGGTAGGAAAGAGTCAGATGCAGAGATTATTATATTCCCCTTCTTCTTTCAAGGGTTTATGTGGTATCACAGTTTGGTTCACATATGTAAATCACAAGTAATGTTACCTAACACATTCATTGACAGGTCCCACAACAAAGAAATGGATCATAATGTGGCATTTTTACTTTATACTACATGTACTTGTTTCTACAGGAGGCTCTAATATCCCCTTTATGTTGGATGGTTATCCGTATTTTGAATGTGTTTCGATACCCCAATTGACTTTGGTTTATGTTCATATCCCCCATACTAAATGGTATATGTTTCTTGGCATTTACAGCTGAATGAGAGTTGGTTTACGTATGAGGATGCCGATGTATTTGGAGAGAAAGTTAGGGGTTTTAGCAGAGGGCCTAGAGACAAAAAGGGTTGCAATGAAAGTGAGGCAAGCATGCAGGCCGACAACCTGACATTCGTGTTGAGAAAGTTGTATAGGAGTGAACAGACCAAGTCTAGGATTGCAATGAAAGTGAGGCAAAGCATGTAGGCTGGCAACCTGACATACTAGTTGAGAAAGTTGTACAGGAGCCAACAGACCAAGTCTAGGGTGAATAGGGCAGTGCTTTAAAGGATGGTAATGGGAGTGAGAAAATGGTTACTTTGAGAAAATGAGATGGTACCTCGTCTCATGATGTGCATGGTATGGAGGGTGACAAGCTTATCTGTGTGGAATGGAATGACCTTGGCCAGCCAGTGGGCCCCAGCGGCCGTTCTCTATAAACTTTCTTGGGCACTTTTGGGAAGGAATGCAGACAAGTTACCAATTTTTTACCCAATTTGAAAGAAAATACCCAAGTCCAATAAAGAGGATGTTTGGGATTACATAAAAGTATTTTGAAACGTGTTATTTTTTTTTGTCAAGTGCCTTATATGATTCTTCTGTTAATTTTGTATTTGTGAATAATTATTACCATTTGTCTTTTACAGGAAATATGACATTGATGAAACGAGGAGGATATGGGTCCTAAAAGATCTATCGTAGAAGTGGAAATACTTCAAATGTACTCTCCGTAAACAATACTTCAATCCAAAGTTGAGAGCCAGCCAACAAAAGCATCCAGATGCCAAAATAACCAGCTTAGAGTAGTGGAAAGAGGCGATCAAAGTATAAAGCGGAGAAGATTGGCAGGTAATTCACTCCCAACCATCCTTAAAAATTACAATCATTTGTGATTGCAACCGAGTAATTTATTCTAACTTCAATGTAGAAAAAAGTCAGATTAATCAAGAGAATAAGGCCAAACAAAAATGATTCCAGTGTGCTGGCAAAAGGACAGTTGCAGATATCCCGACGTTGGAGGTTATATAATAATTTACTTCTCTATTTTTTCTTTTGGGCTGTATCTAACAAATCCATTCATATTCTTATGCATTAGTATTAGAAGAATCGCACTTTTTTGATCACTCAGATATATTCATAGTTACTCATGTGCACATAGATGGAAAGCCTGTCAATGATGAATGTGTTGCTGTCATAATAAATTTTTTTGGATGAAAACCCTTCTATATATAGTAAATAAGTTATTACCCACTTGTCGAAGAATTGACCTTTGACTATTTTTTGGCAGCATAAGTTGGAAGAATTAAAGCAGTCTCAGGTTGCTTCTTGCTCAGCTGGCCCCCATCCAGTTTCTTTGCAAGGTGATGTATTTGCCTCTCTACTTTGTATACTCGTCGAGAAATTTTCTTTTATGATTCACTGCATTCTGCATGGGATTACATTATTGTTCAAGGAATCTCTGTGCAAGAACATAAAAGTTTCCCATTTGATTCCTTATATTCATATTCATGTCTGCAGTTTGGTGGGGCATGAATAGAAGTGTCAATGTTGCCCAATTATCTTCTGTCCACCCTATGTAAATTCTATAGGAAGGTGTGGAAGGATGTAGGCTTCCTGTCCATTTTGGAAAAAGGCAGAGTGTCTCCCATGTTTAAATCTAACAAACATTTTATCTGAATCTGATCCATTGCTATCAACAGAAATAGGGGTATAAATCTTTAGTACAAAAAATTTGATCCAAAGTCAAAAATGTAACAAATTTGGATTAAACATCTATTGTAGAAAGCCTCCATATGTGTGATAGATTGGATTAGGTGAGTGAAACAGATCACTATCACCAAAACGTTTGATGGACTCTAATTCATGAGACCCATGTAGATCTGATGTTGGCAACATTACTAGGACATTTCTCATTTTACTTTAGGTGCATCTACCACTTGCCCTCGTCCCTCCAATCATGATCTTTAGAGGTACACCCGGGGACCCTTTCAATTCAAACCCCTGCTTTCAATCCAAAGAAGATCTTCCTTCCTCCCTCTCCCAATCATTGAAGATAAAGGTATTGGATTCCCATCCTACCAATTACTATATACTGCTATTCCGGTGGTCCTCCATTGCAATTTAAAATTTCAAATCTCTGTATTTCTTATAAAGAAAAGACATGTCATATTTTCTATACAATGGGCACGGTTCATCCTATACAATAGGCACGGGTCATCCTTTGAACAATGGTCCTGATCAAAGTATTTATTATACTATACACACATGCATGCATGCATATAATCAAGTTATAAATTTAAAACAACTATTTTCTTGTCCTTGTCTTCAAGAAAAAATAGTTAAAAGACTGTACCTTGTTGAGGCAAAAGTGAACAATACGAGTTATGATTTTCCATTTGCATCCCTAATCTACACATGGATGCCCTTCTAAATGACATAGCCATGCACTATGTCAAGAAATGAGTCAAATCCACCAGGAATAGAATCGCATGTCACTTTCAATGACTTGTCTTCTCCAATGCTTGAATCTGAACATCCCATTTCCTTTACCATTTTTTGTTCCATAATTTACAGAAGGATAAGCCAGTTAACTATAAACCTCAGTAGTATTGTTCTTAAGTAGTAGTTTTTTAACAGCATGATATGCAAGTTGATTACAATCTGGGGTGTTGTTCATATACAAGTCTTGTAGCTATGATTTCATTATCTCTATGCATTCAATACTTGATCAATTATATGGCAGCCCATCTTTTTCTTATGAGATTTATGAATGAAGAAATTAAAGTAGGATGATCCTACCGTCATGATTTTATTTTGTCCTGACTTCATACAAAGTAGTAGATATTTCATATTTTGAATGCTTCTCAAAATAATATCCTAATTTTATGTTGTCCAATAAATGTAATATAGTTACAAGGGAAAAGGTTGAAAATGCGAGATTAGGAAGGAGAGACGTAAGGATCGGAATTGTCATGATCGTTGATAAAGATAAAATCGTCATGGGATGACAAATTGGAACACATATTGTGAAGTTTCTGTTGTCTATGCAAACAAGTCGGATGCTCCACTTATCGTAAAAGATGAAGATAAGAAGAAAATCAATGATGCCATCAGGAGTCATATTCTATGGCTTACAGACTACGTATGTATCATTTTTTTTCATTTCTAATTTCATATTGGTATGTTTAAGTTTGAAGTGATATTACTCCTAATGCTGCGGGACGAGATGCGAATCGAGACCAATTTGATGCAAATCTGGTACTCTAGGCAACGACACGACTCAAAGGATGACGCGACCAGCGACGACACAAACAACTCGGCACCTAAAGAGCTTCAGAAGAGGAGTATGTGTCCTCAACAAAAATGCAAGCTCACTATCGTCCCATGCGAGGGAAACGCGTGGATCTACGCAGTTGAGAAACCGACGGTGAGTCAAGGGTGGTCAGCTCACACTCGTGCTCGGATCGAGTCATGGGATGGGTCATGCTCTCTCGCTTGCAGCGGTGATTGAATTTGAGCGGGCTAGATTCCCAATATCATGGTAGCAGCGGCATTCAAACATATACGAAATAAGCGAATGCGACAAAGAGATGAGCGAGAACGTACCTCCACGCTCTGGGCGTGGGGAAGACAACCCCGGCCAAGACCCGTAACTCCTAGTACAGTAAATATTAATAATTATAGCATTCAATTTATGGCCGACTCCACGTAGGGACGTAAAGAGCTACAACAGCAAACCAGGAGCACCAATCTTGGGTTGATGGGCAGCAAACCGGAGGTGCTTCCAGGGCAGAGGTGGGCTGTTGGTCCGACTCGGCACTGTTAAGATCTGTTGGACAGCAAGCGCGTGCGGCACATGGGATGGTGGCTTACGGTCGTCTTCTGGCAGCGACGGTTGGCTGGGATGTTGGTGGGAGGTCCCTCTTCGATCCTTGACGTCGGCCGTGGCTGGATCGCAACCAAAGGACTGACGGGGAATTTATATCCCAAGCCTATCTCACAGTCCAGTAACTGGGTAGATCTACGCGATTCGGTGAGAACGCTTGCTGTGCTCAAATTCGGAGGCGGATCGGAGTGAAATTGGCACCGTTGGAAAGTAGACTTTTCTTTGAGCCTCCATGCTGGATCTCAGATTTCTAGAAAGCAAGGTAAAGAAGAGGTTATGGTGGCGCGATTGTGGCTCGGATGGTGGCGACGGGGACGGTGGCTGAGAGTCACACCCAGCAGAGGTGATAAAATTTGGAATCACTCCAACAACAAGGCTTCACACCTTTGAAGAAGGTAACCTTCATAGTTGCAAGGAGAGAGGAGAGAGGGGCGCCCTTGGCACTTGGGAGAAATTTAGTTTTTTCTTCATAAATTCTCATGAAAATAATGAAATACAAGAGTTTTATATGAAAGGAAAACCCTAGCAAAATGACCTTAACTAACCTCAGATCTAGGGTTATGGAGGGGTACTTAGGGGATAGGAAATTCTAATTTCTTCTCCCATGGTCAAAAGAATAACAAAAATACAAAAAATTGGGTAAATGGGGGGGGGGCTTGGCCATGGGGCTTGGTCAAAGTGTGCTTCCACAATTGATCACATGGGTGGAATGGGATAGCCAAGGAAGGGCATGGGCACATGCTACGTGGGTGAGTTCTCCCTTGGGAAAAAATGTCCACTTGGGTGACTAGTAGCTTGGAAAGAAGGATGTGAACATATGGGAGAAAAAAGTCAATAATTGTGGCTATGGGAAGGGGGTGCCCTCTACATGGGCTTGGGTTTAGCCTTGATAGGCCTTGAAGGGTTCAAAATGGGCTTTGGGTGACCAAGGGAGAAGAGGTGGCCCACTTGGGCTTTTTGTGGCTTTGAGGCCCAATTACCTATCTAGACTCAATAAGTAGAAGAGACACATTAATTCCTAATGACTATCCCATTGACTTATAATTACCTTACAAATGAACCCAAATGACTCAATAAAAATGCAAAGTAAAAATGTTATATGTCTGGCTTTGATGTCCCCATCAATTCTCCCCGGGTGGGAAGAACTCAACCACGTCGAGTAAGGGGTGTAGCTACTCATGTATCACTCCTACATATCTAGATCTATCCTCGGTAGCTCTGCTCAAGTGATTCACGTGTCATCAGATGTGGGACGTCCTCTCCACCGTACCATGTAGCGCGGGTACGCTCCACTCCTAGTAATCATCACATGCTCATCACGTATATGTTCTATATGCTCATGCTACTGTGGGAATGAGACTAGTGGTGGACACTCAGGGGCAGGTCACTCTCAAGCGGAGGAGATGGCTCGAAAGACTCACTAGGAATCACCGATGGGTCCCTATAAGTGACTAGATCTGAGACGTTGAACATGGAGCTGATCCCAAAAGTCTTCTGGCAAGCCTACAGTGTACGCGTTAGATACGACTTACCTCACACTCGAAAGGGACTGGCACTGCGAGCTTACAATTTTTTTCATAGTTCTAGAGGGAAACTGTTAAGGCTTGACCCTGATCATGACATATTCATCCACTCGGAACTCACGGAGGTTCCTTAAGCATAAAGAAACTCATTGCATCGTGCATTGCTGGCATGTTAGACGACGACTAGGCAACTTCATATATGCTTGACACATGCATGTACAGACTCTTAACAAACTGTTCAAATAAAGAAAAACACAGACTCACACATGACCCTAAACCCATACAATATGTAGTGGTGGTCCAAGACACCCATATGTGTGACTTGCATACACACGATGCAACCTAATATTGGTGGAATCATGGAATCCTAGACATTTTTTTAGAAAACCCTACCTAGGTGTAATAGGAGAGTGCACCCTCTATTAGAGATAGATAGACATCCTACTATGCACCATTCATACACTAACATCCTTTTGGATTTGAGAGGTTTGGGTGGGTCAGGAGAGCCGAATTCAGCTTCTTCATTACCCCTATACGATGGTTATGCACGCATCTCTTTCCAATGAACGAGCTCGATGAGTGTAGATGGACCGGCCCGTGGAGAAGGGGTGTGATAGTGGACTCCCTTGACAGAGTGGAGTAGATATGGTGGGTCAAGAGGCTCACTAGGGAAGAGATCGAAGTAATCAAACAATGTGTGACCCCTAGCGATGGGTTCCCTCACTACACAGTCTCATGTTCGGAATTCTTGAAGGTGTAGATGGTCACCTCCATTCCTTGTGGTAGATGGGACATTGGTCTCATGTGGAAGACATGGTTCCTCCCTCAGGATAAGTGGAATGGAGTTAAGCTCATCAAGCATGGGGAGGAACAAAAGAACCTCCGTGGTGATATGACCCACGGTGCACATAGAGGTAATGGAACCCAATGCTAGATGCGTGAAGCTACGACTATTGGGTTGGTCGAAGCCTGGGGCCAACATATACATCAACTTCAACTACCAGTCTAACTTTCTAAATAAGTCTTCCAAAGTATCAATAAAGTCTAAGGACTGGAAGGCCGTGTAGAACGAGTTGGCGGGCACTATTTATAGTGCGGGGTCTACGGATGGATAGAAGGAAGTTTTGGGGACCAAGCCCTTCTTTAGCCAGCTAAGTAGTGGATCTTTGATGATTAACTTACCCTTTAGAAGCACGGGTGGATCCGTATGAAGTTCGAATGGCGAAGGATGTGGTAAAACATCTCCCTCGGATGGGGAGAGTCATCCTCTATGATGGGGAGAGGACCTGGGGACTCCATAGATGGTACTGGGTTGAGACTATTGGATCAATCCCCTACAGTTGCGCTAAAAGCTTGAGCTAGTAGCGAAGGTAGAACCGTATTTCCTTATGGCAACGCAGAGCCCCACACTATCGTGCTGTAGGCGAACATGAGGGGCTTCGTATATGGACCCCATAATCCATGCGGCGGGTTGGGTTGCCAAGCACCGATGGTCCACGTGGGTCCCATACCCCACGTGGTACACACCAAATCCCTAAGGGAGACGTTGGCATAAAACAACAATCTCCCCCCAGCGGCACCTGGGGGATTTGAACCCGCGACATCGCTCTGATACCAGTTTATTAGATCAAGCCCCTACCATTGCGCTAAAAGCTCGAGCTGGTAGCGAAGGCAGAATCACATTTTCTTATGGCAACGCAGAGCCCCACACTATCGTGCTGTGGGCGGACATGCGGGCCTTCGCACATGGACCCCATAATCCATGCTGTGGGTTGGGCTACCAAGCACTGATAGTCCACGTGGGTCCCATACCCCATGTGGTACACACCAAATCCCTAAGGGAGACACTGGCATAAACCAACAATTGTTGGATTTCTATATTTTGATGATGTCAAACACTATGACTCGTAATGCATGATGTCATATGTGGTTGAACTATGTTTGTGTCTCAATTGTCATATATGTTTCTGAACTAATTTTGTTGCTATAAATAGCTGTGATGTGTTTTGTCATGCATGTTCAAGAAGTATATGTCATTTTGTTATTCATTACATTCCATGCATAGGGACTGCGTATATGTCCACATATCTGTTCATATAGGGCATTGCTTTCCTGGTCAACATAATTGGTTTGGCTGATAATGGTATGAAGTCTAAGCTAGCTGAGTCAAGGTCTGTGCATGTTCTACATCGCACACAACTCAGGTCTGTGCACATCACTATAGCATGAATACAGGTCGGTGCTAATTCTTCTTCTTCCACACACTGTAGCAGATCTATGCATGTTTGTATTAAATGCAACAACGTCCGTGCATGTTTTAGTTTTCATGATCACAACGTCTGTGCAAGTCATTGAAGAAGACATACAAGGTCTGTGCATGTTCTTGAACATGGTTAATAAGGTCTATGCACATCAGTCGTTAGGCAGAACAACGTCGGTGCATGTTTAGTTTTCACGTACACAGCATCTGTGCATATCTTCTCTTATGCGTAGTAAGGTCTGTGCATTTGTCCATTATGCATCACAAGGTCCGAGCATGTTTTGCATACTGCCCACCAAGGTCCGAGCATGTCTTTGCATACTGCACACCAAGGTCCATGCAGGTTTTGCATATTTGCATAATCAAGTCTATGCATACAATGTCATAATCAAGTCAGAGCACATCTCTTTCAGATAGCATCTAGGTCGATGCACATCCTGCATCGTGCACACAAAGGTTGGTGCACATACTGTTCAAGTCTATGCACATGCTATTTGAGGTCCGAGCATATCTGCTAGGACATGTCTGAGAACATTTGCATTGACACCATTAAGTCTGTGCTAGCCCAGTGTTTCACGCATATAAAGTCAGTGATAGCATATATAAGGTTTATGCATTCAAGTCAATGAAACATTAAGCATCAATGGCATCATGGTTTTAATTACATCATAATCACCCTCATAAACCATGAATCATCTTATCATTATTACAGGTCTTTCTTGACTATCCGGTGTTTAATTAAATACCTTTATCTGATAACAGGGAGTTATGAATTGAACCAGGATCAAACAACTTCAGTGCAGGAAGCATCAAAGCCCAGCATCATCGAACGCCTGCAGAGCCATCATTGATACAGTCACGTGTATGATGATAAGTGACTGGCACATGATATGAGGTAAGGCTTATAACAGACGATCCTGCCACGTGGAAAGTAAAAGCCCAGTGATGATTACACGTGGAAAGGTCTAGATCAGATCTGCTTGGTGAATTAGGCGGGAAACGTGGTAGTCACGCGCCCATCTCCTGGAGTATATAAAAAGGGAGTCATCTACAGAAGCAGTAAGTGTGGAAAAAGATAGCAGAAGCAGAAAGTAGCGAGAGCTGCATAAGAGGAGAGTCTGAGAGAAAAGAGAAAGAGCGAGAGCAGCAGGGAAGAGTAGACAAGGGAGATTGAGAGAGTGACAGAGAGCTACCGAAAAAGAGAAAGAGAAAGAGAGAGGGAGATAGAAGCAGAGGTGTTGGTTTGAAGAGCTCGTGAGCAAGAAGCATTTAGAAGTCCAGATCTGAGGATCTTTCTATTCTGTGTTCTTTGGATCAAATCTAAGACACAGTGCTCCTGCGTGAGCTTGTTTGTTTTGGTTTTAATGTTAGCATTCCGTTGCTGAATTTTATCATCCTTATTTTCCATTTTACATACATTTGCGAAGCTGTGTATCAGCGAATGGCAAGCTGTGTCACCCAACGGATGGCAAGCTGTGTCACATAGCGGATGGCAGGTTGTGTCACCCAGCGGATGTAGGCAAGCTGTGATGCCCAGCGGTTTTAAGCTGTGAGTCAGCAAGAATCCACACTTGGGTTGAGTGTGGGGTGGATGTAGGTCTTGAGGACCGAACCACCTAAAAGTCATCTGTGCAGTGGTTTTGATGTGGCACAGCCCAAAGACCACTAAATATGATGAGATAACCCTAGGACTTAGACCCGCAAGCATACAAGCGCTCAATGATTCTCACAATGACGATTTTTGCTCACCCGATTCACACGTTCACCCGGTGGGTCCGAGAGATAATGATGAAGGTCCGGGGCGGGACCCAATTGTTCTAATGGACTTACAATGCTAGGACTGAACCCAAATGAGTCTAGGATACCCAACTTTGTGGGCGGCTGGCCCGCAAGGCGGGGGGCTTGGTGGCACTCACTCACGGTCCGCGGTGGACACTAACAAACTAGCATGCAAGTTCGAGCCCTCTTCTCACCGCCGACGAGCAATCAAAGCAATACTAAACTAGCAGGAATAAGGCTACTAAGGATAGTATCAGAAGCTCACCTGATCGGTGTGAAGACACCGATCCCGATCGGAGACGAGGGCGCGCCGGGAGGCGAGGGTATGCACCCGATCGCCGCGGCGATGTAGCTTGACCTGAAATTGCAAACGGTACAGCACTACTCCTCACGCAGGAGGGGTGATCTTGGGGTGGGGGTTATGCTTAATACATTCAAAACTACCTCCACGCAGGGAGGGGCCTTCAGCCGGCCAAGCGGGGTGGGGAGAGATGCAAAGGAAACCGAGTTTTCGAGCTTCGCCGATTCTGTCTAGCTTCTGTAATTCTGGATAGGGAGTCGATGTTGATGCAGCCAATAAATCCACCGAGCTCAGAATCTCATGAGACTTGTGCCAAAAGATTGCTAACCGGAGAGGGGTGCGGCTTGAATTTTTGGATGACGTTCTGATCTAGGGGCTGACTGCTCTGGCGACTTGAAGATGGATGCAGCTCTGGTCTCTGGCCGAGCTCAGTCTGAAACGGCAGGTTGCAGAAGCGGGCACGGTCGCTCCTGAGCTCCAAATCTGGCACCGCTGGACTCGTTGGAATCGTATATGAGTCTACTTTGCAGAAAAATAAACAGGGAAGTCTTCTGATGTCGGAGATGAGATGGGTGTCCAGAGAAGTGGATGGTGGTCGGGGCAGACTGTGAGGAGGCAGACCAGCGTGGTTGTGGTAGAAAATTGGTATCTCTGGTTGTCGGATGCCGAACGGTATTCCGCCTTCTGTTCCTGGATGCTGACAGGGGAAGGAAGAACTTTGTTGAAGACCCTGAAGACTGGTTCCTTCAACGCTCGTCGTGGGAGAGTCTTCTCTGCCGCCCTTGCTCCTGGTCTGAGAGGTTCTGCGCAGTCGGGGAAGAGCAGCCTTCACGGACGGCCACGAACTCGGAATGGAGTGATTCCACCTCGCCTGCGAAGAGCACAGGGAGGCCTTTCCAGAAAGTTAGGCCACGTCACCAGCAGAACCAGGATGCAGTCGTGGACGTCGCTGCAACAGAGTGCTAAACTGTAGGTCGGCCTGCACACAAAGCTGGAGTGGAGAAGAGAGGAGGGGGTGAACTTGGCTTGAGGGGAGAGGAGGGGTGCGACCTAGGGAGCAAGGAGGGAAGGGGAGATTCGAATTTGGGCTTTGGAATGAGTTAATTCAGCCTTGGGAAGGTGGAGATATGCTTAGGGAAGTGAAAGGGGTAGGTGGTGGTTGGAGGGTGGGGTTTTGAGTGGTGGAACTTCCTTGGGACTAGGTGAGGATTAAAGAGGGGTTGTGGGAAGTTGTGGGGAGTTAATGGAGGTAGGTGGGGGTTGGAAGTGGTTGAGAGGGGGAGGAGAGAGAGTGAATTTCGAAATTTAGAGAGAGGAGGAGAGAGAATGGAGAGATAATGAGAGAGAGAGAGATATTGAGAGAGTTTGAAAGGGTTTTCTTCAATATTCATCAAAAGTTAGTACAAGTGGAGAGATGGGGCCTATATATAGGCAACCACTCTTTACATGACCAAAATGTCCCTGACAATAGGACAAAAGACCAAGCATAACCTAGACTCAATCCTATGGGCCCATAACTAAGGAAATAAGGCCCAATTACGCAAAATAAGGGAAATGGACTAGAACCACATGACTCAATAAAGGAAAATACATAAGATAGGACTCAATAAAAGGAAAATACATAAAATGAACTTGGGAAAATGAAGATAACAAGTGGAGACCATGATCAATCCATATCAAGAGTGTGTAGACGACCAAAGCTAGAGGGAGTGTCGTGAGATTCCCTCATCAAATCCCCCGGGGTGGGGAGAACTCGACCCTGTCGAGTATGGGTCTGCCTGACTGTCGTACTGCTCCATCATGTCGGGGTCCAGGCGCATCAAATCCTCCCGACTCACCCATGCATCCTCGATCGGGGGACGGTTCTTCCACCTAACCAGATAGCGCTGATACACCTTGTGCCTTGTAATGATACTCTGCTTATCCAGTATTGCCTCTACCTGCTCTTGTCGGTCCCTTAAGCTAGAAAGTGGAGTCCCTCCGGGGGTGTCTCTCGTAAGGGGGGGTAAAGGCTCAAGCTCCTCACTGGGTTCCACCGCGGGGCCTTTGTAGGGTACCAGGTCCGCCACGTTGAAGGTAGGGTGTACCCCATAGCTCTCTGGTAGGTCAAGCTCATAAGCATTGCTGCCAAGTCGTCGTAGAACTCGAAAGGGTCCCGACCCTCGTGCCCTCAACTTGGAGGCAGGCCCGGGAAGGAGCCGCTCCGTCCTCACCATCACCGGGTCCCCCACTTGGAATTCACAGTGGCGCCGGTGAGCATCGGCCCGTCTTTTGTAAGCCTCATTGCTTTTACCTATATGCTTGCGGATGTCATCATGCAACTCTTTGATATGCTGTGCAAAGGACTCAGCTGAGACTGACACTCTAGCATGAGGGGGAAGGGGAATGAGATCCGAGGGCTTTCTAGGCCTAAAACCATGTACTACCTCAAATGGACTCTTGCCTATGGACCTATTGACAGAATCATTGTAGGCAAACTCAGCTTGAGATAAGAGGAGATCCCAATTCCCAGGGTGATCCCCTACAAGGCATCGGAGCAAGTTCCCAAGGCTTCGGTTGACGACCTCAGTTTGGCCATCGGTTTGAGGATGATAGGCAGTGGAGAATTTGAGGAGGGTCCCCATCAAGTGCCATAGAGTCTTCCAAAAATAACTAGTGAACTTCACATCTCTATCGGACACAATAGTCTTAGGTAACCCATGGAGTCGGACTACCTCATCAAAGAATAACCGGGCGATCCTAGAGGCATCAGAGGTCTTGGAGCAGGGGATAAAGTGGGCCATCTTTGAGAACCTGTCAACCACTACAAAGATGGAATCATGTTTGCGCAAGGTCTTTGGTAGGCCAAGAATGAAATCCATGCTCAAATCCTCCCACGGTTGGTCGGGTATGGGTAGAGGTGTGTAAAGCCCGGTGTTTTGTCTTACTTGCTTGGCGGATGCACATATGCGGCATTGTTCCACAATGTGGGCCGCATCCTTCTTGAGACTGGGCCAGTGGAATTGCCTCTCAACCAACTCTATGGTTTTGTGGACCCCAAAGTGACCAGCTAGGCCACCACTATGTAACTCCCAAACTAGGAAGTCCCTAAGTGAAGTCCTAGGTATGCAAAGCCTATCCCCTTTGAACAGATATCCATCTTGAAGTATGAACCCCTTATACTTCTTGAGTGGCTGGGTGGAAAGGGTGTTGTAGTGAGTCCCAAAGTCGGGGCAATGTGGGTATTCCCCTTTGATTCTCTCAAATCCGGTTACCTCCACTTGGACGGTGGAGAGTAAGGCTACCCGCCTACTTAGTGCATCGGCGGCGCGGTTCTCACTACCCATCTTATACTTGAGGACAAAGGTGTAGGCTTGAATGTATTCTACCCATCGGGCATGGCGGGCATTGAGCTTTTGTTGAGTGTTGAGATATTTCAAAGCCTCATGGTCCGAGAAGATCACAAATTCTTTGGGTAGGAGATAGTGCCTCCAATGCCGGAGGGATTGAACCACGGCATAAAGCTCTTTGTCATATGTGGAGTATCTCGTCCTAGCCTCACAAAGTTTTTCACTAAAGTAGGCTACCGGGTGACCCTCTTGGCTAAGGATACCTCCAATCCCTACCCCGAAGCATCACATGTGACCTCAAAGACCTTTGAAAAGTCGGGTAGGCAAAGGACCGGGGCTTGGGTCATTTTCTCTTTAAGCTCTAGGAAGGCTTTGGAGGCTGCCCTAGTCCAAACAAATGTGCCTTTCTTGAGGCAATCCGTGATAGGAGTGGTGATAGTGCTAAACCCCCGGATGAATCTCCTATAGAAGGTGGCTAGCCCATGGAAGCCTCGGGCGTCATGAATGGTTTTGGGCTCGGGCCACTCAAGAATAGCTTGGACCTTTTCGGGGTCCATGGATACTCCTTGGGATGAGACAATAAATCCTAGGAAGGCTAGTTGATTGGTCAAGAAATGACACTTCCCGGGATTGGCAAAGAGACTCTCTTTCCTAAGGATGGTGCACACTTGTTTGAGGTGATCGAGGTGGGCTTCCTTGGATTGGCTATATATGAGGATGTCATCAAAGTAGACAACTAGAAAGATGCCAATGAAGGGCCGGAGGACCTCGGTCATGAGACGCATGAAGGTACTTGGTGCATTAGAAAGGCCGAAAGGCATAACAAGCCATTCATAGAGACCGTCCTTAGTTTTAAAGGCGGTTTTCCACTCGTCCCCGGGCCTAATGCGAACTTGGTGGTAGCCACTTTTGAGATCAATTTTGGAGAAGATGGTGGCTCCCGCTAGCATGTCTAGCATGTCATCAAGCCGAGGGATGGGGAACCTATATTTGACCGTTATCTTGTTGACGGCTCGGCTATCTACACACATGCGCCAAGTCCCATCCTTTTTGGGTGTAAGAAGAGCCGGGACGGCACAAGGGCTTTTGCTAATTCGGAGGAAGCCCTTCTTGATGAGTTCTTCAATATGCCTCCGAAGCTCGGCATGCTCGGTGGGGTTGAGTCGGTAGTGTGGGAGGTTGGGCAAGGTAGCCCCGGGCACGAGGTCGATGGCATGTTGCACATCTCTCATAGGTGGTAGTTTGTCCGGAAGCTCCTCGGGAAATACATCATGGAAGTCCTTAAGGAGTTGATGAATTTCTAGGGGGTGTGGATCGGTTGGGGTGGATTCCCCTAGACAAATGACAATGGCACATACTTGATCCCCTTGGTTGACTTCTTCCTCAAACTCTTTCCTAGTGACAAGGTGTAGGCTCCTAGGAGGCTCTTTGATGTTACTAGGACTAGGACTTGATGGGGTGGGGTTTGTTGGTGTTGGGATGGGGGGAAGGGTAGTGGGTCCCTCAAGGGAGGGAGAGGCCTTCTTAGGTAGAGTGCGGGGTGGAGATGGGTTGAGTTGGATCTTCTTCCCCTCATGAATGAAGATGCAAGCGTTGGTTCTTCCTAAGAAGGTGGCATCTACATCGTAGATCCAAGGCCGTCCTAAAAGGATACTCCCAACTTCCATTGGAAGGATATCACACCACACTTGGCCTTGATAGGATTGGAATGTAATTGGGACAAGGCAACGGGCACTAACGGGTATGGAGGTGGTATCAATCCATGCTACCCTATATGGGTGGGGATGTGGGGAGGTGGTAAGGCCCAAAAGTTTGACGGTGTCGGGTGACACCACATTCACACTACTTCCATTATCCAAGATGACCTTCCTAACATGGCTCCCCATCCTTATGTAGGTATGGAATATGGTGTTTCTCCTCCAATCATGCTCTTGGTTTTGGGTGAGGGTGCATCTAACCACTCCTAGGTGGGAGTCGGTGGGTGGAGGAGGTTGTTCTTGGTTGCTCTCCATGTAGTGGTTCTCATACTCCTCCTCCCATTCAAGAGAGGGTTCATATACCTCAATCTCTCCTTCAAATTCAGCTTGGGGTTGGGGGTTGGTCTCCTCTATGAGTAAGTTTGATGCTCCCTTGGTGGGGCATTGATTGGCAAAGTGTCCATACCCATAACACCTAAAGCATTGCTGCCCACTTTGATGGTTTGGGGTCACCTTAGTGTGAGGGAGAGTGGGTGTCGAATTGGGCCTATTGGGAGTTGTGTTTAGGGGCCCAATTGCGGGGCGGAATGGTGGATTGGCATTAGGAGGGGTGACCCGTGTGGGAGGAGTTCCCATGGGTGTAGGAAGGAGACCTCTTTGGGGTGGTGGAGGGTTGGCCCGAGGTGCCATGGCTCTAGGGTCCATTCCCCGAGGGGGAACCATTCGCGTGTACCGAGAGAATTTCTCGGCATCCCGAGCTACTTGGTAGGCTTGCTCTAAAGTTGTTACTTGACGCATGAATAGTTCCTTTTTGATATGGAATTGAAGCCCATTCCTAAAGCGGGAGAGTGTGACGGAGGGGTCCTCTTGGACTCCACATTTGAGGAGGTAGTAGTCAAACTTTTCAATGTATTCCATAACGGTCTTTCCTTCTTGAGTCAAGGCTTGCCATTCATCTAGGAGGTTTTGATGGTAGGAAGGTGGGACATATTTGAGTTTGAGTTGGTCTTTCATGGCCTCCCATGTGGTGATTGGAACTTCCCTCCTAACTATCCTTAAGGCTTCAACATTCATCCAATGAGTCTTGGCAAGTTTGGTTAATTGCATCTTTGCAAGTCGGACTTTCCTATCCTCGGTCATTGGGTACCAATCAAAATATTGATCCATGGCTGCCTCCCAATCTAAGTAGATGCTCGGATGATGAGATCCATCAAAAGTGGGAGCATCGACTTTCACAAGTCTCATTAGTTGGTCATCCGGGTTGTCCCGGGGAGGCCTCTCATTCCTTATAGGGGGTGGGTCCCTTTCCGGTTCGGGAGGGGGGTCAAGGTTGAGTCCTCCTATGGCTGGCTCCACATGTGGAGGGGGATCTCTCCTATCTCCTTCCCTTGGAATAGGTCTATTTTCCTCAAGTTGTTCAAGCCGGGCCGTAATACCGTCAAGCCTTCCCATAATTTCGGTCATGTAGTCCACAAGAAACCTCATTTGGTCGGGAAGCTCATGCTCATTGTGAGGGGGATTTCCTTGGGGATTGGGATTCATGGTGTTATTGGAAGAAGATGGATTGCCTTGATAATGAGTTCCACTACGGGTGGTCATGCAAGGTTGGGTGGGCTATGCAAGGGTGTGCGAATGCACCTAAGAAAGACTTAGTGAGACCCAAGACTAGACTTGTAAGGACAAGCCTATGACCGCTCTGATACCACTTGATGTGGCACAGCCCAAAGACCACTAAATATGATGAGATAACCCTAGGACTTAGACCCGCAAGCATACAAGCGCTCAATGATTCTCACAATGATGATTTTTGCTCACCCGATTCACACGTTCACCCGGTGGGTCCGAGAGATAATGATGAAGGTCCGGGGCGGGACCCAATTGTTCTAATGGACTTACAATGCTAGGACTGAACCCAAATGAGTCTAGGATACCCAACTTTGTGGGCGGCTGGCCCGCAAGGCGGGGGCTTGGTGGCACTCACTCACGGTCCGCGGTGGACACTAACAAACTAGCATGCAAGTTCGAGCCCTCTTCTCACCGCCGACGAGCAATCAAAGCAATACTAAACTAGCAGGAATAAGGCTACTAAGGATAGTATCAGAAGCTCACCTGATCGGTGTGAAGACACCGATCCCGATCGGAGACGAGGGCGCGCCGGGAGGCGAGGGTATGCACCCGATCGCCGCGGCGATGTAGCTTGACCTGAAATTGCAAACGGTACAGCACTACTCCTCACGCAGGAGGGGTGATCTTGGGGTGGGGGTTATGCTTAATACATTCAAAACTACCTCCACGCAGGGAGGGGCCTTCAGCCGGCCAAGCGGGGTGGGGAGAGATGCAAAGGAAACCGAGTTTTCGAGCTTCGCCGATTCTGTCTAGCTTCTGTAATTCTGGATAGGGAGTCGATGTTGATGCAGCCAATAAATCCACCGAGCTCAGAATCTCATGAGACTTGCGCCAAAAGATTGCTAACCGGAGAGGGGTGCGGCTTGAATTTTTGGATGACGTTCTGATCTAGGGGCTGACTGCTCTGGCGACTTGAAGATGGATGCAGCTCTGGTCTCTGGCCGAGCTCAGTCTGAAACGGCAGGTTGCAGAAGCGGGCACGGTCGCTCCTGAGCTCCAAATCTGGCACCGCTGGACTCGTTGGAATCGTATACGAGTCTACTTTGCAGCAAAATAAACGGGGAAGTCTTCTGATGTCGGAGATGAGATGGGTGTCCAGAGAAGTGGATGGTGGTCGGGGCAGACTGTGAGGAGGCAGACCGGCGTGGTTGTGGTAGAAAATTGGTATCTCTGGTTGTCGGATGCCGAACGGGATTCTGCCTTCTGTTCCTGGATGCTGACAGGGGAAGGAAGAACTTTGTTGAAGACCTTGAAGACTGGTTCCTTCAACGCTCGTCGTGGGAGAGTCTTCTCTGCCGCTCTGGCTCCTGGTCTGAGAGGTTCTGCGCAGTCGGGGAAGAACAGCCTTCACGGACGGCCACGAACTCGGAATGGAGTGATTCCACCTCGCCTGCGAAGAGCACAGGGAGGCCTTTCCAGAAAGTTAGGCCACGCCACCAGCAGAACCAGGATGCAGTCGTGGACGTCGCTGCAATAGAGTGCTAAACTGCAGGTCAGCCTGCACACAAAGCTGGAGTGGAGAAGAGAGGAGGGGGTGAACTTGGCTTGAGGGGAGAGGAGGGGTGCGACCTAGGGAGCAAGGAGGGAAGGGGAGATTCGAATTTGGGCTTTGGAATGAGTTAATTCAGCCTTGGGAAGGTGGAGATATGCTTAGGGAAGTGAAAGGGGTAGGTGGTGGTTAGAGGGTGGGGTTTTGAGTGGTGGAACTTCCTTGGGACTAGGTGAGGATTAAAGAGGGGTTGTGGGAAGTTGTGGGGAGTTAATGGAGGTAGGTGGGGGTTGGAAGTGGTTGAGAGGGGGAGGAGAGAGAGTGAATTTCGAAATTTAGACAGAGGAGGAGAGAGAATGGAGAGATAATGAGAGAGAGAGATATATTGAGAGAGTTTGAAAGGGTTTTCTTCAATATTCATCAAAAGTTAGTACAAGTGGAGAGATGGGGCCTATATATAGGCAACCACTCTTTACATGACCAAAATGTCCCTGACAATAGGACAAAAGACCAAGCATAACCTAGACTCAATCCTATGGGCCCATAACTGAGGAAATAAGGCCCAATTACGCAAAATAAGGGAAATGGACTAGAACCACATGACTCAATAAAGGAAAATACATAAGATAGGACTCAATAAAAGGAAAATACATAAAATAAACTTGAGAAAATGAAGATAACAAGTGGAGACCATGATCAATCCATATCAAGAGTGTGTAGACGACCAAAGCTAGAGGGAGTGTCGTGAGATGCCCTCATCAGGTTTGTTTGGTTGTCTCTTAATTCCTTAGGTGTATGCTTAGGATCATTACATCTGGTTAGCTTAGATTACATTGAAATTCACTGTGTGTTTTAGTTGTCTACGTTTTGATCTCTGCTGAGCATTTCAGTGAGGTCATTACGTGTGCTAGCCCAGCATTATATGAGAATCACATAAGAACATCTGAACAACTGTTCAAGTGTAAGTCTCATTAGAATATCTGTTTAACTGAGTATATCTTATTTTAATTCCACAAGATTTATGAGTACAATTTTAAATTGGGTATTTTATAGGGGAGATTCAATCCCCCCCCCTCTGAATCCAATTTGCACCATCTAATGGACTTAACAGAGACTACCGGCTACGACCTCCTTAGGCTCGGGCATGAGTTTGTCAATATGAGAACACATCCTATCCATCCGATCCGAAAAGATTTTCAAGAGTTTGGCAAAGGTGGGTTTAGAGTAGGGGCATCGTGGTGGATTCGCTCATAATCACTCGGCCTAGTCTTGGACCTAGGCTCTTCTACATGCGGGACTCTTTACTTCCGACTATGACCATCCTGGTGGGAGGTGACTGGGTGGGCCTAGTTGGAGGTGACTGGGCGGGGCAGGTAGATCCTTCTATGCTCGTCCTTCATTTGGCACTATGACTCAATGGGCCTTTGCCTCCTAATATCCCTCATGCGTTCGACGCTTTCCCACTTCTCGGCAGCTTCATGAAAAAGCCTCTCTTTCGCAAAACTAACTTCCATGGCTCCAAACATTAAGTAACACTCAAAATATTTGTCCATGGAGGCTTTCCAATGTAGGTAGTCGCTCGGGACTTTGGAGCCATAAAAGTCCGAGGCTTCTGGCCTACCGAAGAAGAGGGGATGGTTTCCAAGCCATTGGGTTCTATGCCACCATTCCTTTGGCCTGATTCGGGATCCATGGGAAACGAGAAACTATAGGACAGACATGTGATGGAGCTAAATGCAATTTTAATGAAACAACTAATGCAAAATGAAGAACCTAGACTCAACCTATATCTAGTACGTGGCGGAGATATTGATCCGAAGATCCACTCACGTAAGGATGCTACCTTCCCAATAGGCGTAACCTATCTTTCCAGTAACACCTTTTAATATACCGGATATAGGGATGAAATGCACACCTAGGACAAGACGACCCTAGACTCAAACCACGCTTTGATGACTACCCTAGACCCAACCATCCTCTGATACCAAACTGATGCGGGACAAGATGCGAATCGAGACCAATTTAATTCAAATCTAGGACTCTAGACGATGACGCGACTCAAAAGATGGCGCGACCAGCGACGACATGGACAACTCGGCACCTAAAGAGCTCCAAAAGAGGAGTATGTGTCCTCAACAAAAATGCAAGCTCACTATCAACCCATGCAAGGGAAACACGCGGATCTGCGTGGTTGAGAAACCGGTAGTGAGTCAAGGGTGGTCAGCTCACACTCGTGCTCGGATCGAGTCATGGGACGGGTCACGCTCTCTCGCTCGCATCGGTGATTGAATTTGAGCGGGATAGGTTCCCTATCTCACGCTAGCATCATCATTCAAACATATACGAAATAAGGAAATGCAACAAAGAGAGGAGCGAGAATGTACCTCCACGCTCGGGGCGTGGGGAAGATAACCCTGCCAAGACCCGTAACTCCTGGTATAGTAAATATTAATAATTACAGCATTCAATTTACAGCCCACTCCACGCAGGGAGGTAAAAGGCTACAACAGTAAACCAGGAGCATCAATCTTGGGTTGATGGGCAGCAAGCCGGTGGTGCTTCCGGGGCGGAGGCGGGCTACTGGTCCGAGTCAGCACTATTCAGATCTGCTGGACAACAAGCGCGTGAGGCACGTGGGACGGTGGCTTCCGATCATCTTCTGGCTGCGGCAGTTGGCTGGGACGTTGGTGGGAGGTCCCTCTTCGATCCCTGAGATCGGCGGTGGCTGGATCGCAGCCGAAGGACCAACGGGGATTTTATATCCCAGACCTATCCGCCAGTCCAGTAACTGGTTAGATCTACGCGATTCGGCGAGAATGCTTGGTGTGCTCAGATCTGGAGGCGGATCAGATGAAATTGCCACCGTTGAAAAGTAGACTTTTCTTTTAGCCTCTGTCCTGGATCTCGAATTTCTGGATAGTAAGGTAAAGAAGAGGTTGTGGCGGCACGATGGCATCTCGGATGGCGGCGACGGCGGCGGTGGCTGAGAGTCACACCCAGTAGAGGTGATAAATCATGGAATCACTCCAACAACAAGGCTTCAAACCTTTGAAGAAGGTAACCTTCACAGTTGCAAGGAGAGAGGAGAGAGGGGCGCCCTTGGCACTTGGGAGAAATTCTAATTTTTCTTCATAAATTCTCAAGAAAATAATGAAATACAAGAGGTTTATATGAAAGAAAAACCCTAACTAAATGACCTTAACTAACCTCAGATCTAGGGTAAGGGAGGGGTACTTAGGGAATAGGAAATTCTAATTTCTTCTCCCATGGTAAAAAAAATAACAAAAATACAAAAAAGTGGGTAAATAGGGGGGACCCTTGGCCATGGGGCTTGGTCAAAGTGTGCTTCCACAATTGATCACATGGGTGGAATGGGACTGCCAAGGAAGGGCATGGGCACATGCTACGTGGGTAAGTTCTCCCTTGGGACAAAATGTCCACTTGGGTGGCTAGTAGCTTGTAAATAAGGATGTGAACACATTGGAGAAAAAAGTCAATAATTGTGGCTATGGGAAGGGGGTGCCCTCCACATGGGCTTGGGTTTAGCCTTGATGGGCCTTGAAGGGTTCAAAATGGGCTTTGGGTGACCAAGGGTGATGTGACACAACCTCGGACCTAATGCAAGCAAGCACAATCGCAATCTAAATGGGCCAATTTGGGCCGCCGCTCTCTCGTCGCTCACCCAATCCCGGGGTAACTTGGCAATGCCAAGGTGAGGTTGAGGGGTTGGGCCCTTGCTGGTAGAGGGCTAGCAAGGCCAAGATTTGATTCCCAATAGATTTGGAAGCCCAATTCAACGGGGCCGACGAAGTGCCGAAGGCACCGGTTGCACTCTTCCCACAGTGATCACTCAAGGCAATGGGGCTTGAGGATCGGGCTCTCACTCGCATAACCAGCGGAATTAGAACTAATATTGAAAGACAAGCACTAAGTGGAGTGAAGGTTTGAGCACTTACTCGACCGGTTTGAAGAAACCGGTCCCGGTCGGAGACGAGGGCGAGCGGGGAGGCGAGTGGATCCCCACACGCCGCGGCGGTGTCGCTTGACCTGCCCAAACAAATTACACCACTACACCTCTCGCAGGAGGGAGAACTTGGGGTGGGGGTTAATGATATTACATCAATACTACCTCCACGCAGGGAGGGGCCTTCAGCCGGCCAAGCGGGGTGGGGAAACCAAAGCAAAGAACGAGGAACAAGGGTGGACGCCGAATCTGCCTACTATCTGCGAACCAGGATAGAGGGTCGGTGTTACTGTTGTAGATCTTGCTCAGGAATTTCTCTGATGGCGAGACCAGCGGCGAAATCTTCGTAACAGGAAGGGGAATGCCTCAGAATTTTTGTAAATTCTTCTGCAGTCGCTGCAGGTCGGGGCAGGAGCTTGAACAGGGCCTCTGTTTCTCGGACTAGCAGGGGCAGGTCACCAACAGTAGGATACAGAGGCTGTCCTGGCCGCTCCCGAACTCCAAATTTGATGCTGTCAGCGCCGTTAGAACCGTGGTTGAGGCCTTTTTGCAGCAAAAGAAACGGGGATGGCAGAAGAGAACGGAGACGATCTTTGGAGCTAGAAGAGTGAGGAGGTGTCGATGCAGACTGGGGAAGGCAGAGCCGCGCGACTGTGGAATAAAATTGGTAACTTCTGTTCCCGGATGCTGAATGGGCTTCCGCTTCTTGATTCTGAAAGTAGACAGGTCGATGAAGAACTTTGAAGAAGAACTTGAGGACTGATTCCTTCGGGGTTCGTCGTGGCAGAGCTTCTAATCTGGCTCAGGTCCTCAGCCGAGGCTGAACCGCGCAGCTGTGGGAGAATGGACCTCCTGGACGACTCGGAGATCGAAAGAAGACGAAACTACTTCGGTTGCAAAGGCGACTGGCAGATGCTTCCGAAGATGGCTCTTGGGTCTTCAAACTCGTCCGGAGGAGGTCGTGGTGGCCGCTGCAAGTTTCTGGTCTGCTGTAGATCTTCAGTTGAGAGCTGTAGGTTGATGATGATGGGGGGGAATGGGGTATATGGGAGGGGAAATGGGGGTGGATGAGTGTGGGGAAAGCCCGGGCTGTGAGGGGGTCTAGGAGGGGGTGTTCTAAGGTGGGGGAAGGGAAGAATGGGGTCTGGAAGAGGGTCTAACAGGTGGTGGGAGGAGGAGCTACGAATTTGGGAAGGTGGGTGAGAGGAGAAAGTGAGGGGGGGGCACAAGTGAGTGGAGGGAAGGGTGGATTTCAAATTTGAAATGGCCTTGGAAGTTGTGGGGTTGTGTGGGGAAGGGGTTGATTGTGTTGGAATGGGGAAAGTGGTGTTGGAATGTGGAAGATGGTGTTGGAATGGTGAGGGATCTTCTTGGGACTAGGGGGGTGGAGTAATGGAGGCCATGGGGAAGTGGAGGGCTTTAATTATGGTAGGTGGGGGTTGAGGTGGTTGGGAAGGGAGGAGAGAGAAGAAAATTCGAAATTGGGTGTTGAGGAGAGAGATAGTGGAGTAAAAAAAGAGGGATTAAGAGAGGGAAGGGTGGGGAATCTCTCCCCTAGGGTTTCTCACCCAAAGAATGTTGGAATCACTCCACTAAACTAAGCTTTGGACTCTCAAATGGCATTTTTTTCATTGATTGATTCATTACCTCCAAATGAAGGAAATGGGGCCCTATATATAGGAAACCCACATTTTACAATAAGTCCCTTACAAAAGACTCAATAACAAATAACCGAAGGGGTAGGGGGGGCTCATGGGCCAAGCCCGAAGAATTGGGCCCAATAGCACATTACACAATCTAATGACACTCAAACTTAGGAAAATAAATGCAAGACCTAGGAACATGACTCAAATAAAAGGGAAAATACATCAAATGACTCAAATAAAATTACATAGGACTCAAAATTAAATGACTAAACCATGCCGGATGCAACCGGGGCGAGGAGACGAGCTGTGAACGTGGGCATGGGAGGTGATGTCCCCATCATACTCCCGGGGTGCGGAGAACTCGACTCCGTCGAGTAAGTGTCCTTCCCTCCTTGGAGGGTGTAGAAGTGGTACAGCCCTCAAGTCTTCCGAACGAGACTGATCCATCCACCTGTCGAGATAGCACTCGTATACCTTGCTCCGAGTGGTAGTGACTTGTTCATCCAATATTTGTTCAATTTGTTCACGCTAGGCTCTCTTGGCTGGTGGTCTCTCCTCACGGGTGGGTGCTCTCTCAAGGGAAGACGTAGGCTCAATCTCCTCACTAGGTACCACCGTGGGTCCCTTATATGACACTAGGTCGGCAACATTGAATGTGGGACTTATTCCATACTCCTCAGGGAGATCTAACTCGTAGGCATTTGCACTAATGCGCCTCAAGACCTGGAAGGGACCAGCCCCACGTGGCCTCAGTTTAGAGTTGGCTTCCGGGGAGAGCCTCTCCGTCCTTACCATCACAAAGTCACCCTCATGGAATTCTTGGTGACGCCAATGAGAGTCGGCCCGCCTCTTATAAGCCTCATTCTTTTTGCTTATGTGCTTACAAAGGCTTTCATGTAATTTTGTGAATGTTGACATTCTAGGGGTGATGGGTGGACCTGGGCAACCAAAAGTAGACCAATCATGCTTTGATGCCAAGAAGACTTTGATAGATTTTGGAGGGCCGGGGCAACCATATGTGGACTTATCATGCAATGTTGTCACGTAGACTTTGGTGGGCCTAGTTGGGCCGGGGCACCCGTAGGTGAACCTATCATGCAAAGTGGTGATGAATGTAGGGGGACCTAGACATCCGTAGATGCTTTTGACATGCTTAAGACCCATGATGCATGAAGGTGGACCATGACATCCAAATATAGACCACTCATACTTTCTACTTGACATGTGGGTGATATGAATGAATGGACCCAATATAGTGTTCATGCCAAGGGGTATGGTAAGCCTAGACACATGCATGCTTTTCCCAAAGGTGACTTCCATGTGTATAGGTGTGGGACAACCCTTGAACTCCCATTGGAAAGGATCGAATGGATCTAAGAAGGTGGTCATCATGGGGTGGGGCAAAACTTTATTACCTAGGGATATGTGGCCCAAGGTCATGGCTCCCAAGGAGTAACCCGGGTCTAAGATGGAGTGAATTGGGTCAAACATTGTGAGTTGGTTTAGGGAAAGGTGGGTGGTGGATAAAGTGTTTGGGTCACACGAGTCTCTTGACTCCCATTGGAATGGATCATATTGATTATTAAATGGGTTACCTAGGGGGAGGAACTCCATGTCCTCAAGATCCTCAAAAGGTGCTAAGTCATCCTTCTCCATGATAGTTGGGCCAATGTTCTTGGCAAGTGGGTCAGCCATGAGTGGAGGGCTTGACTTTCTACCCGAGATAAGAAGCTCTAAATCGAGGAGAAGGTTGGGCTCATCGGGTGTAGGTAGGAATAGAAGGAGGTCGCTAGTGTAGCAACCAATGGTGCAAACCGAGGTGATAGACCCTATGCATAGGTGTAGGAGGCTAAGGCTCCTAGGTTGTTCTACCATAGGGGTCAACATGCTAGTCATCTCTAATTGCCATGCTATGCCCTTGAGAAGGTCCTCTAAGGTCTCCACTTGATAGGATGCTTGGATTGTGGTGTGATAGGAGAAGAAGGGCACTAAGGGAAGGTCTTGTTCTATGGGAGGGAAAACATGGGCCCGGATCTCTCTAATTGGGCTCTCCTTTAGCCAACTAACAATGGATTCTCCTAAGATGAGCTTGGTCCCAACTAGAGAGGGTGATGTAAGGTGAGGACCATCGTGTGATGTTTCTTTCTCAACTTGGACTTGGGTTTCCTCCAAGGTGGGGAGTGGGTTTGGAGTGTCCTCAACTATTGAATTGGGTATGAGTTCTTCTACCAAGGAGGTGAGAGGGTCTTTTGGGGTGATGAGGGTTGGTGTGTGGTGCTCCCGGGGTGGAGGGTAAATGGAAACTTGGTTTGGGATTGGTAGTGTGGGGTTTGGGAGTGGAAGTATTGGAGGCTTAGGTTGGGATAGGATTGGGGTAGGGAGAGGAAGATGGGTGGGTTGAAGGGGTTTGGGTTGATTGGTTTTGGGAGGAGTGTCCCCTTTTGGGGGTGATGGAGAGGTAGTGGTGAGGGTTACCATGGGCCTAGGTGGAGAGTTGGTCATGGGGCCCAATTGGGTATGGGGACCTATGGTTGTGGTGTGGACTACTTCTTCCAAAGCTAATGGAGCGGGAAGGTTCTTTGATGGTGGGGTGATGATGGCCGGAGTATGGTGCACCCGGGGTGGTGAACAAGGGCGGGATTCCCGCGGGTGGGAGAATATAAGGTTGTTGAATTTAAAGGTTCCCGAAAGGTATGGCGGATGCACTAGACAAGTCCGACGTGTTGGGTCGATGTCGGCATTCCTTTCATCTAACCATTTCTTACCTAGGATTATACATGGACCCGCCAATGTTCCCTTTTGACACCAAGCCCCATCCAAATACTTAGTCTTCCCGAACCATTTATGGAATTCAATAAAGACTTGGTCTCCATTGTGCACAATTTGTCCGGTCCTACAAAGAGAGGTAATGATATCGGGGGACACCCAATTTTCAGATTCTAGGTCAATGAAATCAATTTCTACGGGCCCTCCATTAGGTAAGCATGCATGTGATATGATTGGGAGAGGGGCCATGTGACCCAAGACTCAATGTTAACAATGATGGGTTGACAATGCACGGTTCGGATAAGAATGCAAGCATGCCCTAGGACTTGACTTGTAGAGACAAGTCAATGACTTGCCCTGATACCACTTGATGTGACACAACCTCGGACCTAATGCAAGCAAGCACAATCGCAATCTAAATGGGCCAATTTGGGCCGCCGCTCTCTCGTCGCTCACCCAAGCCCGGGGTAACTTGGCAATGCCAAGGTGAGGTTGAGGGGTTGGGCCCTTGCTGGTAGAGGGCTAGCAAGGCCAAGATTTGATTCCCAATGGATTTGGAAGCCCAATTCAACGGGGCCGACGAAGTGCCGAAGGCACCGGTTGCACTCTTCCCACGGTGATCACTCAAGGCAATGGGGCTTGAGGATCGGGCTCTCACTCGCATAACCAGCGGAATTAGAACTAATATTGAAAGACAAGCACTAAGTGGAGTAAGGTTTTGAGCACTTACTCGACCGGTTTGAAGAAACCGGTCCCGGTCGGAGACGAGGGCGAGCGGGGAGGCGAGTGGATCCCCACACGCCGCGGCGGTGTCGCTTGATCTGCCCAAACAAATTACACCACTACACCTCTCGCAGGAGGGGGAAATTGGGGTGGGGGTTAATGATATTACATCAATACTACCTCCACGCAGGGAGGGGCCTTCAGCCGGCCAAGCGGGGTGGGGAAACCAAAGCAAAGAACGAGGAACAAGGGTGGACGCCGAATCTGCCTGCTGTCTGTGAACCAGGACAGAGGGTCGGTGTTGCTGTTGTAGATCTTGCTCAGGAATTTCGCTGATGGCGAGACCAGCGGCGAAATCTTCGTAACAGGAAGGGGAATGCCTCAGAATTTTTCTAAATTCTTCTGCAGTCGCTGCAGGTCGGGGCAGGAGCTTGAACAGGGCCTCTGTTTCTCGGACTAGCAGGGGCAGGTCACCAACAGTAGGATGCAGAGGCTGTCCTGGCCGCTCCCGAACTCCAAATTTGATGCCGTCAGCGCCGTTAGAACCGTGGGTGAGTCCTCTTTGCAGAAAAAGAAACGGGGATGCCATAAGAGAACGAAGACAATCTGTGGAGCCAGAAGAGTGAGGAGATGTCGATGCAGACTGGGGAAGGCAGAGCCGCGCGACCGTGGAATAAAATTGGTAACTTCTGTTCCCGGATGCTGAATGGGCTTCCGCTTCTTGATTCTGAAAGTAGACAGGCCGATGAAGAACTTTGAAAAAGAACTTGAGGACTGATTCCTTCGGGGTTCGTTGTGGCAGAGCTTCTAATCTGGCTCAGGTCCTCAGCCGAGGCTGAACCGCGCAGCTGTGGGAGAATGGACCTCCTGGACGACTCGGAGATCGGAAGAAGACGAAACCACTTCGGTTGCGAAGGCGACTGGCAGACGCTTCCGAAGATGGCTTTTGGGTCTTCAAACTCGTCCGGAGGAGGTCATGGTGGCCGCTGCAAGTTTCTGGTCTGCTATAGATCTTCAGTTGAGAGCTGTAGGTTGATGATGATGGGGGGGAATGGGGTATATGGGAGGGGAAATGGGGGTGGATGAGTGTGGGGAAAGCCCGGGCTGTGAGGGGGTCTAGGAGGGGGTGTTCTAAGGTGGGGAAAGGGAAGAATGGGGTCTGGAAGAGGGTCTAACAGGTGGTGGGAGGAGGAGCTACGAATTTGGGAAGGTGGGTGAGAGGAGAAAGTGAGGGGGGGGCACAAGTGAGTGGAGGGAAGGGTGGATTTCAAATTTGAAATGGCCTTGGAAGTTGTGGGGTTGTGTGGGGAAGGGGTTGATTGTGTTGGAATGGGGAAAGTGGTGTTGGAATGTGGAAGATGGTGTTGGAATGGTGAGGGATCTTCTTGGGACTAGGGGGGTGGAGTAATGGAGGCCATGGGGAAGTGGAGGGCTTTAATGATGGTAGGTGGGGGTTGAGGTGGTTGGGAAGGGAGGTGAGAGAAGAAAATTCGAAATTGGGTGTTGAGGAGAAAGAAAGTGGAGTAAAAAAAGAGGGATTAAGAGAGGGAAGGGTGGGGAATCTCTCCCCTAGGGTTTCTCACCCAAAGAATGTTGGAATCACTCCACTAAACTAAGCTTTGGACTCTCAAATGGCATTTTTTTCATTGATTGATTCATTACCTCCAAATGAAGGAAATGGGGCCCTATATATAGGAAACCCACATTTTACAATAAGTCCCTTACAAAAGACTCAATAACAAATAACCGAAGGGGTAGGGGGGGCTCATGGGCCAAGCCCGAAGAATTGGCCCCAATAGCACATTACACAATCTAATGACACTCAAACTTAGGAAAATAAATGCAAGACCTAGGAACATGACTCAAATAAAAGGGAAAATACATCAAATGACTCAAATAAAATTACATAGGACTCAAAATTAAATGACTAAACCATGTCGGATGCAACCGGGGCGAGGAGACGAGCTGTGAACGTGGGCATGGGAGGTGATGTCCCCATCAAAGGGTGAAGAGGTGGCCCACTTGGGGTTTTTGAGGCTTTGAGGCCCAATTACCTATTTAGACTCAATAAGTAGAAGAGACCCATTAATTCCTAATGACTAGCCCATTGGCTTATAATTACCTTACAAATGAACCCAAATGACTCAATAAAAATGCAAATTAAAAGTGTTAGATGCCTGACTTTGATGTCCCCATCACATAACCATTTATCTATTTTGCAGGTAATTCTCGATGCGGCAAAGAGTCCCTCTCCCTCATGATTTTCTTTACTTAATTCGTGATATGCTAGATCCTCCTCACATTTTGATGTGTATATTGATGACAAACTACTAACATTAATTTTGGTTGTATATATGTTATCATGAAATTACATGTACATATATTTTGTACACGGGGATGCACATCATGACACATTGTCACATTTTGTGATTACAATCATACATTTCTACACAATGTGATTACAATAGAAGTTTTTGCATATGATATCAATGTGACTAATTTCTTGATCTATCATTCATCTGTGAATGATGTGGATGTACACGTTGTGAATATGTATAATTTGTGAATGTATGTTATTACAAATGTTACTTACGATTCTAATGTGTTATCTATAGTTAGTATAGGTTGCCTACGGTTCAAAATATTACCTACGCTTAATACTGATTACCTACATTTCAAATGGGTTACCTATGGTTAGTACATGTTACCTATGCTTAATATAGTTTAGCTATGGTTCAAATGGGTTAACTACGATTAGTACAGTTTACCTATGATTCAAATTGTTACCAACGTTTAATACATGTTTACCTACGGTTGAAATGGGCTACCTACGGTTTGCTCATGTTACCTACGATTTTACGTTACCTACGATTTTATGAGAAATATTATGGCTCTTGGTAAAAACTATGTTGGTAAAGTTTTACTATGCGATATAAAATTGTAAGAAATTACCTACGCGTAGCGAAACGTAGGAAATTACCTACGCGAATAAACAGTAGTGAATTACCTACGTGAATAAACTGTAAGAAATTACTTATGAGAAATAAATTGTAGGCAATTACCTATGTCACGCCCCGAGATTATGCATCAAAATAGTCGGGAACGTGAACAGTCGGCTAGTACGCCTCAAGCGAGCAATATGATCAGGGCGCTAACACATTCACACATAAGAAATGAATGCACAATATTTGGATAAAATCTTTACTTTATTTAAATAATAATCAAAAGTATAGGATGTTGACTCTTAACTCCTTGACTAACTAGACTCAATTAAAATGGAAAATTACATAGCGTCTCTTGACTATCAACTAATGACAATCTAAGACTTCACTCCTTCTTTAATCACTCTCGGATCCATCACTTGAATAGTCGGAATCCAACCCGCTAGAATTTTCTGAAAAAGATTGAAAAAGTAGGGAATGAGCACACATGCCCAGTAGATATCTTCGTATCAACATGAAAGTAATGTTTAAGTAATTAACATTTTAACTCTAGAGTGTAAGATAAGTAAATGAAAATATAATGAAACACGGAAATAAATCAAAGTAACATAAGTAACCAGATATGATCAAGGTGAGATATGTGAATTCATGTAGACTGGAAATATGATCGAGTAAGAATATAACACGAATGTAACTTGGTCTTTCATGAACAGGAATGTATATATCATAACCATAAAGGTTATGCACTAGAAAGTCATGTAACAAGAATGTACTAGCAAGCATGTAATTTGACAAGATTGCCTTGTGGATCTTCACCCGTTTATATAAAAAAGTACTCACGGCGCAATGCGATGCCAGTATTCATCATACCCCATGGTTTATAGTATGTTTTCGGCTATCTGTCGAGGGGACTAGAGTTGAGCCCTTGGACACTGTCCGTGCCCGCTCTTGCATCTTCAAGTTAAAAATCAAGCTACTTCCACGAGAAATATCTATAATGAAGGCCAATGATGAACAAGTTCAAACTATAGTTTCATGATAGCAAATATCAAGGTAAGAATGCACCAATTAAGAACATGAGAGTTCAAGATTGATTTAAAACCAGGTTATGCCATGGAGAAAAATTCGGCAGCATAACAACATATTCTTTAATTTCCATATTCATTAGGTAGCTTGGAAACAAAGTGTGAGGTTCTAGATAATCATAGACCATCTAGGATCATTAGAAAAATCAACCCTTGGGTCAAACCCCGAGTTAAGAACATTGAAGACACTAGCGGTCATGACTGGACCATTTTTATACCTAAGTAGTCAGTGCTAGACCGTTTATGGACATAGTTGACGCATGAAGAAAGGGAGTGTCGACGCAGTGAAATCTCTGGAACCTTACGGTCATGGCAGGGCCGCTAAGCGTCCTTGGCGGTCAGGTAAATGGCTGCTACTAGACTCTTCCGGTCTCTAGAGGGCTGCTTGGATCCAGAACATAGAAAACTCCGATAAAGTACTTTCTAGACACTTGGTTTTTAAGGGTACAACCAGCTCGGTGTCCTAGTGGGAATCCTAGGCTCGCGGAGTCTTATGGAGGTCTTGAAACAAGATCACCTAGTACGGTGGAAGGAATATCCAACGGAGAGGATCATAAGTTCAAGAAAAGTGTGCCTATAAGTGCAAAGTGTATCTAATGGTCACGCACCAGGGTACGCACCATGTACTTAAGAAAGACTCAAGGTAAGAGTGAGACCATGAAAGGCATCGATCAAAACATCACTACAAAGTCCATGAATCTTATGAAATTATGATCATAAATACAAGAGTATAGGTTTTTGGCATGAAAGTAACATAAGTTTAAAATAAGTATTTAAACCATGTAAGACATATAATCTATCTGGGATGGCGCATAATATAACCAATATTATGAATATAAAGCCAAAACTAGGAATAAGACCTCATTAACGAGGCTTAACATATAGTCAATAGGGTCAATCTGCCATCTGTTTAGAGTTAACAAAGTGCAGATTGTTGGGCGGAGTTTGTGGAGGAAAATATTGTGTCCTCTCTAATTTTTTTAATCTCCTGGATTGAATGTGTTTTGATGTTGGCAACAATGAACTTTGCTTCATGTTTTGATATTGGGAACAATAAATTCTGTCTTAAATTTTGATATTGGTAATAGTGCTTTGTGTCTGTGATTTAGAGGTTGACAACTGTGTTTTTGATCATTAATTTTCATATTGATATCACTGTCATCATTTTGTAGTACCTTGCAGCAAGATGTGTATTTGTTCATATATAAGGTCGGTGCATATGTATATCGCTGCACATAAAGTCTGAGCACATGTAACATGAAGGTCTATGCTTCTTCATATAAGTCGGTGCATATATGTCTTATTCATATAGGTCGGTACATGTCTATGCCTTATTCATCAGAAAGGTCAGTGCACCTTTCGCTAGCACAGGGCAAAGTCTGTGCACATGTGCATTATATCACAGATAAAGGTCGATGCAACTTTCGCTAGCACAAAGGAAAGTCTGTGCACATAGCACTATCAGGTCGGTGCACACTATGTTAGGTCTATGCACATGCTACAACATGCTGAACAAAGTGGGTGCATGTTTTGCACATAGCACTATAAGGTCGGTGCACATGTCCATTTCATTGCATGAATGTCGATGCACATTTGTCTTATGCATACATAAGGTCTGTGCACATAGCACTATCAGGTCCGTGCACACTATGTTACGTCTGTGCACATGCTACAACATGCTGAACAAAGTCGGTGCATGTTTTTCATATAGCACTATAAGGTCGGTGCACATGTCCATTTCATTGCACGAACGTCAATGCACATATGCCTTGTGCGTGTATAAGGTCGGTGCACATGTGTTAGCAATAGCTATAAGGTATTTGCATGTTTTGCATATTGCACTATCAAGTGTAAGCACATGTGCTAGCTTGCATAATAAGGTCTGAGCATATATGTTAGCTTGCACTAATAGGTCTGAGCACATGCACTGTTGGGTCTGAGCATACCAGTAATAGGCCAATATTAGTGTGTCTAGGTTTTATATCATGTCAATGCATCATATGTGCATAATGCTCAGTCAAGTCTGTGCATTTCTCACACTTGTTTAACAAATCATTCATGCACTATGACTTTTATTTCTATAGGTCAATGCACACTAGTTATCCATTCATGATTACAAAGTGTTTGACAAAATGCCTTCTGCCTTATGTTCAGATTAACAGGGACTTAAGTCACTGAACGAACCAGAATTGAACATATGAAAGGCAGTCATGTGGCTCGAGGTATTTATCCACAGGCACACGAACCAAGGCAAATCTCAAACTAGAAAATCAGCCACATGGACAACAAACCTTCACCATCCGCCACGTGGACATCCAGTAGCACATCTGTTTAAACTTCCTTGGGCGGGAACGTGTTCTCCACCCGCCCAGTCTCTCTCACGAGTCTATAAATAAAGGCCTGATCGCTGAGCAGTAACAGAGAAGAAGTACAAGATCAAAGAGTCCCAAGAATTCAAAAGAGAGAAGAGTCAATAGCAATGAAGAGAAAGAGTGACGAGAAGGAGTGAATACAGGGGATCAGAGATTGGAGAAATTTTTAGAAAGCACTGAGTGTCCAGGAGAGCTGTGAGAGGAATCTAGTTTGTCTCGACTTCTGGATAAAATCCAGAGTCGTTCTGCTCAAAGAGAGCTACAAATTGTTTTGAGTTCTTTTCTGATTTGGTTCTCGTTGTTTTCGTTTCTACTACATTTTCTTAAGCTGTGTGTCAGCGGCAGGGAAGTATTCCTTGGAAGCAAGCTATGAAGCTCAGTAGAGCAAGCTGTGAGGCTCAGCGATCTGGGATCTATTCCCCAAAGATGTGGATCCGTGGTTTGTAGGGATTGAATCCCCGAATCTGTGGATCAGCAGATTCAAGCTGTAAGTCAACAGTAATCCTTACTCAGTTGAGTAATGGTGGACGTAGATCTCTAGTTCGACATCGAACCACCTAAAATCTCTTGTGCCTCTTGTGTGACTGCTATTGCTGGCTGTTAACTTTGTGCATCTACCTCGATGAATATCTCTTTTAATTCTGTTAGACATAATTCTTTGGATTTTGCTCATAACTGTCAAATTGTGAAGACGTATATAAAAATATGCTACTAGAAGGATGAGTTAAACCTATCTGAAAGGTAGTCATTCTTGCGTGAGTAGACTCTTTGAGTCACACCTCCGCCTTATATCTCTTATACAACCAATTTGCCTTCTATCTGACAGCAATTTAATTTCTGCCATCGTATATAATTATCCTTCAATCTCTCTGCTGCTAGTCTATAACGAGCTAGATCTTTTGATTGTTGATCTCAGTTGTTTGAATTGATAATGATTGGCAAAATCTTTTGATTCGGCATTTTAACAACTCACTTCTGCGAATTTTGGGGTAGATCTATTCACCCCCCCCTTTAGATCTTATTGTTCATCCATTCCAACACGTGATATCAGAGCCTAACTCTTTGTAAGGGCTTAATATCCTGAAGAGATTAGCTACGATGGATGCCAAAGGTCTGACTGCAGAAGGTCACTCAACAAGTAAGCCACCTTACTTTAACAGTAATAATTATGCAAATTGGAAAAATCGCATGCAGGTCTTCCTTCGTGCGAAAGATTATGAGATTTGGAAAGTTGTGAGCAAGGGACCGTTCGAGCTCCCTGATGATGAGGAAGTATGGAATAGAGAGCAGATTCACAAATATACATTGAACTGGAGTGCTATCAATGCTTTTCAATGTGCTCTTCATCCCATAGAGTTTTCTAGAATTTCTTCATCTTCTACAGCTAAGGAAATGTGGGATAAGCTTGAGGTCATATATGAGGGTGAAGAGGCGTAATCCCACGCTGATCCTAAGTTCTGATATCCTGTAGGAATCTTAGACCATGGCCACCACACGTGTATAATCTGAAAGATGGGAAACAGATCAGGGGTGCCTAGGGATGAAACCCCGGGGAGAACCCTTCGATGCCCAAGTCAGCAAATATAATAGGGCACTGATGCGAAGAGAGGTGGCAAGAGGAGAAGAGGGCACGAGACTATTCCCCACCAAGAGATGTGGTGGTTTTCTGTCAGGATTGTTGCTTACCTCTCCGGGGAGTGAGAAGCGTTATGGGTTTCCGTGGGAGTACTTTTTCTCTCCATCCCAGCCTCATGAGTCAGGCTTAGCTTCTCGTCCGGGCCTCTTCAGTACTTTCCTTTTAGCTTGGAAATGTGGGTTTCGTCTCTTGCTCTCCCTTATCCCTTGGAGTTCCCTGCTCCTGGAGGGTGCGTAACGGATTCTTGGATAAGCTTCCAATAGTCGGTCCGAGTCTGGGGCGATCGCTCGGGGTTTTGACCCCGAGCAATAGGTGCATTGCTCAGGTAGGCCATGGTGGATCCCCTCAAGGGCTCTCTCGACTGATCTATCGCTCAGACTTCCGAACCCGGGGGTCGCCTAGGAAGTGCTACTTCGAGTGAGTTTTGGGCTTGGTGTAAGTGGGTCCGAAATGGAGCTGTCACTTTGGGGAGCTAGGCCTAGTTTGGTTGATTTAGACCTAGTTGGGTCGTGCTCTTAGGCGGGAGATTTTTCTCCTCTCCACTTGTCCCCCTCCTACTCCCGAGCCATGCCTAGGCTCGGATGAGTAGCACTTGTGGGGATGGTGTTAGTGGCTTGATTTGGATGGGGAATTATCTCCGACATGGGCCATTTAATGCGGCTATCCTGGGAGTACGCCCATGATGATGACTCTTTTGAGTTGATGCGAGGAGCCCCCTTTTGGAGTTTGAAACGTCGCGCTATCTCCCGCCAAGCCTCTGGGGGATATAAATATTGCACATGCTTGCGTTCCAAGCCTCCTTCGTTTAGGGTTTTCTCTCTCTGTCGCATTTGTATTTCGGAAGGGCTCATGGGCCGCGAGGGTGATCAGGAAGAGCAGCGACTCGCGGAGGCCTTTGCAGAGTTAGCGGAGATCACGGCGGTGGCGATTCGCCAGCTTCCACCTCCTCCTAAATCGTCTGATTCTATGCTCTCTTCCACCTCTTCCTGTTCCTCTCTTTCTTCCATGGCGAAGCAGCGTCCCGTAACCGAGGTGCAGGAAGCTGAACAAGGTGTAGGAGAACACCCCATGCGCAGCGAGTTGGGTGAGGCTAAGGTGAAGGGGATAGAGAAGCGTTATGGGTTGCCGTGGGAGTACTTTTTCTCTCCATCCCAGCCTCATGAGTCTAGCTTAGCTTCTCATCCGGGCCTCTTCTGTACTTTTCTTTTAGCTTGGAAATGTGGGTTTCGTCTCCCTCTCCACCCCTTTGTTGCGCAATTGCTTCAGTTTTACCGACTGGCTCCTGTCCAGTTTGCCTCCAACTCGTACACTTTTATCTTTTCCTTCATCTTTCTCTGCCGCTCGTGCGGGCTTCGCATTTCATTGGAGCTTTTTCATTCTTTCTTCGAGTTGAAGGAGCAGACCCATGCGGGTAAAGGCTTCTTCTATCTCCAGGCGAAGAGGGGAAGGAGCTTTGTGTCCCTCTCTCCTAGGGATGATGTGACACACTAAGGGGAATGCAGCAAACAGACGTGGATCCTCGGACCTATTCCGCAAACACAATCATAAAATAGTGAGGTTCTAAATAGGGGCCGAATCGCCGTCGCACACACACGAACCTGGGTGACTCGGTGATGCCGAGTGGAGGTGATGGATCAAGACCCTAGCTGGTAGAGTGCCAGTAGGGCTAGGGTTGCCCTCCCAAGGGTACGAGGCCCACACTTAAGGGGCTGGCCGGGTGCCAATTGGGGCACTAGGTCCCTCTCTCTCACAGCCCACGGTGACCGCTCGTAAGTGGAACACACGGGGTCGGGCGCTCCCTCTCTTGCTCAACGGAGCAACTCCACGGATTTTAGATGAACAAATACTAATATTGGAGCAAAGGTCAGAGCTTACCCTGGTTGGTTTGAAGAAACCAACCTCGTTCGGAGACGAGGGCGAGAGGGGAAGTGTGGGTTCCCCGCACACTGCGTCGGTGTAGCTTCCCCTGTTTAGATTATACAAGCACTACTCCCCACGCAGGGGGGGTGGACTAGGGGAGAGGGAATTGAGTTACACACCAAACACTACCTCCGCACAGGGAGGGGCGCTAAGCCGGCCAGGCGGGGAGGGGAGATAGGCTTGGTTCGCGCCGACGGAGTACCCTGCCGAATCTGTCCGGGTCTGGAACAGCAGGATAGTAAGTCGGTGTAGTCACCGCTGTGTACTCCTCCGAACTCAGAATTCGACGAGGCTGGCCTCGGAACGTCGCTGATGGACCCAGACACGACTGTGAATTTTTGTGGGCGGTCTCGAAGTCGTCCCCGGCGGGGGCGGGCTCTGGAACAGGGTCCCTGCGCTCAGACTCAGACTAATCCCAGGGTGCAGCAGCAGACGGATGTAGCCACCACGCTCGGTCCTAAGTCCAAACGTGGCGGGACCAAGACGAGCACGACCGTGGACGAGTCTTCTTCAAGCAGAAACAAAGAACGGAACTGGCGGAGGTCGGGGCCGAGAGCAGTAGTCCGAGAAGTGGGATGGTGTTGGGGCAGATCCTGACTGACCTGAACAGCGTCCCGGTGGTAGAAAAATCGGTATAATTGGATCCGAGCTCCAAACGTGGCCCCGCTGGCTGCGTTGGACGGAGGACCGGTGGAGCTTCACCCTGGTCAAGTGGCGCACCAAGGGGAGCACCGGTGTGGTCACAGGAGCTTCTGCAAGTCACTTCTGGTTGTAGGCCAGACTGGTTCTGCGCAGTTGGTGAAGGACGGCTCTCCTGGGCAACTCCGACCTCGGATGGAGGCGAGACCACCTCTCCTGCGAAGACGACCGGAATAGCTTTCCATCAATATCAGCCACGCCCCCAAGGGCTCCAGGATGTGGTCGAGGGCGGTGCTGCAACAGGCTGTCGATCTGTAGGTCTGCACCTGCACACAGATTTGATGAGAGAATGGTTGAGGAGGTGGTTTCTTTGGTGGAGGGGAAGGGGATATGGGTGTTTTGGTGGTTGAGAAGGGTTGGGAGGTGGGAAGGGAAGGTGGGTGGAGGGTGGCAGGGGCGGAGCTAGCAGGGAGAGAGGGTTGGTGGGCAATTGGCCTTGGAGGAGGTGGTGGGGAGATGGGGGCGCAAATGACTTGGGGGAATGGGGAGGGCTCCTCTTTGATTTGAGTGGAGGGTTAATAGAAGAGTTTAATGGTGGCCTAGGGAATGGGATGGGGTTGCCTTGGGGAGGGGAAGGGGTGCTTGGGAGAAGGGATTCTCCCTTGGGAAGATGAATGGTTGTATGGGGAAGGGGAAGGGTTGCTTGGGAAGTGGGGGGAATGAAGAGGAGTTAATGATCTTGGGAAGGTGAAGGGGTGGGGGGGGATGATGTGGAAGATGAGGTGGCAAGGAGAGGAGAGAGGGAGAGGTTCAAAATTTGGAGAGAGAGGGGGAGAGAGAGAGAGGGGTTCGCCCCTTTAGAGAGAGAGATAGAGAGAGAACTAGAGAGAGGGGAGGCAATTCTTGTGGCTAAATTTTCATTCAACATTCATTAGTCCTCTCAAGTGGGGTTGGGGTCCTATTTATAGGGATCCCAACATTTACAAAAAGTCCCTCAGATAAGTACTAATAGCAAATAAGCAAAAGAGATGGGGAAGGGGGAGGGCGCCCCTGGGCCAGGCCCACCTAATTGGGCCCATAAGACACTCTAGCCCAACATGAAGACACAAACTTAGGTAAATAACATGATAACCTAGGGACTTGACTCAAAACAAAGGCAAATTACATCAAAATGACTCAAGTAAAAGGAGAAAATACATCAAGATGACCAACATAGCAAGCCCAAATGTAGAAGTGGACCCGTCCAGTCGGGGAGCCGCATCCTACCCGTCTCCGGGAGGGAGAGAGGTGTCGAGCCAGAGGGAATCATGGGTGATGTCCCCATCAACTCTCCCGGGTTGTGAAGAGCTCGACTTACTCGAGAAAGGGTCCACTCGACTGCGATAACGCTCCAGGAGGTCGGGGTCTAGCTGCTGAAGATCCTCCCTGCTCACCCATGAGTCATCCGAAGGGGTCCGGCCCTTCCACCTTACAAGTATCGCTCGTATGCTTTGCTCCGGGTGATCGTGACCTGTTCATCCAATATCCGCTCTACTTGCTCACGTTGGCCTCTCTGGGCTGGTGGAGCTTTCTCACGGGTGGTGGCTCTCTCAAGGGGTGGAACAAGCTCGATTTCCTCACTAGGTGTCACCGTGGGACCCCTGTATGGCACCAGGTCAGCCGCATGGAATGTGGGACTTACTCCGTACTCCTTGGGAAGGTCCAACACGTAAGCATTCGTGTCGATCCGCCTTAGAACCTGGAAGGGACCTGATCCACGCGACCTCAATTTGGAGACATTCCCAGGGAATAGTCTCTCGGTTCTCACCATCACATAGTCACCTACACAAAATTCCTGGTGGCGTCGGTGGGAATCGGCTGATTTCTTATACACCTCATTGCTTTTGTTGATGTGTTTGCGGATTTCTTCATGCAATTCTTTCATGTGTTGGGCAAAAGACTCAGCATTAATAGACACTCTAGCATGTGTAGGCAAAGGAATGAGATCTGTAGGCTTTCTAGGCTTGTACCCATGCACGGCTTCAAATGGGCTCATCCCTATTGATCTATTACTGAGTTGTTGTATGCAAACTCTGCCTGGGGTAGAATAAGATCCCAATTCCCTGGGCGATCCTTGACAAGACACCGAAGGAGATTCCCGAGACTCCGATTGACGACCTCGGTCTGGCCATCTGTTTGAGGGTGATAGGCCGTGGAAAATTTGAGAAGGGTCCCCATTAGGTGCCAGAGGGTCTTCCAGAAATAGCTGGTAAACTTAACATCCCTATCAGAAATGATGGTCTTGGGTAGGCCATGGAGGCGAACTACCTCATCGAAGAATAGGCGGGCCACATGGGAGGCATCAGAGGTTTTGGAACAGGGGATGAAATGAGCCATTTTGGAAAACCTGTCCACTACGACGAAGATTGAATCATGCTTCTTCTGGGTTCTAGGGAGGCCCAAGACAAAGTCCATGCTTAAATCCTGCCATGGACGATCAGGGACAGGGAGTGGGGTGTATAGGCCAGTGTTATGTTTTACTTGCTTGGTTGAGGCACATATGCGACACTGTCTCACAATTTTGGCTACATCCCTTTTGAGGCTTGGCCAGTAGAATTGTCCCTCAACCATAGCAATGGTCTTATGTACCCCAAAATGTCCAGCCAGGCCTCCAGCATGTAACTCCCTGACTAAGAAATCTCGCAGTGAGGTTCTAGGTATGCAAAGTTTATGGCCTTTGAAGAGGAATCCGTCCTCTAGGATGAAACCTTGGTGTTCCTGAGGTGATTGGGTGGTCAGGGTGGTATGGATAGGCCCAAAATCCTGGCAATCAGGGTACTCATCCTTGATTCTTTCAAACCCTATGACTTCCACCTGAATGGTAGCCAACAAGGAGACCCTCCTACTGAGTGCATTTGCGGCACGATTCTCACTCCCAGCCTTATGCTTGATCATAAAAGTGTAGGACTGGATGTATTTGACCCAGCGGGCATGTCGGGCATTCAGTTTCTGTTGGGAGTTGAGGTATTTCAGGGCCTCGTGGTCAGAAAAGATGACAAACTCTTTGGGCAAGAGATAATGTCTCCATGCTTAAGTGACTGAACCACAGCATAAAATTCTTTGTCATAGGTTGAATATCTCATCCTGGCATCACAAAGTTTTTCACTGAAGTATGCTACTGGGTGCCCTTCCTGAATGAGGATTCCACCAATGCCTACCCCTGAAGCGTCACATGTGACTTCAAAAACCTTGGAAAAGTCAGGGAGGCACAAGACGGGGGCCTGGGTCATTTTCTCCTTTAGATCTAGAAAGGCCTTAGAGGTAGACTTGGTCCAAACGAAGGTCCCCTTTTTGAGGCAATCGGTGATGGGGGCTGTGATAGTACTGAAGCATCTGATGAACCTCCTATAGAACGTGGCCAACCCATGGAAACTCCGTACTTCATGGAGACTGTGGGGTTCTGGCCAGTCTATGATGGCTTGGACCTTTTCCGGGTCCATGGACACGCCTTTAGTGGAGACTACATATCCCAAGAAGGTAGTGGATTCCGTCATGAAGTGACACTTTCCTAGGTTGGCAAAGAGACTCTCATTTCGAAGAGTGGTGCATATTTGTCGAAGATGGCCTAGATGGTCTTCCCTGGATTGGTTGTAGATGAGAATATCATCGAAGTAGACCACCAAGAAGACTCCAATGTTCGGCCTAAGAACCTCCGTCATAAGGCGCATAAAGGTGCTTGGGGCATTTGATAGCCCGAAAGGCATCACTAGCCACTCATAGAGCCCATCTTTCGTTTTAAAGCTGTTTTCCATTCATCTCCTGGCCTTATCCTAACCTGATGGTAGCCACTCTTAAGATCAATTTTGGAAAAAATGGTGGCTCCGGCTAGCATGTCGAGCATATCGTCAAGCCTAGGTATGGGGAACCTATATTTGATGGTAATCTTGTTGATGGCCCTACTATCAACACACATTCACCATGTCCCATCTTTTTTGGGTGTGAGGAGGGCCGGGATAGCGCAAGGGCTTTTGCTAAGGTGGAGAAAGCCTTTCCTAATAAGTTCCTCCACTTGTCTCCTCAATTCAGCATGCTCCGTGGGGTTGAGGCGATAGTGGGGAAGGTTTGGAAGTGTGGCTCCCGGGACTAAATCGATAGCATGATGTACGTCCCTCATGGGTGGGAGTTGATCAGGGAGCTCATCGGGGAAGACATCCTTGAATTCTTCTAGGAGGGGGTGTATTTCCACAGGGTGGGGGTTGGAGGGAGTTGATTCTCCAAGGCATATGACAACCGCACACAAGGGTGTTCCTAGGGCAACCTCTTCCTCCAGTTCTTTTCTCGTGATGAGATGCAGGCCTTTGACTATTCCGTTTGGCTTTTCTTGGGTAGGTTCTTGGAAGGCTGGTTGGGTTGGTGGGAGTGGGACCCCTGGGTTTTGAGGTGACTTGATTGTGGTGAAGGGAGAATCCCCTTGGAGGGAGGTTCCTTCCGTGGTGGGGAAGGGTTGAGGCGGATGGTCTTCCCCTCATGTTCAAAGGTGCATGTGTTTGGCTTTCCTAGGATGGTTACATTGATGTCATAAATCCAAGGCCTCCCTAGAAGGATGCTCCCTACTTCCATGGGTATAATGTCACACCAAACCTGTCCTTGATAAGATGAGAAGGTGATGGGTACAAGGCAACAAGTGTTGACCGGGATGGAGTGATTGTTAATCCAAGAGACCTGGTATGGCTTGGGGTGGGGTGTGGTAGTAAGCCCAAGAAGCTTAACGGTGTCAGGAGACACGGCGTTGACACAACTCCCATTGTCTAGGATCACTTTCCTAACATGGCTCCCCATCTTGAGGTAGGTGTGAAAAATGGAGGTCCTACGCCAATCCTCCTCTTGTGGTTTGGTGAGGGTGCACCTAATCACACCTAAGTGGGAGTCGGCGGGAGGAGGGTCATGGTCTGAGCCTGTTTCATAGAGTTGTTCCTCATACTCCTCTTCCCAACCTAATGCAGCCTCATACTCCTCAATCTCACTCTCATGCTCTCCTTGGATCGGGGTAGGTCCCCCTTCAATGATAAGGCTGGACAATCCTTTGGATGGACATTGGGTGGAGATGTGGCCATAACCATGACACCGAAAGCACTTTACCGATCTACTCCCTGGGGTTGTTCCTTTGGGGGGTTCCTCTCTTCGGGGAGGAGGGTTAGGTGGAGTAGCCCTTGTAGGGGTGGGATTGGTTGGTTGATGGTAAGTCCGAGTAGGAGTTCCCCCACTGGGGATAGGGGTCTTCAATAGGGGAGGAAGGTTGGGTCGGGGACCCGGAGTCCTGACATCGGCCGTTCTAGGGGAGGCAAACCTAGGATTCCTAGAAAATCTCTCCACATCGCGGGCTATTTCAAGGCTATGCACTTCCCTCATGAAAAGCTCCCGTTTGATGTGGGGTAGAAGACCGTTTCTAAATCGGGATAGAGTGATGGCCGGTTCCTCGACGACTCCACACTTTAGGAGATAGGAGTCAAATTTTTCAATGTACTCCTCCACAGTTTTTCCTTCCTGGGTAAGACTTTCCCACTCATCGAGGAGTAGTTGACTATAGGAATTGGGTAGGTATTTGCTCCTGAGTTGGGTCTTCATGTCAAGCCAATTGTCAATGGGCTCTTCCATCCTAATCCTCCTTTGGATTTCTACCTTTAACCAATAGGTTTTGGCTAGTTTGAGAAGGTGCATCTTGGCCAACATAACTTTCCTTTCCTCGGTCATTGGGTACCAATCAAAGTATTGGTCCATGCCATGTTCCTACTCTTCATAGGCGCTTGGGTTATGGGACCCATCAAAGTTCGGAGCCTCTACCTTTATCATTTTTAAGAGGAAATTGTCTGGGTCCTCTCGGGGTCGCCTCTCATTGCGCCGAGGTTGTAGGGGCCTCTCATGCTCATGGTAAAAGTCATTCTCTATGTTTTCCCTATCAAGTTCAGCTCGTGGAGGGGGAGCCCTTTGGGCATGGTTCCTAGGTGGGGCCCTAGCTTCCTCGAGTCTATCCAGACGGATGGAAAAACCATCTAACCGATCCATGATGGTAGTAAGGATAGCCTCAACTCATTCCATCGGAGCTTGGGGTGCTTCCCTAGGGATGTCTTGGTTGCCTTGGGAATTGGGATTGTATGGACTTGGAGAGTTGAAGCCAATGTACAGACTTGATGATATCAAACCAATGTACAGACTTGCAGATGCGAAGCCAATGTACAGACTTTATGATATGAAGCCAATGTACAGACTTGCAGATGCGAAGCCGATGTACAGACTTTAAAGGCTGTGAACAACAAGGCATGCTGTACAAACTTACTCAATCAATCTGATGTATGGACTTGGAATTCCAACAGAAGGATGTATGGACTTTGATAAGAGAATGGCTGTACAGACTTCAGGTGAAGACCAATGTATAGACTTCCAATATGAAGACCAATGTACAGACTTCGAATATGAAGACCGATGTACGGACTTCGAATATGAAGACCAATGTATAGACTTCAATTGAGTGCAATGGCTGTACAGACTTGGAAATCTTTGAGCGATGTACAGACTTGGAGTTAATGCATGAAGACCCAGCAATGTGTAGACTTGATAGTGAATGCATGAACAGTGATGTATAGACTTAGACGCAACATGCTATGCAATGTACACACTTGATGTAATGCATGCCGATGTATAGACTTTAGTTGAATTCAACCGAAGAGTGTATATACTTTATGAATGCATATGCCAAGACCAGTGTACAAACTTGATAAAATGTCTAGACTTTGCATGAACAGCCGATGTGTAGACTTCACATGTAGAGATTTTGAACGTGTGTGCTGGCAGTGTACAGACATTGATAGTCTAGGGGGGTCGACCCATCTAAGAAGGGGGGTCGATCCACTTCAGTCCTGACTATGCTGACAGAGTTTACACTTGAACAAATAATGCATGTGAATGATTTATGCAGTAGATAACATGACTGAACATATAATGCAATGCTTCATGATCTGATGAACTGACTGAACAGCAAATTAACTGAACATATGAGAGACTGCATTATGATCAGAAAATGACTGAATAACAGCATGATGACTCACACAGAAAGATGACTCACAATGATTAACTCACATCAAAACCAATCATCAAAAGATTAATTCACATCAAAGCCAATCATCAAAACCACAGGGACACAACATGGACTAGGGAAGGGGGAATTGAGTTACACACCAAACACTACCTCCGCACAGGGAGGGGCGCTAAGCCGGCCAGACGAGGATGGGAGATTCGCTTGGTTCGCGCCGATGGAGTACCCTGTCGAATCTGTCTGGGTCTGGAATAGCAGGACAGTAAGTCGGTGTAGTCGCCGCTGTGTACTCCTCCGAACTCAGAATTCAACGAGGCTGGCGCCGGAACGTCGCTGACGGACCCAGCCACGACTGTAAATGTTTGTGGGCGGTCCCGAAGTCATCGCCGGCGGGGGCGGGCTATGGAACAGGGTCCCTGTGCTCAGACTCAGACTAATCCCAGGGTGCAGTAGCAGACAGATGTAGCCACCATGCTCGATACCTAAGTCCAAACACGGCGGGACCAAGACGAGCACGACTGTGGACAAGTCTTCTTCGAGCAGCAAGAAAGAACGGCACTGGCGGAGGTCAGGGCTGAGATCAGTAGTCCGAGAAGTGGGATGGTGTTGGGGCAGATCCTGACTGGCCTGAACAGCGTCCCGGTGGTAGAAAAATCGGTATAATTGGATCCGAGCTCCAAACGTGGCCCCTCTAGCTGAGTTGGACGGAGGACCAGTGGAGCTTCACCCCGGTCAAGTGGCGCACAAAGGGGATCACCGGTGTGGTTGCAGGAGCTTCTGCAAGTCGCTTCTGGTTGCAGGCCAGACTGGTTCTGCGCAGTTGGTGAAGGACGGCTCTCCTGGGCAACTCCAACCTCGGATGGAGGCGATACCACCTCGCCTGCGAAGACGACCGGAAGAGCTTTCCGTCAATGTAGGCCACGCCCCCAAGGGCTCCAGGATGTGGTCGAGGGCGGCGCTGCAACAGGTTGTCGATCTGTAGGTCCGCACCTGCACACAGATTTGATGAGAGAAGGGTTGAGGAGGTGGTTTCTTTGGTGGAGGGGAAGGGGATATGGGTGTTTTGGTGGTTGAGAAGGGTTGGGAGGTGGGAAGGGAAGGTGGGTGGAGGGTGGCAGGGGCGGAGCTAGAAGGGAGAGAGGGTGGGTGCGTAATTGGCCTTGGAGGAGTTGGGGGGGAGATGGGGGCGCAAATGACTTGGGGGAATGGGGAGGGCTCCTCTTTGATTTGAGTGGAGGGTTAATAGAAGAGTTTAATGGTGGCCTAGGGAATGGGAAGGGGTTGCCTTGGGGAGGGGAAGGGGTGCTTGGGAGAAGGGATTCTCCCTTGGGAAGATGAATGGTTGTATGGGGAAGGGTAAGGGTTGCTTGGGAAGTGGGGGGAATGAAGAGGAGTTAATGATCTTGGGAAGGTGAAGGGGTGGGGGGGGCTGATGTGGAAGATGAGGTGGCAAGGAGAGGAGAGAGGGAGAGGTTCAAAATTTGGAGAGAGAGGGGGAGAGAGAGAGAGGGGTTCGCCCCCTTTAGAGAGAGAGAGAGAAGGGAGGCAATTCTTGTGGCTAAATTTTCATTCAACATTCATTAGTACTCTCAAGTGGGGTTGGGGTCCTATTTATAGGGATCCCAACATTTACAAAAAGTCCCTCAGATAAGTACTAATAGCAAATAAGCAAAAGAGATGGGGAAGGGGGAGGGCGCCCCTGGGCCAAGCCCACCTAATTGGGCCCATAGACACTCTAGCCCAACATGAACACACAAACTTAGGTAAATAACATGATAGCCTAGGGACTTGACTCAAAACAAAGGCAAATTACATCAAAATGACTCAAGTAAAAGGAGAAAATACATCAAGATGACCAATATAGCAAGCCCAAATATCGAAGTGGACCCGTCCAGTCGGGGAGCCGCATCCTACCCATCTCCAGGAGGCAGAGAGGTGTCGAGCCAGAGGGAATCATGGGTGATGTCCCCATCAAGGGACTCTTCCGGTAAGGGGTGGAAGACCCAATTTTTCTGGGTGGGTTAAACAAAAGGGGGTATCCCTTGGGAATTCTCGACGGAGCCCAATTTTCATCCGTCTCTCCCTCCGAAGCAAATGGTGATTTCTCCGGAGCTAGAGGAGGAGATCAGGATTCTTCAGGAGAATCGACAATCGACTGCAGAGTTGATGACTGCGGCCAACATCGAGGAATATCCCTCCCGCATGGTACCGCCTCAAGGTGAGAACCCTAAGGTCGTGCATTGCTATTTTCGGGTCGGGTAGTTAGGCCTCTCTTTTGACGATTTGACTTCTATTGCTCAGATTCTAGGCGAACGAATGGCGAGGAGGAACAGGCGTCAGAGTAGGAGATCATCGAGCTAGAGGAGACAACTGCTCCGACAGAACCCTAGGCTTTAGGGGGCCCTTGCTGCTCCCGAGACTAGGGCAAACAGACTTGTCACGTCCTGAGCTTTTTAATACAATGGAAGGAATTTCGAAAACGCGAACAGCAGGCATGGTAAGCCTCTCGCAAGCATGAAATCATAGCGCAAGACAATCACACTAAAGTAATTGCACAAGTAAACTTTTCCTAACTTCACTTTATTCCATAATAATAATAATAAAGTACACAAGATCCTTGACTCTTAACACTCTTACATCATAGACTCAAGAAAATAGAAAATTACAATAAGACCCGACTAGACATTTGATACTATGGCTTCTCTCGATTCGTTTGACCTTCAATCACTCTCAGACCCGCTACTTGTATACTCTGAATCCGATTCATCTGTACTTCCTAAAAAGATTGGAAAAGTAGGGTAATGAGCACACTTTCCCAGTAGATATCTTCGCATCAACATGAAGGTAATATTTAAGTGATTAATGTGTTAGCTCTAGACTGGAAGAGAAACATAAGAAAATGTCGGTAAACGACCGATAGAACTAAGTAACTAAGGACATGAAATTGAGCAAGTGGACAAGATAGCATGAACAAGTAAGATTAAGCATGTAAACGTAAATTGGCCTTTCATGAACAAGAATGTACGAGCATGTAACTAGGAAGTACTTTACACAACCTTATAAAATGCCATGTACTAGAAAGTCATTTATCAAGCATGTAATTTTCATAACGAGTCTCGTGGTGTTTCACTCATTTATAAGATAAAGTACTCCCAGCATAATGCGATGCCAGTATCATCGTACCCCATGGTTTATAGCACGTTTCCGACAATCCGTCGAGGGGACTAGCATGGAACCCTTGGACACAATCCATGCCCGATCTTGCATCTTCAAGTTATAAATCTAGTTACTTCCACGAGGTAATAATTTCGGTCAATAAATCAATTCCAAATAATAAGTTTAACGATCAAGTAAACAAGGCATAGAACATACCAAAGTTGACATGAGATATCAAAGAAAGATTTAAGGTATATTATGCTACGGTGGCAATCCAACAGCATAACGGTATATTCATTAGGTTCCATAATTCAAATTTACTTTGTTAAACATAAAATAGGCTCTAGATAATCCTAAGATCATCTTGGAACTCAAGAAAACCAACCCCAAAGGTTAAACCTCGGGTTAGACACAATCAGGAACCAAGCGGTCATTTACTGGACCGTTTAGAAATTAAAGCGGTCTAGTCATGGATCGCTAGTCAGTGCTATGCGGTCGAGTCAAGACCGTTTATGACGAGTCAAGCCAGAAAAGAAGTACTTAACTCAAATAACATGCGGTCATATGTCAGACCGTTAGACAAGATAAGCAGTCACGGTGATGACCATTAGACAAGCCTTAGCGGTCTAATGTAATACTGTTTAGGAATCAAGTCACCGAAATCAACGGTAGTGCTTTCTTGACAAATTGGGCTTTAATGGTACAACTAGCTCGACATCCTAGTGGGAATCCCAGGCTCACGGAGACTAACGGAGAGGCTTTCAAGTCCAAAATTGTGTGCCTATAAGTGCAAAGGTGTATCTAATGGTCACATACTGGAGTATATGCCATGTACTTGTGAAAATGACTCTTAGATGAGAAAGTTAGTGATAACCAGCGATCAAATCATAACTAGTCCATGAATCTCATAAATTCAAGTTAACTACAAAAGTATATGACTTGGTCACGAAAATATCATAAGTTTAAAATAACTTTAAGTGCATAAAGAATCATGAAATCTACTAGAATGAGCTTTTAACATAACTGGGTATGTGAAAATAATGTTTAAAATAGGTATAAAACCTACTTAACTAAGCTTAACATGTAATAATTTGGACCATTCTGCATTAAGCCTTGGATTAGCTTAAATATAGAATTTAAAAATGAAAACGGTCTAGTGGGTTACTGTCTCTTGTGGCAAGCGGTCTATTGTATGATTGCTAGGGTTTCTGGCGGTCTACAGGAAGACCGTTTCCTCATGTGTTAATAGAAAACTCACGAATAGTAAAATACAATACTAATCTAAGGCATATCATGCATGGAAACCAACATGAATAAACTCTATAGAATGATAGAACTAGAATAGGTCAGCCAATATGCGTGGGTTTATGTAATAACAAGAGAATTTCCTTTTTACTCAATTAGGGCTAGTTCATGCATGAATATTATACTAGATGCATAGTCCTAATGAAAACATAAAATTCTCAGTGTACAATGCATGAAATCGACTGGGAACAGAGGGTTTTTATCCCTAATCTCATGTTTAAGCCGTTCATGAGATAACCTACCTCAAATTACGCTCCTATACTACCAATTTCTGAATGGAAGTAAGCCCTTATTCTACACGTTCTATGCTAAATCAACAACTTCACACCCTTGTATCTCTTGATTCCCTTGACCTATGGACGTGAAAATTGGAGGGTAGATAGAAGATATAAAGGGTAACATAAAGTTCTGAAGACATAAGTGCTAAATACCTCGTTTAGGGTTTCTAATTTCCTGATCTTCACTGGACCATTGCATAGATTCCTGGGTTAATGGCGCAGAATCAGCAACTCTGAAAGCTTCTAACACCTTGTAGACTTGATCTCCTAGAATGAAATTTGGAGGGTAGTTAGTCATTAGTATTATCAACAAAAACCTCTAAATAATTTACCACTAATTCTGTCTCCTTACCTTAGTTCCACGCGGGCCAAAAGTAGGGGTCGTGCAGGTCAACTTAGGGTCTTTTATAGGGTCTAGTTATGGTTTCAAAGATTTAGTCGACCTTAGAGTCCTAATTAGGTCTCCAATCCGATCCTAACGCATTCTGGAGCCTTCTATGCAATAGATTGCATCCATCCCAGAAGATTTAGCCAAAAAAAATTGGAATTTTTCATGCAAGGATGATGTTCGTGAATGGTCTCTAGAAAGCTGTCCACTAATTGACCGTTTTGGGTCCCATGCGGTCTCGCGATAGACCGTTTTCTATCCCGGGCCCCGAATTTGAAATTAATTCAAAATCCTCCCTCCATTATCCATCTGTTTATCCTATTTATCTCTAAATTCCGTGATTATACCAATTTCTAGCTTCTAGAATATGGGCCAAGGTCCAAAACCATAATTTGGGCCATAAGGGTTCCTTAAAATGGTCCCAATCCTTTTGGATTAAAGTAAGGCTATACTAATTAAAATAAATTCATTTAATAGCTCATTTTGTCCATTTAAATATTCAATAAATTCTTAGACATTTCTTAGGTGTTACACCCTCCCCCACTTAAAAAAATTTGTCCCCAAATTTAATACATGGATTTATGGAGAGTGTACTTACTATTGGCCCAGACTAGATGGCGGACAAGGAGGGGGGTTGAATTTTCCCCTAGTCAAGATGGCGTATTTTTAAAACATTCTTAACTAATTATAGCGGAATTAAAATTAACTACGTTAATTGCTTAAACTTTAGTGAGATAAAAGTGTTCTCTCGATCTTCCCGATCTCACACGGAGTATTAATGCAAAGAACAATTAAATCTAAGCCTAATCCAAACATGAATGGCAGAGTAGCAATGTGTAGATGTGCAGTGAATAAAAATTTAAAGGTTGACCTGTCAAGGGAGATAGTAGAAATGGTCAATCACACAGGGATGCCACAGATAACACAGAGATTTTAGGTGGTTCGGGACCACGACGAGCTCCCTACGTCCGCCCCTCACCGAACCCGGTGAGGCTTCACTAACACGATACCAAAGTAGCAACCACTGGGATGAACCCCACACCATACACGCTGCCTCTGCAGGAAGACGCACACACATGGCCTGGCCCCAAGACGCTGCCACTGCAGCACACACACACGCAGTCGGGGAACTCACCCCGGACGCAAAAACCACACGGAGACTCAGCTCCGTTCACCACACACAGATGTTCTTTGATGTTTAGAAAAGTAAGAAGATATACAATATAGCTCCCAACAATATGTAAATAAAGAAGACTATCAGCAGGAAATGGATAAAAGATGTTGAAAGTTTCCCCTTCATTTTTCCCCTGGTCGTTAGAAGATCTTTCTTGAAGTTCAGGTTGGAGGAGTTGAATCCGCAGGATGTTGGAGCAGCCGGTCCTTCTTCTTGAAGATCCAAGATGCGTTCCTTCAAATCCAAGCTCCAATCGCTCCTACAAACACCATGAACAGTTGAGTCTATCAAATCCCTCTCCTCTCCACCTTGTGGCCGCACTCCTTTCTTCTCCCTGCAACAGATAGAAAAATATTAGCGCAAGGATTCCATCTGCTTTGATGGAGATCGCAGGGTATAAATAGGGCTATAATATAGAACAAAAGACCACAAAGCCCTTGTAAAAACCCTTCAAATACACACCCAATAGATGGGTGAAACCCTAAGGGTAATGGGGTAAAAAGCCAAGCCAAATGGATCATAAGATGGGGAGTTCGAAACCAAAACCCGGAAATCCAAACCAGACGCAGTGGGGAAATGGAAAGCTACCCAAGGCAGTCAATATAAACGCAGTCAATATAAACCCAAAGTCGGTGCACATTTGGAAAACAAGTCTGTGCATATGAAAGCTGATGCAAATATGAGAACATGTCGGTGCAAGTTGAAGTCTGTGCATATATAGCACAGAGTCTGTGCATAGCACAGACAAGGTCTGTGCATAATGCACAGGGTGTGTGCACAAATGAAACTCGGTGCAAATTTGTAAAGAGGCAAACACGGTCGGTGCATGCATGTAATACACCAAAGACCAGGTCAGTGCATATATGGCCAGAGTCTGTGCACATTAATGAAACAACAGAGATAGGGTCGGTGCATTTTATATGAGATGGAAAGATGGGTCAGTGCACATTTTGAAACATGCTAGGGATGGTCGGTGCAAGTTTGCAACGCATGAGGCATGTCGGTGCATGGTTGTGAAACACCAATGCAGGTCGGTGCAAGGTTGTGAAACACCAATGCAGGTCAGTGCGCAAAGGACTGGGTCGGTGCATGTATGCAAAGACCAAGTCAGTGCAAGTATGCAAAGACCAGCACATATGAAACTCGGAGCATATATGAGCACTTGTGTAACACATAAAGATCACAAAGATAGAAGTCGGTGCACAAATGGATAGGGTCGGTGCAAGTTTTGGAAACTTGCCAAATGATAGGAGATGTAAACAAGAACCACCAAGGGGACGACCCTTGGGGTCGACCCTTGCGAATGCCAGAGAGAAACCCGTGCGGGTTTGAAAAATCAACAGTCAAGGGTCGACCCTTGGGGTCGACCCTTGCGCATGGACATCGCAAATTAAAATATGCAATGAATGAAACCCAATGCAACGATATTAAGCACAAACCCAAAATATATGATTCAAGACTAATCTAGGCACATTGAAAATCATTCACCCCTTGATACTTACCATAGCTTCAAGGGATTGTAAACAAGAGTGGGAGCTTACCATGGCCCCCAATGAGTTGATAACAAAATGGAACCCGCACATTCTGAAAGTTCAGAAAACATATCAATATTAAACCAATGTAACTGAATGCTCAATCACATTGATAAAGCTTGTTCAACCTGCATGTTTCTAATGTAATGCAATACCACATATGAGTGATTCATGGATTTACAAACTGAATTTCTTATAAACTCACATATCAGATGTAATTCAGTCAAGTCATACATGAATCCCATGGACAGACCAAAACTATCGAGTTCAGTCTAAGAAATTAAGTTCAGTTCAGTGATAGCCATTTCAAACACATTTAAGGTCACCAAAACCTCATGCAGTGAAGTACATTCAATTTGCCATGTATTGCTTATACATGATCCCAAATCAACCCAAGTTCAGTCCAATGAAACCTGAACTCAATCTAATCACTTAGATATTGAGAAATGCAGTCCAAGATGAATAGTAAAATAGTAAAATACAATACTAATCTAAGGCATATCATGCATGGAAACCAACATGAATAAACTCTATAGCATGATAGAAGAAGAATAGGTCAGCTAATATGCATGGGTTTATGTAATAACAAAGGAATTTTCTTTTTACTCAATTAGGGCTAGTTCATGCATGAATTTTATACTAGGTGAATAGTCCTAATGAGAACATAAAATTCTTAGTGTACAATGCTTGAAATCAACTAAAAATAGAGGGCTTTTATCCTTAATGTCATGTTTAAGCCGTTCATGAGATAGCCTACCGCAAATAGCGCTCCTAGACTGCCAATTTCTGATTGGAAGTAAGCCCTAGTTCTGTACGTTCTATGCTAAACCAGCAACTTCACACCCTTGTATCTCCTGATTCCCTTGACCTATGGACGTGAAAATCGGAGGGTAGATAGAAGATATAAATGGTAACATAAAGTTTTAAAGACACAAGTGCTTAATACCTCGTTTATTGTTTCTAATTTCTTCATCTTCACTGGACCGTTGCACAGATTCCTGGGTTATTGGTGCAGAATCAGCAACTTTGAAATCTTCTAACACCTTGTAGACTTAATCTCCTAGAACTAAATTTGGAGGGTAGTTAGTCCTTAGTATTAGCAACAAAAACCTCTAAAGAACTTACCTCTAATTCTGCCTCATTACCTTAGTTCCACGCGAGCCAAAAGTAGGGGTTGCACAAGTCAACTTGGCATCTATTTATAGGGTTGAGTTAGGGTTTCAAAGATTTGGACCAGTTTAGAGTCCTAATTAGGTCTCCAATCCGATCCTAACATGTTCGAGAGCCTTCTAGCCAGTAGATTGCATCCATCCCAAAAGATTTAGCCAAAAAAAAAAGGAATTTTTCATGCAAGGAAGATGTTCGCGATCGGTCTCTAGAAAGCAATCCACTGATTGACCGTTTTGGGTCCCATGCCGTCTCGCAATAGACCATTTTCTATCCGGGGCGCCGAATTTGAAATCAATTCAAACTCTTCCCTCCATTATCCATATATTTATCCTATTTGTCTCTAAATTCCATTATTGTACCAATTTCTAGCTTCTAGAATATGGGCCAAGGTCCAAAACCATAATTTGGGCCATAAGGGTTCCTTGAAATGGGCCTAATCCTCTTGGATTAGAGTAAGGCTATACTAATTAAAATAAATTCATTTAATAGCCCGTTTAGTCCCTTTAAATATTTAATAAATTCATAGAAATTTCTCAGGTGTTAAAAGACTACTCGGGGAGATGCCCCCGAGCGCCGTGGGGCTAAACGCAAGGATCCTGGGGAGCGGCTGCTCCTATCTTCAATGAAGGCTCCGACCACCGAGAAGAAGCAGCTAAAGAAAGCGGGGGTCTCCTGTCAAGTCGAGAAGCATGCTCGCCTGATCGAGGAGCGTGTCCGCCCGATCGAGGAGCATTCAACCGATGAAGTCTGCCATCCGGATCTCCCATCCATCGAGCCAAAAATGGCTACTATTGGCGGGGAAACCGCTGCCGAGCATGTCAGACCGCAGACAGAGGCGGTGGGCTCTGAATTTTTGACCGAGGTTGATGGGGCGCAGGGCAAGGCAACAACCCAGCCCGAGCCGAGCACTATCGATCCAAAAGTGGGGACGCTCGGGGGAGACGCCCCGGTCCCATCTCTTCCAGAGAGGATTCCTCCTCCCTCGGTTGGTGCACCCACCGTTCGAGCTTTTCTATATCAACGGTGCTGATCCTTGGTGCCTTCGCTGAATCGGGAAGAATTCAAACGCAGTCCCCCCTCTGTAATGTTCGAGAGGGTTATGGAGGGCAGCTTGATCATGGCCCGGCTAGGGGCTGAGATAACCAATTTCTTCGCTCGGCTGCATAGCGAAGAGAGGTCCCTTTCTCAGGTTCGCGTTGAGTTTGATCGGAGGATCAATCAGTTGACTTACGAGCTCGAAGTCTCTCGGTGGGAGGTAACTTTGTTTTGAGCTCAATTTCGGTCGAGCCAAGTGGAGGCTCGGACATTGGCCAATCAGTTGGCCCAGGCTCGCTATATGGCTGACCTGAAGGGTGAACTCTTGGAGGAGGAGCGTCAATCTCAGATCGAGCGCGATGAGTAGTGGAAGGTTGAGTGGGAGGAGCTCAACAACCAAGTCCGAAGGGCCGAGTGAGTGCGGGAGGAAACCGAGGTCGGGCGGACTGAGGCTGAGGCGAAGCTATCCGAGACCAAGAGGAAGTTGCTTGAGGCTGAGCAGAGGGTAGCCGAGCAAGAGAAGGAGGTTGAGCGAGCTAGGGCGGAGGCGATCGAATGATATAGGAGCTTGGAGGGCTATCACGTAGCTCTTGAGAAGGCCGCCTTCTCGTATTATGAGCCAGGCTACCGTCGGGGGCTGCGAAAGGGATTCACCCAAGGCTTCCATCGAGCGGTCGTTGAGGCCTAGCAGCAGGTGCTCGACGAGCTTGACTTTCCTTCTGGGCAGCGCTATGACTCGAATGCGGATACTACAGATTCTCCCGATCCGACGTCGATTGAAGGGGGGAGCAGGATTGCCTCTGCTTCAACAGATGGATTGCCAACTCCGATTACCTCTAGAGGGCATGCGGTCAAGGCAGTTCCCACACAAGTGGGGTCAGTATCTAGACCAGCCGTCACTGAGGGTGCCGAGGGCAGATCTCTGGGCGCTGAGGATCCTTCAACCGTCGAGCCTCGAGAAAGGCCGTGGGCCCCTCGGAGTCCACCATTTCCATAGATTAGAAGGAAAATGAGTTTAATGTGCTAGCCCCCTTTTTTTTGTTGCCACGTAATGCTCTTCCCTTTCTATATATAATTGCAATAATATTTAGGATTGAGTTGACTATTTGTTACTGCCATTGGCGTGATTTGACCACCGTATCTGCGGTTACTAGTAAAGGTGGAGATTTTCTGCAAGCATCTCACGCCGCGTACCGATTGGTCAGGCAGTGAGCATGAGACTGGCGCCTTTCTCCCTTTCCATGCTTTGAATGACTTGGCATTTTGCGTGTCCCTATGGGAGGACCATTGAAAGAAACATAGCAACTGCTCTTAGGGAAAGGTTCCTGCCTTTTGCATTTTTTCGAGGGGAGAGTCAATTAAGGTGAGGGTTTCCCCTTTCGGCCTATAAAAGGTCCGAAGGGCGTCTTCGCCTCTCTCCACCGCTTAAGGCTTCCCTTGTAGTTTTTCCTTTTTCTCCCTTTTCGCGAAGCGTTTGTTTCTATTGCTAGGAGATTACCAGTGAAACATGGAGGGCGATTCGAAAGACGATGATCCTTGCGGTCGCAGAGGTGTTCCTGCTGCTTCGGCATAGAAGAATGAAGGAGGACGGGGTGGACAGCGTAGGAGAAAGAAGGAGGCCTGGCGACGGGCTTGCTCCTGACTTCTGGACCGTCGCCGGCCGGCGTACAAGAAGGAAGGAGGCCTGGTCGCGGGCTCTCTCCTGCTCTCTAGGCCGCCGCCCTACTTAAGGAGGACTGACGATGCAACGTCGTTGCTCCTCCATTCTTTCTATCCCCGTAGCTCCTCTCACCTCTTCGAGGGGGGCGCTCGGTTTCTCCCTCTTCTACTCTTCAACCGCTTTCTTCACTCTTTGGAGGATGCCCTTTTTTCTTCTCCTTGCTCGCCCTACTTGGGGGTACTTGCTTTCCGTTCTACCTCTGGCCTTGTTCCCTTCCAAAGAGTTGGCAGAGGAGGCCTTCTCTTGTTTTCTTGATGTTCAGGTATTCCTTACTTTTCTTCCTCTTTCCTCTGATACTTCTGAGCTTCCCGAGCAAATAGGGTCAGTTGCCCTATTATCCGAGCTAGTTTCTACATTGGGTAGAGTCAATGGCTCGATTTGGGGGTGCTAGCCGCATCCGCATCGAGTGATCAGCTCATGTTGTAGAGCCAGTGGACGTAGTATCTTTATTTTCGATATGTATTATATTGGCTGTGGCCTATCTGATGTATGTAAAACATTCATGAAAGGAAAATTATTGCCATTTGTTGCTTACATGTTTGAGAAAAGCTCAAAAATAGAACTTTCGTAATGTTGTTGCATTCCATGTCCGAGGGATAGGTGTTCCTTCAATGGTAGACAATCGATATGCCGCTTTCCCGAGCGTCTCGACTACTCAGTAGGGGCCTTCCCAATTAGGGGCCAACTTTCCCACCGCCTCTAGTGGTCGAGAGGCTTCGACTTTCCTTAGGACAAAGTCTTCTATGTGGAAGTGTCTGTCTCGGACTTTGGTATTGTAATATCAAGTGAGGCACCACTGATATTCCATGGCTCGGATGCTTGCGATCTCTCTTGTCTCGCTTGCCATATCGAGGTTCTCTAGCAGTTTTTGGTCATTTACCTCGGGTGAGAAGTTGATGACTCGGAGAGATGGGATGCCGACTTTCAAAGGAATCACGGCGTCCGTGCCGTACACCAACTGGAAAGGAGTCTCTCCAGTGGCGGTTCTTGGAGTAGTTCAGTGTGACCATAGTACGCTTGGCAATTCCTCAAGACAACTACCATTGGCCTTACCGAGCCTGGCCTTAATGCCTTTTAATATAGTTTTATTAGCATTTTCGACCAGTCCGTTAGCCTGCGGGTAGGCTACCGATGTGAAGTGGTTGCAAATGTGTAGGTTGGCACATCTGTTCCTAAAGTAATGGGAATCAAATTGTCGACCATTATTGCTCACAATCTCTCGAGGGATACCGAAACGATAGATGATCAATTTCCAAATGAAGCTCCATACGACCGACTCGGTAATCCTGGCGGTGGCTTCGGCTTCAATCCATTTGGTAAAATAATCGATGGCAACGATGGCGAACTTCTTCTGGGCCTGGGCCATGGGAAATGGCCCCAGGATGTCAATCCCCCACCAAGTGAAAGGGTACGACTCAGTAAGGGTGACGAGCTTTGAGGCAGGCTGATGGACCAGATGATCAAAACACCGCCATCGGTCGCGCTTTTGAACGTAGGTCAGGCAGTAGTGCTGGAAAGTGGGCCACCAGTAGCCTTTTAGTGGAAAGATCCTGGCGAGCGATCTTCCTCCTTGATGCGAGCCACAGACACCTTTGTGGACCTCTTGAATTATTCGGCGGGCTTCTTTGATATTGAGGCACTTGAGGAGGGGACCGGAAAAAGACCTTCGGTATAAGGCTTCGTCTAAGATGATGAAGCGCCGAACTTGATACTTCAGTCTTCGAGCATCCCGAGGGTCAGAGGGTTCCTAAGAATCTCAGATCCAGGATATATATGGGGTCCGCCACTTGCTTGATGATGCCTGATCAATGGTCATGAGCTCCTCTTCTATGCTCGATCGTTCTAGCTCTTCAAGAAAGACTGATCGAGTGCGTTCTGGGTTGGCAGAGGAGGCTAATCGAGAGAGGGCGGCTGCCCGAGAGTTCCCCTCCCGAGTTATCCAGATGACCTGAAAAGTCTCAAATAATGGGGCTATTCCTCTCACCAGTTGAAGGTATTTGATCATCGATGTTTCCCAAGCTTTATAGTCACCGTTGACCTGGCTGGCGACCAATCGGGAGTCAGTATGGATCCAGACTGATTCGGCACCTAATCGTCGTGCCATCCTGGCTCCTGAGATAAGAGCCCCACACTCAGAGACGTTGTTGGACGCCAGAAAGTTGAACTTCAATGCATATTGCAATTCCGCTCCTTCAGGAGATTTGAGAAGGACGCTTGCGCCGATGTCGGCTGAGTTGGAGGATCCGTCAACAAACAGATCCCAGGTGGGCCCGGGCGTCAGCGGATGGACTTCCTCAGTTGGGACGGTGCTCTCTGTGATGAAGTCCGTGAATGCCTGTCCTTTGATGGCCGAGCGTGGGTGATAGGAAATATCGTAAGCCTCGAGCATTATGGCCCACTTGATGAGGCGGCCCGAAGCTTCAAGGTGAGCGAGGATCCTCTTTAGGGGATCGCTAGTCAACACGACGATGGAGTGCCCTTGAAAGTATGGCCGGAGGCGCTTGGCCGAGGTTACCAATGCTAGCATGAGTTTCTCGGTTGCGGGGTACCATCTTTCGGCCTCGTTGAGCACCTTGCTGGTATAGTATAGCGGTCTCTGCACTCCTGCGTCATCTTGAACTAGGACTGAGCTCACCGTAGAAGGAGTTGACGAGAGGTAAAGGTACAACAATTTGCCCGGGACCAGCTTAGATAACAGCGAGGGCGAGGCCAAAAACTCCTTTAGTTCTGTGAAAGCCTTCTGGCATCCTCATCTCAGGCGAACGTGACGGATGCCAATTTGGGCCCTCTCACCAATTTGCAGAAAGGCAGGCATCATTCGGCCGCTGGAGACAAGAAACGGTTGAGCGCAGTAATTCATCCAGTTAGCCGCTGGACGTCCTTGACACAAACGGGCGGCTGCATGTTTAGGATGGCCTGAACTTTGTCAGGGTTGGCCTTGATCCCGCGTTGGGAGACTAGGAAACACAAGAACTTTCCGGATCGAACCCCAAAAATGCATTTAGCCGGGTTGAGTTTCATATTGTACCTCAGGAGGGTGTCGAAGGTTTCAACTAGGTTGGCGAAGTAGTCCTCGGCCTTAGGTGTCTTGACGAGCGTGTCATCGATGTAGACTTTGACGTTCCGACCGATTTGTCCTTCAAAAATGTGGTTGATCAGCCTCTGGTATGTTGCTCCGACGTTCTTCAGCCCAAAAGGCATTCGGGTGTTGCAATATACTCCAAAGTCGGTGATGAAGGCTGTCTTCTCGATGTCTTCAGGATCCATTCAGATCTGATGGTAGCCAGAGTATGCGTCTGGGAAACTGAGCAATTCATTACCGGAGGTCGAGTCGACTAGCTGGTCGATGCTCGGTAGTGGGTAACAATCTTTCGGAGTGGCTTTATTGAGATCGGTGAAGTCCATGCACATTTGCCACTTGCCCGAAGCTTTTGGCACTAAGATGACATTATTGAGCCACGTCGGGTAAAGGACCGGCCGAAATAGGCCGATTTACTTTCCCTTAAAAATCTGCTCTTTGATGATTGCCTATTTCTCTAGGGCGTGCTTTCTTTTGCGTTACTAGACGTGTTTCACTAACGGATCAAGGTTGAGCTTGTGCACCACCATCTCCCCAGGGATCCCAGGATGATGCTCGTCAGACCATGCGACGACTTGGATATACTCCAAAAGGAAATCTTTATATTGCTTTTGTACATCAAGGGGTAAATCAGCTCCAATTTTTACTCCTAGGGCCAGGTCATCTTTGAGGAAGCCCGTCAACAGTTCACCACCGGGCTTGGACGTTGTTGGTTTATCCTCAGCTCCCTCGACCTTTTTCTTTTTTCCCTCTGGCCTTACGGATTTTACCGAGATTATGTAGCACCTTCTAGCCATTGCCTGGTTACCTCGGACTTCCCCGATACCATATTTGGTAGGAAACTTCATTTTTTGGTGATAGGTGGAGGAAAATGCCTTTGTTCGACTAAGGATACCTCGGCCGAACATGGCATTATAGGCTGATATCCCCTTAATCACTATGAAGTCCACCATGACCGTGACGGTTTTAGGAGGGGTACCAATGGTGACCGACAGGCTTAGGGCTCCCTCGGGATAGGTTGCTTGGCCATTGAACGCATAGAGGGGGGTTCGAATTGGGAGGAGCTTCGATGGATTTTCACCCATCTTAAGGAAGCATTCATACGAGAGTACATTAGGGGCACTACCAATGTCAACTAATATCCTATCTACGTTACAATGGTTTATAGTAGCTGATACAACAAGAGCATCATCGTGCGGGGTAGATAACCCTTCTAGGTCTTGGACCGAGAATACCAAGGCCTACTGCTCGCTTGCCGGTCGGGCTTTGGGTGGCTCAGAGGCCCTGCTTGCCCGTTCAGCGTGACACTTCCTTCCTCAACTACTGTCTCCTCCTGATGTCGTTCCGCTACAAATAACATTGATATGGACTCCACGGGGGCGGTTGTCGATTTCTTATAGGATGCCACGATCCTTTTTCTGGCGCTCGGACACGTATTGAGATAAGTGTCCCTAGCGGATGAGAAGCTCGATCTCATCTTTGAGCTGGTAACAATCTCCAGTGTGGTGCCCATGGTCATCGTGAAACTGACAATGCTTGCGACAGTTGTGGTGCTTGGCCTTCATTGGCTCGGGTTGGCGGAGGAGGCCCGAGACCTTGATATCTTCGTATATCTCATTGACGGGGGCAGATAAAGAAGTGTACGCTCGTATTTCCGAGGGGTCCCCCTGTGGTCTCCATCTTTGTTCTGCCTTTTTCCCTGGCTAGAGCCTTGCTCGATGGTCGCTTCTTATCCCCTTCTCGACCCAAGCCTGTTGTGTGGCGGCAAGTGCTAAGGACTTCCTCGCACTCCGCGTGACGCGGGGCCAGGGCCACCAGGTCGGCGAGAGAGGTGGGGGAATGGAGGACCAGTTCTCGCCGGAGGTTCTCATCACTGGTGCCTCCGGTCAAAGTAGTGATGGCTGAGGCGACATCCAGGCGCGGGATACGTAGGGCTTCCGATTTAAATCAGTTGATATAAGCCAAGAGCTTCTCCCCCTATGCCTGCTTCAGCGCCAATAACCCCGCCAGTGACCTGGGAGGACAGCTACCGGTAAAGGTTTCCTTAAATACTCGCACGAATTGCCTGAAGTGGTGTATGCTGCTGGGGGCGAGTGCTCAGAACCATGCGTGAGTGCCCTGGACGAAGGTGGTCACAAACGCTCGGCACTTGATAGCATCGGAGGCCCCGTTTAGGGTCATCAGGGCATCGAAGCTATCATAGTGGTCGGCGGGGTCTCCCTGGCTGTTATATGACTCGAAGGTTGGCAGAGAGAGTCTAGGAGAGATCTCGGCCTTCAAGATTAGGTTAGATAATGGGGATTGCTCCTTATCCTCCTTGGTAGAAGTCTTCTGCAAGGCGTGGAGGGCGCGCTCTTGCTCCATGAAGCATCATTTGATGTCTCACAGTCGGAGAGACAGCTCTGGCTACCGTAGGGCCGAGGGGCTGCGGGGGCATCCTTGCTGGCTACCTCGTCGTCCCTCGGGGGCATCAGACTCTGGGAGCTACTGACGCGTCTCGGGCCTCTCTCTCCTCAGGGTGGAGGAGGCTTCTTACTCTGCAGGAGGGGCGTGCGACGGTCCTTCTGACCTGTTGTATATAAGCCATCATCCCTGGAGGGTGAAGCGGCCTCCAGCTGTTTGCTGGGAAGCTTCTCCACGGGGGGGGGGGGGGGGGGGGGGGGCTTTCTCAGTGGGAGTCGTGACTTCTCCTCCCTAGCCGCCTGGGTCCTTATTAATTCTACGAGGATATCCAATTTTGCATTGAGGGTTTGGAGAGCGTCAGAACTCCCATTACGGGGTTGCACCTCCGTGGGTGGTGGAAGCAGCTCATTAGCTTGGTTGTTGTTGTCGGAGGGGAGGTTTTCTGTGGGGTGGGAAGGCACGGGTTCCCTTTCCCCTACTATCACGGTCTTTCCCTTGTCACCGGCGATCCTCCTACCGGAATTTCTTTGCACCATGGTGGCTCTTTGTTCGTTTCTCACAGATGGCACCAGATGAAGAGGCGTAATCTCGCGCTTATCTTGAGTTGTGAGATCATGTAGGAATCTTAGACCACGGCCACCACGCGTGTATAATATGCAAGATGGGAAATAGATTAGGGGTGCCTAGGGATGAAATCCCGGGGAGAACCCTCCGATGCCTAAGTCAGCAAATATGAAAGAGCACTGATGCGAAGAGAGGTGGTAGGAAGAGAAGTGGGGGCGAGATTATTCTCCACCAAGAGGTATGGTCATTTTCTCTCAGGATTGTTGCTTACCTCTCCGGGGGGTCATTTGGTGTTTATATAGCGATCCGTTTAATGTAGGAGCCCTGGGAGTCGAGAGGATTTAGGGGGGGTTACGTCCTCGTCATGGGCTCGTTATGGCATAAGGACTCTCGCTCTCCCTTATCCCTTGGAGTTCCTAGCTCCTGGAGGGTGCGTAACAGACGCTTGGATATGCTTCCAACAGTCGGTCCGAGCCTGGGGCGATCGCTCGGGGTTTTGACCCTGAGCAATGGGTGCGTAGCTCGAGTAGGCCGTGGTGGATCCCCTCAGGGGCTCTCTCGACCGATCTGTCGCTCGGACTTCTGAACCCGGGGGTCGCCTAGGAAGTGCTGCTCCGAGTGAGTTTTGGGCTTGGAGTAAGTGGGCCTGAAATGGGGCTGTCACTTTGGGGAGTTGGGCCTGGTTTGGTCTAATTAGACCTAGTTGGGTCGTGCTCTTGGGCGGCAGATTTTCCCCCTCTCCAGAGGGTACATCTCAGGTGAGAGAGACTAAGGCCAACATGCTAGTCTCAGAGTATGAAGCGTTCAAGATGAAACTTGATGAGTCCATCACTGAAATGTACGCCAGGCTGATAGTCATCACCAATAGTTTAAGAAGCCTTGGTAAGATTTACAGTGAATATGAGTTGGTCAGAAAAATTCTTAGGTCCTTGACTCCCATCTGGCACACTAAGGCCGCTGTTATGGAGGAGTCTAGAAACCTTGCCACGACCACTGTAGATGAACTTGTCGGTTCTCTCATGACTTATGAGTTGAACCTTAAGATGGTTGATGAGTCTGAAAAGAAGAGAAAACCTCTCGCTCTGAAAGTAGCTTCCAGTAGCAAAGGATCTTCTAGTGAATATAGCTCTTCTAGTTCAGAGGTAGATCTAGATGAATTTGCCATGCTAACTACGAAGTTTAAAAACTTTTTGAGAAAAGAAGGAAAATGGCTTAGAAGAAAATATTATTATGGAAAGACACAATCGAAGTATATATTTGAAAATGTTAAGAAAATTTACTCTAATGATTGCTATAATTGCAGGAAAGTTGGTCACCTGAAGGAAGACTGTCCCGAGCTACAGAAGGAGAAATCTAGGTCAAAGAACAAGATGGGAAAGGCAATGGTCAGTACCTGGAGTGATGAGGATGAAGGCAGTCTCAATAGCACATCAGGTAGTGATAAGGAAGATAGACTCTACTTAATGGCCAGAAATGATGAAAAAGAAAGTGATGAAGAAGTAACTAATCCATTCGAAAACTATACTCATCATGATTGAGAAGATGCTTATGCAGAGATCTTAGATAAGTATGATGATATGCGTAAGAAGAATAGGCATTTAAAAAGAAGAATCACTTCTTTAGTTAATGATACATCTCTGAATGATGAAATCACTTGCCTAGAAATAGAAAATGTTAGTTTAAAGAAATCACTTGCTGAATGTGATAACTTGAAAATCTTTTTAGATGACATGAGAAATGAAAATGAGAATCTAAAAAATGTGATTGATGAATTGAAGATTAGAATGCAGAAATTTGAGGAAGAAACCAAAACTACCAATGAAAAATATAATGTTGTTGTTAGTGTGAATTATAACTTGAAAAAGACAATTAAAAGTCTAGAGAAGGAGAATAAGGATAAACAGCAATCCCTTGAACGCATGACCCAGATTAATGCCATCTTGGGAACAAAAGTAAACTTTAGAAGGGAAGGATTGGGTTTCAACCCAACAAACAAAAGGGGGCTTCATGTGAAAACCATGACTTTTGTTGTTGAAAAAGAAACATCGAAGTTCAAACCTCTAATAAGAATGAACCCTAAGAAAGCAGCAACAAAAACAATGTGAAAAATGTTAATCAAAACAAGCCAAGTGCCAAGGACAAGTGCAAACAAAAGGTTGGGGTGTCTACTGGACCATGCATACATACTACTACACCCCAGACTTGAAGATAGGATAAGGGTCAACCTACCAAAGCTCAAGTCCAAAGAAAACCCCAGACCAAAACAACCCAGTATTTCCAGAAAGATCAAAGCAGCTACCAACCTCCTCCTATGCATATTTCTTATGGGTTTAGGAGCTTTAGAAATCCAGGTCTGAGCTGGGATACCTCGGGTCAAAGCTACAACTGTGGTGGACAGACCTACTCCTCATTTCACAACCCCTATTATTACCACCCTGGTAAGATAGGTAGAGACAGTTCCAATAGGAGCTCAGTGCAACATTCATATCCTAGTCAAAAATAAAGACCTAAATTCTAGAACATATTTGGGCAACCTAGGATCAGGAATGTCAGAAACCAGAATTTTCATAGCATTGTTCACTCTATGTGTGGTCAGCCTAGGACCCACACTGGACACTCTCATTCCAATTACTAGCATTGAAATTTTCAGACTCACAATAAGAATGTTAAACCAAAGAAGCTACCAACCAAAGATCAAAATGCTAGTGTAAGGCAGAATAAACAGAAAACAAAGAAACCCAAAACTCAATTGAAGACAACAAAACAAGTGTGGATTCCATAACATCTTCTGTACTACCTGCATGACTTGACTGTTATCATGGGGCCCAAATATTGTTGGGTTCCAAAATCTTCCCCTTGATTCCATTTGCAGGTATGCTTGGCAGCCAACCACAACAAATGGTATCTTGAAAGTGGCTATTCTAGGCACATGACCAGAGATAAAGGAAAAGTATGCATGTTGGTGAAGAAAAATGCTGGTCATGTCACATTTGGAGGTAATACCAAGGGAAGGATTATTGGGTCTGGAAAGGTTGGTAAATGCTCTTCCTATTTCATTGAAGAAGTTTTATTAGTTGAAGGGTTAGCTAATAATTTGCTAAGTATTAGGCAGCTTTGTGATGAAGGCCATAAAGTTATTTTTGATTCTCTTGCATGCACTATTTTTTAACCTAATTCTTAATCTGTGAAATTTATTAGCAAGAGAGTAAATAACATCTATATGATAGATTTAGATGATGTAGCACACACCAATTTATGTCTCACTGTCAATATGGATGACTTAGCCCACCTGTGGCATCGTAGGTTAGGTCATGCCAGCTATAGTGTGCTTCATAAATTGAATAAGCATAGTATGGTGAAAGACTTCCGGAAATTTCATTTATAAATGATAATAAAATCTGTGAAGCATGCACCCAATGTAAACAAACCAGAAAGTCATTTAAGTTCAGAACTGAAAATCTATCTTCTAAACCTTATGAGCTGATTCACATGTACTTATTTGGACCCACTAGAAAAGCTAGCTTATCTGGAAGAAGATATGCTTTTATGTTAGTTGACGACTTTTCTAGATTTACTTGGGTATTTTTCTTCTCTCACAAGAATGATGTATTTGAGGAATTTCAGGAGTTCTTTCATAAAATAAAACAGACATGTGAATAGTCCATTTCTAGTATTTTGTCTGACCATGGTGGTTAGTTTGTAAACTCACAATTTGAAAATTTCTGTAGGAAACATGGCATCAATCACAGGTTCTCCTCACCAAGGACTCTAGAGCAGAATGGAGTGGTGGAAAGGAGAAACCGAACTCTGGTAGAGATGGCTAGGACTATGTTGGAAGAAGGGAACTTGCCTAGGAAGTTTTGGGTTGAGGCTATTAATACTGCATGTTACATCATTAATGGAGCCTTGGTAAGACCCTCTACACAAATGACTCCTTATGAGATTCTTAAAGGTAAAAAGCCTTCTCTAGAAGATTTTAAGGTTTTCGGTTGTAAATGCTTTATTCATGTCAATTCTAAGCAAGGTCTTGATAAATTTGAACCTAAAAGTGAACCTTGAATTTTTTTAGGTTATTCTGAACAATCCAGAGCTTACAGGATTTACAATCTTAATTCTCAAGTTATTGAGGAATCTCCACATATTTTTTTTGATGAATCTATAATTAAAACTAAAACTGGCTTATGTAGGGACAGAAATGATGGAGATATCCTAAAGACTAAAGAAGAACAAAATGAAGAATCTGCAGAAGAAGCTGAAGCAGAAAGATCCTATGATCAGGGGGAGGTAAATGAACACTCAGGTAATCAGGTTACCAATTTGAGAATTCTCAGAGATCATCCTTTAGAAACCATAATTGGTAATTTGAATGAACCTCCTAGAACTAGAGCTCATTATAGAATTGAAAATGAATTGAACTCATTTGCTTTAATTTCACAGATAGAACAAAAGAATATAGATAGTGCCCTACAGGATGAACATTAGATAAATGCCATGCATGATGAACTTAGTCAATTTGATAGGAACAAAGTCTGGCACTTAGTTCCTAAACCCACACATGGCAATCTTATAGGTACTAAATGAGTTTTTCGAAATAAAACTAATGAGCAGGGTAATAGAGTCAGAAATAAGGCTAGGCTTGTAGCTCAAGGGTACAATCAAGAGTTTGGCATTGACTTTGAATAATCATTTTCCATCGTAGTTAGGCTAGAAGCCATTAGGATTCTTTTGGTCATTGCATGCAGTTTAGGAATAACTCTCCAGCAGATGGATGTCAAATCTGCATTTTTAAATAATGAAATAAAAGATGATGTTTTTGTAAAATAACCCCCTGGATTTGAGTGTCTTGATTTTTCTGACTATGTTTATAAGCTTGACAATACACTCTATGGATTGAAGCAAGCTTCCCGAGCTTGGTATGACAGACTGAGTAAATTCCTCACAGACAAATGATTCTCCAGAGGTGATGTTGACCAGAGATTATTTGCAAAGATATGTAACAAAGATATTTTGGTTGTTCAGATATATGTAGATTATATAGTGATCGGGTCAACCAAGTCATCTATGTGTGAGGAGTTTTCTGAATTAATGACTAATGAATTTGAAATGAGTTGAATGGGAGAATTAAATTTTTTTCTTGGGCTGCAGGTTTGTCAAACTAAAGAAAAGACATTCATAACTCAAGAGAAGTATATCAAGGATCTACTGAAGAAATTCAAGCTGAAAAACCTCAAAGCTATAACTACACCAATGGGTACATTAACTAGCCTTGATGCTGACCCTAAAGGTAAATTGGTAGACACCAAACTCTACAGAGGTATGATCGATCCTTATTATATCTCACTGCATCTCGCCCTGATATTCAATTTTCATTGTGTTTATGTGCACGTTTTCAAGGTAGTCCTAAGGAATCACATATGACAACTGTGAAAAGGATCTTTAGGTATCTATCTGGCACCCTGGACTTAGGTTTATTGTATCCTGCTAGGTGTGAGTTAGACCTCATAGCTTACATTGATGTAGATTATGCAGGGTGTAGGATAGATAGGAAAAGCACTAGTGGATATTGTCAATATCTAAGTGGATGTCTAGTATCTTAGGGTTCTAAGAAACATCATACTATTGCCTTATCCACTGTTGAGGTAGAGTATGTGGCAGTAGGAAACTGTGCAACCCAAGTCCTCTAGGTTAAGCACCAGCTTATGTTGCATCCCTACGGTTTTGATGATGTCTCACACTATAAATTAATCGATTTTTATCTCTAGATCAATTCATGCTTCATCACTTAGGATAGTGCAGTTCATGTGGTTGTCATATAGACATGCATTACTTGATCAACTCTATACATTGCCAGCATACTCGTTCAAAGTCTCTGCATTGTAGTCTGTACATTGGCCATGTCTGTACAGAGTCGTTTGCATCAAGTCTAGACATTGTGCATTTCTTCATATGAAGTCTATTCACTGCATGCTACGAAGTCTGCACATCCCACTTGTACTAGTCTACACATCCTGTTTGGTCGCACTTCAAAGTCTGTACACTGCACAGCATGCAAGACTTCAGAGTCTATACATCGCACAGCATGCAGTCCTAGAAGTCTATACATTGCATCATGTCTAAAGTCCATACATTGTCTCAGCGTCTCATGCTTCGTCTACACTGTCTAGCACACACACTGCATATAGGCAAAGTCTGCACATTGGTAGAGTGTATACATCGGCCTGACGCTCGCTAAGTCAATTCATCGCTCAAAGTCTATACAGCCCAAGTCTGTACATCCATCGTCTCACTCAGCGTCTCATTCAAGTCTATACATCGCAGAGTCTGTACAGAGTTTGCACAAGTCTGCATGCTTCAAAGTCTATACATCGTGGCCTTCGAATCTTCAAAGTCTGTACATCCTTCATTGGCCAAGTCTACACATCTCCGTGTTCACTTGTTTCAAGTCTGCACATTGGTTCAGACTTTCCAAGTCTATACATCGCCTTCAAGCTTTCCAAAGTCTTTACATCGCTTGTGTCATCAAGTCTATACACTCGTGAGTGTGTCATCAAGTCCATACACTCATGAGTGTTTCATCAAGTCTATACACTCGCTTGGTCCATCAAGTCTATACACTCGCTCGGTCCATCAAGTCTATACACTCGCTCGTCTCTCCAAGTCTATACATCGACGCACTGTTCATGGATCAGTTCTCCAAGTCTATACATCGGCGCACTGTTCATGCATAAGTTCTCCAAGTCTATACATCGACGCACTATTCATGCATCGGTTAAGCCTATACACTGGCTATGGCTTGTTCATGCATCTTACCCATGCAAGTCTGTACATTGAGGTCGCTTGAAGGGCTTCAAGTCTACACACTCTCACATTGTACACACTTGCTTAACTGCTACTTCTAAAGTCTGCACATTCGGTTGCTTCATGCTTTACACAGAAGTCTACACATTCCACTCTGTTATGTTAATGCATCATTCTGCAAGTCTGTACAGTGAGGCCGCTTGAAGGGCTTCAAGTCTACATACTCTCACATTGTACACACTTGCTTAATTGCTGCTTCTAAAGTCTATACACGCTGTGCTAAAAGCCTGAACTAACTAGTTGCATTTCTTTTGTCTCTGCCTGCAGATGAGTCAGGTCGATGATTGGACACGTGATCCGAGGATGATGTTTGGCACGTGATCCGAGGATGCTCTGGAAAAGGAGGGAACGAGCCCCACTCGTGTGAAGTCCTGGACTTCATGTCAGATGCCATATAAAAGGAAGTCTTCTGCGAACAGGAAGAAAAAAACTGGAGGAAAAAGTTGAGCAGAAGAATACCTGAGCAGAAGAAGAAAAGAGAGAGCCTCCACGTGCCAGAGAGAAGACAGAGAGAAATGCTTTCAGAGAATTGTTCTGAGAGAAAAGTCTGAGTGAGAGAGAAGTGTCTAATTTGCTTCTTCAGAAGCTACATTGTTTTGGTTTTCAGAAACGATTATCTTCACCGATTATCTTGTTTTCTGTTTCTTTCTTCATATTTCTGATTCCGAATTGTTACCCTCCATTGTTTGGAGGAAGGGAGAGCTACTCCGGTTTCCCTCTGGGCTGCAGAGGAAGAGAGATCTGTGATATCTGGTTTTGCCAGTGACGGGTTGTCACTAGCAGGTTCCCTCCGGGTTGGAGGAAGGGAGATCCATCTCCAGTTCTGGTCTTGCGGGTAGCAGGTCTAGGTGTCAAGCTCTGTGGGTAGCAGAGTTTGGGTCGAGGGATTTGTTTCCTTTGGTTGGTCAAGCTGTGTGGCAGCATTTTGTTCGCAGACTGAGTCTGCTATTTCTAGCCGTGGCTAGTGGAAGCCTCACTCTAGTTGGAGTGAGGGGTGGATGTAGATTGTGGACTACAATCGAACCACCTTAAAAATTATTATCTCCTCTTTGGTTTGCTGTTATCGTTTGTGGTCTCCATCTGCTTGGCATTTTGTTTGACTGTGGACAGCTCTTTCAATCGCTCTTACTTATTCTGTCTTGGTTATTGACTGTGTTAGTAATACTCTTTGTGCTGTTTCTGAAGGGTTGAAAACCATAGAACTAATTTTCCACTGAAGTTTTTAAAATCGGGAGTGATCTATTCATCCCCCCCTTCTATATCACTCTTCGCTGCGCATAACATTTGGTATCAGAGCAGGTTTGCATCATGTGGGCAAACGGTCAGTGAAATGCTAATGGTCCTCGAAGTTTCATGCCTGAAGGTCAATCCATTAGTCGCCCTCCATACTTTGATGGTAATAACTATCTCTTTTGGAAAAATAGGATGGAGGTGTTCATCAGGGCACAGAGCCACAAGCTGTGGAGGGTAATCACTACTGGGCCGTATGATCTGCCACCGAACGAGGACGCGTGGACAGATGAGCATGTCAAGCTATCCTCACTCAACTGGACGGCGCTGAACATCATCCAGTGTGCTATTCACCCAGATGAATACGCCCGCATATCTGCCTACAAGACTGCCAAGCGAATGTAGGATGAGCTGCAACTAATCTATGAAGGTACAGCTCAAGTGAAAGCCTCGAAGGTAAATCTCTACACCTCTAAGTATGAATTGTTTAAGATGAATGCAGAGGAGAATATTACTGAAGTGTATGCCAGGTTGTCCTTGATCACAAACACTCTTAAGGGGCTAGGGAAAGAGCTAGCTGAGGCAGATATAGTCAGGAAGATTCTTAGATCTCTATCCCCAGCATGGCACACTAAGGCCATCGTGATAGAGGAGTCAAAGGATCTGATGACTTTGACAGTAAATGAACTCATAGGATCCCTCATGACCTATGAGATGAATTTCAAAGGAGGTGGTGAAGGAAGTGACAGGAAGGGTAAGAATGTAGCTCTCAAGGCATCCCACAACAAGAGTAGCAGTAGCTGCAGCAGCAGCAGTAGCGGTGAGTCAAATGGTTTTTCCGATCTTGACCAGAAGGAGCAGGCAATGCTCACTCGATAGTTCAGTAAATTTTTAAGGAAAAAGGGAGACCTTTAGGAGGAAGAAGCCATACTCCTTTAGTAAGAATGTTGAATCTCGCAATCATAAGGACAGAAATAATAAGAGACTGACTTGTTTTCATTGTAACAAACAGGGACACATGAAAGGGGAATGCCCAGATCTCCAGAAGAAGGGTCCCTACTTTCAGAAGAAGAGCTCAAAGGTGCAGAAAAAGAAGAAGCCACAGGCAATGGTCTGCACGTGGAGCGATGAGGAAGAAGAGCCGGAAAGCACTTCCTCAGAGGAGTATGAAGAAGGAATTTGCCTAATGGCAAACAGTGAAGAGGAGGTAACAAATGTTTTTGAAAATTTTTCTATTGATGACTGGGAAGATGCCTATGCTGAATTATTAGATAAGTTCAATTCACTTAGTAAAGAGCATAGGGTTCTGAAAAGAAAATTCAATACCACTGTTGAAGAACAAAGCCAAATCTTTATAGAAAATCAGAAACTAAAAGAAGAATTGGAAGAAGTAACTTCCCTAAGAAAAGAAAATGAAAAGCTCAAGGGAGAAAACCAGGACAGTCAAAACCAGCTCAATGAACTCAAAATCAAAATTGAAGAAAGCCTGAATGAAAGTAGAGTGAACTCAGAAAAATATGAAGCTGTTAAGAAAGTCAATGCTGAACTTCTAAAAAACTCTGAGTCTCTTCAAAAAGAGCTAGAAGACAAACAGAAAGTTTTGGAAAAATTTTTCCAAGAAAAAACTAGTCTGGATGCTATACTAGGGACTAGGGTTAACTTCAATAAAGAGGGTCTAGGCTATGACCCAACTAACAAGAGACCCTTACAATTCAAAACCATTACCTTCTGCCCAGAGAAGGGAAAAGAGAAGCTGGACACACCATCCAGCTCAAATAGCAGTCAAGGAGCTCAATGTCAGAAGGAAAGTTCTAAAAATAGTGCTGGTCAACCATTTAAAATGGGAATGAATTTTGTGAAGAACTTCACTAAGCCCACTCATTAGAACATAAATGGTAGATGGACCAAGCAAGTGGATCAGAAGAAAAGTTGGAATTACTACAATCAGATGGGTCCAAACAGGACCTACTGGAGAAATAACTTTCATCTTCAAAAATCTGTTAATCAACAAGCTTACAGGAGATATCCTAGGAATGGGAAGCCTAATGAATGGAATAGAACTTACTTCTCCAGACCAGCTGGACATAACCCCGGCAATAATTTCAATAAACCAGAAGTAAAGGTGCCAGAGAAAACCATGTTGAAGCAAATCTGGATTCCTAAACATTTGATCACAGATTTGAACAATGTCTTTGGACCCAACTCATCTTGGGTTCCAAATCACTTTGCTTGATGTTATTTGTGTAGGTCGGCCTGGCAGCTGAAGACAACAAGTGGTACCTCGACAGTCGCTATTCCAGGCACATGACAAGAGACCGATCCAAGTTCAGCAAGATAGAGATGAAGGTAGGGGGTCTGGTCAAGTTTGGAGGAAAGAACAGAGGTAAGATAATTGGAGTTGGCACAGTAGGTAAGTCTTCCACAAACTCCATTGAAAAAGTTATACTTGTGGAAGGTCTTCAACACAACCTGATAAGCATTAGTCAGTTATGTGACAAGGGTCACAGGGTTGTGTTTGATGATAATTCATGCAAAATCTTTGAAATAAATTCTGATGTGGTTAAATTTGTAGCCAACAGGATTAATAATGTCTACATGGTAGACTTAGATGCAGAATCTGAATCAAATCTTTGTTTATCTGCTAATTCTAAAAATGATGCTTTTGAATGGCATAGACGTCTAGGTCATGCTAGCTTCTCTACCTTAAAAAAATTGGTCAAGCATGATTTAGTTAGAGGCATGCCTAGAATTAAATTCAATTCTATTTCAAAATCATGTGATGCATGTGCTCTAGGCAAACAGACTAGGAATTCCTTCAAGCTAAGATCTGAGCCATTGTCCACTAGACCAATGGAACTTCTCCATATGGACCTCTTTGGTCCTACTAGAACTCAGAGTCTTAATGGGAATAGGTTTGGCTATGTGATTATTGATGACCATTCTAGATATTCATGGATCTTTTTCTTAGCTAATAAAAGTGATGTTTTTCAAAAGTTTAATCAATTTTTCAATAAGGTCAAACAAGAAGGAAAACACAAAATTTGCTCTATTCAATCTGACCATGGAGGTGAGTTTGAAAACTCCATGTTTTTGATCTTTGTGAAAGAGAGGGACTAACACACAGGTTTTCTTCTCCCAGGACACCTGAACAGAATAGAATTGTGGAGAGAAGAAATAGAACTATTGTGGAGATGGCCCGAACCATGCTGATTGAAAGTTAATTACCAAGGAGGTTTTGGGCAGAGACAGCCAATACATCAACTTACATAATCAACAGGGCCATGGTAAGACATATTCACAAGAAAACACCCTATGATCAGCTACTGAAAGGTAAGAAACCAAACTTGTTTCATTTCAGAATTTTTGGAGCTAAATGCTTTATTCATAACAATGACAAGAAAGATTTAGATAAGTTTGAAGCTAAAAGCTCTCCTAGAATACTTTTGGGATACTCTGAAGTGTCTAGGGCATATAGGGTCTTTAACAAAACAGACCAGAAAGTTGAAGAGTCTCCACACATCATTTTTAGTGAAAAGAAAGGTGTTTCTAACATTACAAATTTTGACAGGGATTCCAATCACGATGGGGAATTTCTAGAAGACTAAGAAGAAGAAAAGACTCAGTCGAGTGGAACATCAAATCCTCCCAACCAGGAAGGGCCAAGAGAAACATGTGAGTCTTCAGTAAATGTTAGATTTCTTAAAGATCATCAGATAGATAATGTCATAGGCAATCCTGAAGATCCTCTTCGGACTAGGTCTCATTTTAGGAATGTGAATAATGAAGACTTAATTGCTTTAGTGTCACAAATTGAACCCAAATCAGTAGAAGAGGCCTTGGCTGATCAATCTTGGGTCAATGCTATGTGTGAGGAATTAGGTCAGTTCGAAAGAAATAATGTTTGGGAGCTTGTTCCGAGACCAGAAAGTGTTAATATCATAGGAACTAAATGGGTGTTTAAAAACAAAATGTATGAAGATGGAATCATTTCCAGGAATAAGGCCAGACTAGTAGCCAATGGCTACTGTCAGGAATTGGGTGTAGACTTCGATGACGCCTATGCACCTGTTGCTAGGATGGAGGCAATAAGAATATTGCTAGCATTTGCATGCTCTAAGGACATAAAACTTCAGCAAATGGAGGTGAAGAGTGCCTTTTTGAATGGCATCATCAAGGAAGAAGTGTTTGTTGAACAACCCCTAGGTTTTCAGTTTTCTCCTCAATCTAACCAAGTTTTCAGGTTAAACAAAGCCTTGTATGGTCTAAAGCAAGCCCCTCGAGCTTGGTATGAAAGACTGACTGAATTTTTGATCAGCAAGGGCTACAAGAGAGGTAAAGTTGATCAAACCTTATTTACCAAGAGTACAAATACCGATCTCATCATAGCTCAGGTATATGTAGATAACATTGTGTTTGGATCAACTAGCTATGAATTATGTGCTGAATTCTCTAAAATGATGTCTGCTGAATTTGAGATGAGTTTGGTAGGTGAACTAAAGTATTTTCTTGGCTTACAGATACAACAATTGGAGGATGGATGCTTCATCAACCAGACCAAATACACAATGGAACTATTCAAGAGGTTTGGTATGATCAACCTGAAGCATATAACAACACCTATGAGTACCAACACCTCACTCGATGCAGATGAGACAGGTAAAGAAGTAAATGCCAAACTCTATCGAGGTATGATTGGTTCTTTACTCTATTTGACAGCTTCTAGACCTGATATACAGTTCAGTGTAGGAATGTGTGCAAGGTATCAGTCTAGACCCACTGAATCACACTTAGCTGTAGTAAAAAGAATTTTTAGATATTTGTCAGCTACACCCTCACTTGGTCTATGGTTTCCTGCTACACACTCACTAGATTTAATTACATACACAGATGCAGATTATGCAGGATGTAAACTAGACAGAAAAAGCACTAGTGGTCACTGTGAATTTTTGGGTGGGTGTTTAGTGTCTTGGGGCTCCAAGAAACAACATTCTGTGGCCCTCTCCACTGTAGAGGCTGAATATGTGGCTGCAGGGAGTTGTGATACACAAGTCATTTGGATTAAACACCAGCTTCAGGACTACCAAGTAGACCTGGGGTGCACACCTATCTATTGTGATAATACCAGTACCATTAATCTTGCCAAGAATCCTGTTTTACATTCACGCACCAAACACATAGAGATAAGGCATCATTTCATAAGAGATGAGGTTTCTAAGAACAATTTTGAACTGATTCATGTAGGCACTGATAATCAGATTGCTGACATCTTCACTAAACCTCTGGATAAAAAGAAATTCACAACATTGAGAAGAGAATTAGGCTTATTCAAATTGTCTTAATTGTGAAGTCTGTTCTTGTTGTGAGGGGGAGTTATGTGTGTTTGATGGTTAGCTTTCAGAAATGCTTTGTTTAAGGGGGAGCTAGTTGAGCTGTGAGAGGGAGAGTTCTTTGACAGATTCAAAAAGATTGACCAGATGTGTATCATTGCTGGTTTTCATGACTGATTTAGTGTGGTTCTCTCAGACAGTAGAATCTCACTCATCTCTTAAGTCTATAAGTTTGTGATACTAAAGTCCAGCTAGAATCTTTCCTCTGGTAGTCTTTCAGAGATCTGGATTAATTGTATAAAGTATATCTTCCTACATTGTCAGTGATTCTAGTTTAGGCCAAAACCTGTATGTCTTGATATCTGACCAATACATGATGTGACACAACCTAGGACTCAACAAGCAAGCACAATTAAGCATTCAAAACGGACCGATAATGGCAACCGCTCACCCGATGCTCACTAAGACCCGGGGTAACTTGGCAATGCCAAGGGGAGGTTGTGTGGGCTGGGCCCTTGCTGGTAGAGGGCCAACAAGGCCAAGGTTTGATTCCCCAAGGGTATGGCTGCCCAAATCAAGGGTCCGACGAAGTGCCAAAGGGCACGGGTTCCACTCTCTTCCCACGATGATCACTTATAGCAAATGAGCTTAAGGATCGGGCTCTCGTCACGGCCAGCGCAGTTTATGAACTAATATTGAAAGAACAAGCATGAATTAGAGCAAAGTTTTGGAGCACTCACTCGACCGGTTTGAAGAAACCGGTCCCGCTCGGAGACGAGGGCGAGCGGGGAAGCGTGGGTTCCCCACACGCCGCGCCGGGGTAGCTTGACCTGTTTAAGCTATTACAACACTACACCTCTCGCAGGAGGGGGGACCTTGGGGTGTGGTTAATGATATTACAATCAATACTACCTCCACGCAGGGAGGGGCCTTCAGCCGGCCAAGCGGGGAGGGGAAATCAAAGCAAAGAGTGAGGAATAAGTGATGACACCGAATCTGCCTGCTGTCTGCGGGTAAGGATAGATAGCCGGTGTTGCAGCTGTAGAACTTGCTCATAAATTTTGCTGAGGGCGAGACCAGTGGGGATCTCTTTGTCTCTAGAACAGGAGTGTCTCTGAATTTTTTCAATTTCTTCAGCGGTTGCTGCCAGCCTGGGCGGGAGCACGAACATGGTTGCTGATTCTCGGATTGTCTGCAACAGATTATCAATAGCAGGAAGACGCGGCTGCCCCGACCGTTCCCAAACTCCGAATCAGTCGCCGTTTGAACCGTTGTAACCGTGGGTGAGTCCTCTTTACAGAAGAACAAACGGGGATGCCAAAAGATGCTAGTGAAGATAAGAGGACTCAGAAAAGTGAGGAGTGGTCGATGCAGACAGTGGAAAGTAGAGTCGAACGCCTGAGGAAGAAAATTGGTAACTTCTGTTGCAGGATGCCGAACAGAGTTCCGCTTTTTGGTTCTGAAAGTAGACAGGGAGAGGAAGAACTTTTCAGAAGACCTCGTGGCCTGATTCCTTGGGGGTTTGTCGTGGTGAAGCTTTCTCTCCGGATCAGGATCTATGCAAAGCTAGCTCCTTGTTTCCAACAGCAGGTTGCAGAGCATGCCCCGACAGCTCCCGAACTCGGAATCGAGCACCGTCAAATTCGTTGGAACCGTGGACGAGTCCTCTTCGCAGAAAAACTGACGAATAGGCCAAATGATATCAGAGAAGACCATAGAACTCTGAAAACTGTTGATAGGTCAGTGCAGACTGTGGGTAACAAGACTGCGAAGCTGAGGGAGAAAATTGATAACGCCTGCTACAGGATGCCGAATGGAGTTCCGCTTCTTGATTATGAAAGTAGACATGAAGGGAAAGAACTTTGTAGAAGAGCTCGTGGCCTGATTCCTCCTGGGTTCGTCGTGGTGAAGCTCTTTCACCGGCTCAGAACCTCTGCCGGGGCAGATCTGCGTAGTCGTGGAAGAATGGGCTTCCTGGGCAGCACCAAGCTCCGATGGGGACGAGACCACTGCCGTTGCGAAGAAGATAGACAGACGCTTCCAACGATGGCTCTTGGGCTTCTAGGAACGTCCAGAGGAGGTCGTGGTCGCTGCTGCAAGCTTCAGGTCTTCTGCAGGTCGTCTTACTCTAGATGGTAGAAGGTGGGGGTGATGGAGGGGAACAAGGGAAGATGGAGAGGATGAGAGGGGGCCGCCCCTAACCAAAGGGGAGGGGTCTTGGGCGCCCTAGGGGTGTGGAGGGAAGGGGATATTTGAATTCAAATGGCCTAGGGAAGTGGAGGGTTGCATGGGGGAGAGGGAAGGGTGCTTGGGAAAGGGATGAGGTGGTTGGAGGGTGGCTTAGTGATTGGGGATGCTCCCTTGGGACTAGGGGGTGGAGTAATGGGATGTGTGGGGAAGGGGAGTGGCCTTTAATGGGGGTAGGTGGGAGAGTGGTGGTTGGGAAGGGAGGAGAGAAAAAATTTTTAAAATTGGGTGTGGAGGAGAGAGAAAGTGGAGTGAAAGAGAGAGATTAAGAGAGGGATGGGTGGGATTCTCTCCCTAAGCCTTCTCACCTCACTAATGGATTCACTCCACCATAAAAATAAAGATAGAACTCACAAAATGGCAATTTTTCATTGATTGATTTATTAAGTTGAAATGGGGGGGAATGGGGTCCTATATATAAGAAACCCACATTTCTACAAAAGTCCCTGACAATTGACTCAATGACAAATAACCGAGGGGATAGGGGAGAGCCCTTGGGCCAAGCCCAATGAATTGGGCCCAATAGCTAACTAGACAACCTAATGACACTCAAACTTAGGGAAATGAACACAAGACCTAGGAACATGACTCAAATAAAAGGGAAAATACATCAAATGACTCAAATAAAAATTACATAGGACTCAAAATTAAATGACTAGACCATGCCGGATGCAACCGGGGCGAGGAGACGAGCTGTGAACGTGGGCATGGGAGGTGATGTCCCCATCATACTCCCGGGGTGCGAAGAACTAGACTCAGTCGAGTAAGTGTCCTTCCCTCCTTGGAGGGTGTAGAAGTGGTACTGCCCTCAAGTCTTCCGAACGAGACCGATCCATCCACCTACCGAGATAGCGCTCGTATACCTTGCTCCTGGTGGTAGTGACCTGTTCATCCAATAATCGTTCAATGCGCTCACGCTGGGCTCTCTTGGCTGGTGGACTCTCCTCACAGGTGGGTGCTCTCTCAACGGAGGGAATATGCTCAATATCCTCACTAGGTACCACCGTGGGTCCCTTGTATGGCACTAGGTCGGCGACACTGAATGTGGGACTTACCCCATATTCCTCGGGGAGATCTAACTCATAGGCATTTGCACCAATGCGCCTTAGGACCTGGAAGGGACCAGCCCCACGTGGCCTCAATTTGGAGATGGCTCCCGGGGAGAGCCTCTCCGTTCTTACCATCACAAAGTCACCCTCATGGAATTCTTGGTGACGTCGATGAGAGTCGGCTCGGCTTTTATAAGTCACATTCTTCTTGCTAATGTGCTTGTGGATCACTTTATGCAATGTTGTGAATGCAGACATTCTAGGGGTGGTGGGTGGACCTGGGCAACCAAAAGTAGACCTATCATGTAATGATGTAGTGTAGACTTTGGTCAGCCTAGGTGGGCCGGGGCACCCGTAGGTGGCCCTATCATGCAAAGTGGTGATAAATATCAGGGGACCCGGACATCCGTAGATGCCTTTGACATGCTTAAGACCCATGATGAATGAAGGTGGACCATTACATCCGAACATGGACCACTCATACTTTTTACTTGACATGTGGGTGATATGAATGAATGGACCTAACATAGTGTTCATGCCAAGTGGTGTGGTAAGCCTAGACACATGCATGTTTTTCCCAAGGGTGACTTCCATGTGTATAGGTGTGGGACAACCTTTGAACTCCCATTGGAAAGGATCGAATGGATCTAAGAAGGTGGTCATCATGGGGTGGAGCACAACCTTATTACATAGGGATATGTGGCCGAAGGTCATGGCTCCCAAGGTGTAACCCGGGTCTAGGATGGGGTGGATTGGGTCAAACATGGTGGGTTGGGTTAGGGAAAGGTGGGTGGTGGATAAGGTGGTTGGGTCACATAGGGGTCTAGGCTCCCATAGGAAGGGATCAAAGGGGTAGTGGAAAGGTCTTCCTAGAGGGTGGCACTCTATGTCTTCAAGGTACCCAAACGGTGAGTCATCCTCCTCCAAGATAATTGGGCCAAGGTATCTAGTGGGTTGGCCAATTAAAGCAATTGGAATCTTGATGGGTGGGAAGTGGGCCAAGATTGGTTTTTCATCCTTGGGGAGAAAGAGGAGGATTTCACTTGTATAATGGCCACTAGTGTAGATGGAGGTGATGGAACCGGTGTCGGGGTAAGCTAGGAAGGGTCCACTAGAGTAGATGGGGCTAGACTCCAATGGTCCTATGGCTAGCATATTAGTGAGGTAGACTTGCCATTGTAAACAGTCCACTAGGTCCCCTAAGCCTTCCACAAAGTAGGAGGTTTGAAGTGTGACATGGGAAGACCGGGTGGGCATAATTTGGACTTGATATGCCAAGGGTGAGAGGTAAGGTGGTGAGCTAGGAATGGTGGGGCCTTGCTTAAGCCATTGGAGTATGGACTCATTCATGGTTAGGGTGTGCGGCTCATGAGGACCCGAACTAGGAGAGGTGGGTGGAAGTGGGGGGTCTAGGATGTTCTCTATGGTGGGAGGTGAATCCGGATTGGCATCCACCTCCACTTGGGTAGGAGTGTGGGCCACAACATCCAAGGATAATGGGGTAGGAATTGATGTGACACAACCTAGGACTCAACAAGCAAGCACAATTAAGCATTCAAAACGGACCGATAATGGCAACCGCTCACCCGATGCTCACTAAGACCCGGGGTAACTTGGCAATGCCAAGGGGAGGTTGTGTGGGCTGGGCCCTTGCTGGCCCTCTACCAGCAAGGCTAAGGTTTGATTCCCCAAGGGTATGGCTGCCCAAATCAAGGGTCCGACGAAGTGCCAAAGGGCACGGGTTCCACTCTCTTCCCACGATGATCACTTATAGCAAATGAGCTTAAGGATCGGGCTCTCGTCATGGCCAGCGGAGTTTATGAACTAATATTGAAAGAACAAGCATGAATTAGAGCAATGTTTTGGAGCACTGACTCGACCGGTTTGAAGAAACCGGTCCCGCTCGGAGACGAGGGCGAGCGGGGAAGCGTGGGTTCCCCACACGCCGCGCCGGGGTAGCTTGACCTGTTTAAGCTATTACAACACTACACCCCATGCAAGGGGGGGATTGTAGGGAAGGGAAGATGATAGTTACATCCAAACATTACCTCCACACAGGGAGGAGCCTTCAGCCGGCCAAGCGGGGAGGGGAATTTGAGAAGGGAACACCGAAGATGGGAGGTTGCCGATTCTGCCCAATTCAATGGGTGCTGACAGGAGACTGATAAATTGACTGCTGCAACTGCCACCGAATTTTGTTGGGGAAGAAACCACCTGGAAAATCTTCGTAGTAGGCCGGGGAAGTCGTCCAAATTTTATTAATTTCTTATGTCGTTGATGCTGGTCTGGGTGGAGGCCCGAACAGGGAGGCAAAGTCTCAGACTGGCAGCTCCTGGTTTCCAACAGCAGGTTACAGAGGTTGCCCCGACAGCTTCCGAACTCAGAATCGAGCACTGTGAGAGTCGTTGGAACCGTGGACGAGCCCTCTTAGCAGAAAAACTGACGGAGAAGCCAAACGATGCCGGAGAAGACTAGGGGACTCTTAACAATGACGATAGGTCGGTGCAGACTGTGGGAAGCAGAACCGCATGGCTGAGGGAGAAAATTGATAACTCCTGCTACATGATGCCGAACGGAGTTCCGCTTATTGATTCTGAAAGTAGACAGAAGGAGGAAAAACTTTGTAGAAGGACTCTTGTCTTGATTCACGCTGGATTTGTCGTGGCAGAGCTTCCAATCACGTTCAGGTGCTCTATCAGGAGAGCTTCGCGCAGTCGAGGGAGAACGGCTCTCCCGGGCAGCACAATGCTCGGACGACGACGAAACCACTTCCGTTGCAAAGAAGATAGGCAGACGCTTCCGAAGATAGCTCTTGGACCTTCAGGGACGCCAGGGGGAAGACGGGATCGCTGCTGCACTCCACTGGTTCTCTGCAGGCTCTCAGCCAAGGTGGAGGAAGGGTGATGGGGTGGCTGCTCTTGGTAGAGTGGAGTGGAGGGAAGGGGATGGGGGTGGCCTACTCAATGGGGAAAGGAGTTGGGCGACTTTGGGCTATGGAGGGAAGGGGATATTCAAATTCAAATGGTCTTGGGAGGTGGAGGGTTGCATGGGGGAGAGGGTTGGTGTGTGGTGCTCCCGGGGTGGAGGGTAAAGGGAAACTTGGATTGGGATTGGTAGAGTGGGGTTTGGGAGTGGAAGTAGTGGAGGCCTAGGTTGGGGTAGGATTGGGGTTAGAAGTGGAAGGTGGGTTGGGTGACAAGATTTGGGTTGATGGGTTTTGGGGGCTGTACCCTTTTTAGGGGACGATGGAGGGGTAGTGGTGGGGACCAAGGGGAGATGCGGGGTATGGGTTTGGTGAGGGATTGTGGAAGGGGGTTTTGGTTGGAGTGTGGGGACCCTTAGGGGATTTGGTGGAGAGGTGGATGCTTGGTTTATTTGGGCCTTAAGGGAGAGGACTTGGTCGCGAAGTGTAGTTATGATGGTTGAGAAGTGATTTGTTGGGAGTGGTGGGGGAGGAGGCCTAAAGGTGATATCAAGTTGGTCGGATGGGGATGGAGGAGTGGTAGTGCACCTCGGGCTAGGGGTGTTTGAGTAGAAGGGGTGGGAATATTTGGGGATGTAGATTTTTCTAAGTTCCTTCTTCATATCATCCCATGAGGAAATGGGTTCTTGTTTCCTAACGTCCCTTAAGCTCACTATGTTCCTCCATTTTTCCTTGGCTTGACCCCGAAATTGTCACATGGCAACGCGGACTCTTGCGGGTCCATAAACCATAGTTCTCTCAAAGTATTTTTCCATGGTGACCTCCCACTTTAGGTAGGCACTATAGCATGATCCATCGAAGAGGAGATCCTTAAAAGAGATTATGTCAAATGGAGGGTTGATCGGTCCCTTATGAGGGGTTGAGTGGGATGAATGTGACCAAAGAGAGGTAGCCATGTTGATGAATGCAAATGTGCCCAAGGACTAGACTTAGTAGAGACAAGTCTAAAACTTGCTCTGATACTAATTGATGTGACACAACCTAGGACTCAACAAGCAAGCACAATTAAGCATTCAAAACGGACCGATAATGGCAACCGCTCACCCGATGCTCACTAAGAACCGGGGTAACTTGGCAATGCCAAGGGGAGGTTGTGTGGGCTGGGCCCTTGCTGGTAGAGGGCCAGCAAGGCCAAGGTTTGATTCCCCAAGGGTATGGCTACCCAAATCAAGGGTCCGACGAAGTGCCAAAGGGCACGGGTTCCACTCTCTTCCCACGATGATCACTTATAGCAAATGAGCTTAAGGATCGGGCTCTCGTCACGGCCAGCGGAGTTTATGAACTAATATTGAAAGAACAAGCATGAATTAGAGCAATGTTTTGGAGCACTCATTCGACCGGTTTGAAGAAACCGGTCCCGCTCGGAGACGAGGGCGAGCGGGGAAGCGTGGGTTCCCCACACGCCGTGCCGAGGTAGCTTGACCTGTTTAAGCTATTACAACACTACACCTCTCGCAGGAGGGGGAACCTTGGGGTGGGGTTAATGATATTACAATCAATACTACCTCCACGCAGGGAGGGGCCTTCAGCCGGCCAAGTGGGGAGGGGAAATCAAAGCAAAGAGTGAGGAATAAGTGATGACACCGAATCTGCCTGCTATCTGCGGATAAGGATAGATAGCCGGTGTTGCAGCTGTAGAACTTGCTCAGGAATTTTGCTGAGGGCAAGACCAGTGGGGATCTCTTCACCTCTGGAGCAGGAGTGCCATTGAATTTTTCCAATTTCTTGAGTGGTCGCTGCCGGCCTGGGCGGGAGCACGAACAGGGTTGCTGATTCTCGGATTATCTGCAACAGGTTGTCAACAGCAGGAAGACGCGGCTGCCCCGATGGTTCCCGAACTCCGAATCAGTCGCCATTGGAACCGTTGGAGCTGTGGGTGAGTCCTCTTTACATAAGAACAAACGAGGATGCCAAAAGATGCCGGTGAAGATCAAAGGACTCAGAAAAGTGAGGAGTGGTTGATGCAGATAGTGGGAAGCAGAGTCAAACGCCTGAGGAAGAAAATTGGTAACTTCTGCTGACAGATGCCGAATGGAGTTCCACTTCTTGGTTCTGAAAGTAGACAGGGAGAGGAAGAACTTTGCAGAAGAGCTCGTGGCCTGATTCCTCTGGGGTTTGTCGTGGTGAAGCTTTCTCTCCGGATCAGGATCTATGCAGATCTAGCTCCCGGTTTCCAACAGCAGGTTGGAGAGGATGCCCCGACAGCTCCCGAACTTGGAATCGAGCACCGTCAGAGTCGTTGGAACCGTGGACGAGTCCTCTTCGCAGAAAAACTGACAGAGAGGCCAAATGATGTCAGAGAGGACCATGGAACTCTGAACACTTTTGACAGGTCGGTGCAGACTGTGGGTAACAGGACTACGAAGCTGAGGGAGAAAATTGATAACGCCTGCTATAGGATGCCGAATGGAGTTCTGCTTCTTGATTCTGAAAGTAGACAGGAAGGGAAAGAACTTTGTAGAAGAGCTCGTGGCTTGATTCCTCCTGGGTTCGTCGTGGTGAAGCTCTTTCTCTGGCTCAGAACCTCTGCCGAAGCAGATCTGCGTAGTCGTGGAAGAATGGGCTTCCTGGGCAGCCCCAAGCTCCGATGGGGACGAGACCACTGCCGTTGCGAAGAAGACAGGCAGACGCTTCCAACGATGGCTCTTGGGCTTCTAGGAACGTCCGGAGGAGGTCAGGGTCGCTGCTGCAAGCTTCAAGTTTTCTGCAGGTTCTCTTACTCTAGATGGTAGAAGGTGGGGGTGATGGAGGGGAACAAGGGAAGATGGAGAGGATGAGAGGGGGCCGCCCCTAACCAAAGGGGAGGGGTCTTGGGCGCCCTAGGGCTGTGGAGGGAGGGGGATTTTTGAATTCAAATGGCCTAGGGAAGTGGAGGGTTGCATGGGGGAGAGGGAAGGGTGCTTGGGAAAGGGATGAGGTGGTTGGAGGGTGGCTTAGTGATTGGGGATGCTGCCTTGGGACTAGGGGGTGGAGTAATGGGATGTGTGGGGAAGGGGAGTGGCCTTTAATGGGGGTAGGTGGGAGAGTGGTGGTTGGGAAGGGAGGAGAGAGAAAATTTTTGAAATTGGGTGTGGAGGAGAGAGAAAGTGGAGTGAAAGAGAGAGATTAAGAGAGGGATGGGTGGGATTCTCTCCCTAAGGCTTCTCACCTCACTAATGGATTCACTCCACCATAAAAATAAAGATAGAACTCATAAAATGGTAATTTTTCATTGATTGATTCATTAAGTTGAAATGGGGGGAAATGAGGTCCTATATATAGGAAACCCACATTTCTACAAAAGTCCCTGACAATTGACTCAATGCCAAATAACCGAGGGGGTAGGGGAGAGCCCTTGGGCCCAATGAATTGGGCCCAATAGCTAACTAGACAACCTAATGACACTCAAATATAGGGAAATGAACACAAGACCTAGGAACATGACTTAAATAAAAGGGAAAATACATCAAATGACTCAAATAAAAATTACATAGGACTCAAAATTAAATGACTAGACCATGCCGGATGCAACCGGGGCGAGGAGACGAGCTGTGAACGTGGGCATGGGAGGTGATGTCCCCATCAATACAACTTGAAATCTAGACTTCAAGATTCACTTCAAGAAATAGTCCTTCTGGTATTGTTTTCAATCATTCCACCTTCTCTACACAAGGGATAATCTGAATTACCAAAGGTCTAGATTTGTTCACTGAGAAACTGGGAGCTTCATCAATGAAATGAAGTCTTCTCCTATGTCATGAGGTGTCAAATACTTAACAAAAAAAAAATCATGACATTAATATTCTGACCTTCGCAGAGCAATGGTGGCTAGCTAGTGAGTAACTGGGGACTCTGGCCTCTAATCGAGGTGTTTCTTCATGTCAAAAGCCACAGTTACTAATTCTGTTCCTTTAAAAAAAAAGAGGAGGTAATGAGGTACTCACACTGAGTAACTGGAGATTCAGGCCTCTAATCAAGGTGTCTCCCTAATGTCAAAAGAGTGAATTACCAACTTACTCATTGGTCTTATTGAAAATCAACTCAAAAATCCCTTGTTGTTATGCACTAATGGATTACTTGTCCTCAATACCTTGAGAACACCTTATCTGACTTTGTCTCTTGTTATCTTTTGGGATAGTTGCCTGTTCAGCTAAATCATGCCATACTTCTTAACTCCTGCTCTAAATCATACACTATGTATGCTGATAAACTTTTCTATCATTCTATTTCTCTATTGTTTACTGGAGTTCAAGAAGCTTCACTTGAGTTTAGCACCTCACTTATTCTCTTAAGATTTGCTCGTGCCATTCTACACAAAGATGTTTACTGTACTTCCTCCTCATGTCTCCAGCACTTTCATATATTCTGTATTTCCTTTTGCTGATGTCAAAGGGGAGAGAGGTTTTGCAATATCAGTACATCATGAGTTGTCATGAGTTGTGGGGGAGTATAGCTTGTCATGGAAATTTCTTAGAGTGAGTTGTGGGGGAGTGGTTTTGGAGAAAGTAGCGTCTCAGCAGTAGTGTTTAATTTGGCTCTGCATGCATTTGCTTTGAATTTGCCTTGATTGTTTAAGCTGCTATTAATCTCCTGTGAGCCTTGATATTGCTTGATTCATAGTGTTGCCATCATCAAAAAGGGGGAGATTGTTGCATCCCTACGGTTTTGATGATGTCTCACACTATAAATCAATCGGTTTCTATCTCTAGATCAATTCATGCTTCATCACTTAGGACAGTGCAGTTCATGTGGTTGTCATATAGACATGCATTACTTGATCAACTCTATACACTGCCAGCATACTCGTTCAAAGTCTCTGCATTATAGTCTGTACATTGGCCATGTCTGTACAGAGTCATTTGCATCAAGTCTAGACATTGTGCATTTCTTCATATGAAGTCTATTCACTACAAGCTACGAAGTCTGCACATCCCACTTGTACTAGTCTACACATCCTATTTGGTCGCACTTCAAAGTCTGTACACTGCACAGCACGCAAGACTTCAGAGTCTATACATCGCACAGCATGCAATCCTAGAAGTCTATACATTGCATCATGTCTAAAGTTCATACATTGTCTCAGCGTCTCATGCTTCGTCTACACTGTCTAGCACACACACTGCATATAGGCAAAGTCTGCACATTGGTAGAGTCTATACATCGGCCTAGCACTCGCTAAGTCAATTCATCGCTCAAAGTCTGTACAGCCCAAGTCTGTACATCCATCGTCTCACTCAGCGTCTCATTCAAGTCTATACATCGCAGAGTCTGTACAGAGTTTGCACAAGTCTGCATGCTTCAAAGTCTATACATCGTGGCCTTCGAATCTTCAAAGTCTGTACATTCTTCATTGGCCAAGTCTACACATCCCCGTGTTCACTTGTTTCAAGTCTGCACATTGGTTCAGACTTTCCAAAGTCTTTACATCGCTTGATTCATCAAGTCTATACACTCGTGAGTGTGTCATCAAGTCTATACACTCGTGAGTGTTTCATCAAGTCTATACACTCGCTCGTCTCTCCAAGTCTATACATCGGCGCACTGTTCATGCATCAGTTCTCCAAGTCTATACATCAGCGCACTGTTCATGCATCAGTTCTCCAAGTCTATACATCGACGCATTATTCATGCATCGGTTAAGCCTATACACTGGCTATGGCTTGTTCATGCATCTTACCCACGCAAGTCTGTACATTGAGGTCGCTTGAAGGGCTTCAAGTCTACACACTCTCACATTGTACACACTTGCTTAACTACTGCTTCTAAAGTCTACACATTTGATTGCTTCATGCTTTACACAGAAGTCTACACATTCCACTCTGTTATGTTAATACATCATTCTGCAAGTCCGTACACTGAGGTCGCTTGAAGGGCTTCAAGTCTACATACTCTCACATTGTACACACATGCTTAATTGCTGCTTCTAAAGTCTATACACGCTGTGCTAAAAGCCTGAACTAAGTAGTTACATTTCTTTTGTCTCTGCCTGTAGATGAGTCAGGTTGATGATTGGACACGTGATCCGAGGATGCTCTGGAAAATGAGGGAACGAGCCCCACTCGTGTGAAGTCCTAGAATTCAGGTCAGATGCCATATAAAAGGAAGTCTTCTGCGAACAGGAAGAAAAAAACCGGAGGAAAAAGCTGAGCAGAAGAATACCTGAGCAGAAGAAGAAAATAGAGAGCCTCCACGTTCCAGAGAGAAGACAGAGAGAAATGCTTTGAGAGAATTGTTCTGAGAGAAAAGTCCGAGTGAGAGAGAAGTGTCTAATTTGCTTCTTCGGAAGCTACATTGTTTTGGTTTTCAGAAACGATTGTCTTCACCGATTATCTTATTTTCTGTTTCTTTCTTCATATTTCTGATTCCGAATTGTTACCCTCCAGTGTTTGGAAAAAGGGAGAGCTACTCCGGTTTCCCTCTGGGCTGCAGAGGAAGTGAGATATGTGATCTCTGGTTTTGCCAGTGACGGGTTGTCACTAGCAGGTTCCCTCCAGGTTGGAGGAAGGGAGATCCATCTCCGGTTCTGGTCTTGCGGGTAGCAGGTCTAGGTGTCAAGCTCTGTGGGTAGCAGAGTTTGGGTCGAGGGATTTGTTTCCCTTGGTTGGTCAAGCTGTGTGGCAGCATTTTGTTCGCAGACTGAGTCTGCTGTTTCTAGCCGTGGCTAGTGGAAGCCTCACTCTAGTTGGAGTGAGGGGTGGATGTAGATTGTGGACTATAATCGAACCACCTTAAAAATTATTGTCTCCTCTGTGGTTTGCTGTTATCGTTTGTGGTCTCCATCTGCTTGGCATTTTGTTTGACTGTGGACAGCTCTTTTAATCGCTCTTACTTATTCTGTCTTGGTTATTGACTGCGTTAGCAATACTCTTTGTGCTGTTTCTGAAGGGTTGAAAACCGTAGAACTAATTTTCCGCTGAAGTTTTTAAAATCGGGAGTGATCTATTCATCCCCCCCTTCTATATCACTCTTCACTGCGCATAACACCTTATTGACTATCACATTAACCTTGGATGTATTACAATTCTTTGTGATAACACCAATGCTATCTCGCTTACTAAAAATCCAATTCACCATTCAAGGATTAAGCACATTGAGATTAAGCACCATTTTCTAAGAGATGAAGTAAACAAAAAGGAGATTGAATTAGAACTCATAGAATCTGAAAAATAAATTGCTGACATTTTTACCAAGCCTCTTGGGAATGAAAGATTCAAATCTTTAAGGAGAGAACTTGGTAGTTGTATATTCTCAACATGAATGCCTGTTAAGATTTGTACTTATTTTCTTAATGACAATAAAAGCTGAATGTGTGTTGACAGTTATTGCATATCTGAGTGCTGCATTTCATAGTCTGACCCATAAGTATATCAAATGGTACGTTGGGAGAAGGACAGATTATGTCTGTCTAGAAACCCACATCATGCGTGATGGTGGTGCCTTGGACCTCTGTACTCCGCCTTGTACCATGGGTCAACAGTGCATATGTCTAAATTCTTCATGTTAAACTCAAACTTTTCTCTCAGTCATACATGTCTGAAATCTCATGCATATAGTCAGGCGAAGTTTGTGCATCTTGACAGGGGGAGTTTGTTTTCCAATAAAATTCAATGATCATCATTTTGTACTTCTCACTAAAGTTAACCCCTTTGTGTCTTCATTCTATCAATTCTAACCATCTCCAATTTCTCAATCTGAATTCTCATCTACTTTTTGGCATTGTCTGCTTGAAAATTCTTGCAATCCTTTTGAATCTGAATAAATGACAAACTTACAGTAAGTTCATTAAATTGAGCAGCTAAAATAAGAAGACTTCTCTTATAAGAAGCAATAGTGTTCCATGAATGAACTGATGGATTAAATCTAATAAACATTAGAGATTAGAGACCAAACTCAATGAAAGGAATTGTTGATTACTTTTTAATAGCTCTCAACCATCATGATTATGCCACGTCTAATGGAGTCTTTCATAATCTGAAAGCATCTAGCTTTAGGATATCTTGGTTGAGAAACTCAGTAGAGTGTATTATTTTTAAACAACTCTTTCTGAAAATCAAATGGGCAGCAGTGTCAAAATGAACAATCAAATATGCTGGAGGCAGAGCAATGGCCAAATGCGCTGAGAAACTGGGTTCTCTATCAAAGATTATGTGAACCAATGTCATGAAGCTTCTTGGCTAACTTTGTTTGAAAAATTAAAAGCATAGTTTCACTGAGTAACTAGGGGTACTGGCATCTAATAAATGTGTACCCTCACGCAAAAAGGTGTAAACTATACTTGAGATAGAATAGTAAATCCTACTGAGTAACTAGGGGTATTGGTGTCTAATAAACATATACCCTTATGTAAAAAGTGGAGAGGGGAAATCTCGTCGCCCGTACGGAGAGGCCAAAAGAGGTCCAACCAGACCGAACGAGGCCCAACTCCTCGAAGTGGTAGCCCCTGGGCCGACTTAATATAAAGCCCAAAAACTCACTCGGTACAAGCGCTTCCTAGGCGGCCTTCGGGTTGGGAAGTCCGAGCATCAGTTCGATCAGGGAAGCTCCCCCGGAGCCCCTTATTCCCTGTCCCGACCAAGCACTCATCGCTCGGGAGACCTCTCCTGGGCCAGTGCCTATCGCTCGGGCTCACTGATGGAAGCTTATTGATCATGGCCGTTGCGAGTCCCTTAATGGCAGGAAGCTCAATAGGATAGGGGAAACCAAGAGTCCATGTGCTATAAAGGAGCCCACATGAAGGACGTAACCTTCCCTGAGACTCCTCTGCCAACAGGGGTCAGTCGCACAAACAGGCCACTATTTAAACTGGAAAAGCCCTACTATAGGAGGTAAGCGAGGCAAGAGCCAAAAACCCTGAGCAGGAACCACTTCACCTTTTGGTGGAGAGGGATCTCGCACTCCCATCTTCCTCCTAGCTCTTCCCTTTGCATCCGAGCTCTACTATTTTGCTGACTTAGGCATCGGCTGGGCACCTCTGACTCGTTTTCTTTCTTGCAGTTCACATTTCAAGGGTACGTGGACATCATCTTCCATGCTCAGGAGCATCGCGAGATAACCCCTCTTCATCTAGCGTCGTCTATAGGAAACGAATAAAGAGCCATCATGGTGCGAAGAAATTCTGGCAGGAGGACTGTCGGTGACCTGGGGAAAGCCCTGGTGACGGAAGAAGGCACACCTTCTCTCCCCACAGAGAACTCCCCATCGAGCAACCATGCCAACGAGATACCTCCATCGGTGGCGGGGGAACAGCTTCCCGGTGGGAGCACCAACGCCCTCCAAACCTTCAACGTAAAACTGGATGTCCTCGTGGATCTCATGAGGGCCCAGGCGGCCAGGGAGGAGAAGTCACAGCTCCCCCGGAAGAGCCCCCCACGTGGAGATGCCTCCCAGTAAATCGCTGGAGGCCGTTTTACCCTCCGGGGGCAGTGGCTCATTCGTAACCTGTCAGGAGGACCATCGCATGCCCCTCCCCTAGAGCAGGAAGCCTCCTCAATCCCGAGGAGGGAGAAGACTGGAGCACGTCGACAATTTCCAGAAGCTGAAGCCCCCGAGGAGCATCAGGACAGCATGCAAGTGCGCCCCCTAGCCCCTCGGGTCAGCGACAACCGGAGCTGTCTCTCCGGCTGCGAGACTTTGAGAGGCGTTTCACGGAGCAAGAGCGCGCCCTCCGTGCCTTACAGAAGACCTCTCCTGTGGAGGACGAGGAGCGATCCCCATTCTCCGACTAAATTTAAAAGGCAATGATATGCCCCAGAATCTCACTCCCGTCCTTCAAGTCATACGACGGCCAGGGACACCCGGCCGATGACTACGACAGCTTCGACGCTCTAATGGCCTTGCATGGGATGTCAGACGTAATCAAGTGCCGAGCGTTCGTGACCACTCTGGTCCATGGCACACAGGCTTGGTTCAGGTCCCTCACCCCGGCAGCATCCACAACTTCAAGCAATTCGGGTGAGTGTTCAATGAAAGCTTCGCCGACAACGGTCCACCCCGGTCAGTGGCGGGACTACTGGCCCTCAAGCAGGAACAGGGGGAGAAGTTGCAGGGTTATATCAACTGATTCAAATCGGACGCCCTGTGCATCCCCCACCTGGATGTGGCCTCTGCCATCACCTCATTGACTGGGGGTACCCGTGATGAGAACCTGTGGTGCGAGCTAGTGCTGCATCCTCCCACCTCCCTGGCCAAGCTAGTGACCCTGGCCTTGTGCCATGCAGAGTGTGAGGAAGTCCTCCACCGCTGCGAAGGCACGACAGGCTCGAGTCGGGAGGGGGACAAGAAGTGACCGTCCGACCAAGGGACGGGCCAAGGAAAAAGGCGGAACCAGGACGGAGACCGAAAAGAGCCATCCTGGAAGTACGAGCGGTATACCCCCTTACCGCCCCCATCTATGAAATCTATGAATACATCAAAGGCTCGGGCCTCCTCAACCAACCCGAGCCTATAAAGACCAAGCACCGCAATCGCCGCAAGCATTACCTGTTCCACAGCAACCACGAGCATCACACCAGCGATTGCCATCAACTTCAAGATGAGATCGAGCGCCTCATCCGCCAGGGACACCTATCCCGATACATGTCCGGGTAAAAGGAAGACCGAGGTGCCCCTGAAGAGATCAAAAATGCCCCCCGCAGAGTCCACATCAACGTCATCATGGGCGACGTGGCATTAGGCGGAGATAGTAGCCGAGGAAGAAAGCGTCACGTCGAGCGGGCAAGCCGACCCTCCAATGAGCACTCTACGGCCCCGCAGGCCAGTGAATCGCAGGCCCTGGTATTCTCCGACCAGGACCTGGAAGGGTTAACCACCCCGCACGACGACACTCTCGTTGTATCGGCTACAATAAACCATTGTAACATAGACAAGATCTTAATTGACAATGGTAGTGCCCCTGATGTATTATCCTATGAATGTTTCCTCAATATGGGAGAGAATCCATCTAAACTCCGTCCGATCGGAACCCCCCTCTGTGGGTTCAACGGCCAGCAACTTATTCCGAGGGAGCCCTGAGCCTGCCAGTTACTATCGGCACCCCGCCCAAAACCGTTACGGTTATGGTAGACTTCATTGTGATTAAGGGGATGCCGACATATAACGCCATCTTCGGTCGAGGCATTCTCGGCCGAATGAAAGCGGTGCCCTCTACCTTTAACCAAAAAATGAAGTTCACAACCAAACATGGCGTGGGAGAAGTCTGAGGTAATTTGGCATTGGCTTGACGGTGCTATATAATCTCGGTCGAAACCACTAGTCCAGAAGGGAAAAAAGGAGTAAAGGGAGCCGAAGAAGGACCCGCAATATCTGAGCCTGGTGGCGAGTTGCTAACGGTCTTCCTTAACGGTGACCCGACTCTAAGAGTAAAGATCGGAGCCGATCTACCACTTGAGGAACAGGAAAAGTATAAGGATTTCCTTGCCCGGTATATCCGAGTCTTTGCATGGTCTGATGAGCACCTTCTCGGGTTCCCGGGATATGTGGTGATGCATAAGCTCAACCTCGACCCAACAGTGAAGCCGATCCAGCAACGCAGAAGAAAGCATGCCCCAAAGAAGCAAGCGGTCATCAAAGAGCAGATCATCAAGCGGCATAAGACTGGCCCTTTTTTCCCAGTCTTGTACCCTACGTGGCTCGCCAACATCATCCTTGTACCAAAGGCTTCTGGGAAATGGCGAATGTGTGTGGACTTTACCGACCTCAACCAGGCTACCCCGAAGGACTGCTACCCGTTTCCGAGCATCGATCAACTAGTCGACTCAACCTCTGGCAATGAGCTGCTCAGCTTCCTAGATGCCTACTCTGGCTACCATTAGATCAGGACGGACCCGGAGGACATCGAGAAGACCGCCTTCATCACTGACTTCAGCGTACACTACTACACCCAAATGCAGTTTAGGTTAAAGAACGCCGGAGCAACATATCAGAGACTGATCAACCACATCTTCGAAGGATAGCTCGGTCGGAACATCGAGACCTACATTGATGACATGCTCGTCAAAACGCCAAAGGCCGAAGAACACCTCGTTGACCTAGCCGAGACCTTCGACACCCTACTGAGGTGTAGCATGAAGCTCAACCCTGCCAAATCTGCCTTCGCAGTTAGATCCGAGAAGTCTCTAGGCTTCCTGATAACTCAGCGTGGAATTGAGGCCAACCCCGACAAGGTCCAAGCCATCCTGGACATGCGGCCGCCAACTTGCATCAAGGACGTTCAACGCCTTACGGGGCGCATTGCTGCACTTAACCGTTTCCTATCCCGGGCGATCGAACGGTGCCTACCCTTCTTCAAATTATTGAGGGGACCCAAAATGGCATCTGCTACGTTCGCTTGGGATGAGGAATGTCAGAAGACGTTCGCCAAACTCAAGGAATTCTTGGGCTTGTCCCCGGTACTGTCCAAGCCGGTCCAAGGCGAAGCTCTATACCTCTATCTCTCGGTGACCCCTTCTATAGTGAGCTCAAACCTGGTCAGGAATGACGCATGGATCGAAAGACCAGTTTACTATACCGAGAAGGTGCTTAATGAGGATGAGAAAAGATACCCCGCAACCGAGAAACATGTGCTAGCGTTGGTTACCTCGGCCAAGCGCCTCCTACCCAACTTTCAAGGGCACTCCATCGTCGTATTGGCCGGCGAACCTCTGAAGAAGATTCTCTTCCACCCTGAAGCATCGGGACGCCTCGTCAAATGGGCCATCATGCTCGGGGCCTATGATAACTCGTATCGCCCCCGCTTGGCCATCAAAGGATAGGCTCTCGCAGACTTCATAGTCGAAAGCACGGTCTTGATTGAAGCAGTACCTCCACTAGTGCCTGGGCCCACTTGGGATCTGTTCATCGACGGGTCCCCCAACTCGGCCAGATGTGGCGCCGGTGTCCTCCTCAAGTCCCTCGAAGGAGCAGAGCTACGGTACGCCCTGAAGTTCAACTTCCAGGCATCTAACAACGCCTCCGAATACGAAGCCGTTATGATGGGGACATCCCCAGTCACTCATCTTTTTTCGAGACTTCGATTGCTCGCCATCGGCACTTCATCATCTCCATCACTTAATTTTGAGTAGTATCATGTAATTTTCATTTTATTTGAGTCATAGATGTAATCTTTCTTTATTTGAGTCAGTTAATAGGTTAATGGGTCAGTTTGATAGTCTTTTGGGCCCAACTAGTGGGCTAGGCCCAGGGGCACCCCTACCTTGGACTTGCTTGTCATTAGTGCATTTGGTCAAGGTTAGTTTGGTCATATGGAATTATGTAAGCCTATAAATAGGCCCCCACTCCCCTCATATGTAACAACTTTTGAAGAATCATTTGAATAGAAGAAAATCTCTAGTCTTTCTCTCTTCCACCAAATTTCTCTTCACTCTCTCTCTCTCATTATCTCTCTCTTTCTCTAAGGGGTGCGCCCCTTTCTCTCTCCTCCCCCTCCCAACCACTTTCTCTCACTTCCCCTCCCCTATTAACTCCATCCGAAGTCCCCACACCCGCTCCATTAACTCACCCCAACCCCTAGGTCCACTCCTCCAATCCTCTCCCCACCTTCCAACCCCAACTACCCTACCCACTTTCCCAAACACCTTTCCCTCTCCCCCATGCCACCCTCCACCTCCCAAGACCATTTGAATTTAAAAATTTCCTTCTCTCCATAGCCCTTGGTCGCCCAAACCCCCTCTCCCCTAGGTCAGGTCGCCCTCCCCTTCCCTCCACCGCATTCCACCACTATTTGCCACTACAAGGTAGCAACTTCATTTACAGGTCGCAGGCAGCAAGTTTGGTCCTAGAATCTGCCTCATCTCTAGAATTTCCTTGACTCTTCTGGTGTCAAGGCATATATCTCTGGAAAGTTCATCCAGAGAGCTTTCCATGTGAGGTGGTTTCGTCCTCATCCGAGCACCGTGCTGATCGGGAGGCCCTTTCTTCCTCGACGGCGCAAAGCCTCCTGGCAGGAGACCAGAGCCGGAGTGGAAGCTCGACTACGACGAACCTGTTGGGAATCTGATCAAGAGTTCTTCTAAAAAAATCTTCTACTACGAGTCTTCTATCATCCCCAAGATGCAGAGCCCAGTTTGGCGACCGGACCTGAGAGTTATCATTTTTACTCCCCGGGTGCGCGGTTCTGCCTCCACTCAGTCTGCACCGACCCCTCCTCAGTGTTCTGAGCCTCTCGGTCTGCTCCGACAACGAACGGCATCCCCGTCAAGCTTGTTACGAAGAGGACTCACATACGGCTCCGTCGACTCTGGCAAGAGCCTCATTCTGAGTTCAAGAGCAATCGTGGCATCCTCTGCTTCCTGTTGCTGAGTTCCTAAGTAGTCAGAACTGTCAACCTGTTCCCCTGTTCAAGCTCCTACTCCGACCAGCGCTGGTGCCCGACGAAATTACCAAAATATAGGCGTCATCCCGGCCCAACTACGAGCAATCTCCAACTGGTTTCATCATCAAAAAAATTCTGGAGTGGCTGCAGCGTCCAGAGAACCAACTGCCTGTCCTGAAGCGCAGATAGTGGACAGAATCGGCATCGGCTACCATTCTTTGTTTCTAGCCCGATTTTTCCCCCTTTTGCTTGGCCAGCTGAAGGCCCCTCCCTGTGTGGAGGTAGTTTTGGATGTATTAACAGTTAACCCCCACCCCAAGATCCCCCTTCTGCCAGAGGCGTAGTGTTGTAATCACTTAAACAGGGTCAAGCGGCATCGGCGCGGCGTACGGGTGCGTATCCAGGCCTCCCCGCTCGCCCTCATCTATCGGCTGGGATCGGTGTTCTCACACCGATCAGGTGAGTTCCAGGACACATCCCTCGCTGGTTTATTCATGCTTATTTAGTATTGTCTTTAGCTCCGTCGGACGGTAAGTGAGTGCTTGATCCAATTTTCCCTCCAATTGAGTGGCCACCGCGGAGTGAGGTAAGAGCGACCCTACAACCTATGCCTTTGGCATGCTGGCCGCCCACTAAATTGGGTATCCCAGCCCCTTTGGGGGGTCAGCCATAGCGAAGCCAAGCCTCGGAACATCAAGGTCCCACATTGTACCCTCCCCACCATCGCCAACTTGCCCATGGGCAATAGTGTCCGCTAAGCGAGTGAGCTCGCCCGAGTAATTTCATCGTCCAAGTTGTTTGCTTGCGAATCATAGGTCCAAGGTTCATTGGCCTTGTGATTGCCACCCAAGGTGGTGTCACATCAAGTGGTATCAGAGCAAGTTCACAACTTGTCTCTATCAAGTTGGTCCTAGGGCGTGTTTATGCATTTAGGGTCCTCGGTTGCATCTCTTTTGTCCACTAGTATGGCCACCTCATATCGACCTTACCAATCGGCCCTCTCCATTAGTCCAAACCACCAAGGGATGCCTACCACTAACACACATAACCTCCCTAGCCATGTCAACTACCTCATGAAGGCCTTGACCCATGCCAATGAGCGGCTTGATAACATATCGGGTCGACTCAACCAACTTGGAGAAAATGGGCCCGCCCCAAGGACAGACGATAGAGGGATATGTTCCCCACCTCCCATATTTGATGGAACCCAACCTATTGACTATTTAGAGTGGAAAGTTTCGATAGACCATTACTTCACTTGGTATCCCATGTCCGAGGATGATAAAGTTTGATTTGCCAAATTGCCACTTACCAAACGGGCCCACACTCATTGGTTGAAAATTGAAGGCTTAAAGATAATTAGAAGGGAAGCTCCCCTCACAACATGGGGGGACATGAAGAACAACTTATGACCCATGCCAATGAGCGGCTTGATAACATATCGGGTCGACTCAACCAACTTGGAGAAAATGGGCCCGCCCCAAGGACGGACGATAGAGGGACATGTTCCCCACCTCCCATATTTGATGGAACCCAACCTATTGACTATTTAGAGTGGAAAGTCTCGATAGACCATTACTTCACTTGGTATCCCATGTCCGAGGATGATAAAGTCTGATTTGCCAAATTGCCACTTACCAAACGGGCCCACACTCATTGGTTGAAAATTGAAGGCTTAAGGATAATTAAAAGGGAGGCTCCCCTCGCAACATGGGGGGACATGAAGGAACAACTTAGGGCTAGATATATTTTCCCCTCCCATTCCGAACACCAAAGCCCAAAGAGCATTTCAACTCCTTCATTTCCCCTTGGCCAACCCAAGACCCTAATCACGCATTCGTCACCATTTCCCACCTCTCCTACTCCAACCACAACATCTACATCCTACACCACAACCATATGTCCACATACCCAATTGGACCCCATGTCCACCCCTCCACCTAGGCCCATAATGGCCACCACCCCCAAACCCAAATCCCCTCACCAAACCCGCACCCCACAAGCCCCCTTGGCCACCACCTCAACCTCACCATCGTCCCCAAAAAGGGACACATCTCCCAAAACCAATCAACCCAAATCTCCTCACCCAACCCACCTTCAACTTCCCACCCCAATCCTACCCCAATTTAGGCATCCACTACTTCCACTCCCAATTCCAACCCACGTCCGACCTTGCTCACCTCCTCGGGTGCGCCATGCATCAACTATCACCAACCCACCCACTATAGACCTTCCTACCCCATTGTCCTTAGGAGTTGCAACCCACACACCCACCCAAGTGGAGAGGGATACCAATCCGGATCCACCTCCCAAAATAGAGGAAATTCAAGGGCCACACAACTCACCCACCACTCCTAGCCTAGCTCCTCAAGAGCTACACACCCTTCCCCATGACACCGTCACCATAGATAAGTCCGTACTCCAATGGCTCAAGCGAGGCCTCACCATTCCTAGTTCACAACCACGCCACCTACCCATGGGACATCAATCCCAAATCATTCCCACTCAGCCTCATGTCACTTATCAAACCTCCTATTGTGTGGATGATTTGGGAGACTTAGTGGCCTACCTACATTGGCAAGTCCACTTGACCGATATGCTAGCCATGAGGCCGTCGGAGCCTAGCACCATTAGCCTAGCTTATCCCACCGTTGGCTCCGTCACTTCCATCTACACTAATGGCCAATTTACGAGTGAGATCATACTCTTCTTCCCATGGAGGAGGAACCCATCCTAGTCTACTCCCCAACCATTGAGATCCAAGTGCTTTAATTGGACAACCCATTAGCAACCTTGGCCCAATCATTCTGGAGGAGGATGACTCACCATTTGAGGACCTTGAGAACATGGAGTACCCCTATCTAGGTGACCCTTACCATGATCCCTTTAACCCCTTCCTAAGGGAGCCTAGATCTCCATGTAAACCACTCCCCCTATTCACCACCCACCTCACCCTACCCATATCGCCCATGTTGACCCAAACTACTCCCTTCCTAGAATCGGGTTACACCATGAGAGCCTTGACCTTAGGCAACAAAAACCTTGGGATTTATGAAATGCCCCACCCCATAACCACCTTCCTAGATCCCTTCGACCCATTCACATGGAAGTTCAAAAGTCATCCCACATCTATGCACATGGAAGACACCTTTGGGATAAACATACATGTGTCTAGGCTTACCACACCATTTGGCATGAATCATAAGTCGGGTACCTTCATTCACATCACCCACATGTCAAGTAGGAAGCATAAGTGGACCGTATTCGGATGTATTGGCCCACCTTCATTCATCATGAGTCTTAAGCATGAGAGGAGCATACATAGATGTCTGGGTCCCCCAACATTTGTCACACCCATGCATAAAATGTTCATCTATGGATGTCCCGGCCCTCCTAAGTCTGTCACAGTCTTCAGGGAATCAAAGTGTGATCGGTCTACATTTGGTTGCCTCGGTCCACCTTGGCACACCATACTTTTCACACAAACATCGCATCGTAGTACATGGCATATGCATTCTCGCAAGCATCTAGCAATGAGCGGTGAGGATCGCAAAAAGTGGGCAATAACTTGTAAGTGGCACTTTGGATTCCAAGTAGGCGGCTTGGTAATGGTGACCTTGGAGTGGCTCTACCCTAGGGGTATCTCCAAACAGAGGGCACAAGGACTTGGACCTTCCCGAGTTCTGTGTGGCGTTGGCAAACATGCTTTTGGTCTGAACTTACCAAAGGATTCTGGGACACACCCAACTTTTTGTGTAGCAGATCTAGCACCCTATAAGGGCCCCGCGGTGGAACCTAGTAAGCATCTTGAGCCTACACTTACCTTTGTTAGTGACACCACCGGAGAGCCTCCACATATCAGCCCGAGAGCCCGACGTGAGCATGTGGAGGTAATACTGGATAAGCAAGATACCATCGCCAGGAAGAGGGTGTGCCCGCGCTATCCTGAGAAGTGGAAGAGCCATCCCTCGGCTACGGAGGCAGGGTTGAGTTGGGAAGACGTTCGGCACCCGGATCCTCTTTGGTGTGCTGCTACCCCGGTGGACCCACACTCGACAGGGTCGAGTTCTCCCCACCCCGGGGGTATGATGGGGACATCCCCAGTCACTCCATCTTTTTTCGAGGCTTCGATTGCTCGCCATCGGCACTTCATCATCTCCATCACTTAATTTTGAGCAGTATCATGTAATTTTCATTTTATTTGAGTCATAGATGTAATCTTTCTTTATTTGAGTCAGTTAATAGGTTAATGGGTCAGTTTGATAGTCTTTTGGGCCAAACTAGAGGGCTAGGCCCAGGGGCGCCCCTCCCATGAACTTGCTTGTCATTAGTGCATTTAGTCAAGGTTAGTTTGGTCATATGGAATTATGTAAGACTATAAATAGGCCCTCACTCCCCTCGTATGTAACAACTTTTGAAGAATCATTTGAATAGAAGAAAATCTCTAGTTTTTCTCTCTTCCACCAAATTTCTCTTCACTCTCTCTCTCTCATTATCTCTCTCTTTCTCTAAGGGGTGCGCCCCTTTCTCTCTCCTCCCCCTCCCAACCACATTCTCTCACTTCCCCTCCCCTATTAACTCCAACCCAAGTTCCCACACCCCTTCCATTAACCCACCCCAACCCCTAGGTCCACTCCTCCAATCCTCTCCCCACCTTCCAACCCCCAACTACCCTACCCACTTTCCCAAACACCTTTCCCTCTCCCCCATGTCGCCCTCCACCTCCCAAGACCATTTGAATTTGAAAATTTCCTTCTTTCCATGGCCCTTGGTCGCCCAAACCCCCTCTCCCCTAGGTCAGGTCGCCCTCCCCTTCCCTCCACCTCATACCACCACCATTTGCCACTACAAGGTAGCAACTTCATTTGCAGGTCGCAGGCAGCAAGTTTGGTCCTATAAGCTACATCATCTCCAGCATTTCCTTGACTCTTCTGGTGGCAAGGCATATACTTCTGGAAAGGCCGTCCAGAGAGCTTTCCAAGCAAGGTGGTTTCGTCCTCATCCGAGCACCGTGCTGATCAGGAGGCCCTTTCTTCCTCGACTACGGAAAGCCTCCCTGGCAGGAGACCAGAGCCGGAGTGGAACCTCCACTACGATGAACCTGTTGGGAATCTGATCAAGAGTTCTTCTACAAAAATCTTCTACTACAAGTCTTCTATCATCCTCAAGAAGCAGAGCCCAGTTTGGCGGCCGGACCTGAGAGTTATTATTTTTACTCCCAGGTGTGCTGTTCTGCCTCCACTCAGTCTGCACCGACCCCTCCTCAGTGTTCCGAGCCTCTCGGTCTGCTCTGGCAATGAACGGCATCCCCGTCAAGCTTGTTACGAAGAGGACTCAGATACGGTTCCGTCGACTCTAGCAGTGCCTCATTCTGAGTTCAGGAGCGCTCGTGGCATCCTCTGCTTCCTGCTGCTGAGTTCCTAAAGCAGTCAGAACTGTCAACCTGTTCCCCTGTTCAAGCTCCTACTCCGACCAGCGCCGGTGCCCAACGAAATTACCAAAATTCAGGTGTCATCCCGACCCAGCTACGAGCAATCTCAAACTGGTTTTGTCATCATAAAAATTCTGGAGTGGCCGTAGCGTCCAGAGAACCAACTACCTGTCCGGAAGCGCAGATAGTGGACAGAATCAGCATCGGCTACCATTCTTTGTTTCTAGCCCAATTTTCCCCCTTTTTGCTTGGCCAACTGAAGCCCCTCCCTATGTGGAGATAGTTTTGGATGTATTAACAGTTAACCCCCACCCCAAGATCCCCCTCCTGCGAGAGGCGTAGTGTTGTAATCACTTAAACAGGGTCAAGCGGCATCGGCGCGGCGTGCGGGTGCGTATCCACGCCTCCCCGTTCGCCCTCGTCTATCGGCCGGGATCGGTGTTCTCACACCGATCAGGTGAGTTCCGGGACACATCCCTTGCTGGTTTATTCATGCTTATTTATTATTGTCTTTAGCTCCGTCGGACGGTAAGTGAGTGCTTGATCCAAATTTCCTTCCAATTGAGTGGCCACCGCGGAGTGAGGTAAGAGCGACCCTACAACCTATGCCTTTGGCATGCTGATCACCCACTAAATTGGGTATCCCAGCCCCTTTGGGGGGTCAGCCATAGTGAAGCCAAGCCTCGGAACGTCAAGGTCCCACTTTGGACCCTCCCCACCATCGCCAACTTGCCCACGGGCAATACTATCCGCTAAGCGAGTGAGCTCGCCCGAGTAATTTCATCGTCCAAGTTGTTTGCTTGCGAATCATAGGTCCAAGGTTCATTGGCCTTGTGATTGCCACCCAAGGTGATGTCACATCACGTTATCTTAGGGGCCTGGATGGCTCGATGACTGGGAGCCGAGCGGGCCAGAATCCACACTGATTCCCAATTGGTCGCTAGCTAGGTCAACGGTGAGTACGAAGCTCGGGAAGGACATAGTCAAGTACCTCAAGGCGGTCAAGAGGATGGCCCAACTCTTCAAGATCTTTGAGATAGTCTAGATATCTCGGGAGGAAAACTCTCGAGCGGACGCCCTCTCTCAACTGGCCTCCTTGCTCGACCCCGCAGGTACACGATCGGTCTTCCTCGAAGAGCTCGGGGGATCGAGCATTGAGTCCGAGCTTATGACCGTTGACCCAGCACCCCCGAGCGACTGGCGGACCCCCTACATATCCTGGCACTGGGATTCTCAAGAGCCCACCGACCCTCGGGAGGCTTGGAAGCTGAAGTACCAAGGTCGGCGTTTCATCATGCTAGATGAAGCCTTGTACCATATATCTTTCTCTGGCCCTCCTCTCAAGTGCATCAGCGCCGACGAAGCCAGCCGAGCTATTCAAGAAGTACACGAAGGCACCTGCAGAGCAGACCAAGGAGGAATATCGCTAGCCAGGATCTTGCTTCGGCAGGGTTATTGGTGGCCCACTCTCCAGCGCGACTGCACGACCGACGTACAGAAGTGCGACCGATGTCAATGCTTCGACCACCTGATTGATCAGCCCTCCGCGGAGCTCATCACCCTTGCCGAGCCATACCCTTTCGCTCAGTGGGGGATCGACATCCTGGAGTCATTCCCCACGGCCCGAGCTCAGAAGAAGTTCGTCATCGTCGCCATCGACTATTTCACCAAGTGGATCGAGGCCGAAGCCACCACCAGGATCACCGAGTCAATCGTATGGAGTTTTGTTTGGAAGTCAATCATCTGTCGCTACGGTGTCCCCCGAGTGATTGTGAGCGATAATGGTCGGTAGTTTGATTCTCATTACTTCAGAGATAGATGTGCCGACCTAAACATTCACAACCACTTCACTTCAATAGCCCATCCTCAGGCTAACAGACTGGTCGAGAATGCCAATAAGACTATCTTAAAAGTCATCAAAACCAGGCTCGGCAAGGCCAAGGGTAGCTGGCTCGAGGAATTATCGAGCGTACTATGGTCACACCGAACTAGTCCGTGGACGGCCACCGGTGAAACACCTTTTCAGCTGGTGTATGTCACGGAAGCCATAATTCCATTGGAGGTCGGCAACCCCTCTCTCCGAGTGGTCCACTTCGAGCTCGAGGTAAACGAGTAGAAACTGCGAGAGAACCTCGACCTAGTGGACGAAATCCGAGAGATTGCAAAGATTCGAGAAATGGAATACAAATGGTGCATCACTTGATACTACAACTCTAGAGTCCGAGATAGACACTTCCAGCTGGGAGACTTCGTCCTAAGAAAAGTTGAAGCATCTCGACCACTAGAGGCGGCGGGGAAGCTGGCCCCTAACTTGGAAGGCCCCTACTGAGTGGTCGAGATGCTCGGGAAAGGAGCATACCGTTTGTCCACCATGGAAGGAACACTCGTCCCTCAGACATGGAACGTGACAAATCTTCACAAGTTCTACTTTTGATCATTTGGCAAGCATGCACATGTAAGCAAAGTAGAATAAACTCCATTCTTCTCCTCTTATCAAAATTTGATGTACATCAAGTAGGACGTAGCCAATACAGTATACATGTACAAAAATTACACCCTCCGACACTATTACGCAAGCAGAACGCTCGGCCAACCCGGTAGGCACTCCTGCGTCCAGCCACTGACTCTACCTCGTGTGGAAACTGGCTTGGACAAAGGATTGCCGGCCTCGTTGGTTTGAGAAAAGCTTGGAGAAGAGAGGGAAGAAGAGGAAGGAATACAAGTGAAGGCCTCATCTCTGCCAACTCTTTGGAAGGCAGAGAGAGCAGGCATCCTCCGAAGAGTGAGAGAGGAGGTAGAAAAAGAAAACGGCAGAGATGGACGAGGAGGCAGGGGGATGCTGAGAAAGGAGGGAGCTTAATTAGCTCCCCCCTCCCCTCAGGATGGCGTCGGTGGGTTAGTGACAGGAGGGCCACATGCTCCGGCATGATGAACCATCTCCCAGAGTGACCCCGGACTGACGAACCCTCTTCCATACTGAAATAGCAGAAGCTTCCCTCCTGCCGCCATCTGCATCATCGTCTTCTGAAGTGCCTTCCATGCCCGCCAAGACCAACAGCACAACGCCTCGCGAAAGGGAAGGAAGGATAAATCACCAGGGATGGCCTTAAGCGATGAACGGAAAAGGAGACGCCCCTCGGATCTTTTATAGGCCGAAGGGGGAGCTAATCGCCTTAAATGACTCTCCCCTTACAAAACACGCTAAAAGGGCTTTCCCTGAGATGGTTATCTCATTTGGCAAACATCCCACCAACGGGACGCGCGAAGCGGGAAGTCATTAAGGGTGGTATGGACAAATGGAAAGGTGCCTGCGCCATGTCAGTTATTTGACAGATCAGCACGCGCAATATCTGCAGAGAAAATCGGCGCCTTCTCCAACGACTACAAATCCGATAGTCAGATCACACCAAAAGTGGTAAGAAACAGTCAATTCAGCATTTAATATTGTCGTTGTAATATTTTCCAAAAAAGCCTTACCAGGCTACATAACGGAAAGAAAAAAAAGAAAGAAAGAGCTATTACATCAGGCCTCGGGCCCATCTTCAGGCTCGGCAGGTGAGGCTTCCTCAACACCAGACGATCTGCCCCTAGTATTCTCGGCGACGGCTGACCCAGCCACTGACCCCACATGTGTGGGAATTGTATCGGTCATGTGCTCTCCCGAAGATGCTGGAGTTGGCAATCGCTCGGACGAAGACTCCCAACCCTCCTCTTCCCTCGAAGTATAATGGGAAGAGTCGGTCGAACCCCGATCAGAATCATAGCGTTGCCCGAAAGGAAAAATGAGCTTAGATGCCTGGGCCTCTGCCTCTATGACGGCCTGATCGTAGCCCTGGGAGAAGCCCTTTCGAAGGCCCCGGCGATAGCCTGACTCATAATAAGGCAAGGCAGCCTGGAGAAGAGCCGCATGGTAGGCCTCTGAGCACTTATGTCGCTCGAGTGCCTCCACCCCAGCCGACTCCGCCTGTCCCTCAAGCTCGATATCCTCTGCTCTGACTCAGACAGCCTTCTCTCGGCCTCGATCAGTGCATCCTCAGCCCCCCAGACTCGGCCCCCGAGCGCCTCTCGCTCGGCCTTCCACTGCTTGCCGCGCTCGACCTGAATCATAAGCTTCGCCTCCAGGAGCTCATTCTTCCGGTCGACAATATGACGAGCCTGGGATGGCTGCTCGCCAACGACCGAGCCTCCGCTTGGCTCGACTGCACCTGATCCCGAAGCGGGACCAGCTCCCGACGGAGGTCACCAAGATCAAGGGTCAGACGGTCGACCTTCCGATCGAGCGCACCATGGGCCCACGAGAGATCCTCCCGCTCCGACTCCACCCGAGCGTACGCGCCTACTGCCTCAGCCCTAAGCTGGGCCAAGATTAGGCTGCCTTCCATAAGTTGCGCGAAAAGTGTGGAGGGGGGACTCCTCTACAGAGTACGACCCCTAAAGCTACAGAGTGGCACCTCTGGTACAAGGAGGCCCGGACACTGAAGGCACTGGTCGAGGGAAAGGGAGCCCTCTCCGGAGCAGCCGAAATTGGGGCACCTCCCCCGAGCAACCTTATATCGGGGGCCCCACTGGTTGGCTCGGGATGAGCGGCCCCATCATGAACCTCCCCGGCCTCGGTCAGCTACGATTGAGTCGCTTCCCCTTGCGACCCTCCAGCCTCGACCGGCTTGAGCCGGGCTCCCTCATCCGGTGGCCCCTCTACTTCGCTCGGCGCCCTAGCATCAGCCACGATCCCTTCGTCATTTGCCCCCTCTTGCACCGCAGAAGGAGGAGGCAACAGGGGAACCTCATCAACTGGGCAGACGGTCTCCACCTTCCTCGCCCGTTTCTTCTCAGCAGACTGAGCCTGCATCGAAGACCGCAACAACTTCACCACAGGATCGTTCCGCTTTACCCCCTGGCATTCAGAAGCATCATCCCGGGCAACCCCCTTGCCCTCTTCCCAGGCCCGGGACGAGCCCTCCGAAGCTGGGAGATCGCTCGGAGCCAGTCGGTAGAACATAAGCAACTCGGCAACAAAGGGATGGAGGGGCAGCCGAAAGTCGCACTTCCAGGCCAGGAGGAAAGAATAGAAGAGGCCAGAATGAGCGACCAGACTCGATTCATGAGGTTCAGGTGCGAGGAACTTGAATCGCCATGACAGCCCATACCCATTCTCTAGCCGCTTCACGTCCACCTCACCCAGCTCACTGCGAAGAGGTTCTGATGGCACCAAAAAAGTCCTCGAGGCCCGTTCTCCCTCTCGGCTCTCGGCCCCTGAATTTTGGTCCGCCATCGAATAGATAGAAGAACTGGGAGAAGAAGGGGAAAGGTCTGAATCAGAGGACTCTGGAGGAGAAGGAAGCTGAAAAATCACCGCCTGAGGATACTCCCCTAGCTCCGATGGCTGCAACGATTCTCTGTTCTTCCAACTTACTCTCACGGCATAGGAGCCCCCCCTTAAATATAAATTCAAAGAGAGGCAAAACCCTAAACCCCGGAGATAAAGGGATGCAAAAATGCGCAATGCTTAAACCGGAGGCGGCGCGGCGATCCGATCTCCCGAAGGGGGGCCTTCTCTTATCTACCATGACTTTAAGGAATTGTGGACTTAAGTGAACCTGCACCCATTAGACAATCAATTTAGTGTCAATCTTTAGTCAATACTCATGAAAGAGCCATTTTCAATATATTTCATCCCAGTACTGCCTCTTCCAACCTGCATGTTAGTTAATTGAAATGCAGCGACATATAGAGAAGATTCCGACACCTCCAACCCATTTAAAACACAAGCTTTCTTTTCAAATATAGATTCATACATGGAAAAGTCATTTCCAAATTTAATTCAATCAAGCCACACTTGAATTCAACATTCAGTCTCATAATTTCAAGTTCAGTGCTAAAATTAGCAGTTCAACCCAATGGAATCTAATGCATACCAACAGTATGCATAAAAGCCTATTCACTGATTAAACACTGACTTTTCAAGATAAAGTCACCACGACTAAAACCCCATATGAATATGCATGAAACATCATTTCATCAAAATTCACATGGATTTAATTACTCACATTCAAGCTCATAACCTCATGGCCAAAAGCCAGATTTTTGGCCCTTAAAAGAATAAGTTTCAGAATTGACGGATATACAAATTAAGTCTTGATTCCAAAGCAAAACATAACTTTCACATTCCATGGATAGCAAAATTTCAATATCAAGCATTTATGTTCAGTTCATTGAAAGCCTCATTAATCACACATGAATGTTATGCATGAGAACTCCATATTAGAGTTGCATGAGGTATATGCATGAAAGCTCATCAACCCCATTTGAAAACATGATTTAGCCAAGTTAAATAACATGGTTAGAGGGTCTTAAAAACACCAAACAAACTTGGATAACCAAGATTTATAGTAAGTATGTTAGGTAAAAAGCCACATCAAAAACCCCATTAAAGATATGCATGAAGGCACTTGAAAACCCATTTTTCCCAACTAAAGATTAGAAGAATATCACCATAGATCCAATATAAACTCTTACCATGGACCCATCACAATATTAACCTGCACTTTCTAGAAATTCATAAGCAAGTCAATATTAAACCAATGTATTTGAAGATACTAACTTCAAAGTAATTCTTCCACAAACCATTTGAAAGCATTGAAGCCATATGATCAAAATGATTAAACAACCATTATTCATGATACGCAGGAACCAAAGGAAATATTCCACAGAGCTTACACACAATATCTTGTTATCATCAAAACCATTACCAAAGACAAAGACGGAGCGCAGCGAACCCAACAATCTCCCCCTTTTTGATGATGATAAAATATTGTGACCACCATAACTCTCTCCCCCTTTGACATTATCGAAAAGTGGGGGACGAGGAACAATCTAATATGAAATGAGATAGACTAGCGCACGAACCCATCAATTCACCTACCATTTGAGGAGATAAAAAAATGACATTTGTCGTGCAGTATGCAAGATGACAAAATTATATGCAAATGCTCAATTTTTGAATTTTTTTCCAAAATTATATGCAAGATGACCAAACTATGCACACGGAGTATAACAAAACTGAACTATATGCATATGTTATGCTAAAGAGCACATTATTCTCCCCCTATTGTCATAAACAAAAACTGACTGACAATGGGATTATGTAACATGTTATTTACATGTATAATCTAAAGATGCATCAAGATGAAATGAAGTATTATATGAATAAAAAGTATCAGGCAATCAAGCACTCAAGCGAGTTTTGACCTAGAGGGTGACGAGAAGAGAGTTTTGTCCTTGATTCGCCATCTTCGATGGTTGACCCCGGGGGGCCACTCGTGGCCCCCTCGGCGCCTGGCCCCTCCCTGGCCTCCCTTCAACGGGGTTCTTCACCTCTTTAGGTTGGCCTTCCTTCTTTGGGCGTTGCTTCGACTACTGGCGGAAGATCATTTGATGAAGTTTTGTCATCTTCCATGGCCCCGCCGGTCGTCCCGGGCTCAGTCCACTCTCCGGCACTCACCGACAATGGGGAACCTGCAATTTTCTTCTCCCAGGAAGAGATCACGGCGTCCCTGGGCCCTTTCGCTTTCTCTTTGGTTGCCCGCACCCCTCAGGGAAGACCACCTTTCTCTCATATCAGAGCTCATTTGAACAACATGTGCAGATTTACTGATGACTATATGATAAGCGCTCTGGACAACAGACACCTTCTATTGAGATTTCGAAACTATCAAGATTATCTATCTCTGTTATTAAAGGAGACGCTTTTTGTACATGGTCGACTATTCCGTTTCTTCAAATGGACTATGGATTTTTCACCTTCAGCAGATTCGCCTGTTCTCCCGGTCTGGATTTCTTTCCCTGGTCTCCCGGTTAACTTCTACATAGAGCACTTGATTCGGTCCATTGCTGGTAATATTGGTCATGTGCTAAAGGTTGATCAATGCACTCTGAATTTATCTCAAACGAATGCTGCTCGTGTTTGCATTGAGCTGGATATATCCAAGCCGCGACCCTCTAGAGTTTGGATTGGTGTCCCAGGAGGTGGTGCCTGGCAGGATGTCAATTACCCGGAGCTTCCATCTTATTGTTCTATTTGTTCTCATATTGGTCATAATGTAACAAACTGTAAAGGCTCAAGGAACTCAACCAATACTGTGAAACCAAAACAGACCACAGCTGAAATCAAAGGCAAGGCCATTTGGCAGCCAGTAACCAATCAGAAGGAAATAGCTGAAGATAATTTGATTGCCACCCAAGCCACTGAAGGTAGCATTCCTTCTACTCTTCCAAGGAATTCAACTCTGGGAAATAGCTCCAATCAGTCTTCGGACTTGAATAAGGCATGTTTATTAAACTCCTCAAATCCTCCTGTCTTAGACCCAGGGGATCTAGTTGATCATACTAATCTATGCCTGCAAGAAGCAATTCCTGTGAAGATTGCACCAACTATTAATGTGGAGCAACTTTCTAGCTCCGAACCAGCATTACCTCAATTGGTTTCCCCGGATTTGTCCCAGGTTCCCACAGTTCTTGGACATCAGGAACTCACTCCGAAACCCTGGTCCGCCCACTTTTGGAGCTCCCTTCAAACCAAAACACTTGTCAGGATGACTCAAAGGCCTTGCAAGAGCATGAACCTCCATCGATAGATGAGGTCTCTACAAGAAGACTGGAAATAGCTAACCTTGCAGAAGCTCAAAATGTCCTGGCATTGTATAATGAGAGATCAGGGGTAACAACCAGATCTATGTTAAGGACAGGATCCACGGGTAATATTCTTGATACTAAACAGTTATCATGAATTTCATTATTTGGAATATCAGAGGGATTGGGAATGATATCTCTATTGACAGAGTGAAATTCCTAATTAGATCTCATAACATTGACTGCATTGTGCTCTTGGAACCAAAAATTAACACTAGCAGAATGGATAATATCTGCAGAAGATTGGGAATGGACAAGGTTGTGGCAAATGCTGATGGTTTGGCACACATCTGGGTCCTTTGGAAAGACCCTCTGAATTTTTCTGTGGTCTGCGGGGATGATCAGCAGATTACTCTTCTTCATTCAAACGCTGTTTTACCTGATTTTCATTCAACTTTTGTCTATGCCAAATGCAATATTATGGAGAGCCAATACCTGTGGGCTTATTTATCTACTGTTTGCAGATGATACTCTGGTTTCCAGTAAAGCCACCTCTGCCTCTATTCGAAATTTACTGAATCTTCTTCACACATATGAACATGCATTAGGCCAACTGATTAATGTCAGCAAGAGTGGCTATTTAATTCACCCAAAGAAGCCTATTTCTGTTGCTCAGCGCATTCAGAATCTTGGCATTCCTCTGATGATTGGTAGAACTAAAAAGATTTATTTTGCAGGGGTCATCAACACTATTCAAAAGAGAATCTCTGGGTGGAAGGCAAACCTTTTATCCCAAGGTGCCAAATTTGTTCTTATTAGGCATGCTCTTACTTCATTACCAATTTATTCACTATCTTCTACTCCTATGCATATTGGTATTCATAATCAGATTGAGCAGGACTTTGCTAATTTTTTTTGGGGATCTTCACCCCTTGGCAAAAAGAGACATTGAAAATCTTGGAAGACTTTATGTAGGCCACAGTCTAAAGGGGGTCTTGGCATCATGTCTATCAGGCTTATGGAAACTGCTCTTCGAGTTAAAATGATGTGGAATGCTATTCACACTGATTCTCTTTGGGCTTCTTATTTTAGAGCCAAGTATCTGTACAAAGGCCACATCCGAGAGGCAAATTTCAGAAACATGAAGGGTTTTGCTAGAAGAAGCTGGCTGAAGGCTAAGGCCTACATTCTTCAGTACAAGAAAGTCATTATTGGGAATGGTATTAATACTAATTTCTGGTATGATAACTGGCTGGGCCAACAGTGCTTATATAGCTATGTTTCTGATGGACTTATTCCAAATCCTGAAGCCTCTGTAAGAGACGTCATACTGAACCCTACTTCTGAAGATTCTGCCCTGCTGAATGCATTGGCTTCTAATGATATCTAGCAAGCTATCAAAACTGTTTGTCTGAATCAGGAAATGGACTTGGGCATCTGGAGTCTCTCTCCATCTGGTCAGTGTACAATTGCTTCAACTTACAAATCAATGACTAATAGTCATCTTCAGTCTAGTATCCTCTGGAATCGGCTGTGGTCTATTGGGTTCCTACTAAAATTTCAATCCATTTATGGAAGATTATGAATAACTGTCTACCGACTGATGATAATGTCCAAAGAGTTGGTGTTGTCCTCTGTTCCAAATGTTCATGCTGCAGAATTCCGCAGGTGGAAGACCCCATTCACTTATTCCTGAACAGTGAAATAGCTATCTCTATTTGGACTACCTTTACAGCTGCAGGTTTGCACTTAGAAGGACGAACCACCAGGGAATTCATTCTGCACTCTATCAGCCTTGCTCAGCCAGGTTCGGCCTTTGCTCTCTTCACCCTTGCCTTCATTGGATATGGTATGTGGGAAATTTGGAAAACCAGGAACAGTATCAAATATGAGGATAAATCTTTTTCAAAACCCAATTTCATCCATCATATTATGTTCCAAGTTAAGAAGGTCTGCTCGGCTGTTGGCCTCAAGGAAACAAAGTCCTTCAACCGGAAAATCTTGGACCATTTGGGAATCAAAAATCATGCTCCCGGCAGACAACAGATGAAGATTATGAGATGGATTTGCCCTCCCTGGCCTTCTATAAAACTCAATACTGATGGAGCCAGCAAGCTATCTGGAGACACTAGAGGAGGTGGTATTATCAGGGACCACAGAGGCAAGGCCATCCTTGCTTTCTATCACTTTTATGGTCACTCCAATCCTCTTATAGCTGAAGCCCGTGCCCTTCTTGATGGCATCAAATACTTGAAGACTGTGAATTCTAATCCAGCCCTTATTGAATGTGATTCTCTCACCCTTGTTCGAATTGTCAAAAAGGAAACTCACTGCCCATGGTCCATTCTTAGCTTTGTCAGAGAAATCTGGAGCACTATATCTCAGCAGGATTCTTTGTCTCATATCTACAGAGAAGCCAATACTGTTGCAGACCTTCTTGCTTCATTAGCTTGCACTACTAAATGTAATTCTTTTTATTCTTATAGTGAGCTCCCTTCCATTATAAAAGGTGCGGCTCGGCTGGATTCACTAGGCTTGCCTAGTATCAGATTGATGTAACTCATTTTCTTCATCAATGAAATAAATTGCCTCCTAGTGGTCTGATGGTGGAGTGGCTTTCTCCTTACCGCTGGTAAGGGGTGCACTCTCCCATTGATCTCTAGGTTAGGTTTTTCTGATTAAAAAAAAAATCAAGCACTCAAGCATGCATAATAAGATATAGAAGCAATCAAGTCCCTTAGGGGCATGTTTAAGAAGAGTGCTATTGATTCTGGAGCATGATGTGCATAAACAATACTAAGAGGGTCGTGCTTACATAAAGATTGTACTACATAAACTATGAAAGATGACAGATTCATGAAGTACATTCACATAATCAAACCCGAAGTTTATATGATACCATTGAGCAATGAATTCCAAAAATAATACAGATCGTCAGATTTTCTAATGAACACTATAGAGAATCTATCCTCCATACACTTCCATTCACAATTCTCAAATATTGGTAGCTACGTATAACCCCCCCTTTTTTTATTTAAACACAAGAAGGTGACTAACCTTTTGACGCGAGTTATACCCTTTGTCTCAGGGGCATTTCCCGGTTACTCAGTTTCATCACTTATCTTAATTGCGGATATTGTCACTTTTCGGTGCGAGTTGTACCATTTGTCTCAGGGGCACTTGCCGGCTACTCGTTGCCAACTCCCACTTATTTTAATAGTGGATTTGCTTCACTTTTCGACGCGAGTTTCCTCATTTATTTTAGGGAAGATTTCCGGCTACTCGGATCCACATTCCACTTATACGAATTTTTGGTCGGGCAAACAGCTTTTTCCTCACGAGACATATGATTTCCATGTTGAGATTCAAGAGCCCTTAGGAGTGTTGAGTAGAATAACTAAAATCTTTATTAGATTGAATCATTTATCTAAAAAAGAGCACATTAAGAGAGAGAGATTGTACTGAATGTAAGAGACGAATTTATCTAATCATTGTTATGTCTCCCCCTAAGTGTATGCACAGTTATGAGCAAAAACTCCCCTTAATATGTGCCATGTAACAAACATGTCTAGATCAAAGTAATTTTATCTAGCAAGGGAAAAGGTCATAGGGTGTTTTCAAAGAAAGAGTGATATAATATATATACACTCAAACATCCATCGAGGTAAAGTTTTCACACAAGTTGATTACCAGTACTTTGCTGAGAACGTAGGTCCGAAGGCCACCATCAAGCATGGGGAAAGCTTCCAGTTGGACACAATCCAACCTTCCACAATCGTCATTTGATATACCGGATAATCATGGCATTCAAGCACACACGTATGTCAAGTATCTATGCAAGTGTATGCATGTAAATTGAAGGATGATTGAAAATCATTCCTATCTACAAATATGCAAGGGTATGCATGATATGAGCACGAAAATAAGTATGTAAATTGTGTATTCAAAATTGAATAGTTATTAATAAAATATGAGATAAGACTTTTTGTGCAGTCTAACGCATTCAAAAATTGGATTGTTGTTTGCAAGACGGAAAAGTGAGTGTGGATGAAAGACTCCATATGTGCAGTGTTAAACTGATAAGAACTAAAATTATTCACATGATGTGCAATGAGAAGTGCACAAGACAACTAATTATCAGAATCACCAAATCTCATTTCTTCAGTAATTGCCAAGGTCAATAAAATAGGAATGCAAATGTTTAAACGTGAACACTTTCCTTTAGACTCAAAGTTTACCTTTTCAGATTTTTCAAAATTAACCTAAACAAAATGAATCTCAAATCCAAACTATTTTTCTTTCTCTCCCTGAGAGCCCTTTATTTATTATCATTCCTTGGCCTCAAGGTGCCCCTGCAAAATAGATTCTTATTTTGAAGATTTGGGTATCCAAACCATCTTGGGTCCCGAGGGGTTAGTTCTAGCATGAGCAAATATATTCTTATATTTCTTAGAACACCAATCATCATCATATCTCATTGTGGCACAGTCATCCCTTGAATAACCATTCTTGCCACAATAAAAGTAATAAGAAGATTTTATGTTCATGGACCATTTTTCATTAAAGAAAAATTATTCATCATGTGTCCAAGTTCACCACAATAATGACATGAAAAATTCTTTTTGACAGTCCATTCATCATAATTTTTCTTTGTGAAATAATTTTCAAAATCATGACCATGTAATCTACAGTAGAAGCAACTAATGTTAAGATTTTCCTTTGTGGGTTTCTTACAATTTTTAGAACCATCAACTGTATTCACTCTTGATTTCAATGCTTCATCATCATCAAGCTTCATCAAATAGCAATCATACATTTCATGGCCAAATATCCTACAATAAAAGCATGAAACATTCATTCTTTTTCTAGATGCATGAATATGTTTAACAATTGAGGGTTCTACATACATACAAGAATGATCATTGACATTTTTCTGTTTCTGATTTTATTTATCACACAAATGTAAGGGCTCATTCAAACTCATGATTTCATTTTCAAAAGATGAAATGTGTAATTCAGTACTAATTAATTCTTACTCACAAGACATAATTTTCACATTCAACAAAGAATTAACAGTTTTGTGACTTTCAATTTCTTGTTCATGAATATGCAATTTATCACAATCATCATCAATCACACATTTTCCTTTTTCAAAATTTTCAAGACTTTTCAATCAACTTTCAAGCAAGGAAATTTGAATTAATAAAGCACTATTTTCATTTTGGAGTTTTTCAAATGAATTTTCGTTCATGGAAGTGTGTTCAAGTTTGTTCTTTTGAAAACTCACTTTTTCATCAGGCATTGCATTGATGGTTTCATTGACGTCGATAGACTTAGACAAATCATTCTTTAGATTTCTCAACTCCTCTTCCAATTCAACAGTTTTATCATTCATGTTCTTAAAACTTTCTATCTCATGTCCTAGCTCCTTTAGTCTTTCAGATTTGTCAACATTTAGAGTAGCTTTCCCTTTTATAAGAAGGAGCAGTTTTTCAGATATAGTAGTATTCAACTCTTCAGATTCTCATTATCTATATCTATTTGTTGAAGTTCTGAAATTTTAGCCATTAAGGTTTCATTTTTATTTCTCAAGCATGAAATTGTTTCTTTGTACCTATCAACCTCAAGCATGGAAGATTTATTTAATTCCTTAAACTCAGCACATTTTTCACATGAGAATTTATCAACACATGAGTTTTCAATTTTCTGTTTCAATTTTCTATTTTCAGATTTCACCATTTTATATTTTTCAAATAGTTCATCGTAAGCATCCACCAATTCATCATAGCTAAGCTCATCTTCTTCATCAGAATCGGAGTTTACCTTAGAGCTTTCCTCGCTTTGACGATTACTCTCGTTGTTTGCCATGAGGCACTCACTATTCCAGCTTTCTTCTTGGGCTTCGCTCAGCCCATCCCAGATCTCTTTGGCTGACCAACAAGATGAGACAAAAGAAAATTGATTAGTGTCCATAGCAGCCTTAAGAGCATTCAAAACAAATAAATTATCATAATTCATTTTCTTATCTTTGTCAGTCCACCTTGACTCATGTTTTGGAACAATGTAAGGACCATGAGTGATTATATTCATGAGCTTCGGATCAATACTAAAAATACAAATATAGAGTTTTCCAATCCAAGATATGTAATCAAAACCATCAAAGACAGGAACCAAATTCACATTAGCCATCATGAATAGATCTTTTCTCCTAGACCGTGAGGTCCGCGAATGAAAATCAGACATTGGGCTCTAATATCAATTGTTGGCCCAGAATAGATGGCGGACAAGAAGGGGGGGTTGAATTGTCCCTCCGTCGAGATGGGGGATTTTAAAAATAATCTAAACTAAACACAATGGAATTAAAATTAACTACATTAATTAATCTAAACTGAGGTGATATATAAATGTTCTTTCAATCTTTCCCATCTCACTTGAGTAATCTACACACTGAATGATTGAACCTATGCCAAACACGGATAGCAGATGTAGCAGAGTGTAGTGGTGCAGTGAATAACAATCTATAAAAAGACCTGTGAACTGAGATAGGAGAAATGGACAATCACACAGGCATGCCACAAAGAACACGGATATTATTAGGTGGTTCGGGACCACGACGGGCTCCCTACGTCCACCCCTCACTGAACCCAGTGAGGCTTCACTGCCATGCTATAAAAGTAGCAATCACGGAGATGATCCCCAACACCACACACGCTGCTTCCGCAGTAATCAGCACACATGGGGACTAGCCCCAAGACGCTGCCACCGCAGCACACACTCACACACTATTGGGGAACTCACCCCGCACTAAAATCCCACACGGAGACGCAGCTCCGTACACCACACATGAATATTCTGATGTTCAAAAAAATAAGAAAGATATATAATATATGCTCAAGTAGGATTTAGATCAAGAAAACCATCACAAATAAATGAGTAAAAGATATAGAATGTTTCCCCCTCGTTTTCCAATGGCCGTATGAAGATCTTCCTTGAAGTTCAGCTTGGAGGGAGTTGAAACTATAGCAGGATGGAGCAGCCGGTCCTCCTTCTTGAAGATTCGGGCTTGTGTACAACTTCAGCAACTCGTACAGGATATATCCTTTAGATCCAAGCTCCAGTCTCACTTAGATAGGAAGGTAGGGTGTGCTGGGAGATTTATCCACGTAGTGGGAAGATGACTGGTTCTTGCAAGAAATCCAACGCCTAGAGAAGACACACAATGATCAGCACGAATGTGAATCAAATTAGGAGTTGCGGCTCATTGAAGCATCCTCCAGCGTGCTTCTTCTTCCTCCTCCAAGTGGGTGTGCTGCCCTCACTCCCTTTCCCTGCAAGAGTAGAAGTCGATTAGCGCAAGGGATTGTCTAAAAACCCAAATTCGCATCATATGTATAGCAACACATAAAGGAGATGAAAAGACCAAGAACCCCATACATGTAGAAACCCTAGGGATATTGTGGTAAAATACCATGGCAAATGAATCACAAACAATGGGTTTCGAAACAAAAACGGCATACCCGTTCTGGACGCCCGAGACAAATGTGGACTCTCAGAGTCGACTCTTGTTCGCGGGTGTTCTGCCAAATAATAAAAAATAACACACAGCAGAAAGTGTCGACTCCCAGAGTCAACACTTTCTCCCAAGTGTTCTGCCAACACACAGAACAACCCCTTGGCCTATAAGTGTCGACTCTTGGAGTCGACACTTGCAGCCAGCTGCTTCAAGGCGGCGAGCTGCCCAACAAGTGTCGACTCTGAGAGTCGACACTTGTAGAGCCAATACAGAAAATGGCCTTAAGCATAGAAATAGACCCCAAATACATTATAAATGAATCAAAGCTAATTTAGCCACATGGAAATACATCAAAGATGAATTCTTACCATGACTTTCATGAATTGTGGACTTAAGTGAACCTGCACCCATTAGACAATCAATTTAGTGTCAATCTTTAGTCAATACTCATGAAAGAGACATTTTCAATATATTTCATCACAGTACTGCCTCTTTCAACCTGCATGTTAGTTAATAGAAATGCAGCTACATATAGAGAAGATTCTGACACCTCCAACCCATTTAAAACACAAGCTTTCTTTTCAAATATAGATTCATGCATGGAAAAGGCATTTCTAAATTTAATTCAATCAAGCCACACTCGATGATGGGGACATCGACGCTTGGCCGCCCACATTTTATTTTTATCCTTTTAGTTTGCATTTATATCCTTGGGAAAGTATGTACGTAAATGTAAGGCTTTATAAGCCAATGAGTCATTCCCTTGGATTGTGTGGGTTTTTGTGCAATTATGTAGTAGGTCCAGCTAGGGGCCCCTCAGCCTTTTCCCATTGGTTCATGTCATCCTTGTGGGGCTGGTCAACCCTCCTAGGTGGCATCTAAAAGCCTCGACAAGTCAATTGTCCACATGGGAGACAAGTGACCAAAAATGTCAACTTAAGGGGCTTGGTCAAGGGGGTGCCTAAACCCACTACCATTAGTTTATATTTTAATTTTTGACCCCATTAGAAACTCCCTAATATGTCCTTCCAAACCCCAGATCTATGGGCATTTAGTGTCTTTTTACATTTATTATATATAGCTTGTAATTTCCATTTGTTTGAATTAATGAGAAAAAAAATTGAATTGCCAAGAGCTCCCTTGTGAGAATTTCGACCCCCCCTCTCTCTCCCTCTTGTTTTCATCTTCCCCAACCCCATTTCTAGAGTGGTATCCCTTCTATCATCTCCTCTTCACCTCTGATCATCATCTGTGCCGCCGCCGCCACCGTTCATGCAGCCGTTGCACCTCCGCGAAGCCGCCTCTGCAGTTCTGTCCACTCAGGATAGTAGCTACTTCTCTGAATTTCTGCTCTCCACCACGTGATCATCTTGAGCTGAACATTTTAGGGTGTGTTCCAGAGGTTCCCAGCACCCTCCATAAAAATTGGTTTGATCTATAGATCCCATTTCATATTTTCCCATTTTCGTTCATCATCTCCTTCCAATTCTATCCAGTTTCTGTTCACTGTTACAGCTAGGTGAAGAACACCTTCTCCGACCCACTTTTTGATTTTCCCAGGAGTCCCCAATTTTATTGGAGATTCTTTCCACCTTCCCCTATCACCAAGAATTTTGTTGATTTTTGTTAAGCCATCCACATATTTTTATAAATTCGCCCAAGTTCCCAAACCTATTCTGTCTGCCTCTCTTGAATTGTTACGACTTTTCTGAAGAACCCAACTTCTGATTCGGAGGTCTACCTATCGGTCAATGGCAGTTCTTAGGAAAACTACTTGTTGTTCAGAGATTTCGGGTACTATGCAACAACAACTTGAAAAATAGTTAAAGGCTAGATCCGTGCAGATATAGTTTCTCTCTCCTATCTTATCTTGAAGTACTTTGAAAGAGCTTTCCAACGATACCTCTTGATCGCCGATCTGATGTCGGGATTGGCCGCAGCAAGCAATCTCGTCGGGTCGCGCGCTATAAAATAGCAAGTGCAGATCCGTGGCCAGCTAAGCCGGCGGGTGCCGATCGGAGCCGCCCGGCCTCCGGCCGGCGAACCAGCACGCCGCTAGCCCAGGGAGCATTTCCCCAAGCGTCCCCACCACAGTGGTGCCACCGGGCCCCACACGGCCCCTTCGACCAGCACGTGGGCCCCACGGTCGTGAGTACGTGTGCTGCCGAAGCTATGCGAGAAGCCGCCCGTCAACACGGAATCGGTCCTCCCGGACCCACTTGTGTAGCACTTTAGCTCCCTGCGTGGAGTGGGCAATAGTTCTTTGCTGTAACATTTGTGTATTAATCGTCCCGGGAGTACGAGTTCGGCCGGGTCCGTCTTCCCCACGCCGAGAGCGTGGAGGTATCGTATTCACTCCCTTACTCGGCATTTGCTCTATTCATATATATCTCTTATGCCGCTGCTAGAGAGAATGTTGTAGGGCCATTAGCTCGATATATATTGTTATATCACCGCTGCTGCAAGAGAGAGAGTGACCGTCCCGTGACCCGATTCGGGCACGAGAGAGAGCCGACCACCCTAGCTCACTGCCGATTTCTCAACCGCGCACGTCCGACACTTCCCTCGCTAAGGAACAATCACGAGCTCATCTAGAGTCCGAGGATCAAGTTCCTAATTCGAGTCGTGTTCGTGGTCTCATCCCGCATCACTCGAATTCAACATTCAGTCTCATAATTTCAAGTTCAGTGCTAACATTAGCAGTTCAACCCAATGCAATCTAATGCATACCAACAGTATGCATAAAAGCCTATTCACTGATTAAACACTGACTTTTCAAGATAAAGTCACCACGACTAAAACCCCATATGAATATGCATGAAACATCATTTCGTCAAAATTCACATGGATTTAATTACTCACATTCAAGCTCATAACCTCATGGCCAAAAGCCAGATTTTTGGCCCTTAAAAGAATAAGTTTCAGAATTGACGGATATACACATTAAGTCTTGATTCCAAAGTAAAACAGAACTTTCACATTCCATGGACAGCAAAATTTTAATATCAAGCATTTATGTCCAGTTCATTGAAAGCCTCGTTAACCACACATTAATGTTATGCATGAGAACTCCATATTAGAGTTGCATGAAGTATATGCATGAAAGCTCATCAACCCCATTTGGAAACATGATTTAGCCAAGTTAAATAACATGGTTATCGGATCTTAAAAACACCAAAGAAACTTGGATAACCAAGATTTATAGTAAGCATGTTAGGCAAAAAGCCTCATCAAAAACACCATTAAAGATATGCATGAAGGCACTTGAAAACCGATTTTTCCCAACTCAAGATTCGAAGAATATCACCATAGATCCAATATAAACTCTGAAGAAGGGCGATCTCGTGCTGGTCCTGAGCTGGAAGAGATGATCACCGAGTAGTGAACTGTAAGGAAGGGAAACTGATCAGGGGGCCCAGGGATGGTTCCCTGGGGAAAGCCCTCTGATGCCTAAGTCAGCAGAGCAATGGTGGAAGCTATGAAGGGAGGGGCACAGAGATCCATGAGATCCCTCTACACCAAGGTGGTGAAGTGGTTCCTACTCAGGGAATTTTAGGCGTGTTTAGGTATTTACTGTTTGCTGCAGGGAGTCCCCGGTTTGAATAGTGCGCTAGCCTCATGAGTCCTGTAAGTTGAGGAGTTTCAGGCGGGAGTTACGTCCTCAACGTGGGCTCTTTACGTCATCATCGTGGGATCTTTATAGCCTTGAGGAGTCGTGGGTCCCTTATCTTTGTGAACTCCTACTCATAAAGGGCTCTCAACGGCAGCGTGGATAAGCAATCGTCGCTCGATCCAAGCATGAAGAGTGCCAACCCTATCCTGGTGATAGGCATAGCTCGGATGAGGCTCGGCCGGAGTGGGCGTGGGGCGCTAGCCTTTATCCCGGCGAGGGGGATAGGTTGGGCTTGGGTCTTCCTCACCGGACCAACTCTCGGGCCTTCCGAGTCTAATGGCCGCCGAGGAAGGGGTTGATCCCGAGTGATTTTATTGGGCTTTGATACTAAGTGGGCCCTGTGGGGCTGTCACTTAGAAGAGTTGGGCCTCGTTTGGTCCTGATGGACCTAGTTCGGCCACTCTTAGATGGGCTACAGAAATCCCCCTCTCCACTTGTCCCCCTCCTACTTCCGAGCCTTAGTAAGCTCGGAAGAGTAGCCGTTAGGGTTTTGGACTAGCGTGGCTCGGGTGGGTGGAGATCTGACGGTGTTAAGAAGCCACATGTCGTGGTCACCTGGGCCCATAATAATGATGATCCTGATGTATTTGAACCAAAGGGGTCCCCTTTTCTCGGAGGTCGGAACGACGCGCCGCCTTCCACGTGGGAATATAGGCATTGTGCGCTTGTCATCGCTCCAGACAACCTCCATTTTAGGGTTTGGCTCTCCTTCGTGCTTGCTGTTGGGCTCTATGATGCGTCGTGAGGACACGACAGAAGAGCAGAGGCTTCCAGCGGCGTTCGCAGAGTTGGCGAAGATAACCGCGGAGGCGGTCAGATAGCTTCCTCTTCCTCCGGAGGCTTCTGAATCTCAGGAGCATTTCTCTTCAAGTTCCTCTCCAGATTCCATGGCGGATCAGCGTCTGGAGGTCGAAGAGTGGGAGGGCGAGCCTGCGGCGAGGGCGACGGTGATACCGCTGGCTCCAAACTGTAGCGAGCTAGGGGAGGCAGAGGTGAAAAGGCTAGAGCCCGAGTTTTGCCTGCCCTATAAGTTTTACTTAATTACGGCTGCCCCGCGCGAGATGAGCTTGGATTCTCGTACGGGCCATATCTGCACCTTCCTTCAATCGTGGAAGGGTGGGTTCCACCTTCCCTTCGAGCCCTTTGTTCTTAAGCTTCTTGATTTCGTTCGGTTGGCACCCGTACAGTTGGTAGCCAACTCTTATCTTCTTCTTTCCGCCTTTTGCATCCTCTGTCGCCAATGCGGGGTTCCTCCTTCCTTATACCTCTTTCATTATTTTTTCGAGTTGAAGGCACATCCCTCGGCTGGGAAGGGCTTCTATTTCATCCAGGCGAGGCGGAATAGGAGCTGTGTCTCCTTGGCTGTGAAGGATTCTTCGCACAAGGGATGGAAAACTCAGTTCTTCTGGGTGGGGATTTCTTCGGTGGAGGAGACTTGGAGGTGTCCCGTAATCCCCAATTTCCATTCGAACATCCCTCCGAGGCAGGACGAGTTTTCTCCGGACGTGGAGAAGTATGCGGCCAGTTTGCTGAAGCATCGCTATTCCACAGAGGAGCTGATTACCCAGGAGAACATCGAGCGGTGCCTTCTCGCGCGGCTACATCCGACAGGTTTGGATGCTACATATCAGCTTCTTCATCGGATGACGAGACCATTTTCTTTTCCTGACCACATCTTCTTCTGCACAGACGTCAGGAGGCCGGCTGTGGAGGAGGAGCCTACGGCCGAGCGGGCGGTGATCGATCTTGGCGATGACTTGGTTGCCGAAGAGCCGCGAGCTCTAGAGGGGTGCTCCCGAGCCCGGGACAAGGGCAAGGGGATGGCCCAGGAGGGAACATCCAGGCCGTGGGGGTCCAAGCATAAAGATCCCGTGGAGGGCATGATACGGGACGTCGTGAAGGCCAAAAAGTGGGCCAAGAAGGTCGGGTTCGACCCTATTGTTGAAGGGGAACCTGGCTTGGCGGCTCTCCCCTCTTTCGAGCGAGATAGGGCCGACCCTGTCGGGCCGGCTCTCCTATCTGCCGAGCGAGAGGGGGCCGAGGAGGCTAGGGCCGCTTCTGGGGGCGGCGGCGATGGATCGGCTCTCCCAGCCGAGGGGGCCGAGGACGCTTCTGCTGGAGGCGGTGCCGCTAGATCGGCTCTCCCCTCAACAGGAACCGAGGGGGCCGATGTTGAAGAGGGCGACGCTGGGACCACGACCGAGACTGGGGCGTCGATTGAGGCGGGCGACGCTCCGGGTGCCGATGCAGGTGCCGAGCCGGTGGAGGCCGGGGGTGTGGATTCTAAATTTATGATTAACCCCCAAATTGATAAAAGATGGGAATATTTGGACAATATATAGAACCCAATTAATGACACAAATAGGAGGAAATCACACACAATAATTAAGATCCGTGATCGCCACTGAGGCCAGAAACATGCCAAACCATAAGAAATTAGGATAGGGGCATGCTACATACCTCAGAAATTCATGAGGACCAGCTGTGGGCCTGGAGATTAACGCGCTATATATTCCTAGCGTGTTCTTCAGGTCGCGCTATCTTCGTATAGCGCGATATCAGACAGGTAGCGGGGTTTGTTTGGATCCGTTCCTTCCTTGCTCCAAGGCCGGCCAAGGTGCAAGGGCTCCACGTATCAATCTTCTAGTGCCTGCAAACAATCATAAACAATAAACAGAAGGCCCATTAGATCGAGATTTGAGTAGAATCTGCCCCTATTCTTAATCAAAAGCATGTAAAAGGGGGGGCTCGATTACCTGGGGGTTTGGTGGTTTTTAAACCCCTATGGATGGGCAAAAGATAGGTGTGGTGTGTGTGAATGCATATATTTTGTAAAAGGAGTGTTTTGAAACCAGGACGCGATGCTATGCAAAGATTAAAAATCCGGATGTTGGGGAAAAGAAAGATGAACGAGGAAGAACACAAGAAAAAGCCCTAAATACTCCCTTGAATGTGCGAGGAGCGAGGATTTGTTGTTTGTGCACGAAGTACTTCCTCCTCCTCGTCAATAACTCGAGTTGCATCCCCATCAAACGACGGCCAAAGGGGTGAATTTATAGGAAGAAGATGAAGAAGAAACCCTAGGTCGGAGTTTGATTCAATTCAAAGATTTGGCGGCTCAAATCGAGGTAATCTTGCCGATTAAGGAGGGGGAAAGACTCCTGCTAGGTTTAGAAACCTTCCTGGATAAGAAACACAGTCAGCAACTTACCCAATAAGGCCTCTGAATCGAAAGAAGGGAGCCCGGCCTAGAGAGGGACTCTGTCTGATATCGCGCTATACAACCATAGCGCGTTCATGAAGAACGCGCTATGACGATATAGCGCGATAACTAAAAGCCCGTTAAATGATTTGAAAAGGAAAACTATCTTTTGGGCAGTCATTTAATCAAATATTGAATGAGAAAAACATCCAAAGGGGATACTATAAAGATCAAGTGTCAAGAAATAACAACTGCTCAAAGGATAACTTCAATTAGATCCATAACGCGCTATGAACAAGAAAGCGATAAGAGCGGATAGCGCGGGAATGCCAAACTTGAGATCAGATCCAAGGTAAGGAATTGAAATGTTGGGCCAAGAACAGAGAAAAAAACCAGAAAATCAACCAACTAAGGAGGGGCATCAACTAGGAGAACAAAGAAAATGCTCAATTTATCGGTCAAAATTGGGTGTCTACAGATGCCCCTCCTTGATATCCGCTTTGCAGGGGAGCGAAACGGAGGTGAAACGGAGACAACACGGAATGGTAGTGACGGGAAGATGAAGTAAAAAAGGAATGGAGCGGACTGATAAGTGGATATCAAGGAGAAAAAGACACCCATCACAACCGACAAATGATAGGAATAATTCAGAAAACTCCGAGCTAACCACAAGATCAAGCTAGCATCAGTGACTCCTGCCTAGAATGATAGGCACGGAACAAGAAAAATGGAACTGATCAACCTCTTGTACAAAAGAGGCATCCGCAGCGCGTAGCAACTACGAATTTCACTCAGTTAGTGGAATAGACGCGAGCCCGGCGGATCCATCGACGCCATCGTGCGGTTCACAGCTAAGGAGTGGATCAAAAGAAGGGGATTGGATTAAAAGGTGATAAGCAAATTCTAGGCAAGGGTCACATTGACCAGCGAGATCCAGTGCTCAACTTGGAGCGATCCTTCAAATTCGGAATGGAATTGAATTTCTTAGTTCAAGAACACAAGCAAAATCGATCCTTAATTAGGAAGAAGAATTGGGCATTTATGAATGCAAAAATGGCATGATGCATGCAGGGCTAAAATAAAAGAAATCATCAAAACAAATGCCCAGAAAAGATAAAATATAAGATACTCAAGGATAATATTGCTAAATCAAACAGATTCGGGTCAAGAATTATCCGCAACCACGGCGTGCGAGATGAAGTCCATCGTCCCCAAATTTGTTTTGACCTAACGGCCTATCCGACGATTAACTGCATGTTTCTAGATCATCACTGTTTTTGGTAGAGGGGAACTCAGATCCCGAAACATACAGAGAACCAGCCGGTCCTTGAGATAATATAATAATATAAATAGCATATAGTAATGCAATAAAAGAAAGGACAAAGAAATACTTACCTGATGGCGTGCCACTTTATTTCGGCCTTTTCATTCCTGCAGTCTCAATGTTAGGCACAAGCTAATTCAAGCAAATGCAACCTCAATGTTAAGCAAATTCAAGCATATTCAAGCAAATTCGAGCATATATAAGCAAAAGAACACAGTTTCTCACTCATTCTCATCATATGTTCTCATGTCATATCCTCTTCTCTCCCTTCCTTTCTATTTTTATTATTTTTTCTTTTACTTTGATTATCGCGCTATATGTACATAGCGCGACAATGTCGCGCTATGAACAGGTAGCGTGTCATCTAGCCGCAGGGTTTCAAAAACCGGCCCCCCCCTCCATTCTATTATTTCAAACTTGCTCTTTCCCTCTCCCTATTCCCTCTCTCGCCCTCTCATCCTCTCACAGCCCAACCCCCCATTCGCATCAATCCGATGGAGGGAGGCGCTCCCCGACGCTCCAAACGGTGCGTCACCCGCGGCCGCCAAAGATCAAACGTGGAAGAAGAACGGGCGCCCTCTCCCGCGGAAGAACACGCCGATTCGGAGGCCACCGTCTCGGCTAGGCTTGAAGGGGATGAAATGGACATTCACCCAGACGAGGCCGAAGAAGTTGAAGGCGCCCCGGCGGCCGAGGAAGTGGCGGCAGAGCCCGTCGGAGGCGCGGCGGCCTGAAAACGCCGGGTGGTAAGAAAATCACCCTAAACTTGTTTTTGATTTGATTTTTCTTATTTTTTCTTTCTTATGTGATGAAAACGGAAAGGGGAATGCCCCTCCAGATCAAAATGTAGGGCAGAACGCCCATAGAACAAATTTACGGGAAACGGGGGTCACCACCTACCTACAGAAGGGGAACGCGCTATGACGATATAGCGCGACATCTAACAGCAAACAAGTTTTTCATTTTCTGATTTGTCTTTTGTTTGATGATCACAGGAATTGATTATTTCTTCTTTTATGTTGTGTGCAGGGTGTGGAGGGTGCAGTGCGTGCCCGGATTTCTTGGACATTGGTCCGGGCCGCGTACCACGCACTACCGGAGTTTCAAAGGGCCCGCCTCCGCCATATGGGCTTCGGGGAATTTCTGGAGATAGAAGTGCTGAGAGTTGACGTGGAGCTGATAAGGGCCCTAAAAGCCAGATGGGACACGGGATGCAAGGCCTTCCTCTTCCCCTGGGGTCATATGATCCCGACCTTGGAGGACGTCACGCGCATCACTGGGCTGCAGGTGCACGGATCGGCAGTGACGGGCTACACTTACCCCGACTACCGGGAGATGGCGCGCAGGCTGCTGGGCTTGGAGCTGGAGGGTACAGGCCGGACCTCACTGGTGTCGAGGATCGTCCTGCAGGAGAGTCTGGGCCTGTTCCACACACAGAGGGTGGTGGGAGAGACCTTGACAGCTCATGAGAAGAGGCTGGAGGCAGGGGCCAGGGAGAGTTTTACTACTGAGGCAGGCCCACCGACAGACATGGAGTTGAGGAGGTTCCTCATTCTGATGATCGGCAAGCTGCTTTTAGCGACCCAGGGTGACGCAGTGAGCTGCCGTTTTCTACCCTTACTGGAGGATCTGGGCCGAGTCGGACGGTATGCTTGGGGTGCGGCAGTCCTTGCCCACTTGTTTGACAGCTTCGGCATCTCCTCACTCCAGTCTTCACTCGGGGGGTTCTACCCTCTACTTCAGGTTTTCTCTTTAAGCCTTAAACTCCAATGATTAAGTTATGCACTTTCTTCTTATATTGATCACATGAGTTTCATTTCAGGTTTGGAGTTATCTATATCTTCCTACCCTCAGGCGCGCCTGGGAGGATCGGGGAGATTTACTGCCCTTGGCCAGACGATGGATCCCTACACGAGATGGCCGGTCTCTGAAGGACCAGGTCACCCACATCCAGGAGACGCTAGACATGATGCCCCACATAGAGGTAAGATTGAATTGAATTGAATTGAATTGAATTATGAGTGGAATCGAGGGCAATGATAAATTGAATTATGCAGGTGGTCTGGACTCCTTATCAGAGGGACATCGGGGTGATGACTTGGGTGGAAGCGGCCATCCCATACTTTGGGAGAGAGATCTGGTTACATGCCCTCAACCTGGTCGAGCCCCTATATCATAGACTGATCATGAGGACACCAGGGCTCCACCAGGCGGTAGTAGAGTTCCCGACCCAGGCGACGGACCCACGACCTCGGCGACGTTTCCGAGGCCTGCAGGGTACAGACGACTGGCGGCAGCGAGCCCGAGAGCAGTTGGCAGATTGGAAGAGGCGCGGCCGAGCAGTCCCTGCGGGAGCGGATTCAGATGATGCCTATCTCCAGGCCTACTCCCAGGCATATGGCAGCCGAGTCTATCAGAGTGCTCGCGGACAGGTATGCTTTTAATTTATTTGCACTTCCATTATAAAACTTGGTTATTGATATGTGTTTTAACATGTGTTATTGCAGTTCGACATAGAGGGGAGACTGGCCATGATACAGGGACTCCTTGATTCCACAGTCCGACAGCGCGAGGAGCTCCAGCAAACCGTCGATGAGCTGGTAAGCACTTGAAACTTAGAATGATTGGATTCGAAATTCAATTAATGGTAATGCTTTTCCTTTTCAGCGTGAGGAGCAGGAGGCAGTCCGATCCTCGCATGGCGCTTCATCCTCTTCACAGCCCGTCCGTGACCACACCGAGCTAGAGAGCCAGCTCGCCAGTGCAGTGGCTCGGGCAGAGGCAGCCGAGGCCTCCCTTCAGGAGAGAGTAAGCAATCTGTCTTTTAATTTTAGTCTTGGAGTTTTATCAATTATCAATTATTAATCAAGATTTTGGATGCAGGAACAGGAGCTGCGCGTGGCAGAAGCAGAGCTGAGGTGGCGCGATGCAGAGGAGCTCCCTCGAGATGTAGCAGAGCTGCGCCTTCTCCTCGGGGTGGAGAGGAGTGAGCGGCAGAGAGAGAGAGAGGATCGGGACAGAGAGAGGGAGAGATGGGAGAAAGAGAGGGAGAGATGGAAGCAAGAGAGAGTGGAGCGGGAGCTTGAGAGAGTGGAGCTACGTACTCGATTAGGGATCACCGAGCAGCGGGCAAAGGATGCGGAGGATCGCTACCGACGGGGACGTGAGCGGGCCCAGCGTGAGGGATACTCCTGAGCCTACTCGAGCACAGATTACTTAGTTACTTCTTCTGAGCACCAGAGGAGAGAGGATGCAGAGAGGGGAGCACATGGTGACAGGGTTTCGGCTTCCCGGGCACAGATGGCTCCTCCTAGGTCTTCCCGGGGAGGACAGGAGGAGGCTGAGAGCTCACGTAGAGGGGGAGACCAGGAGGGTCGAGGGGAGAGTTGAGGGTTTGTTGTACCCATCTCACTTTGTACTTTTATGATATGTTATAGTGGAATGAGACAGTTCTTGGTACTTGTTGCAGCTTGTGATTGCTTTTCCTTTTGCGCCTCTTCAAAAGAATGCCATAGAAATGCAATTTTTTTTTTGGAATTTTTGAAAATATGCAAATTTTTATAAAATTTTTTGAAAAGAATATTTGAAAATATCATTTTTTTTGTTTGTTTGTTTTTTTTTGAAAATATGTGAATTTTTTTGGAATTTCTGGCAATATTCAAATTTTTTTATGGAGTTTTAGCTTTATTCAAATTTTTATGGAGTTTTGGTTTTATTCAAATTTTTATGGAGTTTTGGTTTAGACATTGCTAATGCGGCATCAATGGATGTTTTAAACCACTGGCTAGGGGTTCTTGTTCCCTCCCTTTTTGTTTAAAACTGCCCAAAGCCGGGCGTGCATTGAAGGGTGGCGCCCTATAACTGGCTGCCCTTGATCAACGGTGCCCCTACCAAAGCCATACGCGAGAAACGTTCGATCTTAGCGGGAGAAGAGAAGAATAATTGGAGATAAGCTTTATGCAGGATGGGAGATGTCGAGATTTGAATTCCTTCCAAAGTATTTCCCCTCAAAGAGGTAGTATGTTGTGTCGGGGCTTTGTGCCTTTGATTTTTAGACCCTTGACATGTATACGATAAGGGTTTTCCCTGCGGGGACTTTGTCACTCTTGTCATGCCATAATTCATAATTTTTCATTTATCAAAATTTTGACTTGATTTTCATAATAGCCCTTTTGGCGAGATGTATATCATGAAATTCATATGAAAACTCATTTTGATTTTGGGTCAAGACTGCCCCTATTTGAGACTCCTCTCGTATTGGGGAGTACCGAGGGTGGGTCATCTCATCCGTCAACCTCTTGCCCCTGCACGCGGCCGAATAAAGAAGAGAAAAAGACTTCCAGATATACTCATGGCATGGCCTAGGTAGGGACGGTGTTTTATCCAATGGAGCCGACTAAGGACGCCGTGAAGTGTGTGGAATGCCCAGCTAAGGGTTACTCTTAACAAGCGGGGAGAGAATGTTGAATTCCCAGCGCGGGGTTTTATTAACCAAAGGTGCTGCACAGCAAGCCCAAAGACTCTTTTTTAAACAATGATTCAACAAAAGCCTAAGATAAAGATCTAAAACACCACTTTTAATCTTGTTAAGAAGCACTTTATTTTGAAAATCCTGCGTGAATTAATGAGATAATGATATCATGAAATGAGTACTTACGCCAATATGTTACCTTGCAACCTTTGTTGAAGCAGCTATCAGAGGCGAGGTTGATCAACGTGGGGTAGTCCTCTTTGGCAGATAAAAATATTGGAAGCAAAGGGTTTGAAAGTGGCTTAACAAGAAGGAGTGGTGCCAAGACCAGACTCAGACGAATAAGGAAAAAAAGGAAGAGAGGCAAGGGCTAGAACCCCCTCACTAAGGTGTGGAGACCCTGATCACATGAAAGGTCTACAGAAGAAGCAGAGAATTAGAAGGAGGAGTGAGGACTAAAGCCTCGAAAGCAGTGAGTGAATGGGAAGATGCCCAAGGCAGTGGATGTGGAAGAAGTTGGGTCGGACCCAGAATCAGGAGGAATTAGAAGAAGAAATTGATAGATGGAAAGAGGCGGATCCGAAGGGTCTGGAGGTTGTGGAGGAGAATCATGAGGGGAGGAATCATCCGGAGGCTCCGGAGGGATAAAATATCGAGAGACATGGTTCCCTGGGAAGAAATAGGGAAAAAGATGATGGAAAAGGAAGAAGAAAATGAAGGATGTGATGTCCTGGAAGAGTAGAAAGATGAATCGGAAGAAAGATGGATGGTCCGGAGGTTCCGGAGGAAGAAAATGGAAAGGGGCGTCGTGCCCGAAGGAAAGGTATGAAGGATCCGGAGGTTTCGGAGGAATGAGAAGGGAAGGGACGCGATGCCCAAAGAAGATAGAATCCGGAGGTTCTGGAAGATTAAGATGGAAAGGGGCGCGATGCCCGAGGGGAAAGCCCGGTGGTTTCGAAAGAATAAGGTGGAAAGGGGCGCGATGCCCTGGGAGAAAGTCCGGAGGTTCCGGAAGAATAAGGTGGAAAGGGGTGCGATTCCCTGGGAGAAAGTCCGGAGGTTCCGGAAGAATAAGGTGGAAAGGGGCGCGATGCCCTGGGAGAAAGTCCGGAGGTTCCGGAAGAATAAGGTGGAAAGGGGCGCGATGCCCTGGGAGAAAGTCCGGAGGTTCCGGAGGAATAAGGTGGGAAGGGGCACGATGCCCTGGGAGGAAGTGAGAGAAATCCGGAGGGTCCGGATACAAGAGCTGAAAAGGGACGCGATGCCCTGAGAAGAGATTGGGGAGGGGGCAACGCCCGAGCAATGTAAGGGGACCTACAGATCCCGAGGATGAAGATGAATAAGATGGGAAATTCGGAATATCCGGAGGTGCCGGAAGGCGGGGAAGATACGGGTTTGGAAACCCGGGAAGCAGGGGGGGCAAATGTGTGCAATGGGATGGATGCGATGAATGCAGTGAATGCATGAATGCAATGAAATGCAAACAATATGAAGAATGTGAAGGGTGAGAGGATGAGATCTTCCTTTTTACCTTTAGAGTGGCCCATGAAGAAAAAGTGATAGAAATGGATGCATAGAAGGTGGAATAAATAAGGGACGGCCCCTTAGCGCCAAGATGACTACCCCTCCACGGCAGTGAAAGAGTATAGCCAATTGGCCCAATGGAAGAAGCTTCACTAATGAATGACAACCCCCTTGGAAGGCAAGGATCAATGATGTGAGGGAGCTGGAAAGTTGGAACATGAAGCATTGCCATGCCCATTAATTGTGGTGTATAAGAAGTGTTGAACAAAATGGGCATTCGCCCCTTGTATGGAGGAATGGAATCAAGATTTGGAAGATGGAACAAAGGGTGCCCTGCCCGGCCCTTGGATGGCATCAACGCTTGGCATTCTCTGAGCAATGGCGGTGACCTGGCCCCTTCGACCATGTTTGGCACAATAACCCGGATCGGCATCCGGTAAATAAATTCTTGAATCTTGGATAGCTCGGCCGTGGCCAAATCTTTCTTGCCCGGCTCTTGCTCATCTTCGGCACAAGTACTTTCAGAAGGCCGCCCGTTCTGAGTAGTAAAGGGGGGTGAAGCGGAGGCGGAAGGTTCCATGGATGGTGGAGGTATAGTGGAAGGTGTTGGAGAAAGGGTGAGTGGAAGCGAAGGTTCAAACACGTCGAGCTTCCCCCTTTGCTCGGAAGCAGTAGGGGTTGGCTTGAGTGCAAAAAGGGGTGGACCTTGCTCAGGATTAGCCACGGGTAAGGGTGATAGGTTAAGTGGTGGAATAGGGGAAAGGCCTGGCAAAGCTGGTTTTGGCGTTACAGGGATAATGGACGGCTTACGTAGCGAACAAAGAGGAGGGGTAATAGAAGGCTCGGTAGAGACTGGCGTAGTGGAGGGTGATGGAGGTTCGGCGGAGGCCGGTGGAGTGGAGAGTAGTGGAGGTTTGGCGGAGGCCGATGGAATAGAGGTTAATGGTGTAAAAGGAAAGGGTTTGGTGCGCTGAAAATGTCGATGGGGCGAGAGGTGTCAGGTATAGGGGAAGGCGCATGATGTACCGGTGTGGGTGACTGGAGTATCGACCCATCATCGTAACACCAAGTATTGGGGTGAGGAGGAGACTCATGGTGCGGCGGTATGGGTGATTGGAGTATCAACCCATCATTGTAACACCAAGAGGTCTCATAAATGGGGGTTGGATCGGGGACTGTGGCATAGTCCTGAGCATAGGGGTCTTCTGACAGTGGAGGAAGAGGATGGCGAAGGAAACTCGGAAGGGATGCCTGCGGAGCTTCATCATCGTATACCGCTTCAAGTTCTTCAATTGCCGGTTCTTCATCATCAAATGCAAGTGGACACTGTAGTGGAGGCGTATATGTGGATGGAGGAATGTAATGATGTTGCGTATGTGGAGGTGGAAGGCCATATGAATGAAGTGTGCGGATAGGTGGAGGGCGGACGGTGTCCACTTGATCGTCGAAATCTGCCGGCTGTTGCTTGCTTGAGCTGCCGATACCATAATCATCTCTCCTATCCTTCCATTCTTTCTCCATCTTAGTAATATTGTCTAAAGCGGCATGGAGAGGATTGACCGGAGTAGGAGGAGCCATGACCCTCTTTAATTGTTCCTCCATCAAAGTGATTTTATCAAGAAGGGTTTGTTGGAGGGGTGTAACTTGAGCAACCAAGGGTTGGCAGGGCCTTGAAGGAGGGGTGGCATAAAAAGGCCGTGGAGGGGAGTTAACGGGATGACCCGCAGAAGAACCCGGATGGGCCGGATTGCAAGAAATAAATGTGCCTCGGGGCCGTGATGGAGGAGGAATAGAAGGAGGCGGGTGTCGGACCACCCGGGGAGGAATGTGAATAGAAGAGGATGGGTAATGGGCTAACCGATTAGGATTGTGAATAGAAGAGGGAGGTGGGTGATGGGCCACCCTGTAGGGTTGGAAGGAGGAAGAGATGAAGGAGATGCACCCTCAACGGCGGCCTTAAGGGCTTGGATCTGTTGAGGGGTGAGATGATCTAATGCATGAATGATTTGGGAGACCTTCTCATCGTTGGGAGGAGATAGTCCCGAAGGAGTAGTGGCTTGAAATTGAGATGAGGGACCATAAGTTTGGACATTGCCCATGGGCCGGGCATGACCATAAGAATGAGGACGTGGTCCCTCGAAAGCATGGTGAGAGTTTAGATGAAAATGTTGAAATTGAGGAGAATAAGATGTGCATGGTTGTGCATCCTCATGAATTGGATTAAACATGTTGGTTTTCTTATCATGGTAAGCCATTATTCAATCAAAGTTCAAGCAAAATAATTTGCAAAGAAGCACACAAGTTGGAATGGTTACCGTTGATCTTAATTTGTTTGAACCTTGGTGAATTAATGAATTTTAACAAAGTTTGGTGTGATTCACACAAGGGAGGATCCTAGTTTCAATATGGTTTGAACTCCGGTGCCAACTAGGAACACTCTCTCACCGTGTATAGGCCAACTAACTCGGGACTTCAAAAGGGTACAACCTGCCCGGCGTCCGTGAGGGAATCCACGGGTGCGGGGACTTATGGAGGCTTGGTTTGGGAACTTCCAATCCAAAGAGACGGAATGCTCAATGGAGGGTCCTTCCTTCACCAAGAGGGTGTGTGGAATCCTAGTGTAGAGAGAGGAGGTCTCTCAAACCAAATGCAAAGATGAATGCAATGCTATGGAAAAATATCTAACTAGCACAATAAAAGGACAATAGATGAAAGAAGTGAATATACAACAGGAAGTGTACAATGATGCAACCAGAGAAGATGGCAATCAGAACCCCGACAGAGGATGTAGGTGAAATATCCTCTGGTGATTATCGCGCTATATGTCCCCAGCACGATCTATAGAAAGCGCTATGGACACATAGCGCGATATTCGATAGTGAGGAAGGGCTCAAAATCAAATAAACACACACACTGATGTACTGATAAGCAGGCAACTAGAAGCACGAACGTGGTAGCACAAAGTGTCCCACCGTGATCGCCAATTTGTGGATTCTAAATTTATGATTAACCCCCAAATTGATAAAAGATGGGGATATTTGGACAATATATAGAACCCAATTAATGACACAAATAGGAGGAAATCACACGCAATAATTAAGATCCGTGATCGCCACTGAGGCCAGAAACATGCCAAACCATAAGAAATTAGGATAGGGGCATGCTACATACCTCAGAAATTCATGAGGACCAGCTGTGGGCCTGGAGATTAACGTGCTATATATTCCTAGCGTGTTCTTCAGGTCGCGCTATCTTCGTATAGCGCGATATCAGACAGGTAGCGGGGTTTGTTTGGATCCGTTCCTTCCTTGCTCCAAGGCCGGCCAAGGTGTAAGGGCTCCACGTATCAATCTTCTAGTGCCTGCAAACAATCATAAACAATAAACAGAAGGCCCATTAGATCGAGATTTGAGTAGAATCTGCCCCTATTCTTAATCAAAAGCATGTAAAAGGGGGGGTTCGATTACCTGGGGGTTTGGTGGTTTTTAAACCCCTATGGATGGGCAAAAGATAGGTGTGGTGTGTGTGAATGCATATATTTTGTAAAAGGAGTGTTTTGAAACCAGGACGCGATGCTATGCAAAGATTAAAAATCCGGATGTTGGGGAAAAGAAAGATGAACGAGGAAGAACACAAGAAAAAGCCCTAAATACTCCCTTGAATGTGCGAGGAGCGAGGATTTGTTGTTTGTGCACGAAGTACTTCCTCCTCCTCGTCAATAACTCGAGTTGCATCCCCATCAAACGACGGCCAAAGGGGTGAATTTATAGGAAGAAGATGAAGAAGAAACCCTAGGTCGGAGTTTGATTCAATTCAAAGATTTGGCGGCTCAAATCGAGGTAATCTTGCCGATTAAAGAGGGGGAAAGACTCCTGCTAGGTTTAGAAACCTTCCTGGATAAGAAACACAGTCAGCAACTTACCCAATAAGGCCTCTGAATCGAAAGAAGGGAGCCCGGCCTGGAGAGGGACTCTGTCTGATATCGCGCTATACAACCATAGCGCGTTCATGAAGAACGCGCTATGACGATATAGCGCGATAACTAAAAGCCCGTTAAATGATTTGAAAATGAAAACTATTCTTTGGGCAGTCATTTAATCAAATATTGAATGAGAAAAACATCCAAAGGGGATACTATAAAGATCAAGTGTCAAGAAATAACAACTGCTCAAAGGATAACTTCAATTAGATCCATAACGCACTATGAACAAGAAAGCGATAAGAGCGGATAGCGCGGGAATGCCAAACTTGAGATCAGATCCAAGGTAAGGAATTGAAATGTTGGGCCAAGAACAGAGAAAAAAACCAGAAAATCAACCAACTAAGGATCAATTGGGGCATCAACTAGGAGAACAAAGAAAATGCTCAATTTATCGGCCAAAATTGGGTGTCTACAGGGGGGTCACGAGGAGCGGCGACGCAGCCCCAACCGAGCGAGGCAAGAGGGGTGGATGAAGTAGTGGGTTGATCCGGGCCAGCCGCTGGGTCTCCCGAGGAGATGCCGCTCGTAGGTGGGGCCCTTATTTCGGCGGCTCTGGAGAGGCTAGGCATCCAGGGCCCTCTGTATCAGGTATGCCGCGGTATAACCGTGAAGGTGAAGGGGGGAGACAGGCAGCACTCCCCGCCCGCGGCCCTCGAGATGATTATGGAGGGCGGCTTGGTCTTGGCCTAGATGGGGGCCACTCTGGCTGAAGCTTACGCTCAGTCGGAGTAGGAGCGGTCGACCCTTGCCTGGACCCTTGGTGGGTCGGACAGGAAGGTGGCCCAGCTCACCGAGGAGCGTGACGGGCCTCGATGGGAGCTCTCCTTAGTTAAGGAGCTGGCGCGAACGAGGCAGGTGGAGGCCCGGGCACTGATCGAGCAACTAGCTAGGGCTCGCGAATCGCTCGAGAGGAAGAGCAGGCTTCTTGAGGAGGAGCGCATGGCTCGCGTCGAGCTAGACGGCTGGTGGGAGGCTGAGCGCGCTGAGCTGGTGGATCGGGCTGCGGAAGCCTTGTGTCTTCAAATGGAGGCCGAGGCTGATCGGGCCGAGGCAGAGAAGCATATGGTCAAGGACGAGCAGAGGTTATCCGAGGTGGAGCGGGAGAAGGCCGAACTCGTCGGTAGGTTGGAATCGGCATGGGCAGAGGCACTCGAGCAATACAGACGCTCGAAGGCCTACCGGGTCGATCTTAAAGAGGTTGCCCTCCCCTACTATGAGTTAGCACTTCATCGGGGCATCCGCAAGGGATTCAAGCAAGGCTATGACCGGGCCATCTCGTACGCGGAGGAGCAGGCGTCTGAGACAATCAACTTCCCGTCTGGGCAATGCTATGACTTCGATTTGTCATCCTCCGGCTCTTCTAGTTCGGCGTCGGAGGAAGAAGACCAGGGGGGCTCTTCGTCCGAGGGGTCACCAACTCCGGATGCCTCGGGAGGGCGAGCAACCGAGGTAATTCCCACGCCAATGGGGTCAGTGCTAGGGTTGGCCATCGCCGAGGGTGCCGGGGACAGACCGTCCGAGCCTCCCACTTCTGAGCCTCAAGGTGGGCCAAAGGCCTAATGTATCTGTTTTGATTTTTCTCCTTGTATGTCTTTCTATTTTTTGAAGAAAAAACTTCTCTTGTTGTGTAAAAGAAAAACGTAAGGCAGTAGCGTTATGATGAAGACTTAACTTTTTTGTACCGCCATTGCTGTAGTTTGACCAGCGTATCTGCAGTTGGAAAGTGTCGATACTTTCTGCGCAGATCTCGCATGATGGCTGGGCGATCGTCTGACAAGGTGTCTTTCCATTTTCTCATGCTTTAGCTGCCCGGTCGCTTCGTGTGTCCCGTTAGGATGGAACCGAGGAGTCTTAGGTGACCGTCCGTAAGGAGACGTCCCTTTAGCGTGTTTTCGAGGGGAGAATCATTTAAGGCAAGTAACCTCCCTTCGCCTATAAAAGGTCTGGAGGGCGTCTCTCCCTCTCCATTGCTTAGGGTTTTCTCTGACAGTCTTCCCTTTCTCCTTCTTCACGAAGCGTTGTGCCATCGAATTTGAAGCATGGAAGATGCTCCGGAAGACGAAGCTGCCGATGATCGAGTGCCCTTGGAAATAGGGTCGGAGGCGCTTGGCTGAGGTAACCAACGCTAGCACCAGTTTCTCGGTTGCAGGGTACCTTCTTTCAGCCTCGTTGAGCATCTTGTTGGTGTAGTAGAGTGCTCTCTCGACTCCCGTGTCATTTCTGACCAGGACCGAGCTAACTAGGGATGGAGTTGCTGAGAGATAGAGATGCAAGGCTTCACCTGGGACATGCTTGGAAAGCACAGGGGTTAAGCCAGGAACTCCTTAAGCTCGACGAAAGCTCTTCGGCATTCCTCGTCCCATGTGAACGTAGTAGATGCCATTTTGGGCCCCCTCAACAGTTTGAAGAAGGGTAGGCATCGTTCGGCCGTATGGGACAGGAATCTGCAGAGTTCAGCAATGCGCCCGGTAAGGCGTTGAACATCCTTGATGCAGGTGGGTGGGCACATGTCCAGGATGGCCTGGACTTTATCGGGGTTGGCCTTGATCCCACACTGGGTCACCAAGAAGCCCAGGAATTTCCTGGATCTTACTCCGAAGGCATACTTGGTGGGGTTGAGCTTCATATTGTACCTCAGGAGGGTGTCGAAGGTCTCTGCTAGGTCGGCGAAGTGGTCCTCGACCTTGGGGGTCTTGACGAGCATGTCATCGATATAGGCCTCGACGTTCCAACCGAGCTATCCCTCGAACATATGATTGACCAGCCTCTGGTACGTGGCTCCAGCGTTCTTCAACCCGAAAGGCATCCGGGTGTAGCCGTATACACTGAAGTTGGTGATGAAGGCAGTCTTCTCAATGTCTTCTGGATCCATTCTGATCTGGTGGTAACCTGAATAGGTGTCAAGAAAGCTGAGTATCTCGTTGCCCGAGGTTGAATCAGCCAGTTGGTCGATGCTCGGCAATGGATAGCAGTCCTTTGGTGTGGCCTTATTCAAGTCGGTGAAGTCCACGCACATTCGCCACTTTCTCGAAGCTTTTGGCACCAGGATGACGTTGGCCAGCCACGTCGGGTACAGGATCGATCTAAAAAGACCAGTCTTTTACCCCTTGGTGACCTGCTCCTTGATGATCGCCTGCTTTTCTGGCGCGTGCTTCCTTCTGCGTTGTTGTACGGGCTTCATGGTCGGGTCGAGGTTGAGTTTATGATTTACTGTCTCTCCTGGTATCCCGGGGAGTTGATCATCAGACCATGCAAAGACTCGGATATACCCGGAAAGAAAATCTGTGTATTGTTGCTGAACCTCAGATGGTAGGTCGGCTCCAATCTTTACTCCTAGGGTCGGGTCGTCATTTAGGAAAATCGTTAGCAACTCGCCTTAAGGCTCAGAGGTTGCGGGTTTTTCCTCGACTCCCCGGGGGCCCTTATTCTTCACGTCCGACCTTGTGGCTTCAACCGAGATATTATAGCACCTTATGGCCATCGCCTGGTTGCCTCGACTTCCCCTACCCCATTTTTAGTAGGGAACTTCATCTTTTGGTGATAGGTAGAGGGCACCACTTTCGTTCGGCTAAGGATTCCTCGGTCGAAGATTGCGTTGTATGCTATCATACCCTTGATCATTATGAAGTCCACCATATCCGTAACAATTTTGGGTGGGGTGCCGATAGTAACCGGTAGGCTTAGGGTGCTTGGCCATTGAACCCACAAAGAGGGGTTCGGATCGAGCAGAGTTTAGACGGATCCTCCCCCATCTTAAGGAAACACTTGTAAGACAGTACATCAGGGTACTTCCCTTGTCAACTAGAATCCTATCTACGTTACAATGGTTTATCGTGGCCGATATGACTAGGGCGTCGTCATGCGGGGTGGTCAGCCCTTCCAGGTCTTGGTCGGCGAAGACTATGACCTGGGGCTCACTTGGCGGGGTGTTGGGAGGCTCGATGGCTCGGCTCACCCGATCAGCATGATGCTTCCTTCCTCGGCCACTGTCTCCTCCTGATGCAGTTCCTCCAGCGATGACGTTGATGTGGACCCCGCGAGGGGCGTTGTCGATTTCCTCTGGGGCGCCTCGGTCTTCCTTATGCTCGGCCACGAACCGGGATAGTTGTCCCCGACGGACGAGGCGCTCGATCTCATCCTAGAGCTGGTGGCAATCGCTGATGTGATGCTCGTGGTCACTGTGGAACAGGCAATGTTTGCTGCGATTGCGGTTTTTCGACCTCATTGGCTCGGGTTGGTGGAGGAGGCCCGAGCCTTTGATGTATTCATATATCTCGTACACTGGAGCGATTAAGGGAGTGTACCGCTCATACTTCCGGGATGGTTCTTTATGCTCCCTGTCTCGGTTCCGCCTCTTCCCTTGGCCCGAGCTTAACTCGGGTGCTCGCTTCTTTTCCCCCTCCCGACCCGAGTTGGTTGCGCCTCGGCATGCACTGACAACTTCTTCGCACTCAGCATGGCGTATGGCCAGAGTCACTAGCTCGGCAAGGGTTGAGGGAGGGTGGAGGACAAGTTCACGGCGGAGGTTCTCATCCCAGGTGCCTCCGGTCTGCGCGGTTATGGTCGAGGCTACATCCAGGCGGGGGATTCTCAGGGATTCCTATTTGAATCGGTTGATGTAACCCGGAGTCTCTCCCCTTGCACCTGTTTGAGAGCCAATAGCCCCGCTACCGACCTTGGGGGGGCGCTGTCGGTGAAACTCTCCTTGAATACTCGTCCAAACTGCTTGAAGTTTTGGATGGATCCGTAGGCGAGGGCCCAGAACCATGCTTGGGCGCCTTGGACCAGGGTGGTCACGAAGGCTCGGCATTTGATGGCGTCTGACACCCCGTGAAGGGTCATCAGGGTGTCGAAGCTGTCGAAGTGGTCGGTCGGGTCGCCCTGGCCGTCGTAAGGCTTGAAGGTCGGGATGGAGGTTCTGGGAGATACCTCTGCCTTCAAGATATAGTCAGGGAACGGGGATCTCTCCTCATCCTCCGGTGGAGAGGTCTTCTGCAAGGCACGTAGGCCACGCTCCTATTCTACGAAGCGCCTCTCAAACTCTCGTAGACGGAGGGATAACTCCGACTGCTGTTGCGTCGTGGGTCTAGGGGGGCGATGGCAGGCTGTCCTGGCGCTCCCTGGGGGCTTCGGTCTCCAGGTGCGGACGGCGTGCCCCAGGTTTCCTCCGTTTCGGTGTGGAGGAGGCCTCTTGCTCCGGAGGGGGGGATTGTGAAGGTCCTCCTGACCTGTTGCGAATAAGCTACCACCATCGGAGGGTGAAGCGACCTCCGGCAGTGTGTTGGGACGCGTCTTCTTGGGGAGAGCTTTCCGGAGGGACATGTGACCTCCCTTCTCTGGCCGCCTGGGTCCTCATGAGTTCCACGAGGATGTCCAGTTTTACGTTGAGGGCTTGGAAAGCATGGGCGCCCCCGTAGGGTGGTAGCTCCACCGCCGCGGGAGGAGGGGGTGGTCCGTCGGCTGGGGTGCTGGCGTTGGAGGGAGGGTTTTGTGGGGCCTGAGAGGGGCCTTCTCCCACCGCCACCATGGCCTTTCCCCAGTCACCGGCGGACCTCCTCCCTGAACTTCTTCACACCCTACTGGCTCTTTGGTCGTTTCTCACAGACGGTGCCAGATAAAGAGGGGTGATCTCGCGCTGGTCCTGAGCTAGAGGAGATGATCCCCGAGTAGTGAATTGCAAGGAAGGGAAACGGATCAGGGGGCCCAGGGATGGTTCCCTAGGGAAAACCCACTGATGCCTAAGTCAACAGAGCAATGGTGGAAGCTATGAAGGGAGGAGGAAAGATGCATGAGATCTCTCTACACCAAGGTGGTGAAGTGGTTCCTGCTCAGGGAATTTTAGGCGTGTGTAGGCCTTTACCATTTCCTGGAGGGAGTCCCCGGTTTAAATAGTGCGCTACCCTCATGAGTCTCGTAAGCTGAGGAGTTTCAGGCAGGAGTTACGTCCTCAACGTGGGCTCTTTACGTCCTCATCGTGGGATCTTTATAGCCTTGAGGAGTCGTGGGTCCCTTATCTTTGTGAACCCCTACTCATAAAAGGCTCTCAACGGCAGCGTGGATAAGCAATCGTCACTCGATCCAAGCATAAAGGTGCCAACCCTGTCCGAGCGATAGGCATAGCTCGGATGAGGCTCGACCGGAGTGGGCACGGGGCGCTAGCCTTTATCCCGGTGAGGGGGATAGGTTGGGCTTGGGTCTTCCTCCGACTGGACCGACGCTCGGGCCATCCAAGCCTAATGGCCGTCGAGGAAGGGCTTGATCCCGAGTGATTTTATTGGGCTGTGATACTAATTGGGCTCTACGGGGCTGTCACTTAGATGAGCTGGGCCTCGTTTGATCCTGATGGACCTCGTTCGGCCGCTCTTAGATGGGCTACAGAAATCCACCTCTCCAAACTCTTACCTTGGATCCATCACAATATTAACCTGCACTTTCTGGAAATTCAGAAGCAAGTCAATATTAAACCAATGTATTTGAAGATACTAACTCCAAAGCAATTCTTCCACAAACCATTTGAAAGCATTGCAGCCATATGATCAAAATGATTAAGCAACCATCATTCATGATATGTAGGAACCAAAGGAAATATTCCACAGAGCTTACACACAATATCTTGTTATCATCAAAACCATTACCAAAGACAAAGAGGGAGCGCAACAAACCCAATAGGAATTGAGCATGAGACAAAGACGTTGGCTAGAGTATCTCAAGGACTTCGACTTCACAATATAATACCATCCTGGAAAGGATAATTCCGTAGCTGATGCCCTTAGTCAAAAGTCGAGGGCGTTACTGGCCAACTATATGATCCAAGAGTGGAAGATGTTAGAGCAATTCTCCAAACTTGATATAAGTACGGACAAGGAGAAAAGGTGTATTACTCTATCCCACACAATGATACAACTAGATTTACTCTTCGAGATCAAGGAACTTCAAGACAACGACCCGGTGCTAGTACAAATAAAGGGCAAGCTAGAAGAGCAACCTGATTTCAAACTAGCATCAGATGGAAGATTACTGTTCCGAGAAAGGACTTGTGTACCGGATTGTCCTGAATTGAAGAAGAAAATCTTCGAAGAAGCTCACCGATCGAGGTACATAATTCATTTTGGAGGTACCGAGATGTATGAGGATTTGAAGGGAACCTTTTGGTGGCCCAACATGAAAAGGGAGGTAGCGGACTTTGTTTCTCGCTATGTCACATGCCAACAAGTCAAGGCAGAACACTAAAAGTCAGCCGATAAGTTACATCCTCTAGACATTCCCAAGTGGAAGTGGAAAGATATCGGCATGGACTTCATCATGGGTTTGTCTAAATCCAGAGGTGGACATGATGGAATATGGGTTATCATAGATCGATTGACCAAGTCGGCACACTTCTTGCTAGTAAAGAGCCAATGGTCGGTTGATGTTCTAGCCGCCTTATACATCAAAGAAGTTGTTGGACTACATGGAGTTCTTGTTTCAATCGTGTCTGACAGAGACCCGCGCTTCACTTCTCATTTTTGAAAGGGTCTACAACATTCGTTGGGGATGAGACACAACTTCACCACTGCTTTTCATCCCCAAACCGATGGTCAGATCGAGAGAACGAATCAAGTCATGGAAGACATGTTATGGGCTTGTATTATTGATTTTGGTGGAAGCTGGCATGATCATCTATCTCTGGTCGAGTTCGCATATAACAGTTACCAGGTGAGTATCCAAATGGCACCATTTGAGTCACTATATGAAAGGAGTTGTCGCTCACCAATATGCTGGGATGAAGTTGGGGAAAGGTAACTACTAGGCTTGGACATGGTAAGGGATACTACCGCGAAGATTCAAATCATTAGAGAAAGACGTCAGATGGCTCAGTCTAGACAAAAGACTTACGCCGATACTAGAAGGAGAGACCACGAGTTCCAAGTTGGAGATCACTTCTTTCTTAAGGTTTTCCCAGGACGAGGCAATAGAGATTTGGTGTTAATGGCAAGCTTACACCAAGGTATATAAGTCCCTTTAAAGTGCTAGAAATAGTTGACGAGGTTGCCTACCGGATCACCTTGCGACCACAGTTATCCGAAGTTCATAATGTGTTCCATGTGTCTATACTCAAGAAATATATTCATGATCCATCCCACGTCATAGAACATGATGACCTGGTGATACAAAAGGATCTTACTTATGAACAAAAGCCTTTGAAGATCCTTGATCGCGAGGTTCACATGCTAAGGAAAAAGACGATTCCCATGGTGAAAATTCAATGGAATAAAAATCTCGAACGTGAAGCCACATGGGAGACAGAAGAATCCATGAAGAGGAGATTTCCAGACTTATTTCAAGATTGTAAGTACTCTGCACCCTCCATCTCTATATGAAATTGAATTTGGGGATCAAATTCCTTTAAGTGGGGGAGGGTGTAGCACCCCGAATAAAATTATAAAAATAAAATTTCTTAAATAAGTAAATGCTCCAAATAAAGGAAGACAAGGGCCCCACATAAAATGAAATACAAAGTCCAACTCACAACCCATCACCATTAAACCCCAACCCATACTCAAATAAGGCCTTAGCATATATAAATAATTATGGGCCTCACGTATGTGAGTTTTGCCCAAGGACGAATAGGCTTTAGTGGGACTCTTACTTATAAGGGGCCTTATTGATTTGGTAACACATATGTATACATGTAGGACCATGTTGTTTCTCAACAAAAGGGTGTCCTAAAAAGGGAGTTCGAACGTGGGAGTTGGCCATGCATGAAGATTAGGGTTTTAACCTAATTAAGGATATCGGCTGGGGTTTCAGAAGGGATTGATTTGCATGAGAAAGTTAAAACCCATTAGGATTGTTTATGTGGAAACTTCTATTCCCAATAGTATTCAACTCCGATGGGTCCCTCTTCCCTATAAATAAAGCCCTCCATCGAACGGGCTAAAGGCTATTGCGGCGAGCCCTGCTTCGTCGACGTCGTCTTCCTCCGCTCACTATAGTCATGCATGAAGAGGAGCCTCTAATTTCATTTCTTCTCGTTGCTGCTATAGCATCGTATTCATCCTCCTGCAGGCCACTCACCTACACGCATGAAGAATCTATAGTTGCTGCTATTGCTGCTGCCGTAAAGAAACCTTCCTCCTGCAGCTGTTGACGTGAATAAGCTTTGCTTCTTCCCTTCTTTTTCCTTCGATTATTCGAGCTGCTTCGTCTGCTAGAGTTGCAGTTGTAGTTACTGCTACTACATATTCTTTATTTTTTTTCCATCGTTCTCTCTCGATCAAACCCCAAAGAGGTAGGTTATCTCAAGAATCGAAGCGCAACACTTTAGTAAAATAGGCTTGCATGCATATAAACCATGATAGCCTGCTTAATACCTCGTTTCCATGACTCTTGGAGAGGGGGATTTCCGTAGCCCACCACAAAGGCAGCCCAACAAGACCCACGCGGTCCAACTAGGCAAGCCCGCCCGAGTGATAGCCCGCTGGGCCCACTCAGGGAAGAAAAGCCCAATAAATAAAGACTCGAGGAACCAACTCTCCCCGGCGGCCTTCAAGGCTCGGAGGGCCCGAGACAGTGGTCAGGTCCCAAGGAAGGTCCGGTCTAAAAGCCCTCTCCTCACCCGAGAGAGACAGGCTCCAGCCGACCTATCCGACCCCACCCTCGCCGGGCCATGCCTATCGCTCGGACATGAGCTAGCATCCCCGAGGCTCGGTAAGACCGGTTGATTATCTGCAGGTGCGGCAAATCAGAGTCCTCCGCCAGCGGGAGAGTCATGGGAGCTGCCGGACTCCAAGGGGATAACGTCCCCACGATCAGGCCATGAAAGCCCCCGCTGAAGACGTAACTCCCGCCGGGAAGCCCTCAGCTCACCGGACTCTTAAAAGGCGACGCACTATTTAAGCAAGGGATATCCTCCGGAAGATGGTAAGATGAACTAGGCATTCACATACCCTAAGCTCCTGAGCACGATTCGCTTCACCCTTTGGTGGAGAGGATTCTCGCGCATCAGCTCTCTCTTCCCCCCATTATCGCTTCCACCATCGCTCTACTGACTTAGCCATCGGAGGGTTTGCCCCAGGGAGATCCCCTGGGCCCTCTGACACGTTTCCCTCTCTTGCAGATTCATCTTCTGGTGATCCACAGCCCGCTAAGGACCCAGCGCGAGATTCCGCCTCTTCATCTGGCGCCGTCTGTGGGAAACGCACGAAGAGTCAAGATGGTAAGAAAAAGCTCAGGGAGGAGATCCGCCGGCGGGGCAGGTAAGGCTGTGGCGGCGGCGGGAGGCGCCCCCTCTAGGGTCTCACAGAGCCCCCCCTCCAACGCCAGCGTCCCCACCAACGGGCCACCCCCCCCGGCGGAGACAGGGGCACCCCTCAACGGCGGCGCCGACACCTTCCAGGCCCTCAACGAAAAGATGGACATCCTCGTGGAGCTCATGAGGGCCCAGGCGGCCCGGGACGCGAGGTCCCGCGCCCCGTCAGGAAGTCCCCCTCGAAGGAGTGCAACGCAGCACACCGCCGGAGGCCGCTTCACCCTCCGCGGCCGACAGCTCCTCCGCAACGACGTCGGAGGACCCTCGCAAGCTCCGCCTGCGGAGCAAGAGGCTTCCTCCACGCCGAGGAGAGGGAAGCAGGGGGCGAGGCCGCCGCGCCCGGGCACCAGTGCTCCGGGAGATCGCCATGACACCCCCCCCCAGCCCCACGGCGCGGCCACAGCCGGAACTGTCTCTCCGGCTAAGAGATTTTGAAAGACGGTTCGCAGAGCAAGAGCGCGCTCTCCGCGCCCTGCAGAAGACCTCTTTCCCGGAGGACGAGGAGAAATCCCCTTTCTCCGAGTACATCTTGAAGGCAGAGGTCTCTCCTAGAGCCTCCATCCCAACCTTCAAGCTCTACGACGGCCAGGGCGACCCAGCCGACCACTACGATAGCTTCGACGCCCTGGTGACCCTGCATGGAACGCCGGATCCCATCAAATGCCGAGCCTTCGCGGCCACCCTGGTCCAAGGCGCTCAGGCATGGTTCCGGGCCCTCGCCCCGGGGTCCATTCGAGACTTCAGACAATTCGGGCGAATTTTCAAGGAGAGCTTCGCCGGTAGCGCCCCCCCAAGGTCAGTAGCGGGGCTCCTGGCTCTCAAACAAGCGCAAGGGGAGAGGCTCTGGACTTATGTCCACCGATTTAAATCGGAAGCCCTTAGGATCCCTCGCCTGGATGTGGCCTCAGCCACAACCGCACTGACTGGGGGCACCCGGGACGAGAATCTCCGCCGCGAGCTTGTCCTCCACCCTCCCTCGACCCTCGCCGAGCTAGTGACTCTGGCACTGCGCCACGCCGAGTGCGAAGAAGTACTCAGCGCCTGCCGAGACGCAACCGGCTCGGGTCGGGAGGGGGACAAAAGGCGGACCTCCGAGCCAAACCCCGGCTCGAGTAAGAAGCGCGATCGAGAAGGAGAGCGCAAGAGAAAGTACGAGCGGTATACCCCCTTGACCGCACCAGTCTACGAGATCTATGAAGACATCAAAGACTCGGGACTTCTCCGCCAGCCCGAGCCAATGAGGTCGAAGAACCGCAAGCGGGACAGGCATTGCCTGTTCCACGGTGACCACGGGCACCACACCGGAGACTGCCATCAGCTCCAGGACGAGATCGAGCGCCTCATCCGTCTGGGGCATCTAGCCCGGTTCCCGACCGGGCACAAAGAAGACCGAGACGCCGCAGAGGAGATCGACAACGCCCCCCGAGGGGTCCACATCAACGTCATCTCCGGAGGGGCGGCATCGGGCGGTGACACCAGCCGAGGAAGGAAACGTCATGCCGAGCGGGCCAGCCAAGCCTTAGAGCCTCCCAGAGGTCCGCCGATGGAGCCCCAGGTCATAGTCTTCTCCGACCAAGACCTGGAAGGGCTGAGCACCCCGCATGACGATGCCCTCGTTATCTCGGCCACGATAAATCACTGTAATGTAGACAGGATTTTGATTGATAATGGGAGCGCCCCCGATGTATTATCTTATGACTGTTTTCTCAAGATAAGGGAAGACCCATCCAAGCTCCGCCCGATCCGAACACCCCTTAGCGGGTTTAATGGCCTAGCCACCTACCCCGAGGGAGCCCTAAGCCTGCCAGTCACTATCGGCACCCCACCCAAAACCGTTACGGTCTTAGTGGACTTCATAGTGATTAAAGGTATGATAGCGTACAACGCCATTTTCGGACAAAAATTTCTCAGCCGAATAAAGGCCGTACCATCTACCTATCACCAAAAAATGAAGTTTCCCACCAAAAATGGGTTGGGGGAAGTCCGAGGTAACCAGGCCACGGCTAGAAGGTGCTACAATATCTCGGTGGAAGCCTCAAGGCCGGACGGGAAGGATAAGGGCCCCAGGGGAGTCGAAGGAAAAGCCGTGACCACCGAGCCCGGTGGTGAATTATTAACGGTATTCTTGAACGACGACCCGGCCCTTGGAGTAAGGATCGGTGCCGACCTACCACCGAAGGAACAGCAGCAATACAAGGAGTTTCTTTCTGGGTACATCAGGGTCTTCGCTTGGTCCGATGATCAACTCCATGGTATACCAGAGGAAACTGTGATGCACAAGCTTAACCTCGATGCCACCGTGAGACCCGTACAGCAGTGGAGGAGGAAGCATGCGCCCGAGAAACAGGCGATCATCAAGGCGCAGGTCACCAAGGGACAAGGCCAACGTCGTCCTGGTGCCGAAGACCACTGGCAAGTGGCGAATGTGCGTAGACTTCACCGATCTGAACAAGGCCACCCCCAAGGACTGCTATCCGCTACCGAGCATCGACCAACTGGTTGACTCAACCTCGGGCAACGAGATACTCAGTTTCCTGGATGCCTATTCGGGTTATCATCAGATCCGAATGAGCCCTGACGATGTCGAGAGGACCGCATTCATCACCGACTACGGCGTGTACTGCTACACCCGGATGCCCTTCGGATTGAAGAATGCTGGAGCCACATACCAGCGACTGGTCAACCATATGTTCGAGGGACAGTTAGGTCGGAACGTCGAGGCCTACATCGACGACATGCTCGTCAAGACCCCGAGGGCCCAAGACCACTTCACCGACCTCGCCGAGACTTTCGGCACCCTCTTGAAGTACTGCATGAAGCTCAACCCCGCCAAGTGCGCCTTTGGAGTAAGATCCGGGAAGTTCCTGGGTTTCCTGGTCACTCAGCGAGGGATCGAAGCCAACCCCGATAAGGTCCAGGCCATCCTGGACATGCGCCCGCCCGCGTGCATTAAAGACGTCCAGCGTCTAACGGGGCGTGTCGCTGCTCTCAGTCGTTTCCTGTCCCGTGCGGCCGAACGATGCCTGCCCTTCTTCAAGCTGATGAGGGGGCCCAAGGTAGCATCTGCCACGTTCGCATGGGATGGGGAATGCCAGACAGCGTTCGCCGAGCTCAAAGAGTTCCTGGCTTCGCCCACGGTGCTTTCCAAGCCCGTCCCGGGCGAGGTCTTGTTGCTCTATCTCTCGGCGACGCCATCAACGGTCAGCTCGGTCCTAGTCAGAAATGACTCGGGAGTCGAGAGGCCGGTCTACTACACCAGCAAGGTGCTCAACGAGGCCGAGCGGAGGTACCCCGCAACCGAGAAACTCGTGCTAGCGTTGGTTACCTCCGCGAGGCGCCTCCGACCCTACTTCCAGGGGCATCCTATCACAGTGCTAACCGGCGAGCCACTGAAGAAGATTCTGGCCCACCCCGAAGCCTCGGGGCGACTTGTCAAATGGGCCATCATGCTCGGGGCATACGACATCTCGTATCGGCCACGATCAGCTATCAAAGGGCAGGCGCTCGCCGACTTCATCGCCGAGAGCACCGTTCCGATCGAGGACAGGCCTCCGACAGCAACCGGGCCAACCTGGGAGCTGTTCGTCGATGGATCATCCAACTCGGTCGGCAGCGGCGCAGGGATCCTCCTAAGGTCCCCCGAAGGAATAGAGCTGCAATACGCCCTAAAGTTCAACTTCTTGGCATCCAACAATGCTTCCGAGTACGAGGCCCTTATCTCGGGGGCCCGCATGGCCCGACGGTTGGGGGCTGAGCGAGTCAGGATCCACACCGACTCCCAGCTAGTTGCAAGCCAGGTCAGTGGCGAGTACGAAGCTCGGGAGGCACCTATGATCAAATACCTCCAGTTGGTCCGGAGCCTGGCCCAGCAGTTCGAGGAGTTCGAGGTAGTCCGAATAGCTCGGGAGCAAAACTCTCGGGCGGACGCCCTCTCCCGACTGGCCTCCTCCCTAGACCCGGAAGGTACACGATCGGTCCTCCTAGAAGAGCTAGAGCGCCCGAGCATAGACTCGGAGCTCCTCGCCATTGACTCGGCCATTCCCGACGATTGGCGCTCCCCCTACCTATCCTGGCTACGAGACTCCCAGGAACCCTCCGACCCTCGAGACGCCCGCCGGATGAAGTACCAGGCTCGGCGCTTCGTCATCCTCGACAACGCTCTCTACCGAAGATCATTCTCCGGGCCCCTTCTGCAGTGTCTCGGCCCCGACGAAGCGAGCCAAGCTATTGAAGAGATTCATCGAGGCCTGTGCGGAGCACATTCGGGAGGTCGGTCGCTGGCCAGAATCCTACTAAGGCAAGGATACTGGTGGCCGACCCTACAGCGCGACTGCACGGCTTACGTACAACATTGCGACCATTGCCAGCGGTTCGACCATTTGGTCCACCAGCCGGCCACGGAACTTGTCACCCTTACCGAGCCCTACCCTTTCGCTCGGTGGGGGATCGACATCCTTGGGCCATTCCCAACGGCTCAATCCCAGAAAAAGTTCATCATCGTCGCCATCGACTACTTCACCAAGTGGATCGAGGCTGAAGCAACAGCGAGGATCACCGAGACAGTCGTCTGGGGTTTCGTATGGAAATCGATCATTTGTCGCTTCGGCGTCCCCCGAGTGATAGTGAGCGATAACGGGGGGCAATTCGACTCTCGATACTTCCGAGACAGATGTGCCGACCTAAATATCCGCAACCACTTCACCTCGGTCGCCCACCCTCAGGCCAACGGGCTGGTTGAAAATGCCAACAAGACCATCTTGAAGGGCATAAAGACCAGACTCGGCAAGGCTAAGGGTAGCTGGCTCGAGGAACTGCCTAGCGTACTATGGTCGCACCGAACGACCCCCAGAACGGCAACCGGTGAGACCCCTTTTCAACTGGTATATGGCACCGAAGCCGTCGTTCCGTTAGAAATCGCCAATCCGTCTCTCCGAGTGATCAGCTTTTTGCCCGAGGCAAACGAGCAGAAGCTGCTCGAGAACCTTGACCTGGCAGACGAACTCCGAGAGATCGCGAACGTCTGAGCTACGGAATACCAGCGCCGCCTCACTCGGTACTACAACGCCAAGGTCCGAGGTAGACAATTTCGACCAGGGGACTTCGTTCTCAGGAAGACCGAAGCATCTCGACCACTGGAGGCGGCGGGCAAGCTATCCCCCAACTGGGAAGGCCCCTACCGAGTGATCGAGACGCTCGGGAAAGGTGCGTACAGGTTAGCCACAATGGAAGGGGAACTCATTCCCCGGACATGGAATGCAACCACGCTACGCAGATTTTATTTCTGAATACTGTATCAACAAATCGGGTAAAATAAACCCCCTTATCTTTCGCATTCATTCAATATTATTGTTGGTACATCAGAAAGGCAACTGCCAATACATTACATAGTGAAAAGCAAAAATCCATCTAGCACCGCGGCAAACGGCCATCACCCGGCCGACCCGGTCTTGACCTTCTCGCATCCAGCCACTGACTCTACCTCGCGTAGAAACTGGCTCGAACAAGAGATGGTCGACCCAGTTGGCTCGGGTGGACCGTGACAAAGGTGACAGAGGGACAGCAAGGAGAAGGCCACCTTTCACACGAGGAAGGCTACCTTCCAAGTTGGCAACAACCTGGAAAAAGGAACGCCGTGAAGGTCTCCTCTCCGCCAAACTACCAACTCTTTGGAGGCGAACAGAAAGCAAGCAGCCCCCGAAGAGTGAAAGAAATGAAGAACAAAAGAGAAAGAGGCTGCGAACAGGGGTGAGGAAGGGACTGGAGCCGCCTCCTCCCCTCCCACGGAGGGGAATGGCGGCCGGCATCCCTAACTCCCCCATCCGCCCTCCATCTCGGCGTCCGCCCGGAAGCCTCGCCGGAGCCAAGAGGAGGCAAACGGCGTGCCCCCGCACGTCGAAGCCCTCTCCAGATCCGCGCGGCGACCGTCGGACCCGTCTCATGCACGCGCGGCGACCGTGGGACCCGACCGATATTCCAGGACAGCTGGAACCGGCCGCTCCCCGTCGTCTGCAGCGTCACCATCTGAAGGGTCCTCCATGCTCCGATCGCGGCGGCGCAACGCAAAGCGAAGACGAGGGAATAAGAGCGGACCGCCGGCGAGAGTCCTAAGTGTTAAGAGGGAAGGAGCACCCTTCGGTCCTTTTTATAGGCCAAGGGATGCCACGCACCTTAAATGACTCCCCCCCTCGAAAACACGCTATAGGACCTCCCTGAAAGATCACCTCAAATTCCTCGATCCCCACCCTAGCGGGATTCGCGAAGCACCTCGACTTTCAAAGCATGGTAATACGGAAGGACGCCCGCAAGAAGTCTCCCGAATCGACGTGCGAAAACGGCGCAAAAAATATCGGCACTTTCCAACTGCCTCGATACGCCAACCAAATCACAGTAAAGATAGTGATCAAATAAAGTAAGTCATTTATTGCCTCCCATAAAAACCTCTTACAAAAGGAAAGACAGACAAAAAGGGGAAGGGGCAAAATGAAGCTACATCAGGCCTCGGGCCCACTTTGAAGCTCGGGAACAGTAGTAGGGGACGCGTCACCCCCGGTACCCTCGGCGACGGCCGGCCCGGACACTGACCTCGCCTGTGCGAGAACTGTCCCGGTCGTGAGCCCTCCCGAGGCCTCCGGAGTTGGTGACCCCGCTGGAGGCGACTCCTCCGGTTCTTCCCCGGTCGAAGATGAGGAGCTGGAATCTGACTCGTCCGAGTCATAACTCTGGCCATAAGGAAAATCACCCCCGGCAAGGTGCTCATTGGCATAGTTCATCGCCCGACGATAGCCCTGCCTGAACCCCTTTCGAGCACCCCGGCGGCGCGCTGCCTCGTAGTAGGGTAGGGCAGCTGCAATCAGGTCGGCCGAGTAAGCTTCCGAGCCTTTATAGCGCTCGATCGCCTCCGCCTCGACCTGCCCGTCCCGAACCCGCTCCGCCTCGGCCGCACGCTCTTCCGCCCTCGCCAGACGCTCCTCCAGCTCGGTCATCCTCCGCTCGACTTCGATCATCCGACCCTCCGCCCGGGCTCGGTCCGCCTCGGCCTCAGCGAGAAGGCACTCCGCGTCCTCCGCCCGATCCTGCAGCTCGCTGCGCTCAAGTTCCCAGAGGCTATCCAGCTTGATGTGACGTTGACGCTCGTCTTCTAGATGTTTGCTCTTCCTCTCGAGCGATTCTTGGGCCCTTGTCAGCTGCTCGGCCAGCACCTCGGCTTCCCGTCGACTCGACCGCGCCAACTCCCTGAATGTGAGGAACTCCCGCCGGAGCCCCTCGTGCTCCCCCTCGAGCCGAGCTAGTTTCCCCTCGCATCCACCAAGGGTCCAGGCGAGCTTCGACCGCTCCGCCTCCGTCCGGGCGTGCGCCTCTGCCATCACGGCCGCTGTCCGAGCTATGACCAGGCCGCCCTCCATCAGGATGTCAAGGACCCCGGCAGGAGTGCTGCGCTTTTCTACCCCCCTCGTCCTATCGGCGATCGACCGGCAGAGCCGGTACAGGTCACCCGAGACACCGAGCCTGACCAGAGATTCCGGCAAAGGGGACTGCTCCACCCTGGGCACCCCGCCAGAAGGCCCTGTTGTGGCGGCGAGACCAACCGCCCCGCGCGCCAAGGTCGGTTGGGGTTGCGACGCCTCCCCGGGCGAACCCCCACCCTCGACCGGCGCCGCAGGATCAACCGCACCAGAAGCTGCCGGCACTTGGGGTTGCGACGCCCCCGCGGGCAAACCCCCATCCGCGCCGACCGAACCCTCGGTCCCAGCGCCGGCCACGCCGGCATCGGCCCCTTCTGTCCTGATGGAGGGGAGAGCCGACCCATCACCTCCCTCTGCGGGGCCCCTGGTCTCCTCGGCCCCCTCTCGCTCGGCGGATGGGAGAGCCAGCCCGGAAGGGTCAGCCCCATCCTGCCCCCGAGGGGGGAGCGCCGCCGAGCCAGAGTCGCCCCCGACGGCGGTAGGAAGACCGGCTTTCCTAGCCCTCTTCCTGGCCTTCGCGGCCTCCCGCAGTTTCCCCACCAGGGGATCCTTGCGCTTCAGACCAGTCGATCGAGAAGACCCCTCGGAGGCCGCCCCCTTGTCCTTATCTCGGGCATTGACGCGACCCACCGGGGCATCAGGCTCATCGGCTGCCGAGTCATCTCCCAGATCGATGACCTCGGCCGCTCCCGCCTCAGGTCTGCAGCAAAAAGAAGCCCCGGTCAGGAGGAGAAAAGAGAGCTACCACCCCAGAAAAGAGCCTCAAGAGCCGTACCTGACGACGTCAACCGCGAGAGAAGACTCCGTTCGATGTTCTCCGGCGTCACCAGCTCCTCGGTCGATTGGCGATTCTCCAGCAGACGGGTAGCCTGCTGCTCCACGTGGGGAGGGAACTCCTCCTGGCGAGGGGGCAGATTCGGGTGAAAGTTGGGCAAGGTCCGGCATCTCCAGATCTCGTCCGTCGCCATCGCCTTCACCCAGAAGAATTGGGTCTTCCACTCCTTGTGCGAGGAATCCTTCGCCGCAAGCGAGATGCAGCTCCTGTTCCTCCACGCCTGGATGAAGTAGAAGCCTTTCCCCGCCTGCGGGTGCGCTTTCAACTCGAAGAAGAAGTGGAAGAGGTCCAGAGAAGGGTAGATGTCGCGCTGGCGACACAGAATCCCGAAGGCCGAAAGAAGAAGATAGGAATTGGCCACCAACTGAATAGGTGCCAATCGGAAAAAATTGAGAAGCTGCAGCACGTAAGGGTCGAAAGGAAGCCGGAATCCGCTCTTCCAAGCCAGAAGGAAGGTGCAAATACACCCAGCACGATCATCCAAACTCGTCTCGTACGGAGTGGCGGCAACAAAGCTATAGCGGAGAGGCAGACGGAAACGGTGCTCTAACCTCCTCACCTCCGTCTCCCCCAACTCACTACAGTTGGGGACGGGTTCCCGCCTCACCGGCACAGGCTCCGGGCTCCGGTCCGCCATTGAGACGGGAGATGATCCCTCGCACGAGCTTGAAGACTCCGGGGGAGAAGGAAGCTGCCGGATCACCTCCGCGGTTATCCTCGCCAACTCTTCGAACGCCGCCGCAAGGCTCCGCGTCTCCGCTGTGCTCTCACGGTGCATCAAGAAGCAAGGAAAGCCTAAAACCCTGGAAGCCTAGAACGATGAACAGCGCCCCTTAAAAAACCCCTGAGGGTGGCGGCGCGCCGTTCCGTGCTCCGAGAAAAAGGGGGGCCCCTTCGCTCCCAATCCGTCAGGATCATCATTATGGGCCTCGGCGACCGCTATAAGCGGCTCCACCACGCCAACGGGATTCCACCCACCTGAGCCACGCCGGTCCAAAGCCTCGAAAAACTACTCATCCGAGCCTCCTTGGCTCAGGAGTAGGAGGGGGACAAGTGGAGAGGGGGATTTCCGTAGCCCACCACAAAGGCAGCCCAACAAGACCCACGCGGTCCAACTAGGCAAGCCCGCCCGAGTGATAGCCCGCTGGGCCCACTCAGGGAAGAAAAGCCCAATAAATAAAGACTCGAGGAACCAACTCTCCCCGGTGGCCTTCAAGGCTCGGAGGGCCCGAGACAGCGGTCAGGTCCCAAGGAAGGTCCGGTCTAAAAGCCCTCTCCTCACCCGAGAGAGACAGGCTCCAGCCGACCTATCCGACCCCACCCTCATCGGGCCATGCCTATCGCTCGGACATGAGCTAGCATCCCCGAGGCTCGGTAAGACCGGTTGATTATCTGCAGGTGCGGCCGTTCAGAGTCCTCCGCCAGCGGGAGAGTCATGGGAGCTACCGGACTCCAAGGGGATAACGTCCCCACGATCAGGCCATGAAAGCCCCCGCTGAAGACGTAACTCCCGCCGGGAAGCCCTCAGCTCACCGGACTCTTAAAAGGCGACGCACTATTTAAGCAAGGGATATCCTCCAGAAGATGGTAAGATGAACTAGGCATTCACATACCCTAAGCTCCTGAGCACGATTCGCTTCACCCTTTGGTGGAGAGGATTCTCGCGCATCAGCTCTCTCCTCCCCCCATTATCGCTTCCACCATCGCTCTACTGACTTAGCCATCGGAGGGTTTGCCCCAGGGAGATCCCCTGGGCCCTCTGACACGTTTCCCTCTCTTGCAGATTCATCTTCTGGTGATCCACAGCCCGCTCAGGACCCAGCGCGAGATTCCGCCTCTTCAACTCTGTTATATAGTTTTACCTAGTTTTTTGTGAGTTTTCTGTCTGCATGAAAAAAGTGACCAAACAGTGGACGCCTATTAATGAATGACTACGTAGAAGGTCGCAAGTTATGAATTTACGATGATCTTTTGGTCACAAATTAATGAGCGACCATACCTCTGCTGTTATTTCTTTTAGTGCAATTAATAAATACCACATGTTTAAAAATTAGTATCTATCAAACCTGACGTTAAAAATCTTGCATGAGCATGTTTCTAGATTCCCTATATTTTTCTCTAGCTATCCATGTCCTTAGAAGAAATCAACAGTATTTTGTGCCTGTAAGCGTTCCTACCCGATGCATAGCAGAAAAGAATGGACGACTGTCACACAGTCGGCAATTCATGAATAAGTGCCCCCGCAAAGAGGCGTTATTTTGTGAAGATTTAGTAAAAATAAAAAAAATTGAAAATCATGATTCTACGACGTAATCGTAGACGCTATTTAAAGATTGAGCGCCGTTGCATACGGTCACCAATTATAATTAAATTCTATAAATTTCTGAAAGATTCTAGAATTAGTGTCGTGTACAGTGTCGCTAATACTTATTAATTTTCTGGGAGCTCTCTTAAATTTGATATTGTGCGACCTTTCCAAAAGCCACTATCTCTGGACATAACGACTTCTTATTGGGCGCAGAGTCTTGCTCTCTAAATTTTATCAGGTTTTCTGGCCCATACCGAGGGTTTTCTTGGCACTCTCATCTCACATCCGTAGATGGAGTCCCTGTTTTGTTTCTATCGCTTACACACTCAACTCTTTGTCATGATTGGACCCTTCGTGAGATATTCCTTCCTTCAGAATGGTACTTTCTTCATTGAGACCTCCATAAGTCTACGCTAGCCTTGGATTCCCTCAAGACAATCGAGCAGGTTCTACACTAAAAACCCAGAAACCCTTACTTGTCACGTCACTCTGAAGAAAACGTGATGCTTTTACCCTCTTGGAGCGCCATTTTGGCCTATTTTGAGGTGTCTGGTTCTGTATGGAAACTACGACCATGACTTGGACGCCAAAAGGAATTGGCGGCTAGTCAGTGGGTGCATTTTACTATTTTAGCGACCTTACACTAGACGCTAATTATGAACGAGCGACTACTTGAAGTGTCGAAATTTCTTCGTGCCTGAGTTGCTCACAGGAATGAGCGACCACTACAGTGGACGTTGTTTCTATAATTGGTGGCGACCTGAGTGGACGCCAATTTCCCAGATTCACACATGTCTTGATTTCTATACGTGATTTATCGCTATGTCATCCTTACTAAAAACTTCTATCCTTGAACTCATAATTCTGTGAAATCTACCTTATCATCCTACAATGGCTTATTCCTTTGGAACTCTATATTGACTATAAAACTATAGTGGATGTCTAAAAATATATACATGACTCAATGCTAGTGCATATAGGGCCCGATCTGGTCCTGGGAGGAGCACCCGAAAGTACTTGTGTCCATAAGAGCTATATTGATCACAGTGTGACTTTGCACCGAAGTGCATGACTTGCTTGATTATGGCATTCCACAAATCTCGTACTTGACTTGACTTGAAATGACTTGCGTGGCCCGAAATGGGTACTTACTTACTTGAAATTATAATAGCCAATTCACATGACATGACTAGATATTTACATACTTGATAATATTGATATACTTCACATGATTATCTTGGAATCTTACGAGTTCTTCTATATTATTTCTTGATACTCTACTCTCGTCATTATCTTGCGTTCATGCATCGCTATACTTACATAGTGCATGTAACATGTAATTTGCTTAAAGCAAGCTTGATCTTGAGATATAATTCTTACTGAGCGTTTGCTCACCCTAGTTTTTTCCCAACTTTTCAGGTAGTTCCGATGACGAGGATCATTCGGATGTGGTTGGCCACGAGTGAAGAGATTAGAAGCCGTCCAAGATTACCTACGCCATGCCTTTTCAATTTTTTTTAGTCATTATTGTATTTCCCTTTTTATTTTAGTCTAGTACCTTTAATTTGGAAATAAAGTGTATGTAATTGGATTATCTTGCAGTTACTAATGAAATAAGGATTTGGTTTAATATCTCTACTTTTGCGCACTCTGTCTATGTGTCGAATTCCTTATGCTCTAATTGACAGGATCGATATAAACTCGTCTGGTATACCGGGTTCCTTCTGTGCATGGGGCATGACATAGCGACTTCTAATTGGACGCAGATTCTTGCTTCCTCTATTTTTATCGGGTTTGCTGGCCCATACCGCGGGTTTTCTTGGTTCTCTCATCTCACATCCGTAGATGGAGTCCATGTTTTGTTTCTATCGATTACACACTCAACTCTTCGTGATGATTGGACCCTCCGCAGGATATTCCTTCCTTCGGACTCGTACTTTCTTCATTGAGACCTCTGTAAGTCTACGCTAGCCTTGGATTCCCTCAAGATAGCTGAGCAGGTTGTACCCTAAAAACCCTGGAACCCTAACTAGTGACGTCACTCTGAAGAAACGTGATGCTTTAGACCTCTTAGAGAGCTGTTTCTGGCCTCTTTTGAGAAGTTTGTTTCTGTCTGGAAACTGTGACCAGGACATGGACGCCAAAAGGAATTGGCGGCCAGTTAGTGGCCGCAGTTTACTATTTTAGCGACCCTACACTGGACGCTAATTATGAATGAGAGACCGCTTGAACTGTCACAAATTCTTCGTGCCTGTACTCTTCACAGGAATGAGCGACCACTATAGTGGACGTTGTTTCTATAATTGATGGTGACTGAGTGGATGCCAATTACCTAGTTTTCCCATATTGTCACGAGTTTCATGAGATTTATCGATGTATCAATCTTACTCAAGTTCTATCCTTGAATTCTATTCCATAATTCTACCCCATGTTCCTACAATGGCTAAACTCTTTGGAACTCTATATTGGCTATAAAACTATAGTGGATGTCCAAAAATATATACATGACTCAATGCTGGCACATAAAGGCCCGATTTCATCTTGGGAGGAGCACCTGAAAGTACTTATGCCCATGGGAGCTATATTGAGCACGGTGTGGCATTGCATCGAAGTGCATGACTTTCTAAACTATGGCATTCCACGACTCGTGCTTGACTTGACTTGACATGACGTACTTGCGTCACCCGGAATGGATATTTACTTCCTTGAAATAAGATAGCCAATTCACATGACATGACTTGATATTTACATGTTTGACAATCTTCCTATACTTCACATGATTATCTTGAAATATTGCTTGTTCATCTATATTATTTCTTGATACTCTACTCTCGTCATTATCTTGCGTACATGAATCACTATACTTGCATAGTTCATGTAACATGTAATTTACTTAAAGTAAGCTAGTAGTTGAGATGTAATTCCTATTGAACGTTCGCTCACCCTAGTTTTCCCCCTATTTTTTAGGTAATTCTGATGACGAGGATCATTCGGATGGGAATGGACACGAGTGAAGAGCGTAGAGCTGCCCGCTTGTTGAAGTCGTTATCTAGTCATGTCTTTTCATCTTTCTTGAGTCATTATTGTATTTTCCACTTTATTGAGTCTAGCCGTCAATGGATTTTTTTATGAGTCAGCAAGTTATGTAATGATGGTTATACATTGGAGTTGTCAATGAATAAATAGGATTTGGTTTATTATCTCTACTTTTGCGCGCTCTGTCTATGTGTTGAATTCCTTCTGCTCTGATTGACATGATCGATATAAACTCATCACGCATACCGAGTTCCTTCCGCGCTCAGGGCGTAACATGTAGTCATGTCTTCGGACTTCTTTGTCCTTGATGTCGACCCAACATACAAAACCATCCTAGGGCGACCTTGGATTGAACAAACCTTGGGAATCCATCAAGTGCCTATCAATGCTTCAAGTTCCTCTATAATGGGAGAGTGATCAAAATCAGGAGCATCCCACTAGTGGAAACCCTTAATGCCATCACCTCTGAGCAAATTCCATTCATGACTTTCCCAGACAAAGGAAAGAAACCTATCCTCTATATAATGGGTGCTGTAGGGCCGACAACCCTTTGTCAAGCAAGCCATTTTGTTCTTCCACGATGGATCAGTCACTCTAATATCCCATTAGGAAAAGGATATGAAATAATGGCTAAAATTAGTTTTGTTATGGGTAAGGGTTTCGGCCAGCACGAGCAGGGTCCCACTTGGAGGACAAGGCTCAAGGTCTCCAAATGTCGGACTGGATTAGGGTATTCAGCTGAACATGCATCCAAAATCGCCCAAGCTAGGGACAAGCTTTATGACAATTTTATGAAAGGCCCGATACAGTCGGGGACTCGGGGTGAACCTGGTGAAGGTCAAAAGATCAAGAAAAAAGAAACTCCATAAAATCATTCGCTCGAAGAATACTTCAGGCTCCTCTCCTTATTTCATCTGGATGAGCCTCCGGAAGATGCTCTGCTCGTGGGCTTGTTCCTAGCATTAGATAGGCTGGCTCCTGTTTACTTCATCCCATTTCTATTTCACCCTCCTTTTTCTGCACTTCTCACCTACCCGGTTGTGGAACAACCGTCACATGTTGTTTTCACGTTTAGCCATGACCACCACGAAAAAAACACAGCAATCTGCAAAGGTGGGCTTGTGAGCTCACTATCGAAGAAACCTCCTCCTTAGAGTCACGGTCACGCGGCCAGGGGTCGACACTTTTCACCTTGAACTCCATCTCTCAACCTCCCCTTGTACATAGTAGTGTAGTGTCGAGTCTAGGTTCAAGTGAGTCTACTTTGTCCTTCCCTGATCCCCCCCAGAAAACTAGGGCTAGGCACGTTCCAACATGCTACATCTACCAGGTGGCAGAGAAGTGTACCCAGCTATGCCAGGTCTCTGACTTCATGTCGACTCCCATTCCCAAAGGAGCAGAAGAAGTAGAGTGATCTCCATTGAATGACGATTTAGGGGTTTATATTTTGGAGGAAGTTGGTGGTGAAGGAATTGAAGAGAATCAGCTAGAAGACTGCACTGATCATATAACTCCCCTTGTCAATAGGACTAAAAGGTTTGACAAGCCTAGCGTGTCGATCGACAAATCAACTAAGGAAGTCAACCTTGGCACAAAGGATAACCCAAAAATTATTTTGATAAGTGCTAATTTGAAGAAGGAGGAGGAAGCTACCATTGTGCAGTACTTAAGGAATTTCTCGATGCGTTTGCTTGGTCCTACGAGGACATGTTGGGCCTAGATCCCTCATTAGCAGAACATCGCCTCATCTTAAAGTTCGATGCCAGAGCTATCAAGCAAAAGTTTAGATGACTTATGTAATATCCTGGATTATTTGGATCGGAATCGAAGAGCTTTCGGAATGCTTTCGTGGGTCTTGAAACGTGTTTTACGATCCACTCGGATTTTTCCCTTGTATAACTTGCGGAAGCCTGTGGAGAGTGAACCGTTGAGTTTTACAACTCCGGGATGCTACAGGTGTGTTGTGCTCGTTCCGAGGATCGCGGAGACTATTTTTCCGTATTTTTCTGAATTTATGGAATTTTAAGCAAAAAATCAGATTTTAGGAAAATTGCTAATTTTCCTATTTTTTTATTTTCTTCTTAACCCTTTCTCTCTCCTCTCTCCTCCCTCATGTTCTCTCATTTCTCTCCCTCCGTTCTCTCTCCTCTCTTCTCCTCTCGCCCGGGCGCACGACCGGTGTGGAGCTGGGCGAGATGGCGATGGCGTGGAGCTGATCTGAGGTGTGATGGCGCGAGTATCAGAGTGTGGCATTGGCACGACCCCGTTCATGGATTCAAAGCCGACGTGGGTTGTTCGTGTGATTGTTTTCGGCGCAGTTTGGCCGTTTCGGCTCGTGAGATCTTCGGTGGAGGTAGGGGGAGAGATGCCCTACTCTTTTCCTACGTTCCCTCACGATTTAAAGCCGAACGGAGTGAGTTTGAGCTGATTTTGCCATTGTTGCATTCCCTAGTTCATGTTTGGTTTCAATGATATCAAAACGATTTGTGTTTGTGTGTGTATGTGGTTTATTGAGCAACATGTGTTATATCTTGAGAATATTATATTTATGTTGGTTTGTAGGAACACAACTTCATGATTCATGTTTGGAACTCAAAGGAGTGCATCAATGAAGATCTTATTGAAAAAGGGAGTTTAACTCTGTTCATGTTTGAAAGTTATATGAATGATTTGTATTTAAGAATCTCATGCCTTGAATATTTTGATTTGCAGGATTAAAATCCATGATTCATGTTTGGAACTCAAAGGAGTGCATCAATGAAGATCTTATTTAAAAAGGGAGTTGACTCACTCATTGCTTTGCGTTGGCTCTTCAATATTTCATGTATATCATCAAACAGCTTTTCACAGTCTTGGTTGGGAATCTTCATGCATTTCCTACATGAGGTTTGATGGTCATACATGTTATTCAAATGCATGGGATATGTTGTTAACTTTTGGTTGAGACGTCTTGGAGGATCCCCTATTTATATCAATGCTTCTCGTGAGTTTTTTAATCAACAAGAATGTCATTTGAATGAATGTGGTTCCATGATATTATGTATGCTTTGCATTGGCATGATTGTTAACACTTGTGTAATGAAGCATCTTGATGTTGAAGATTTGGTTGATTCAAGAATATGATTGAATGGTTGAGCTTCCATGTTATTATATTTGATTGAATGATAGATTCATGCTTATCATTACAAAACTTTGTCATTTGGTCAAATGTATTTTTGCTAAGTGATTTGAGAAGCAAAACGCATGTTTGAATAGGTTCAATGATGTATTTAATTGTGAACATGTTCATAGTGTTAAAGCATAACTCATATATTTTGATTCTCAACTAACCTCTTGGTTTATCATGTTTTTCAGGATGTAAAATCATTGTTGATCTTCGTGGGATTATGGTAACATTTAATCAATTGTTTCCCTTTGGGTTGATGGTGGTTTTAGTTATTTTTCAAACTCAAACTATCTTACAGTCTTCACCATTTTCAATCCAACCATTGGATCTCCCCTCTGAAAAAATTATGTTGTAGCTCTGGGAGTCCTCTTTCCAACGCCTCCAGTCTCGCTTCGATCGGAGTTCGGAGCTAGAAGAATTAAGTCCTGCCGCCGAAGCTCGCAGAGTTGTTTTTGTGTACCCTGCCTGAAAGTGTCGACCCTTGGGGTCGACCCTCACTAAAAGGGTCGACCCATGGGGTCGACCCCTTTATACCTGGCTCTGTTTTTGGCCCCGACAGCAACCTAGTTGCCAAGGGTCGACCCCAGGGGTCGACCCCCACTTAAAGAGTCGACCCCAAGGGTCGACCCCTGTAACAGAGGGCCTCTTTTTGTGTATTCCAGCAACCTGGTTGCCGAGGGTCGACCCCTTCCGGACGGGACTTACGAAAGTGTTTTGAACTTATTGTAAACCCTATTAAACCATTCTAAAATATATCCTAATGGTTCCTAATCATGTTAGGGTGTTTTAAACTCATTTTAGAAGGGGTATATGGGTCATTTGGTTTGTCTCCTATATATATCAATGTGTTGCTCCGAATTTCAGAAGTGATTAACCCTAATGCTCATTTGTTCTTTCGTATAGGTGAAGAAAAGGGGGAAAACGTGGTGGAGCTCTTCCAAGGAGGATATCATCTACATCCGTGAAGATCTGGAGCTCGTGGAAGAAGAAGAAAAGGAGCAGATCGAAGAGAGGATCAAGAGGATGTAAGAATCGTCGTCATCCGGCTACCCTCCAACTCGTGGTTCAAGGAACATCATCAACCGGCCTTGGAAAACAAAGGGGGATCATTTCTCTGTCTTCTATCAGTTCTTTGTGATATGTTCTATGATCTATATTTTGGGTTTGAGCATGCTTGAGTATTTGTGTTTATTTTCTGAACAATAGAGATACTCATGTGTGAGACCGTTTGTGTATACGGTCGTGTTTGATCGCTTTCGTGTGATCGTGTTTGTGTTATTGTGCTGCGGTTGTTGCAGCGTGTGTGTGTGTGTGTGTTGTGATCCGATCGTCGGATCGTGTGTGTGTTGTGATCCGGTCGTCGGATCGTGTATGTGTTTGTGATCAGGTCGTCGGATCGTGTGGGAGACTTCATCTCCGTCTGTGTGTGTGTTGGGGCGTGTCCCCGTGTGTGTGTGGGGATTCATCCCCGTGTGTGTTTGGTGCGTCATCTCCGTGTTGGGGATTTATCCCCGAGTGAAGCCTCACCGGGTTTGGTGAGGGGTGGATGTAGGGAGCCCGTCGTGGTCCTGAACCACCTTAAAAATCTCAGTGTCCTATGGTTTGCATTGTGGTTTGCCTTATTATGTTTAACAGCTTAATGTGTTTATCTTAATCGTGTGTGAACGGTGAGATTGAGCGAATTTAATCATCTTGCTTGAGTGAAATCTTCAATCTCGTCAAGGTTGTTAATTCCGATGTGCGCTTGTCTATGTTTTTAATCGGTCATAGTTTTTAGTAGTAGGATCTATTCACCCCCCCTCTAGATCCGTGTTCCTGCACTACGGGACCCAACAATTGGTATCAGAGTGAGGCTCTGCTTCCCTAGATCTTACGATCTACAGAGTGATCCCAGTGCTTGTTCAATCATGACTTTTTCTGTCGAACAGTTTTCAATGAATTCTGCACATATTTTTAATGGTTCTGATTTTCCCTTGTGGTTGGGCAGATTATGTAGGACTGCAAACTCTGTTAATCCAAATCTTTGGAAGTTGATTCATAATGGTCCTCACATTTTACCTTCAGATGAGGCCAAGTGGTCTAAACATGATAATTTGAAGAATCATGAAAATATTATTGTCTTGAGTTTATTACAAGCTGCTGTAGACACTGACTTGTTTCCATTTGCTTCTTCTTGTAGAACGACAAAAGAGCTTATGGATCGGTTAATCAAAGCTCAAGAGATGGAAGGGCACAAAGGTTTCATGGCCGACGATGCTGATCAATGCCATGATGAAAATGTTGATGAGGTAAATTCTGAAAATGAAGAACTCTCTATTGAGGAATGGCAAATGGCATATGCTGAACTGTATAAAACATGCAAGAAACTCAAATATGAAAATAAGAACTTGAAAAGGAAGATTAATGAGAATGTGCATGATAATCCTTCCTGTGAAAATTGTAAAACTTTTGACTCAAAGATTGAGAATCTGGAATATGAAAAAGAACTTCTAGAATCCAAAGTTGAATTATTTTTAGATGAGATGTCTTGTATGAATGAAGAGCTTGAGATGTTTAGAAAATCTAATACTGCTCTTGAAATTGATAATGATACCCATGATTTGCTTGATCAAAACAAACACTTGTTGTCTAAGATTTCATTACTTGAAGAAACAGAATAATATCTTAGAAACAAGTTAGCTTCTTTGTCTGATGATGATAAGTTGTTTGAGAAATTACTTGATTCTGAAATTGATAACAAGAGCATCATGGATGGAAATGAAGATCTTAAAAAGAAAATTGGTGCTATGTTGATTCAGAATTCCTTGCTTGAGGGAAGATTGAAATGCCTTGATAAGCTTGAAAAAGAAACTTCTTTGTTGGAATCTGAGAATGAACAATCGCTTGTTAAGATTTCAAAGTTTGTTGAAACTGAGAAAGTTCTTGAAAACTTAACTGAAAAATTTTATGCCATGAATGATGAAAATAAGAAAATCTTGAAAGAGAATGAAAACTTGGAATCTGTGAACTGCTTGCTTAATGAGAAAATCCTTGCATGCGAAAAAGAGACAAATGATTTGAAAAATGACTTGTCTATATTTGTCAAAGGGAAGGAGAACTTAGACACATTGCTAGGTGTTAAAGTGAACTTTCAAAAAGAGGGTCTTGACTACATCCCGGTCAACAAAAAATCTTTTGAATCAAAAATGAAAACCTCTTTTGTTCATGTCTCTGACATTCCTAGCACCTCCAAAGCTCCTCCTCCCATTTTTGAAAAGAAAACTTCTAAAAATAGTTTTGAGAAAAAGAAAAATCTCAACACAAAATCCACCATGCAAAAAGGGTTTCAAAAAGTTCAGAATGGGAGAAAAATGAAATTGAATGTTGAATGTTTCTATTGTGGCATGCATGGCCATGAAATGAATGATTGTGTTGCGTTGAAAGTGGATGATCAAAATGCCTGCAAAAATAAACCTTCCTTCAAAAGAAATAAAAATATCTCATGTTTCTATTGTCACAAACTTGGCCATATCATGGATGATTACTTTGTGAAACAAAATGACGATTATCGTGCCATGAATGCTAAGTATAATTTTCAATGAAAATTCAGAAATGAACCTATCTTTCATGCTCAAAGGTTTACATTCAATAAGAGAAACTTGACCACAAACACTCATGCAAACAATGGAAACTCATTCCGTAGACCCACATCACCTTGCTGCTTTCATTGTTGGAAATACGGTCATGTTATGAAAGAGTGTTGGTTTTTGAAAACAGAAAATCTCCATGCTTCTAGAATGCATGCTAGGTCTAATTTTGTTAAATCTAGACCTTTTGAAAATAGAAGATGGAATGGATTTAAAAATTCCTTTACTCCTAAAAGGAAGCCTTTTGGTAAAACTATTTTTCCTCAATGCCTTTATTGTGGAAACCATGGACATGTCATTGAGGATTACAGGATCATGAAGAATGATGATATTGTGGCAACGAAAAAGAAGAAAGTGTTTGGTGGCAATGCTACTAACATCCAGGGACCCAAAAAGGCTTGGGTGCCCAAATCCGTTGAATGAATCGGCTCTGATGCAAGTGTGCCTTGAGGTAAATAAAGAATGAAAGGGGTTCCAATAAAAAGGAACAAGGCACACTCACTTGGTAAAATCCCAACTTTGCTCTTTCATTATCAAATTTGATGGTTTTGATGACTTGGGATGATATTTTAGTGTGTTCTCATGTTATGCTCTAATTTCTTCACAAGCCACATATGTCTTCAATAGATGAATATTTGGTATATCAAATGGTGGTTAGAGAAGGTTGGACTACGTTCAACTGGATACTTCCACTAAGCGTGATGGTGGTCTTCGGACCTATGTTCTCCGCCTAGTACCAAAATTCAGAAGTTGAATTATATGGCTTATAAGGAACCTTGTGTTGTGAATGAAATCAATTTGCCTTTGATTTGAATAGCTTTCAAATTGAATATGAAAAACTCTCTTGTTTCATAAGGCAAAATTCTCTGAACTATGGACTTGCTTGATCAAATGCAACAATTGATATTGAATGTTGACCATGGCTCAATTTAAAGCTCATTGACCATATGTGATTGATTCGCCAAATTGATAAGTTGTTTGACATGTTCAGAAATCTACTCTTGATAATGGTTGTTCAAACACTTATCTTGCTCATTTGCTAAATTTTGTGTGAAATCTGTTGGAAACTCGATTATTTGCATATTCACACATGCGGGGCGTATCATGTTCAAACTGAATCTTATGTCTCATGAAATATTATCTTTGAATGATCATGGTTGAACATTTGGGTTCTAAGGGATATGGCTTTTCATGATGAAATCTGAAATAAAATGCTCATGATTCAGTGCCAAAATTATTAAAAATCCATCTCATGCATTCACCTGATTCATGCTTTTCTTATATGCTCAAGTCATTACAAAAAATTGAAAACTTGCATAAAAAGAATACATTGGCATCTTTGCATATCATTCATATACTATGCATATAAAATGACAAAAAGATGCATATTGCATCTTCATGCATAGAGCATATGCATAAATTTCATGATAATCGCATATCTTGACTCATGAATGCTTGCATGAATACTTCCATAAATCTTTGCATGCGTGTATGTCTTTATCTTATAAAACCATTCTTGAAAAATTTATAAGACCTCACCTCCTTGTTAAATAACTTTGCAGTGATTTTATTCATATGTGATACATGTCATATATTAAGGGGGAGGATTTGTTTCCGACCGTGCATACATTTAGGGGGAGTCATAGCCGTGTCTTGTCGAATTCATTTTATACATGCAAAACAAAAATTTACCCCCACACTCTTGCACATAATGAATTCAATGACTTTCATTGATAAGGATTTAAGAAATTCCTTCCAACATTTTAAAGGGAACTTGAATCTCTACATCGACATTAAAGAGTAATCGTGAGGAAAAAGCTGCCTACCTCAAAAAAATTCAATAAGTGGAATGTGGATCCGAGTAACCGGGAATCCCCCCTGAAACAAAGGAGGAAACTCGCGTCAAAAGGAGAAACAAAAATCCATATGTGTGACGAATCCAAGTAGCCGGGAATCCCCATTGAGACATATGAGGAAACTCGTGTCGAAAGGTGAATTCTATTAAAAGAACAAAAATCGGGGTTGTGCGAAGCTACCGAAAGTCGAGAATCTAAAGTGAAAGTGTAGAGAGGAGATTATCTTCTAGTGTTCTTTAGAAAATCTGAAAATCCATATATTTTGAAGCTCATTAGTCATTGCCTCACATTTCACATGGGTATTTTTGTGATGTATGTATCTTATGAATTTACCTACATTCATGGTTTATGTAGTACTCCTAGTTGTGTTTGCATAAATCTCTTACTTATGCTTCATGTCTTACATTCTTGAATTTGAATCACATGCTCTTTTCTTAACCCGTGCCTCATTAAGGGGGAGTTACTATATGTAATGTTTGTGTGCATGACGATTGTGCTTGTGTGCTTGCATGTTCATGCATTCCCTTGACTCTAATTCTGAGCATAAACCTTGCATTTGAAGGATAGAAGTTATCATGTGCATAGCTTCATATCTTGTATGATTAGCATTCACAAAGTGCATATTCAGTGCTAATTTTTATATTTACATATTTAACATTTTTAGCATGCATATAGGTCAATCATGATATCATCTTGATCAAATCCATATTTTTCAACAATTGGCATAATTCATTCTAAAATGCATATTCTGAACACTTCATGTTGCATAAATGTCACAATGAGTTCAACCACCAATTGGTATCATGATCAACAACTGCTATCTTTGAGGCTCTCTCTCTTCGAGAATTGAAATTGCCTATGTTTGTGCCTCTATCTTGATCAACGCTTGGTTTCATATATTTGAGCCCCTACTTAACATCAATTGGCCCTTAAATTGGAAACTCATCTCCTTTGCCCTAACATGTTCATTTCATATCCCATTACCCCCTATCTTTTTGTAGATGACAAAAAGGGGGAGAATGCTTGGTATGTGTGTGCTCAATGCTCAATGCCTTATACTTGTTGTTGTCTTGAGGAGCATGGAAGAATTGGTGTATGCTCAATGTTTACCCATGTTTGCAAAATCTGAATTATCACACACACTGTTTTGTCATCATCAAAAAGTGGGAGATTGTTGCATTCCCTAGTTCATGTTTGGTTTCAATGATATCAAAACGATTTGTGTTTATGTGTGTATGTGGTTTATTGAGCAACATGTGTTATATCTTGAGAATATTATATTTATGTTGGTTTATAGGAACACAACTTCATGATTCATGTTTGGAACTCAAAGGAGTGCATCAATGAAGATCTTATTGAAAAAGGGAGTTTAACTCTGTTCATGTTTGAAAGTTATATGAATGATTTGTATTTAAGAATCTCATGCCTTGAATATTTTGATTTGCAGGATCAAAATCCATGATTCATGTTTGGAACTCAAAGGAGTGCATCAATGAAGATCTTATTTAAAAAGGGAGTTGACTCACTCATTGCTTTGCGTTGGCTCTTCAATATTTCATGTATATCATCAAACAGCTTTTCACAGTCTTGGTTGGGAATCTTCATGCATTTCCTACATGAGGTTTGATGGTCATACATGTTATTCAAATGCATGGGATATGTTGTTAACTTTTGGTTGAGACGTCTTGGAGGATCCCCTATTTACATCAATGCTTCTCGTGAGTTTTTTAATCAACAAGAATGCCATTTGAATGAATGTGGTTCTATGATATTATGTATGCTTTGCATTGGCATGATTGTTAACACTTGTGTAATGAAGCATCTTGATGTTGAAGATTTGGTTGATTCAAGAATATGATTGAATGGTTGAGCTTCCATGTTATTATATTTGATTGAATGATAGATTCATGCTTATCATTACAAAACTTTGTCATTTGGTCAAATATATTTTTGCTAAGTGATTTGAGAAGCAAAACGCATGTTTGAATAGGTTCAATGATGTATTTAATTGTGAACATGTTCATAGTGTTAATGCATAACTCATATATTTTGATTCTCAACTAACCTCTTGGTTTATCATGTTTTTCAGGATGCAAAATCATTGTTGATCTTCGTGGGATTATGGTAACATTTAATCAATTGTTTCCCTTTGGGTTGATGCTGATTTTAGTTATTTTTCAAACTCAAACTATCTTACAGTCTTTACCATTTTCAATTAAACCATTGGATCTCCCCTCTAAAAATTTTATGTTGTAGCTCTGGGAGTCCTCTTTCCAACGCCTCCAGTCTCGCTTCGATCGGAGTTTGGAGCTAGGAGAATTAATTCCTGCCGCCGAAGCGCGCAGAGCTATTTTTGTGTACCCTGCCTGAAAGGGTCGACCCTTGGGGTCGACCCCCACTAAAAGGGTCGACCCATGGGGTCGACCCCTTTAAACCTAACTCTTTTTTTGGCCCCGACAGCAACCTAGTTGCCAAGGGTCGACCCTAGGGGTTGACCCCCACTGAAAGAGTCGACCCCAAGGGTCGACCCCTGTAACAGAGGGCCTCTTTTTGTGTATTCCAGCAACCTGGTTGCCGAGGGTCGACCCCAAGGGTCGACCCCTTCCGGACGGGACTTACGAAAGTGTTTTGAACTTATTGTAAACCCTATTAAACCATTCTAAAATATACCCTAATGGTTCCTAGTCATGTTAGGGTGTTTTAAACTCATTTTAGAAGGGGTATATGGGTCATTTGGTTTGTCTCCTATATATATCAATGTGTTGCTCCGAATTTCAGAAGTGATTAACCCTAATGCTCATTTGTTCTTTCGTATAGGTGAAGAAAAGGGGGAAAACGTGGTGGAGCTCTTCCAAGGAGGATATCATCTACATCCGTGAAGATCTGGAGCTCGTGGAAGAAGAAGAAAAGGAGCGGATCGAAGAGAGGATCAAAAGGACGTAAGAATCGTCATCATCCGGCTACCCTCCAACTCGTGGTTCAAGGAACATCATCAACCGGCCTTAGAAAACAAAGGGGGATCATTTCTATGTCTTCTATCAGTTCTTTGTGATATGTTCTATGATCTATATTTTGGGTTTGAGCATGCTTGAGTATTTATGTTTATTTTCTGAACAATAGAGATACTCGTGTGTATGACCGTTTGTGTATACGGTCGTGTTTGATCGCCTTCGTGTGATCGTGTTTGTGTTATTGTGCTGCGATTGTTGCAGCGTGTGTGTGTGTGTTGTGATCCGGTCGTCGGATCGTGTGTGTGTTGTGATCCGGTCATCGGATCGTGTATGTGTTTGTGATCCGGTCGTCGGATCGTGTGGGAGACTTCATCTCCGTCTGTGTGTGTGTTGGGGCGTGTCCCCGTGTGTGTGTGGAGATTCATCCCCGTGTGTGTTTGGAGCGTCGTCTCCGTGTTGGGGATTTATCCCCGAGTGAAGCCTCACCAGGTTTGGTGAGGGGTGGACGTAGGGAGCCCGTCGTGGTCCTGAACCACCTTAAAAATCTTAGTGTCCTATGGTTTGCATTGTGGTTTGCCTTATTATGTTTAACAGCTTAATGTGTTTATCTTAATCGTGTGTGAACGGTGAGATTGAGAGAATTTAATCATCTTGCTTGAGTGAAATCTTCAATCTCGTCAAGGTTGTTAATTTCACTGTGCGCTTGTCTATGTTTTTAATCGGTCATAGTTTTTAGTAGTAGGATCTATTCACCCCCCCTCTAGATCCGTGTTCCTGCACTACGGGACCCAACAGCCATGTTTGGGAGAAATGCATGTTCGGGGGGTGTGAGCCGTGTTCGCCGTTTCAGGCAACGGTTTGTAGTTTAAATGGATTTATTTGAACCCCTGGCATGTTGGAATTTGTTCCCCGCTAGTTTTACTGCGTTGGGTTGAGAATCGGGGCCGATATGAGCCCGACTGTCCATGTGAGTTGTTTTGGGTCAATTCGTGGGAATCGCCCGTTCATTACAGTTTTGTGTATGGTTTGATCCCTTCCGGCTTGTGGAAGGTCGATATCGACGTTAGGAATGTTTCCTCATCATTTAGACGCGATTGGGGCGTGGAAAGATCGAGTTTTGTGTAGTCCTACTATTTTCCCGTCGGAACGGTTTAACGGTCTTACCAGAGACTGCCATTTGTGCTAGGCGGCCCTCTGGTGACCGCTAGGCGGCCCTCTGGAGACCGCTAGGCAGAGTTCCATTGTCGGTTTGGTTTAGCGGTCTCGCGACCGACCGCAACCCTGGTTTAGTGGCCCTTGGGCGACCGCTATTCGATGTTTTAAATTAATTAACCGGTTTAAGTCAGTTTGGGCTTGCAGTCTATGTAACACCACGGTTAAATAATAAAATATAAAAGTAAAATTTTGAAATATGTATTAGAATTTGAAGATTTTTCCTTGCTATTTTTATAAATTTCTTAATTAAAAAATATTGTTTATTTTTGAAAGCGGCCAAATTATGTCAATCAAAAGAAATAATTATTTTTCTGTAATGACCATAAAAAGAATTTCATATTTCACAATGCAAATGAAATTTTCCATAATAATATGAATATATATATTAAATTAATGCAATTTCACCCATAGGATAAAGTTGCGACTAATTTATAAAAATATAGAAAAAATTATATTCTTATAGAGAACGAAGAGTTTAACAATATTGTTAACTGGGCCGACCCCTAATAGAAATTTAATATGGCCGAATTAAAGATGTTTTTGTCCAAAATCGTTGTTCTTAATAGCCCAACCTTAATCGACCAAATTTGAGCCCATTTCTCAACCATTCGAGCCCAGACCAGGCCCATTTGATAGATAAACCCTAGTAGATCATTTTGCCCGTAAAACCATAGCTTCTAGATGCCTCTCTCAACGGCGGTGACGGGATTAGGTAGGCATGCCGAGTTTTTCGCCGATTCTTCTCCTTTGGACTCTCTTAGCCAATTCGATCTCTAGAAGCCTCCTCAACCTCTATAAGTAAGGGGCTTTCGTAGACCTAGACCTCCTTTTGTTTTTCCAACAGGTGGCGCAAGCAATCGTGGTCGATCAAGGGTGAATTAGGGCGAGAATGGTGACATGTTCACGACTAGGGTTTAGCGTGTCTTCCCTTTCTTCTTCCAAATCGGTAGGTTTCTCTCAGGCCCAATCTACTTAAATAATATGGATAGATATATCTCCTCCTTAGCTTTCTTCTGAGTCCAATTTGCCCAATTTTGGCTATCTATAATGGTCATATTCATGATTTTATGTAGCTCATGTAATTATGGTTTTTACCACCATTCTTTTGGTTTGATTTACATGAAGTAATCATAGTGGAATCTTTAAATTGACTATACCACGATGTGCGTTTTTGAGTTACCTACGTTTTGATAGCAAATAGCCTAATTTTCATGCTTTATTCATGTTTAAATCTTGCTTTCATTGGACTGGTGTCTGGCGTTTTTATGTTCTGGGTTCGGGTTGAATGAAACGGTCCTTTCAGAGACCGCTATTAATATAGCGGTCGTACGATAGACCGCTTCAAGCCTCGTGTTTTCAAATTTAATTAAATTTATGCATATGTACTTTCTAATCAAGAAATGGCCCTACGATATATCGTTTTATCTTTCAGGCGGCCCTTATATAGACTGTTTTATCATTCAGGCAGCCCTTGTATAAACCATTTCATGGCTTCTGGCAGGAAGTTCTAAATTCCATTTTATGCATTTTTAACTAGAGAACTTACCATGTTTAACATGATATTTGGACCTGTAACTATGCAGAACGCAATATTAATCTAGTATCATGGTTAGAAACATAAATTTCCATTTATTTACATGAAAGTTGCTTTGACAATCATAAGTTAATGATCATAAGAAACTTGATAAAAGCTTGGTTATTAATCTTGTAATCTCACATCCTGTTGTTATACATTCCTCATATTGTGTTGCTGATATCATTGTTTGACAGTCATGCCACTCCGGTGGGATTGACTGACCGCATCGTCTCATCTTCCGTGTTTCATATGGCCTCAATCTTGTAATAGTTGGGACTCTCCGCCGGATATTCCTTCCGTCGGACTAGGACCACTATTATGAGACCTCCGTAAGTCCCCGTGAGCCTGGGATTTCTACCAGGACGCCGAGTGGGTTGTAACCCCAAGGCCTAAACCCTTCGACGTGTTTTGATTCGTGTTTGGGCCAGTCCAAATCTGGACTCCTCTGGGACCGTAGCGGCCCAACTTGAGACCACTAAGCGATCCTTGGCGGCCCAGGTTTAGACCGCTATACCTCTCTTGGCCTAAGTGATGTGACACCACTACGGGGTATGCAGCAAGCCAAAAGTAAACTAAGGACCTATTCCGCATTCACAATCACATAACAATTAAGTTGATAAATCCGGACCAAAACGCCGTCGCACACACGTGAGCCCGGGGTGACTATAGGATGCTAAGGGGAGGTGAAGGATCAAGACCCTTGCTGGTAGAGTGCCAGCAGGGCTAGGGTTGCCCTCCCAAGGGTACGTAGCCCACGCTTATGGGGCTGGCCGGTGCCAATTGGGGCACTAGGTCCCACTCGCTTACTTTAACCACGGTGACCACACTATGAAGGTGGAACCGGGATCGGACACTCGCTCGCATGCATAACGGGGCTATGCCTACGGATATTAAACAAACAGGCACTAAGAATAATGGAGCAAAGTTTAGAGCTCACCTGGTTGGTTTGAAGAAACCAACCCCGTTCGGAGACGAGGGCGAGCGGGGAAGTGTGGATCCCGCACACTGCGCCGATGTCGCTTGAGCTGCTTAGTACATGAACTACTCCTCACGCAGGAGGGTTGGATTAGGGGTGGGGAAATCAAACTTACATCAAACACTACCTCCACGCAGGGAGGGGCGCTAAGCCGGCCAGGCGGAAGGGGAAAACTTGCCAACGATGAAGGAGTGGAAGCCGTCGAAGGTTCTGTTCACTTGCTGTGAGAGGGAACAGGTCGCCACTGCCGCAGTCGTAGTTCATCCTCAGAAATTTTTCCGGCTACGAGACCAAGGGGGAATTCTTCGTAACAGGGACGGGGACACCTCTGAATTTTAGCGAATTCTTCTGGCGTCGTTGCTGGCCGCGGCGGTGGCTTGAACAGGATGAGGGATTCTGATGCTGACGGCTTCAGATCTGAGGCAGTAGGATGCAGAGGCTGCCACAGACGCTCCCGGATGCCGAATTATGAACCGTCAGAGTTGCCGGAATCTTGGAAGAAGCCTCTGCACAGAAAAACTGATGGCAACTCTTTCTGAAGTCAGGGTGGACTGGGGAACGCCGACGATCAGTCACTGGTCGCTGCAGACAGCAGGAGGCAGACCCGCGTAACTGAGGGAGAAAATTCGGAACTCTGGTTCCTGGATGCCGAACGAGGTCCCGTTTCTTGCTCCTGATCGGGGACAGGGGAAGGAAGAACTTTGTTGAATAACTTTCTGTCGGGTTCCTTTTCTGTTGGTCGTGAAGCTGCCTCCAATCGGGCTCAGGCTCTCTGCAGAGGATGTCTGGCGCAGTTGTGGTAGAACAGCTCTCCCGGTTGGCCACGAACTCGGAACGGGATGATTCCACCTCGCTTGCGAAGGGGACTCGCAGACCTTTCCGTCGATGTAGGCCACGCCTCTGGATGTAGCTTTATGACTCCGGGGACACTTCTGCCAGTTGCAACCCTTTTCTGCCACCTGCAGACTGATCCAGATGAAGAGAAGGGATGGTGGTGGAACTAGGGGTAGGGATGGGGATTGACAATATTGGAGATGGTGGGGTGGAGGGTCGATGGGAGAGGGATTGTAGGGGTGGGGAGAGGAATGGAGCTGGGGAGATGGAGGTCCAAGAGGGGGAGGGGAGAGGAGGCCGCGGCTAGGTGAGAGGGGAATGAGGGGGTCGGCCAAGGCAAGTGGGGAGGTGAGTGGGTGGAGAGGGGTGCGCAAGTTTGAAGTGGGGGGGGGGTTTGATTGCTTGGGGATATGAAAGGATATGTGGGGAAGTGGAGGGGTTGCTTGGGGGAGAGGGATGGTTGCCTTGGAGGTGGGGAAGGTGTGTGGGGGATTGGAAGAGTCACTTGGGAATGTGGAAGTGTTAATGGGAGTTATGGACCTAGGGGATGTGAAAGGGTGGGGGCTGAGGTGGCTGCTGATGTGGCAAGTGGGGAAGGTGAAGGGGCAGGTGCGCCCTAGGGAGAGAGAGAGGAGGAGAGAGAACGGGTCCGCCCCCTGAAGAGAGAGAGAGAGAGAGAGAGAGAGAGAGAGAGAGAGAGAGAGAGAGAGAGAGAGAGAGAGAGAGAGAAAGCTAGAGAGAGAGGGGGGAGATGCACTTATGCTCAAAATACTCAATAATTCATTAACCTTCTCATGTGGGAGTTGGGGTCCTATATATAGGGATCCCAACTTTGTACAAAAGCCTCTGAGAAAAGAACAAAAGACAGATAACCAAGGTGCAAGAAGGGGTGCTCATGGGCCTAGCTCCTCTAGATGGGCCACAAAGCCAAACAAGCCCAATATGTTGATCCACTAATATGAGCACCTAGGACATGACTCAAAATACATCAAAAAGACTCAAGAAAAGGGAAAATACATCAAGATGTCCATAGTAATAAACTCTAATGTCGTCGAGGACCCATCAAGTCGTGCAGTTGCAGCCTACCCGTCTCCAGAAGGGAGAGGGGTGTCTAGCCAGAGGGAACGCTGGGTGATGTCCCCATCAACTCCCCCGGGCTGTGAAGAACTCGACTCTGTCGAGAAAGGGTCCTCTCGGCTGCGGTAATGCTCCAGGAGGTCGGGGTCCAGCTGCTGAAGATCCTCCCTGCTCACCCATGAATCATCTGAAGGGGGCCGGCCCTTCCACCTGACCAAGTATCGCTCGTACGCTTTGCTCCGGGTGACAGTGACCTGTTCATCCAATATCCGCTCTATTTGCTCCCGTTGGCCTCTCTGGATTGGTGGAACTCTCTCATGAGTGGTGGCTCTCTCGGAAGGTGGAACATGCTCAATTTCCTCCCTGGGTGTCACCGTGGGTCCCCTATATGGCACCAAGTCAGCCACATTGAATGTGGGACTTACTGCGTACTCCTCGGGGAGGTCCAACACGTAAGCGTTTGTGCCAATCCTCTTTAAAACCTGGAAGGGGCCTGATCCACGCGACCTCAGTTTGGAGACATTCCCAGGGGAAAGCCTCTCAGTTCTTACCATCACATAATCACCTACGTGAAACTCCTGGTGGCGACGGTGGGAATCGGCCGACTTTTTATACACCTCATTGCTTTTGTTAATGTGTTTGCGGATTTCTTCATGCAATTCTTTCATGTGTTGGGCAAACGACTCAGCACTAATAGACACTCTAGCATGTGGTGGCAAAGGAATGAGATCTGTAGGCTTTCTAGGTTTGTACCCATGCACAGCTTCAAATGGGCTCATCCCTATCGACCTATTCACTGAATTGTTGTATGCAAACTCTGCCTGGGGTAATATGAGATCCCAATTCCCGGGGCGATCCTCAACAAGACACCGGAGTAGATTCCCAAGGCTCCTATTAATGACTTCGGTCTGGCCGTCAGTTTGAGGGTGATAGGCCGTGGAAAATTTGAGAAGGGTCCCCATTAGGTGCCAGAGAGTCTTCCAGAAATAGCTGGTGAATTTGACATCCCTATCAGAAATGATGGTCTTGGGTAGACCATGGAGGCGAACTATCTCATCGAAGAATAGGCGGGCCACATGAGAGGCGTCAGAAGTTTTGGAGCAGGGGATGAAATGGGCCATCTTAGAAAGACTCAAGGAAATGGCCTTTGAAAATGAACCCGTCCTCTAAGATGAATCCTTGATGTTCCCTAGGTGAGAGGGTGGACAGAGTGGTATGGATTCGACCAAAGTCCGGGCAATCAGAGTACTCTTCCTTGAGTCTTTCAAATCCCATGACTTCCACCCGAATAGTAGCTAGCAAGGAAATTCTCCTACTGAGGGCATCGGCAGCACGGTTTTCACTTCCGACCTTATGTTTGATCACAAATGTGTAGGCCTGGATGTATTCGACCCATCGGGCATGCCGAGCATTCAGTTTCTGCTGGGAATTGAGGTATTTCAGGGCCTCATGGTCAGAGAATATGACAAATTCTTTCGGCAAGAGATAGTGTCTCCAGTGCCGGAGGGATTGAACCACGGCATAAAATTCCTTGTAGTAGGTGGAGTATCTCATCCTGGCATCACACAACTTCTCACTAAAATAGGCCACTGGATGTCCTTCCTGGCTAAGGATCCCGCCAATTCCTACCCCGGAGGCATCACAAGTCACCTCAAAGACTTTGGAGAAGTCAGGGAGGCATAGTACAGGGGCTTGGGTCATCCTCTCCTTGAGTTCTTGGAAGGCTCTAGTTGCGGACTTGGTCCACACAAAGGTCCCCTTTTTGAGGCAGTCGGTGATAGGGGCTGTGACTGTGCTAAACCCACGGATGAACCGTCGGTAAAAGGTGGCTAGCCCATGAAAGCTCCGGACTTCATGGAGAGTGCGGGGTTCCGGCCAATCGAGGATGGCTTGGACCTTTTCAGGGTCCATGGATACTCCTTCGGTGGAGACAACATACCCAAGGAAGGTAATGGACTTTGTCATGAATTGACATTTTCCAAAATTGGCAAAGAGGCTCTCCTTCCTAAGAGTGGTGCACACTTGCCTAAGGTGACTGAGATGGGCTTCTTTGGACTGGCTGTAGATGAGGATGTTATCAAAGTAGACTACCAGGAAGACTCCAATGTAGGGCCTAAGGACCTCGGTCATAAGGCGCATAAAGGTGCTTGGGGCATTAGAGAGCCCAAAAGGCATCACCAGCCATTCATAGAGCCCATCCTTGGTTTTAAAGGCTGTTTTCCATTCATCTCCTAGCCTTATCCTAACCTGATGGTAGCCACTTTTGAGGTCTATTTTGGAGAAAATGGTGGCCCCGGCTAGCATGTCAAGCATGTCGTCAAGCCTAGGTATGGGAAACATGTACTTGACCGTGATCTTGTTGATGGCCCTACTGTCGACACACATCTGCCATGTCCCATCTTTCTTAGGTGTGAGGAGGGCTGGGACAGCACAAGGACTCTTGCTAAGACGGAGGAAGCCTTTTCTTATGAGTTCCTCCACTTGCCTCCTTAGTTCAGCATGCTCAGTGGGGTTGAGGCGGTAGTGGGGAAGGTTTGGGAGGGTGGCCCCGGGGACAAGATCAATGGCATGTTGGACATCCCTCATGGGTGGCAGTTGGTCGGGGAGCTCCTCAGGGAATACGTCCTTAAATTCTTCCAGGAGAGGGTAGATTTCCACGGGGTGAGGATTGGAGGGGGTTGCCTCTCCAAGACATATGACAATAGCACAAAGGGGTGTCCCTCGGGTTAATTCTTCCTCGAGCTCTTTCCTAGTGATGAGGTGGAGGTCTTTGACTGGCCCGGTGGGTTTTTCAGGGGTGGGGTTTTGGGTTTTTGGTTGGGTTGGTGTAGACGAGGCCCTGGGTTTTGGTGGTGTAGGAAGGATTCCCTTGGTGGGTGGTTCTTTTTGGGGAGGGGAGGGTTTGAGGCGGATACTCTTCCCCTCATGGTCAAAGGTGCATGTGTTTGTTTTCCCATGGATGGTAGCATTGACATCATATATCCAAGGTCTACCCAATATGATGCTTCCTACAGCCATCGGTATGATATCACACCATATTTTCCCTTGGTAGGATGAGAAGGTGATGGGGATAAGACAACATGTGTCGATGGGTAGGGAGTGGTTGTTTATCCAGGACACACGATAGGGTTTGGGGTGGGGTGTAGGGGTAAGCCCTAGGAGTTTGACGGTGTCCGGAGACACGGCGTTGATACAACTCCCGTTGTCTAGGATGACCTTCCTAACATGATCCCCGATCTTGACAAATGTGTGAAAAATGGAAGTCCTCCGCCAGTCATCCTCTTGTGGTTGGGTGAGGGTGCATCTTATCACCCCTAGGTGGCTGGAGTCGGGGTCCTCTTCTATCCCTTCCTCAAAGAATTGCTCATTGTATTCCTCTTCCCATCCTAAAGCAGCCTCGTATTCCTCAATAGTACTCTCATGTGTTTCCTGGGTAGTAGAAGGTTCACTCTCAATAACTAGGCTTGACATCCCCTTGGAGGGACATTGGGTGGCTATGTGGCCATAGCCATGGCATCGAAAACACTTGACCGTATTGCTCATTGGGGTCTTCCCTTTGGAGTTGTCTTCCCTTTGAGAAGGAGGGTTGAGTGGAGTGGTCTTTGTGGGGGTGGGAGTGGTTGGTTGGTGGTAGGGCCGAGTGGGGGTTCCCCCATTGGGAGGAGGATGTGTTCTTAGCAGAGGAGGTAGGTTGGGACGGGGTCCCGGGCCCTTGGGGGGGGGGCAAACCTAGGATTCCTAGAAAATCTCTCTACATCCCGGGCTATTTGATAGGCAATCTCCAAGCTATGCACTTCCCTCATAAAAAGCTCCCGTTTGATGTGGGGAAGGAGACCATTCCTAAACCGGGATAAAGTAACGGCTGGATCTTCAACCACACCACACCTTAGGAGATATGAATCAAACTTTTCAATATACTTTTCTACGGTCTTTCCCTCTTGGGTAAGGCTTTGCCATTCATCAAGAAGAAGTTGACTATAGGAGATGGGGAGATATTTGTTCCTAAGTTGATCCTTCATGTCTATCCAAGTGTCAATGGGTTCCTCACGCCGGATCCTCCTTTGGTTTTCTACCTTTAGCCAATAGGTCTTGGCTAGTTTAAGAAGGTGCATCTTAGCCAACCTAACCTTTCTCTCTTCGGACATGGGGTACCATTCGAAGTATTGGTCCATGCCATGCTCCCATTCTTTATAGACACTAGGGTTATGAGACCCCTCAAAATTAGGAGCTTCCACTTTGATCATTCTTAGTAGGAATTCATCATGATCCTCACGTGGTCGCCTCTCATGGTATCGAGGTTGTGGGGCTCTCTCTTGCTCACGATTCCACTCATCATCTAGGTCTTCCCTCTCATGTTCAGCCCGCGGAGGAGGAACTCTTTGGGCATGGTTCCTAGGTGGGGCCCTAGCTTCTTCTAGTCTCTCTAATCGGGTGGAAATTCCATTCATTTGCTCCGTGAGGACTTGGATGGCAGCCTCAATTCGATCCATAGGAGTTTGCGGAACTTCCCTTGGGATGTTTTGGTTACCATGAGCATTGGGATCCATTGGTGGGTTGGAATTAGAAGGATCAGCCCGATATATGGTACCCCGTGGACCTAGGCTTGTAGAGACAAGTCCAAAATTTGCTCTGATACCAATTTGATGTGACACCACTACGGGGTATGCAGCAAGCCAAAAGTAAACTAAGGACCTATTCCGCATTCACAATCACATAACAATTAAGTTGATAAATCCGGACCAAAACGCCGTCGCACACACGTGAGCCCAGGGTGACTATAGGATGTTAAGGGGAGGTGAAGGATCAAGACCCTTGCTGGTAGAGTGCCAGCAGGACTCGGGTTGCCCTCCCGAGGGTACGTAGCCCACGCTTATGGGGCTGGCCGGTGCCAATTGGGGCACTAGGTCCCACTCGCTTACTTTAACCACGGTGACCACACTATGAAGGTGGAACCGGGATCGGACACTCGCTCGCATGCACAACGGGGCTATGCCTGCGGATATTAAACAAACAGGCACTAAGAATAATGGAGCAAAGTTTAGAGCTTACCTGGTTGGTTTGAAGAAACCAACCCCGTTCGGAGACGAGGGCGAGCGGGGAAGTGTGGATCCCGCACACTGCGCCGATGTCGCTTGAGCTGCTTAGTACATGAACTACTCCTCACGCAGGAGGGTTGGATTAGGGGTGGGGAAATCAAACTTACATCAAACACTACCTCCACGCAGGGAGGGGCGCTAAGCCGGCCAGGCGGAAGGGGAAAACTTGCCAACGATGAAGGAGTGGAAGCCGTCGAAGGTTCTGTTCACTTGCTGTGAGAGGGAACAGGTCGCCACTGCCGCAGTCGTAGTTTGTCCTCAAGAATTTTTCCGGTGACGAGACCAAAAGGGAATTCTTCGTAGCAGGGACGGGGACACCTCTGAATTTTAGCGAATTCTTCTGGAGTCGTCGCTGGCCGCGGCGGTGGCTCGAACAGGACGAGGGATTCTGATGCTGACGGCTTCAGGTCTGAGGCAGTAGGATGCAGAGGTTGCCACAGACGCTCCCGGATGCCGAATTATGAACCGTCGGAGTTTCTGGAATCGTGGAAGAAGACTCTGCACATAAAAACTGATGGCAACTCTTTCTGAAGTCAGGGTGGACTGGGGGATGGTGACGATCAGTCACTGGTCGCTGCAGACAGCAGGAGGCAGACCCGCGCGACTGAGGGAGAAAATTCGGAACTCTGGTTCCTGGATGCTGAACGAGGTCCCGTTTCCTGCTCCTGATCGGGGACAGTGGAAGGAAGAACTTTGTTGAAGAACTTTCTGTCGGGTTCCTTCGCTGTTGGTCGTGAAGCTGCCTCCAATCGGGCTCAGGCTCTCTGCAGAGGATGTCTGGCGCAGTCGTGGTAGAACAGCTCTCCCGGTTGGCCACGAACTCGGAACGGGATGATTCCACCTCGCTTGCGAAGGGGACTCGCAGACCTTTCCGTCAATGTAGGCCACGCCTCTGGATGTAGCTTTATGACTCCAGGGACACTTCTGCTAGTTGCAACCGTTTTCTACCACCTGCAGACTGATCAAGATGAAGAGAAGGGATGGTGGTGGAACTAGGGGTGGGGATGGGGATTGGCAATATTGGAGATGGTGGGGTGGAGGGTCGATGGGAGAGGGTGTGTAGGGGTGGGGAGAGGAATGGAGCTGGGGAGATGGAGGTCCAAGAGGGGGAGGGGAGAGGAGGCCGCGGGTAGGTGAGAGGGGAATGAGGGGGTCGGCCAAGGCAAGTGGGGAGGTGAGTGGGTGGAGAGGGGTGCGCAAGTTTGAAGTGGGGGGGGGGTTTGATTGCTTGGGGATATGAAAGGATATGTGGGGAAGTGGAGGGGTTGCTTGGGGGAGAGGGATGGTTGCCTTGGAGGTGGGGAAGGTGTGTGGGGGATTGGAAGAGTCACTTGGGAATGTGGAAGTGTTAATGGGAGTTATGGACCTAGGGGATGTGAAAGGGTAGGGGCTGAGGTGGCTGCTGATGTGGCAAGTGGGGAAGGTGAAGGGGCAGGTGCGCCCTAGGGAGAGAGAGAGGAGGAGAGAGAAGGGGTCCGCCCCCTGAAGAGAGAGAGAGAGAGAGAGTGAGAAAGCTAGAGAGAGAGGGGGGAGATGCACTTATGCTCAAAATACTCAATAATTCATTAACCTTCTCATGTGGGAGTTGGGGTCCTATATATAGGGATCCCAACTTTGTACAAAAGCCCCTGAGAAAAGAACAAAAGACAGATAACCAAGGTGCAAGAAGGGGTGCTCATGGGCCTAGCTCCTCTAGATGGGCCACAAAGCCAAACAAGCCCAATATGTTGATCCACTAATATGAGCACCTAGGACATGACTCAAAATACATCAAAAAGACTCAAGAAAAGGGAAAATACATCAAGATGTCCATAGTAATAAACTCTAATGTCGTCGAGGACCCATCAAGTCGTGCAGTTGCAGCCTACCCGTCTCCAGAAGGGAGAGGGGTGTCTAGCCAGAGGGAACGCTGGGTGATGTCCCCATCACTAAGTTAAGTAATGGGCTTGGGTTTAGTCTGAATCTTTGAGCCCAGTCAATTCTAACCTAGCCCAATCCGTTCTATTTGACTTTAGCTTCGTGGGCTGAACTCTTGTTTGGACCCATTCTGATTTGGGCTAAATTGAGGACCTTTTTGGGGTCACTTTGAGAGCCTGTTATACTTAACCATACGCGGTCTAAGGTTAGACCGTCTATCACCCTAGCGGCCTAGTTATTGACCGCTAAAATCGAGATTTAATATGATTCTCCGTGTTTTGTTTTTGTGATAGTAGTCATATCATGGTTGGCCTTGAACTGTGAAATCTTGCTAGATCATTGTTCTTCCACTTGATATCCATTCCAATTCTATTGAAATATCATTTGATCTTAGTTGGCAAGTTACATAGCTTAAATCTTAGAACTTGAAGAGGCGAAATCTCGCGCTTGTATCCTGAGTGGGCTGTGGATCACCTGAAGATGAACTGCAAGATAGGGAAACGTATCAGAGGGCCCAGGGGGCTTCCCTGGGGTAAAACCCTCCGATGACTAAGTCAGTAGAGCTGTGGTGGAAGCAATAATGGGGAGGAGAAAAGCTAGCGCGCGAGATTCCTCTCCACCAGAGGGTGAAGCGGATTGCTCAGGAGTTTGGGTATATGAGTACCTGAATGGCTCTCCTCTTCCGTCGGAGGGTAGCCCTGGTTTAAATAGTGTGCCGCCTTCAGGAGTCCTGCAAGCTGAGGGGTCTCCGGCGGGGGTTACGTCCTCAACGTGGGCTTTTATGGCCTTATCGTGGGAACGTTATCGCCTTGAAGTCCGGCGGTTTCTTGACTCCCCTATCCGTTGGGAACTCTTGAACGGATGATATTTGGTCTGGCCGAGCTCCTGAAACTCCAGCCCTGTCCAGGCGATGAGCATAGATCGGAGAAAGAGTGGTCGGATAGGTCGGCTAATGCCTGTCTCTCCTGGGCGGGGAAACGGCTTGGGCCGGACCTTCCTTATGACCTGACCATCACTCGGGCCCTCCGAGCCTAGAGGCCACCGGGGAGAGTTGGTTCCTCGAGTGTTTGTTTATTGGGCTTTTCTTTCCTGAGTGGGCCCCGTAGGCTGTCACCCAGGTGGGCTTGCCTCGTTGGACCCTGTTGGGTCTAGTTGGGCTGCTCTTTGGGTGGGCTACAGAAATCCCCCTCTCCACTTGTCCCCCTCCTACTCCCGAGCCATGAAGGCTCGGTCGAGTAGTTTTTGAGGCTTTGGACCGGCGTGGCTCGGGTGGGTGGAATTCTGTTGGCGTGATGGAGCCACGTGTAGTGGTCGCCTGGGCCTGTAATGATGATCCTGACGGATTTGAACTGAAGGGGCCCCCCTTTTCTCGGAGCACGGAACGACGCGCCGCCTTCCTCCAGGGTTTTATAGGCATTGGGCGCTGTTCGTCGTTCTAGGCTTCTCAGGGTTTTGGGCTTTCCTTAGTTTCTTTGCTTCTGGAGCTCCTTGATGCGCCGTGAGGGCACAGTGGAGGCGCAAAGTCTTGCGGCGGCGTTTGAGGAGTTGGCAAGGATAACCTCGGAGGCGGTCCGGCAACTTCCTTCCCCTCCGGAGTCTTCGAGCTCGCGCGAGGGATCATCTTCCGGCTCAATGGCTGGTCTGCCTTTGGAAATCGGGGAGATGAGGCGGGAGCCCGTCCCCAACTGCAGTGAGTTGGGGGAGATTCGGAGGGGTCGCCTCCATCGGGGTCACCGACTCCGGGCGTTTCGGGAGGGCTCACGACCGAGACAGTTCTCGCACAGGCGAGGTCAGTGTCCAAGCCGGCCGTCACCGAAGGCGCCGGGGGTGACGCGTCTCCTTCCGCCATTCCTGAATGTCAAAGTGGGCCCGAGGTCTGATGTACTTTGCCTCCTTCCCTTTTTGTCTCTCTTCCCTCTTTTTAGAGGGTTTCCTTTTGGTGTGATAATAAATGACTTGCTCCGTTTGAGTACTATCCTTGCCGTGATTTGGTTGGCAGATCTTAAGTGGTTGGGAGGTGCCGATACGTCCTGCGTGGTTTTCGCATGCAGTTTTGGTAGGCTTCTGACGGGGCGTCTTTCCGTTCCCTCATGCTTTGAATGTCAGGCCGCTTCGTGAATCCCGCTAGGGCGGGGGACGAGGAGTTGGAGGTGACTGTTCAGGGGAGAAATCCTTTGGCGTGTTTCCGAGGAGGGGGGGTCATTTAAGGCGTGTAGCCTCCTTTGGCCTATAAGAAGGATCGAAAGGCGCCCTTTCCTCTTCACTGCTTGGGATTTTCTCTAACAGTCTTTCCTCGCCCCTTCCTCTTCACTCTGCGTTGTGCCCTTGTATTCGTAGCATGGAGGATCCTTCGGAGGGTGACGCCGCCGACGATGGGGAGCGGCGGGCTCCCGCTGCCCTGTAATGTTGAACGGGTCCCACGGTCGCCGCGCGTGCACGAGACGGGTCCGACGGTCGCTGCGCAGATCTGGGGAGGACTTCGGTGTGTGGAAGCACGCCGTTGGCCTCTTCTTAGCTCCGGCGAGGCTTCCAGGTGGACGCCGAGGCGGAGGACGGATGGGGGCATCAGGGGAGCCCGCCGTTACTTCCCTCCGTGTGAGGGGAGGAGGCGTATCAAGCTCCCTCCTCACCGAAGCCTTCCTCCGTCTACAGCCTCTTTCTCCCTCTTCTGCTCTTCATTTCTTTCACTCTTCGGGGGCTGCTTGTTCTCTCCTTCCTTCCAAGGAGTTGGCAGATTGGAAGAGGGGAGGCTTTCACGGCGCTCCTTTTTCCTGGTTGTTGCCAACTTGGGAGGTAGCCTTCCTCAACGTTTAAAGGTGGCCTTCCTCCTGCAATCCCTCTGTCACCTTTGTCACGGGCCACCCGAGGCAACTGGCTTGACCACCTCTTATCCGAGCCAGTTTCCGCACGAGGCAAAGTCAGTGGCTGGACGTGAGGAGATCAAGACCGAGTCAGTCGAGTGATGACCCCTTGAGGCGGTGTTAGATGGATTTTTGCTTTTTGCTATGTGATGTACTGGCATTTGCCTATCTGATGTACCAATGGTTTGGAATGAAAAGAAAAGGGATTTATTCCGTCCATCTTGCTGTACAATTTCAAAAATAGAATTTGCGTAGTGCGGCTGCGTTCCATGTCCGAGGAATAGGTTCCCCTTCCATTGTCGCTAACCTGTACGCACCTTTTCCGAGCGTCTCGACCACTCGGTAGGGGCCTTCCCAGTTGGGGGATAGCTTGCCCGCCGCCTCTAGTGGTCGAGAGGCTTCGGCCTTCCTGAGGACGAAGTCCCCCGGTTGGAAACGTCTGTCTCGGACCTTGGCGTTGTAGTATCGAGTGAGGCGGCGCTGGTACTCTGTTGCTCGGACGTTTGCTATCTCTCGGAGTTCGTCTGCCAGGTCGAGGTTCTCGAGCAATTTTTGCCCGTTTGCCTCGAGTGAGAAGCTGATCACTAGGAGAGATGGATTGGCGATCTCCAATGGAACGACGGCTTCGGTGCCATATACCAACTGAAAAGGGATTTCACCGGTTGCCGTCCTGGGGGTTGTTCGGTGCGACCACAGTACGCTAGGTAATTCCTCGAGCCAGCTACCCTTAGCCTTGCCGAGTCTGGTTTTTATGCCTTTCAAGATAGTCTTGTTGGTATTTTCAACCAGCCCGTTGCCCTGAGGGTGGGCGACTGAAGTGAAGTGGTTGCGGATATTTAGGTCGGCGCATCTATCTCGGAAGTACCGAGTGTCGAATTGCCGACTGTTATCACTTACTATCACTCGGGGGATGCCAAAGTGACAAATGATCGATTTCCAAACAAAGCCCCAAACGACTGTCTCGGTGATCCTTGCCGTAGCCTCGGCCTCGATCCACTTGGTGAAGTAGTCGATGGCGACGATGATGAACTTCTTCTGGGACTGGGCCGTTGGGAATGGCCCAAGGATATCGATTCCCCACTGAGAGAAAGGGTAAGGCTCGGCTAGGGTGACAAGTTCCGTAGCCGGCTGATGGACCAAGTGGTCGAACCCCTGGCATCGGTCGTACTGTTGAACATAGGCCGAGCAGTCGCGCTGCAGGGTGGGCCACCAGTACCCCTGTCGTAACTAGATTCTGGCCAGTGACCTTGCCCCTGAGTGCACTCCGCACAGGCCTTCATGAATCTCTTGGATGGCTCGGCCTGCCTCGTCGGGACCGAGGCACTTCAGGAGGGGACCGGAGAACGATATTCGGTAGAGAGTGTTGTCGAGGGCGACGAAGCACTGAGCTTGATACTTCATTCGGCGGGCTTCTCGAGGGTCGAGGGCTCTTGGGAGTCTTGTAGCCAGGACAGGTAGGGGGAGCGCCAGTCACTTGGAGTGGCCGAGTCAACAGCGAGGAGCTCCGTGTCAATGCTCGGGCGCTCTAGCTCTTCTAGGAGGACCGATCGTGTACCTTCCGGGTCTAGGGAGGAGGCCAATCGAGAGAGGGCGTCCACCCAAGAGTTTTGCTCCCGAGCTATCCGGACTACCCCAAATTCCTCGAACTGTTGGGCCAGGCTCCGGACCAGCTGAAGGTATTTGATCATGGGTGCCTCCCGAGCCTCATACTCACCGTTGACCTAACCTGCGACTAGTTGAGAGTCGGTGTGGATCCTAACTCGCTTGACCCCCAGCCGTCGGGCCATGCGTGCTCCCGAGATAAGGGCCTCGTATTCGGAAGCATTGTTGGATGCCTGAAAGTTGAATTTTAAGGCGTACTGTAGCTCTATCCCTTTGGGGGACCTCAGGAGGATCCCCGCACCGCTGCCTGCCGAATTGGACGATCCATCGACGAACAGTTCCCAGGTTGGCCCGGTCGTGGTCGGAGGCCTGTCCTCGGCAGGGATGGTGCTTTCGGCAATGAAGTCGGCGAGCGCTTGGCCTTTGATTGCTGATCACGGACGGTACGAGATGTCGTAGGCCCCGAGCATGATGGCCCATTTGACGAGTTTCCCTGAGGCCTCGGGGTGGGCCAGAATCTTCTTCAACGGCTCGCCGGTTAGCACGGTGATGGGGTGCCCCTGGAAGTAGGGGCGGAGGCGCCTTGCGGAGGTAACCAACACTAGCACGAGTTTCTCGGTTGCGGGGTACCTCCGTTTGGCCTCATTGAGCACCTTGCTGGTGTAGTAGATCGGTCTTTCGATTCCCGAGTCATTTCTGACTAGGACCGAGCTCACCGTGGATGGCGTCGCCGAGAGGTAGAGCAGCAAGACTTCACCCGGGACGGGCTTGGAGAGCACTGGTGGCGAAGCCAGGAACTCCTTAAGCTCGGCGAATGCTGTCTGGCACTCCTCAGCCCACACGAATGTAGCAGATGCTAGCTTGGGTCCCCTCATCAGTTTGAAGAAGGGCAAGCATAGTTCGGCCGCACGGGACAGGAAGCGGCTGAGAGCGGCCACACGCCCTACCAGACGCTGAACGTCTTTAATGCACGCGGGCGGACGCATGTCCCGGATGGCCTGGACTTTGTCAGGGTTGGCTTCGATCCCGCGCTGAGTGACCAGGAAACCCAGGAACTTCCCGGATTTTACTCCAAAGGTGCACTTGGCGGGGTTGAGCTTCATGTTGTACTTCAGGAGGGTGCCAAAGGTTTCAGCAAGGTCGGTGAAGCGGTCTTGGGCCTTGGGGGTCTTGACGAGCATGTCGTCAATGTAAGCCTCGACGTTCCGACCTAGCTGTCCCTCGAACGTGTGATTTACCAGTCGCTGATATGTGGCTCCGGCGTTTTTTAACCCGAAGGGCATCCGGGTGTAACAGTACACGCCGCAGTCGGTGATGAAGGCGGTCTTCTCGACGTCTTCTGGATTCATTCTGATCTAGTGATAACCTAAATAGGCATCCAGGAAACTGAGTATCTCGTTGCCCGAGGTTGAATCAACCAATTGGTCGATGCTCGGTAGCGGATAGCAGTCCTTGGGGGTAGCCTTATTCAGATCGGTGAAGTCCACGCACATTCGCCATTTGCCTGTAGTTTTTGGCACCAGGATGACGTTGGCTAGCCACGTGGGGTATAGGACTGGTCTGAAGAGGCCAATCTCTGTCCCTTGGTGACCTGTGCCTTGATGATCGCCTGTTTCTCGGGCGCATGCTTCCTTCTCCGTTGCTGTACGGGCCTGACGGTGGGGTCGAGGCTGAGCTTGTGCATCACGGCCTTCTCTGGTATGCCAGGGAGTTGATCATCGGACCAAGTAAAGACCTGAACGTACTCAGAAAGGAATTTTTTGTATTGCTGCTGTTCCATGGGTGGTAGGTCGGCTCCGATCCTTACTCCGAGGGCCGGGTCATCGTTTAGGAATACCGTTAGCAATTCGCCACCGGGCTCGGCAGTTACGGTCTTCCCTTCGATTCCCTTGGGGCCCTTCTCTCCCCCGTCCGGCCTTGAGGCTTCCACCGAGATGTTGTAGCACCTTCTAGCCGTGGCCTGGTTACCTCGGACTTCCCCCAACCCATTTTTGGTGGGAAACTTCATTTTCTGGTGATAGGTAGATGGTACGGCCTTTATCCGGCTGAGAATTTTTTGGCCGAAAATGGCGTTGTACGCTATCATACCCTTAATCACTATGAAGTCCACCATGACCGTAACGGTTTTGGGTGGGGTGCCGATGGTGACCGGCAGGCTTAGGGCTCCCTCGGGGTAGGTGGCCAGGCCGTTAAACCCGCAAAGGGGTGTTCGGATCGGGCGGAGCTTGGATGGGTCTTCCCCCATCTTGAGGAAACAGTCATAAGATAATACATCGGGGGCGCTCCCATTGTCAACCAGAATTCTATCTACGTTACAATGGTTTATTGTGGCCGAGATAATGAGGGCATCATCATGCGGGGTGTTCAGCCCTTCCAGGTCTTGGTCGGAGAAGACTATGACCTGGGGCTCCCTCGGCGGGCCGCTGGAGGGTCCTAAGACCTGGCTGGCCCGCTCGGCATGATGCTTCCTTCCTCGGCTGGTGTCACCGCCCGACGCCGTTCCTCCGGAGATGACGTTGATGTGGACCCCTCGGGGGGCGTTGTCGATCTCCTCGACGGTGTCTCGGTCTTCTTTGCGCTCGGCTGCAAATCGGGCCTGGTGCCCCTGACGGATGAGACGCTCGATCTCGTCCTGGAGCTGGTGGCAGTCGCCGGTGTGGTGCCCGTGGTCGCCGTGGAACAGGCAATGCCTGTCGCGCTTGCGGTTCTTCGATCTCATTGGTTCGGACCGGCGGAGGAGTCCCGAGTCTTTGATGTCTTCATAGATCTCGTAGACTGGTGCGGTCAACGGGGTGTACCACTCATACTTCCTCTTGCGCTCTCCTTCCCGATCGCGCTTCTTGCCCGAGCAAGGGTTTGGCTCGGAGGCTCGCTTCTTGTCCCCCTCCCGACCCGAGCCGGTTGTGTCTCGGCAGGCGCTGAGTACTTCTTCGCACTCGACGTGGCGCAGTGCCAGAGTCACTAGCTCGGCAAGGGTCAAGGGAGGGTGGAGGACAAGTTTGCGGCGGAGGTTCTCATCCTGGGTGCCCCTGGTCAGAGCGGTCGTGGCCGAGGCCACATCCAGGCAGGGAATTCTGAGGGCTTCCGATTTAAATCGATGGACATAAGCCCGGAGCCTTTCCCCTTGTGCCTGTTTGAGGGCCAGGAGTCCCGCCACTGACCTTGGGGGGGCGCTTCCGGCGAAGCTCTCCTTGAAGACTCGCCCGAATTGCCTGAAGTCCCGGATGGACCCAGGGGCGAGGGCCCGGAACCATGCCTGAGCGCCTTGGACCAGGGTGGCCGCAAAGGCTCGGCATTTAATAGGATACGATGTTCCATGCAGAGTCACCAGGGCGTCGAAGCTGTCGTAGTGGTCGGCTAGGTCGCCCTGGCCATCATAGAGCTTGAAGGTCGGGATGGAGGTTCTGGGAGACACCTCTGCCTTCAAGATGTATTCGGAGAAAGGGGATTTCTTCTCATCCTCCGGGAAAGAGGTCTTCTGCAGGGCGCGGAGGGCGCGCTCTTGCTCTGCAAAACGTCTTTCGAAATCCCATAGCTGGAGGGATAGTTCCGGCTACGGTCGTGCCGTGGGACTGGGGGGAGCGTCGTGGCGATCCTTAGGACCGCCGGCGCTCAGGCGTGGAGGCCTTGCCCCCTGTTTCCCTTTTCTGGGCGTGGAGGAAGCCTCTTGCTTCGGGGGCGGAGCTTGCGAGGGTCCTCCCACGTTGTTGCGGATGAGCTGTTGACCGTGGAGGGTGAAGCGGCCCCCAGCGGTATGCTGGGACGGACTTCGATGGGGGGGGCTCCCGGACGGGGCGCGGGACCTGGCATCCCTTGCCGCTTGGGCCCTCATGAGCTCCACGAGGATGTCAAGCTTCTTATTGAGGGCCTGGAAGACCTCATAGCCACCGTTGGGGGGTACCCCCGTCGTCGTCGGAGGGGGCGGCGGTCCGTTGGTGGGGACGCTGGCATTGGAGGGATGGTTCTGTAAGGCCCTAGAGGGGCCATCTCCTGCCGCCACCACGGCCTTACCCTTCTCGACGGTGGATCTCCTCCCTGAGCTTCTTCTCACCATCTCGGCTCTTCGTGCGTTTCCCACAGACGGCGCCAGATGAAGAGGCGAAATCTCGCGCGTGTATCCTGAGCGTGCTGTGGATCACCTGAAGATGAACTGCAAGACATGGAAACGTATCAGAGGGCCCAGGGGGCTTCCCTGGGGTAAAACCCTCCGATGGCTAAGTCAGTAGAGCTGTGGTGGAAGCAATAATGGGGAGGAGAAAAGCTAGCGCGCGAGATTCCTCTCCACCAGAGGGTGAAGCGGATTGCTCAAGAGTTTGGGTATATGAGTACCTGAATGGCTCTCCTCTTCCGTCGGAGGGTAGCCCTGGTTTAAATAGTGTGCCGCCTTCAGGAGTCCTGCAAGCTGAGGGGTCTCCGACGGGGGTTACGTCCTCAACGTGGGCTTTTATGGCCTTATCGTGGGAACGTTATCGCCTTGAAGTCCGGCTGTTTCTTGACTCCCCTATCCGTTGGGGACTCTTGAACGGATGATATTTGGTCTGGCCGAGCTCCTGAAACGCCAGCCCTGTCCGGGCGATGAGCATAGCTCGGTGAAAGAGGGGTCGGATAGGTCGGCTAATGCCTGTCTCTCTCGGGCGGGGAAACGGCTTGGGCCGGACCTTCCTTATGACCTGACCATCACTCGGGCCCTCCGAGCCTAGAGGCCGCCGGGGAGATTTGGTTCCTCGAGTGTTTGTTTATTGGGCTTTTCTTTCCTGATTGGGCCCCATAGGCTGTCACCCAGGTGGGCTTGCCTCGTTGGACCCTGTTGGGTCTAGTTGGGCTGCTCTTTGGGTGGGCTACAGAAATCCCTCTCTCCAGAAATCTTGGCCATTAAACATTGTGTGTGTCTAGATTTCTTGGGATCTATGATCCAAACAAATCAATGCCAAGGCAAACACATTAAAGGGCCCAGTCTGGTCCTAGGAGGCGCACCCAAAAAGTACTTGATCCCCGGGGAGGTGAATGACTAGGTGTGGTATTTGGCACCGGTACTATCTAGCGTGTTGGGTCTACGACATTCCACACTCTTGTGATACTTGCTATACTTGCTTGAAAGCAGGAAGTGTTTGCTTGCATGACTCAACTTGACTTGACTTGATAAATGGCCATTCACTTATTATCGTGCATGATGTATTGACTTGACTTGACTTGGCATGTGGCCACTCACGCGAAATTCTGGTTATTTATTTTGCTATCTCGATTTGCAATGTTCCTTTTCATTTATCTATCAATTATCTTCTGATCTTGTTGGTTACCAGCTTGTTTTATTGAATTCTCGCATTATTTATACATTCATGAAAATGATTAATTACTTAAACTTCGCCTGATGATAGAGTATAATTCCTACTGAGCTTCTCGCTCACCCCCCTAATTTCCATCCTTTTCAAGTAGCGCGGTAGGTGGAACGTTTGCAATTGGGATCGGGTCAGCGTGATCGAGTGAACCTGGAGCCTTGAGACCGAGTCTCTTATTTTCTTGAGTCTAGTTGATATTGTGCTCTTGCTATTTCTCTTATTTATTTCCTTTATTGAGTCCACATTGTATTTAAATTTCCAAATATCAATAAAAAATCACATTTTTCTCAAATTAATGGCCTCCATGTGTTGAATATTATTATTTGTGTTTTATTTATTTCTACTCCAATTATCATGATAGTTTCGCTGCCACGTTCCGAGCATTGCTTCCCGCTGCTATCGGTTCGGGGCGTGACAGAAGTTGTATCAGAGCCTCGGTTGTTGAGTCCTAGATTCTTGTCTGTAAGTATAGGTTACCCTAAGTGATAGGTCGTGTAATCCTTGCCATCCCTTCTTGTCACCTAGTGAGAATGGGTAGTGCTTTGGGTTAAGTTATAAAATATGTAAAACATTGCGTAGCACGGCGTGTAAGGGTAAATTTTTTTTTATTTTGCAGGTATCTAAGCTCCTTTTTGAAATGAAAGTGAGAGGGTCTACGAGTAAGCTAAGGTTCGATTTCGCTAGAAGGTGGCGAGTCCATCGTAAAAAAGGTTCGAAGTAATATAAAGAAAAGGCATAAACTTTCGTAAATGAAATGTTTTCATTGTCACAAACTTGGTCATATAATCAAGGAGTGCTGGCGAAGGAGCGGAGCGTGTCTTCGTTGTGGAAATAAAGATCATGTAATGGCTAATTGCCCTAGGCTACTTCCACAAGCGAAAACATAAGGAGAATTGGAACCAATTTTTATCAAATGAAGAATTATATAAGGTATCGTTCTCTCTTATCCTTAACTACAGTTGAAATTCTTTTACATTCCATTAGTTGTATGATTACCATGTTATTTTGTAAATAGCTAATGGCGATTGATGAATTCGGGGACCAAATTCCTTAAAGTGGGGGAGGACGTAACACCCTAGTTAAATAATAAAATATAAAAGTAAAATATTTGAAATATGTATTAGAATTTAAAGATTGTTCCTTGCTATTTTTATAATTTTGTTAATTAAAAAATATTGTTTATTTTTGAAAGCGGCCAAATTATGTCAATCAAAAGAAATAATTATTTTTTTGTAATGACCATAAAAAGAATTTCATATTTCACAATGTAATTGAATTTTTCCATAATAATCTGAATATACAGATTAAATTAATGCAATTTCACCCGTAGGATAAAGTTTCGACTAATTTCTAAAAATATGAAAAAAAAATATTCTCGTATAGAACGAAGCGTTTAACAATATTGTTAATTGGGCTGACCCCTAATAAAAATTTAATAAGGCCGAATTAAAGAGGTTTTAGTCCAAAACCGTTGTTCTTAATAGCCCAACCTTAATCGACCAAATTTGAGCCCATTTCTCAACCATTCGAGCCCAGACCATGCCCATTTGATAGATAAACACTAGTAGATCATTTTGCCCCTGAAACCCTAGCTTCTAGATGCCTCTCTCAACGGCGGTGATGTGGATTAGGTAGGCATGCCGAGTTTTTCACCGATTCTTCTCCGTTGGACTCTCTTAGCCAATTCGATCTCTAGAAGCCTCCTCAACCTCTATAAGTAGAGGGCTTTCGTAGCCCTAGACATCCTTTTCTTTTTCCAACAGGTGACGCAAGCAATCGTGGTCGATCGAGGGTGAATTAGGGCGAGAACGGTGACGTGTTCGCGACTAGTGTTTAGCGCGTCTTCCCTTTCTTTATCCAAATCGGTAGGTTTCTATTAGGCCCAATCTAATTAAATAATATGGATAGATAGATCTCCTCCTTAGCTTTCTTTTGAGTCCAATTTGCCCAATTTTGGCGGCCTATAATGGGCATATTTATGATTTTATGTAGCTCATGTAATTAGGGTTTTTACCCCCATTCTTTCGGATTGATTTACATGAAGTAATCATAGTAAAATCTTTAAATTGACTACATCACGATGTGCATTTTTGAGTTACCTACGGTTTGACAGCAAATAGCCTAATTTTCATGCTATATTTATATTTAAATCTTGCTTTCATTGGACTGGTGTCTGGCGTTTTTATGTTCTGGGTTCGGGTTGAATGAAACGGTCCTTTCAGAGACCGCTATTAATATAGCGGTCGCATGATAGACCGCTTCAAGCCTCGTGTTTTCAAATTTAATAAAATTTATGCATATGTACTTTCTAATCAAGAAACGGCCCTACGATAGACCGTTTTATCCTTTAGGCGGCCCTTATATAGATCGTTTTATCATTCAGGTGGCCCTTGTATAGACCGTTTCATGGCATCTGGCAGGAAGTTCTAAGTTCTATTTTATGCATTTTTTACTAGAGAACTTACCCTGTTTAACATGATATTTGGACCTGTAACTATGCAGAACGCAATATTAATCTAGTATCATGGTTAGAAACATAAATTTCCATTTATTTACATGAAAGTTGCTTTGACAATCATAAATTAATGATCATAAGAAACTTGATAAAAGATTGGTTATTAATCTTGTAATCTCACATCCTACTGTTATACATTCCTCATATTATGTTGTTGATATCATTGTTTGATAGTCATGCCACTCTGGTGGGATTGACTGACCGCACCGTCTCGTTTTCTATGTTTCATATAGCCTCAATCTTGTAATAGTTGGGACTCTCCGCCGGATATTCCTTCCGTCGGAGTAGGACCACTATTATGAGACCTCTGTAAGTCCCTGCGAGCCTGGGATTCTCATCAGGACGCCGGGCGGGTTGTACCCCCAAGACTGGAATGCTTGGACGTGTTTTCATTCGTGTTTGGGCAGTCCAAATCTGGACTGCTCTGCTACCGTAGCGGCCCAACTTGAGACCGCTAAGCGATCCTTGGCAGCCCAGGTTTAGACTGCTATCCCTCTCTTGGCCTAGGTTAAGTAATGGGCTTGGGTTTAGTCTTAATCTTTTGAGCCCAGTCAATTCTAACCAAACCCAATCCATTCTATTTGACTTTAGCTTCGTGGGCTGAACTCTTGTTTGGACCCATTCTAATTTGGGCTAAATTGAGGACCTTTTTGGGTTCGCTTTAAGAGCTAGTTATACTTAACCGTATGCAATCTAAGGTTAGACCGTCAATATCACCTTAGCGGCCCAATTATTGACCGCTAAAATCGAGATTTAATATGATTCTCCGTGTTTTGTTATTGTGATAGCAGTCATATCAAGGATGACCTTGAACTACGAAATCTTGCTTGATCCTTGTTCTTCCACTTGATATCCATTCCAATTATATTGAAATATCATTTGATCTAAGTTGGTAAGTTACATAGCTTAAACCTTGGAACTGTTAGCCATTAAACATCGTGCACAACCAAAAAAAGAGGGAATACAGACGGAAAATTCAGACAGAAAATTTTCCGTCAGAATATCCGTCTGAAATGCAGACGGATATTGTCGATCAGAATATCCGTCTGAAATTCCAACATTATTTACAAGAAATAATATATCGTCTGCATTTAGTCTGAAATATATACGAAATATTATAGATGGTTAGAATTACCATCTGAAATTTGTAACAGAATAATTTCTGTCTAAAATCCGTGGGAAAAATTTTATTTTCCCCAACACACGCACGACCCTCTCACCGTGCCTCTGCGTCCGGGAGACCGTCACCCACCCTAGCTCCCGCCTCCGGTTGTCTCCCTCCGGGTCTCCCTCGGCGATCGGAGATCAGCGACGGCGGCCGCTCCCCTCCGACGATCGACGACGGCGGAAGCACTCCCTCTGGCGCCCAGGTATCCCTCCGGTGGCCCACTCCCTCTCTCAATGTTTCCCTCTCCCACTCTCCCTCTCTCATCGTCGATCTCTCTCCAGTGGCCTTCTCTCTGGCACTCTCCCTCTCTCACCGGCCCTCTCCTTCTGACCGGCGCTCTCCCTCTCCCACTCTCCCTCTACAGCCCTCTTCTCCCTCTCCGGCCCTCTCCCTCTCCCTGCGGCGGTCGTCGTCATCGTCACCAGGGCCTGCCTTCTCTCCCTCTCCTGCCCTCTCTCACTCTCACTGTCACACACGCACATATGCACACACGCACAGGCGTGAACAATGGTGTTTTTTTTTTTGGTTCGGGATCCATCTGGAGGGTTTGGTGGGGGGTCAGCAGGAGGGGAGGGGCTGCCAGTGGAGGGGGTCACTGGGGGGAGGGGGTTGCGGTGGATGGGGAGGAGGGGGGTTCCGTTGGGTGGGGGGAGGGCGAGGGGGATGCTGGGCCAGCAGGAGGGGGGTCACTAGGGAGAGGGGGTTGCGGTGGATGGGGATGAGGGGGGTTCCGGTGGGTGGGGGGAGGGCGAGGGGGATGCCGGGCCAGCAGGAGGGGGGTCGCTGGGGGGAGGGGGGAGGGGCTAACAGGGAGGGGGTATGCTGGGTGGGGGGGAGGGGCCAATAGGGAGGGGGTCACTGGGGGGAGGGAGGGGCACTGGGTGGGGGGAGAGGCCAGTAATAGGGGGTTCCGGTGGGTGGGGGGGAGGGGGAGGAGCAGCAAGAGGTGGTCGCTGGGGGGAGGGGGGTGCGGTGGGTGGTGGGAAGGGGAGAGGGGGAGGTGCCAGCAGGAGGGGGGCTCCGGTGGGGGGGAGGGGCCAGTAGGAGGTCTGGGAGGGGGTTTCCGATGGGTGGATTAATTAATTATTTTTTATTTTATTTAATATAATTTTGTATTCATTATAGGATAATCGGTCGAGAGAAAGGGAATGAGAGATTCGAAGATTCTTTTGCAAATAAACAGTAAGTAAAAATTTAATTTCAGACATATATATGTTGTTTCATTTTTTAATTTATGTAATCTTATTTAGATTTATTGTTAGGATGTCTTGTTTTTTTTTTTGGATGAATACTTTTTTTAAAGCAAAACATCAATCCCACTAGCTTCTCCCTAGTTCGTCCCCGTACTAGCTCATACCATACTGTGCATACTCTACTCTGATACCACAATGTTATGACTCAATTCAACCCTTGTAAGATATTATCCGCTTTGAGTTGAGCCCACATAATTTTATCCCCAAAAGACACCTTCCAAGTTATGGATTCAAATCCTACATATGTAGCTCATTAACTTCTAACTAGTCTAATTCATTCTTGTCTCAACCCCCATCTATAATGGTAGCTTCACTCCATGGCCACTCTACTCCAGTACTTCTTGTCTAGGTAACCCTTTCTACAGGTAGCTCTCTCCTCCTACATGACTCGCGACTAGAACACTACAACAATATCATGACCCGATCTAACCCTTGTGAGGTATATGCTTACTCACCATCCCGGGTAAACGAATTGTCACTAACAGTGCTAAAAAAGTCAGATGGGAAGTAGGACACAAAAGTGTAATCAACGGGATTTAGATTAGAGATAGCGGCGATCAAAGACCAAGATGATCTAGCAAGGTCACTAGAAAGGAACAAATTGTCCTTTGTTTCAGCATGGGGCATTCGATAGTAGAGACACATATAGCATAGGCAAACGCCGCACCTGGTGATCTGATTATTAGTTGGCACCGCCGAATGGTAGACCCTCCATAAGAAGAGAGAAGTATTTGATGGAATAAAGGAATCCCATATCTTCAAGGAAAAAGAACACAGGGATGCTGAACCAAGAGTCCTATGAAAGGAGGCAACAGAAAATAAACCGCTGCTATTGGGGCACCAAAATCTCTGATCCGGCGAGTCATTAATTAATATGTTGAACACATTTGTAAACGAAACCTGTTATGTCTACAATTCTTCTGATAACAACAGGAGAAGCTTTATGAGAAACTATAAAGCTACTTTTATTGCTGTTAACTTTGTGATCAGGAGAATCCTCATAAGCTTTTATGAAAGCCAACAGACATCTGACGTTCTTGGATGAACCATTAGAAAACACCAATGTGTCATCGGCATACAGTAAGTGAGAGATTTGCATACTACCACGAGACACATGAAAGTGTTGAACCTTCCCACTGCTAAAAAGGCTGGCAATGCCTCTGCCTAAAGCTTCTTCTGCAATGATGAACAAAGCTGGGGCCAAGGGGTCACCCTGTCGGACACCCCTTGTGGATTTAAAATAACCAGTTGTCCTTTAGCAGAGACTCCTCATCACACCAATCTCCATTATTAGTTTTGATTTTGTCAATGGTCATTCTAGCTCTCCTTTGTTTCACTTGAAGATGATAGAACTTTGTGTTTCGGTCCCCTAACTGCAGCCAGATAGCTTTGGCTTTCTGCCCCCAGAAAATTTCTTCAAGGTGAAGGCATCTTCTAAGTGCAGCTTGTGCAATTTGGAGAGATACCCTGTTTCCTTCATTAGGATCTTCATCAAAATAGTTTTTAGCCTGCTTCACCTCATCCTCTGCAATAGCTTTCTTATCAAAAATATTGCCAAAATGTTCCTTATTCCACTGCTTTATCACATATTTGATAGCCTTCAGTTTGTGCTGGAGGACTAAAAAAGGATTGTAGTGGTCGAGAGAAGTAGCATCCCAGGCCTTCCTCACTGTTGTTTTAAATTTATCATCCTCCAGCCACATGTGCTGGAAAACAAATATGCTAGGCTTGGACTTTGGATGAGGTTGCTGGATAAGAAGCGGGGAATGATCAGAGGGTTCTCTCATCAAGTGCTTAACAGTAAGGACATGGGCTTTTTCAGCCCAACAGTCATTAAACAATACTCTGTCTAGCTTGGCCTTAATGTTCCTGACCTCAATCTGATTATTAGACCAAGTGAAAGAGTTGCCCACATAACCAGCATCCATAAGACTTGGGAGAACAACGAAGCCCTGGAAATCAGTCATGGAATTGATATAGCCCATGGTGCCCCCCTTCTTCTCCTCGGGAGATAAAACAACATTAAAGTCACACCCCTTCTTCTGGTCAACTAGATATCCTAGGAATCAAACACTTTGTAAATTACTCAGGAGACTTTATACATCTTGACTTTGACATATTTGTCTAAGTTGCACACACAAGATTAGATTGTTATTTTATTAGTCATAATTAGACATCATCCAAATACTGAACACAACACATTGGTCTAGTTCTAAACAGCCCCTCTCCCCCTCCTTTGGGGCTTGTTCTTTATAAGAGAACCCACCCACCCCATTTGAATCTTGTCTTATGATGATAAGAAGATATAGAGAAATGGAATGACCACATATCTTAAGTAGTACATATATACAAAGATGTGGATAAATACAAAGAAATCAGAATTCTCTATAGCAATAGGTAAATACCCAAAAAAATCATTTTGTGATTTAAAACTTTGTGGATTTTAATTGCATGTAAATATATTTTTAAATCTGATTTTAATAGAAATTTGATGTTAATTTGACTCAAAAATGTAGATTGTTTAGCTTCGATGTTCTTCATTTGAAAAATTTTGTAATTTGGGTGTTATTTAATTTGATATATGTATAATGATAATTACGTTGTTATTTAATTTTATGTTATATAAATGCATGGGGTATTCCCTGTGAGCTGAGGTGCGTGGGTGCGACCTAACATTACACGCACCTCAGGAGAGCGTGTTAAAACCGTGTCAATGTGCCTTCCCGTTCAAGACTTTGGGATTAATGTGTATGTTCTCATTTGTTTATGAGAATGTATATATCTACTTCAAAATCTTGAATTGTCCCGTTTGGACAGTCTGTGAATGTTTGATCGCACTTAGGCAGTCATTTACTATATGTGTTTGTATGGTTTGTTGAGAATTTCGGTTGCGTCTCTTCACTCTTCTCTGATATACCATTATTGATTTTGAGTGTTTTCTTAACCACTTACTTGTAAGTGTTTAAGAAAATGTCAAAATCAATAAATATTTTGGGTATATCGGAGAAGTGTGGGGAGATGATGCCAAAATTTTCAACAAATTGTGCAGCACATATAGTAAGTGATTGTGCGATCAAACCTTCATGGATGGGTTAAAAAGTGATAATCTAATTAATATTCCTCATCCAACTGCAAATGGTCTATGATGAACGATGTGAGGAAAGGGTCGGGTGTAATATCATGAGTAATGATTTGAAAGTTAGGATGTGTATTGTCATTTATTGGGTGCAGGCAAAATGTCGACAGATCGTTCATGGATGTATCGTAGAATAGTTGACCGAGTGGTGTCAGATGACTTTAAGCATGGGGTTGAGAGTTTCATTCAATTTGCATTAGGGAATCGAAATGCCGCAATAGATTGCGACGGTCACATTCGATGCCATTGTTCAAGTTGTAGAAACTTGAGGTGGTGTTCAACATGGGATGTGCAACATCATTTGTACACGAAAGGGTTCGTGGATGGTTATACGAATTGGACATGTCATGGGGAGCAATTCTTGAGGTATGAGCCCGACAATATTACAGGCACAAGTGGGTACGTGGATATGGTTGTTGATGCTGCTGGTCCTAGTTTTAATGTTCATGAGGAAGCGCCAAATAAGACAGCCGGAAGATTTTATGAACTACTTAGGGATGCTGATGAGCCGCTGTGGGATGGTTGTGAAAAGCACACTCGATTGTCTGTAGTGTCACAGTTGTTGAACTTGAAATCTAAATTTCACATCAGTGAGACTTGTTTTAACCGTCTCCTCCCCTTGATCAAGAGTATGTTGCCTCGAGATGAGAAGTTGCCAGAAACTTTTTACCGTGCAAAAAAGATGGTCAATGACTTAAGACTTGGATATGTGAAAATAGATGCATGTCCGAATCATTATATGTTATATTACAAAGATGATGCAGATAAGATATCATGTTCCATTTGTGGCCATGATAGATTCAAACCTAAGGGGGGGGGGTCAATTCAAAGGCAAAAGATGTACCTTACAAGGCGTTGCGATACTTCCCTCTTGTGCCTAGGCTGCAGCGGCTATATATGTCCTCAAAGATGGCTCAACATATGACATGGCACACCGAAAGAGTACGTCGTGCCGATGATATAATCAGTCATCCTGCCGATGGTGAAGCTTGGACTCACTTTCATCGTACTCATCTTGCCTTTTCAAGGGAGTCACGTAATGTTCGATTGGGTTTATGCACAGATGGTTTTAATCCATTCGGTGGTTCAGTGGCATCTTATTCTTGTTGGCCAGTGTTCATGACACCATACAACCTTCCGCCGCACATGTGCATGAATCGAGAAAATCTGTTTTTGTCCTTAGTAATTTCTGGTCCAAAAAGTCCCGGAAAAAATTTGGACATATATCTCAGGCCGTTGATTGATGAGCTCAAATTTTTATGGACTGATGGAGTTGTTACTTATGATGCATATAGGAAGCAAAATTTTATTATAAAGGCTGCACTGATCTGGACAATAAGTGACTTCCCTGTATATGGAATGCTATCTGGTTGGAGCACACATGGGAGGTTAGCATGCCCTTACTGTATGGAAGATACCAAATCATTTGTATTGAACCATGGTGGGAAAGCATGCTGGTTTGATTGCCATCGGCAGTTGCTACCAAGTGACCATCCTTTTCGAAGGCAAAAAGACTCGTTTAAAAAAAATACTGTTGAAATGGATGAAGCTGACTTGCAACGGGTGTCGGGTCTACATATGGCGTCATGGGTGCACAATTTACCAGATGTAGTACAATTATCTGGTAGCACACGGCAACTCCCTAGTTTTGGAAAGGATCACAACTGGAACAAGAAAAGCATTTTTTGGGAATTGCCTTATTGGTCAACTCTTCTTGTACGACACAATCTGGATGTCATGCATACCGAGAAGAATTTTTTTGATAATGTGTTCAATACGATCATGAGCGTTAAAGGGAAAATAAAGGACAACGCCAAAGCACGTATGGATTTAAAGATGCTTTGTAAACGTCCAAAATTGGAACTACAGAACGTAAATGGCAAAACGGTGCAGCCTAAAGCAACTTACGTGCTTCATGATACATAGATCAAGGAAGTGTGCCAGTGGTTGAAACAGTTGAGATTCCCAGATAGATATGCATCCAACATAGCCCGTTGTGTGAATGTTAATGAGGGGAAAATATATGGTATGAAAAGTCACGACTGTCATGTGTTCATGGAGAGGTTACTAGCCATTGCATTTTGTGATTTGTTGCCAAAGCAGATATGGGGAGCACTAGCTGAGATGAGTCAATTTTTCAAGATTTTATGTGCATCAGAACTCAGACTTCGGGATGTACAAACTATCGAAGAAAAAGTTGTCACAACCATTTGCAAGCTAGAGAAGATATTTCCCCCGGCATTCTTTGATTTGATGGAGCACCTGGTCATTCATTTTCCATATGAGGCTATCGTCGGAGGGCCAGTACAATTTCGATGGATGTATCCATTTGAGAGGTATGTGACAATTTTTGTAAACTTACAAGTCGTCCATGGCCGGTACATATCGTTGCCATATGACTTGTTGTTGTAGGTGTATGCATGAATTAAAAATGAAAGTTTGCAACAAGGCACAGGTGGAGGGTTCGATTGCTGAGGCATACATTCTTGAAGAAATTTTAAACTTCTATTCTATGTACTTTGAGCCAGAGATTCAAACTCGTCGTACTCGACCTCCACGTAATGATGATGGGGGAGTGGATGAATCATCCGATCGGCTCTCCATATTTAAACATCCTGGACGTGCGTTCGGACGTTGCTTGACCAGCACGCTCGAAGATAGAGAGTTGCACGCCGCTGAGATATATATTCTTATGAATTGCCTCGAGATTGAACCTTATGTTGAGTAAGTTCTTAACTCACATTTCCAGCAAGTCCATAAGTTGTTCATCCTTCTTCTGCAATTCATTTAAAGTAGTAGTGCATTTATATTGCAGGCAATTTGATTTAGAATTAGCTAAAAAATGCCCAAATATCCAGGACGTGGAGATTGAAAAAAAACGCGAGAAGTTTTTTGCCAAATGGCTGAGAAACCAAGTTAGTGTCATCGTTGAATATATATGTTTGTATTTATGTATGTTGAGGTAATTATTATTATTTTAACTACCTTAATTTGAATATGGGTTGAACAAGGTCTCATTACTGATCAAAGAGTACAACAGATAAGTTATGGCCCCTCGAACCAGACACGTGCCTAACCAGGATATATTGTGAAGGGATACAAATTTCATACAAGGGATTATGGGCGAAGTAAGTCTACGATGAACAGCGGCGTATCTGTGAAGGGAAGTTTATACAATGAAGTGGAATTGGACTACTATGGTAATCTTGAAGAAGTCTTAGAACTTCAGTATTTGGGACAAGACAATCATGTATACATAATTAAGTGTCAATGGTTTGATCCTAGTTCTGTTCAACATGACACAAATTATGGGATTGTCGATGTCAAGCATAGGTCTAAACTTAAGACCTATGAACTGTTCATTTTAGCCGCACAAGCCCAGCAAGTGTACTATTCAAGCTATCCATCATCCAAGAATAGAGATTGGTGGGCAGTTTGCAGGGTTAATTCAAAACACTTTCCCACTAATGAGTTAACTATGAGTGGAGATGTCTCAGAGGTTGCTAGTGCTGAATATTATCAATCAGATGAAGTTGGCGTTGTCGGTTCCTCTAGGTTTAATCTGGACGAATCTGATGAGCCACTGTCATTACGTACGCGAGATGAAGTGGAAGAAGTCGATCCGATGGAGCTGAATGTTGATGTTAGAGGGGAGGAAGAATCAGATGAAGACGAGGAGTTTGAATCTGATCAGGCTACTATGGATGACGAAGATGATGATGAGTTAGATATATCATCAACATGAGGGAGGCACATTTTCATAATTTAATGAGCGAGATATCCTTACCTTTTTGCATAATTTTTAATAACAGAGATTTTAGTCTTGTGCAATTGAGGATTAATATGTATTAATTGTTTTGTTAGTAATAAAGAAATGGTTCGAGGAGGTCGTAATGGGAGTGGGAGGAGACAGCGCAGTGACAAGGGCTCTACTCCCTCCTGCTTGACGTCTTCATCGGGCATAGGTATATCTATTAAAAAATTTAGCTATATAAATGTTTACATCATTTACTAGCCTAAAAGAATTTTTTTTAGGTTCAAGTGTCGGCTCGTTGCCTGTTGTGCAGAGGCCATCCCCACCACCTTCCGCTGCAGGTATGTATATTTTAATTTAAATTCTTTAATATTTATTTTACTTATGAAAATTAAATCTTGCAGGTGTCAGTGGGCTCCCACCTATTGTGCAGATGTCACCCCCACCATCTCCTGCTGCAGGTATGTATATTTTAATTATAAGTTCACAATGTTTGTATCACTCCACATGAAAATTAATTCTTGCAGGTCTCAGTGGCCTCCCACCTGTTGTGCAGACGCCACCCCCACCACCTCCCGCTGCAGGTATGTATATTTCAATTTAAAGTTCCCAATATTTATTTTACTTATGAAAATTAATTCTTGCAGGTCTTATTGGCCTCCCACCTGTTGTGCAGACGCCACCCCCACCACCTCCCGCTGTAGGTATGTATATTTTAATTTAAATTCTCCAATATTTATTTTACTTATGAAAATTAATTCTTGCAGGTCTCAGTGGCCTCCCACCTGTTGTGTAGACGCCACCCCCACCACCTCCCGCTGTAGGTATGTATGTTTTAATTTAAATTCTCTAACATTTGTTTTTCTTATGAAAATTAATTCTTGCAGGTATCAGTGGTCTCCCACCTGTTGTGCAGATGCCACCCCCACCACCTCCCACTGCAGGTATGTATAGGTCCTAGTGCCCTCCTTACTTAATTATGTTATTTCAAAGATCTGTAATACACTTAGTTTTACTTGTGAAGATCTATTCTTACAGATCCCAGTGCCCTCCCACCACCTCCCACTTGTACAGGGCACACCCCCACCAGTCAGCCACTTGACGATGCTGGCAGTCGTCACGAGGGAGGCACGGCCCATGATAGACGTCGCCCGTGTTGGATCTCCGGGTAAATCTATAAGGTTATATTACATTCATTATTTAATTAGCCTTCAACTGTCTAATATGAATATTTTGACATTTGCAATTGCAGTAAGAAATTTGAACCCCACAATGCTGTCCATCATTCCACCGAACTCATGTTGGCACATGTGCCCGGGGCAGCATCCACTTTCAGAGAATTTCTGATGGCCGTCCCCGATTCATTGTACAACATGTTCTTAGTAAGTAATTACGTCACTTAATTCAAGTATTTCCCAAACTCAATTTACAACAGTATACTAAGTGTGAAAAGTAATTGATTTACAACGGTCTTTTTAATTCACGTGTGGACATGACGCGGTGAGATGTCATCATGGCTGGGAGTCTACTATGCACTCAAGTTACAAGAGGAAAATACATGAGGCCCGAGCACATGCTAAAAAATTGAGTGGGGGGAGTGAAGACCGACAATTGTGGAAGGCGCACCGCCCTCTATGGATGAGGCAGAAGGATTGGGAGATATCTTGTGACCATTTTACCGACCCCAAGTGGATAGAAAAGTCTGAAAAAGCCAAAGCAAACAGGGCGTCAAAACTAGGTTCAAATTTGCATACGAGTGGGTCAATCTCTTATGCGGCTCAAAAACAAAAAATGGTAAGTAATATAACAATTTCTCCTCTTACAATTTATCCCAATATTTGACTTTTTTTTACTATGAATTGTATAACAAGCTGTGGAGCTTAATCGACCTCCGTCGTTCCTCGAGGTGTTCGACAGAACACACAAAAAGAAGGGGACTAATCAATTTGTGAGTGAGACAGCTAAGTCAGTAGCGGTAAGTTTATCTACATATGTAACTTGTACCGTTCATTTAAATCGGCATGAAATTCATATGAAATTGACTAGTTATTTTATTCAATTTGTAGGAAACATATAGCAAAGCAGTGACAAAGAAGTATGGGGAGGGAGACACGCAGCAGACGGAGTTCGATCCGGTGGAGTGGGTGGCAGCAGCTGGCGTACCGAAGAAAGGCCGACTATATGGTTTTGGGGAGAGCCTAGACGCTAGCGCGGTGATATCATCATGTGCGAGTTCTAGCTCTACCCAAACCAGTAGCAGTGCCTTCACTATACATTCCGTTGCCCCCAGCGCTTCTGCCAGCGACATGATGGACATGGTCCGATCGTAGATTTCTGATTTGCAGCGGCAGCAGCAGCAGTTCCAACAGGAGATCTCTAGCCAGCAAGCAATCATTTTGCAGGCAATCAGTGGCCTCCTCTCCCATGGGAGAAAGGTCCCTCAACGATCCACCACCACCATAGCATAGGCCGCACAGGTGAGTGTTTACTATGTTTTTTTTTGATGGAATTACTCAATTATGTTCATTTGAAATTTTAAACCTCCATAGTTTTCAAAACTCACTTAGTTTAGAAGAATTGAGAAAATCTGACATTCGGCGGTCGGATGGCCGTGCCTATCATTCCAACACGACCTGGGAGATGAAAGTGACTTGTCAGAATAGACGGAATCCAAATCGGACGTTCGGTTTGAGCTCGGCGCTCAAAAGTTCATTTTCTAAATACACTTAGTTTAAATGAACTGCCAAATCGGGCCCGGGGGTCTAAAACCTGAAATACCGGTCAGATGGCCGTGCCGATCGTTCCAACATACTTGGGAGATGAAAGTGACTTGTCAGAACAGACAGAAACCAGATCGGATGCCCGCTTTGAGCTCGGCGCTCAAAAGTTCATTTTCTAAATACACTTAGTTTAAATGAACTGCCAAATCGGGTCCGGGGGTATAAAACCTGAAATATCGGTCGGATGACCATGTCGATCGTTCCAACACGACTTGGGAGATGAAAGTGACTTATCAGAACTGACGGAATCCAAATCGGATGCCCGGTTTGAGCTCGGCGCTCAAAATTTCATTTTTAAAATACACATAGTTTAAATGAACTGCCAAGTCGGGTCCGGGGGTCTAAAACATGAAATACCAGTCGGATGGCCATGCCAATCATTCCAACACGACCTGGGAGATGAAAGTGACTTGTCAGAACTGACGGAATCCAAACCGGATGCCCGATTTGAGCTCGGCGCTCAAACGTTCATTTTCAAAATACACTTAGTTTAGATGAACTGCCAAGTCAGGTCCAGGGGTATAAAACCTGAAATACCGGTCCGATGACCATGCCGATCTTTCCAACATGACCTGGGAGATGAAAGTGACTTGTCAGAACTGACGGAATCCAAATCAGATGCCCGGTTTGAACTCGGCGCTCAAAATTTCATTTTCAAAATACACTTAGTTTAAATGAACTGCCAAGTCGGGTCCGGGGGTCTAAAACTTCAAATACCGATCGGATGACTGTGCCAATCGTTCCAAAACGGCCTGGGAGATGAAAGTGACTTGTCAGAATTGATGGAATCTAAATTAGATGCCCGGTTTGAGCTCGGCCCTCAAACGTTCATTTCCAAAATACACTTAGTTTAAATGAACTGCCAAGTCGGGTCTGGGGTTCTAAAACTTGAAATATAGGTTAGATGGCCGTGTCGATCATTCCAACACAGCCTGGGAGATGAAAGTGACTTGTCAGAACTGACGGAATCTATATAGGATACCCGATTTGAGCTCGGCGCTCAAAAATTCATTTTTTAAATACACTTAGTTTAAATGAACTGCCAAATCGGGTCTGGGGGTCTAAAACTTAAAATACCGATCGGATGGCCATGCCATTCATTCCAACATGATCTGGGAGATGAAAGGGACTTGTCAGAACTGACGGAATCCAGATCGGATGCCCGGTTTGAGCTCGGCGCTCAAAAGTTCATTTTCTAAATACACTTAGTTTAAATGAACTGCCAAATCGGGTCCGGGGGTCTAAAACCTGAAATACCAGTCGGATGGCCGTGCCGATCATTCCAACATGACCTGGGAGATGAAAGTGACTTGTCAGAATTGACGGAATCCAAATCGGATGCCCGGTTTGAGCTCGGCGCTTAAAAGTTCATTTTCAAAATACACTTAGTTTAAATGAACTGCCAAGTCAGGTCCGGGGGTCTAAAACTTGAAGTACCAGTCGGATGGCTGTGCCGATCATTCCAACACGACCTGGGAGATGAAAGTGACTTGTCAGAACTGACGGAATCCAAATTGGATGCCCGGTTTGAGCTCGGCGCTCAAACGTTGATTTTCAAAATACACTTAGTTTAAATGAACTGCCAGGTCGGGTCCAGGGGTCTAAAACTTGAAATACCGATCGGATGGCCGTGCCGATCATTCCAACACGACCTGGGAGATGAAAGTTACTTGTCAGAACTGACGGAATCCAAATCGGATGCCCGGTTTGAGCTCGGCGCTCATAATATCATTTTCAAAATACACTTAGTTTAAATGAATTGCCAAGTCGGGTCTGGGGGTCTAAAACTTGAAATACTGGTCGGATGGCCATGTCAATCATTCTAACACGACTTGGGAGATGAAAGTGACTTTTCAGAACTGACGGAATCCAAATCGGATGCCCGGTTTGAGCTCGGCGCTCAAAAGTTCATTTTCAAAATACACGTAGTTTAAATGAACTGCCAAGTCGGGTCCGGGGGTCTAAAACTTGAAATACCGATCGGATGGCCATGCCGATCATTCCAACATGACCTGGGAGATGAAAGTGACTTGTCAGAACTGACGGAATCCAAATCGGATGCCCGGTTTGAGCTCGGCGCTAAAAAGTTCATTTTCTAAATATAGTTAGTTTAAATGAACTGCCAAATCGGGTCCGAGGGTCTAAAACCGGAAATACCAGTCGGATGGCCATGCCGATCATTCCAACACGACCTGGGAGATAAAAGTGACTTGTCAGAACTGACGGAATCCAGATCGGATGCCCGGTTTGAGCTCGGCGCTCAAAAGTTCATTTTCTAAATACACTTAGTTTAAATGAACTGCCAAATCAGGTCCGAGGGTCTAAAACCTGAAATACTAGTCGGATGATCATGCTGATCATTCCAACACAACATGAGAGATGAAAGTGACTTGTCAGAACTAACGGAATCAAGATCGGATGCCGAGTTGAGCTCGGCGCTCAAAATTTCATTTACAAAATACACTTAGTTTAAATGAACTGCCAAGTCGGGTCCGGGGGTCTAAAACATGAGATACCGGTCGGATGGCCAAGCCAATCATTCCAACACGACTTGAGAGATGAAAGTGACTTGTCAGAATTGACGGAATCTGAATCGGATGCCCGGTTTGAGCTCGGCGCTCAAACGTTCATTTTCAAAATACACTTAGTTTAAATGAACTGCCAAGTCGGGTCCGGGAGTCTAAAACTTGAAATACCAGTCGGATGACCGTGTCGATCATTCCAACATGACTTGGGAGAAGAAAGTGACTTGTCAAAACTGACGGAGTCCAAATCGGATGCCCGGTTTGAGCTCGGCGCTCAAATGTTCATTTTCAAAATACACTTAGTTTAAATGAACTGCCAGGTCAGGTCCGGGGGTCTAAAATCTGAAATACCGGTTGGATGGCCATGCCAATCATTCCAACATGACTTGGGAGATGAAATTGACTTGTCATAACTGACGGAATCCAAATCGGATGCCCGGTTTGAGCTCGGCGCTCAAAAGTTCATTTTTCAAAATACACTTAGTTTAAATGAACTACCAAGTCGGGTCCGGGGGTCTAAAACATGAAATACCAGTCGGATGGCTGTGCCGATCATTCCAACACGATATGGGAGATGAAAGTAACTTGTCAGAACTGACGGAATCCAAATCGGATGCCCGGTGTGAGCTCGGCGCTGAAAAGTGCATTCTCCAAATACACTTAGTTTAAATGAACTGCCAAGTCGGGTCCGGGGGTCTAAAACTTGAAATACGTGTCGAATGGCTGTGTCGATCATTCCAACATGACTTAGGAGATGAAAGTGACTTGTCAGAACTGACGTAATCTAAATCGGATGCCCGGTTTGAACTCGGCGCTCAAACGTTCATTTTCAAAATACACTTAGTTTAAATGAACTGCCAAGTCAGGTCCGGAGGTCTAAAACTTGAAATACTAGTCGGATGATCATGATGATCATTCCAACATGGCATGGGAGATGAAAGTGACTTGTCAGAACTGACGGAATCCAAATCGGATGCCCGGTTTGAGCTCGGCGCTCAAACGTTCATTTTCAAAATACACTTAGTTTAAATGAACTGCCAAGTCGGGTCCGGGGGTCTAAAACTTGAGATACCGGTCGGATGGCCAAGCCAATCATTCCAACACGACCTGAGAGATGAAAGTGACTTGTCAGAATTGACGGAATCTAAATCGGATGCCCGGTTTGAGCTCGGCGCTCAAACGTTCATTTTCAAAATACACTTAGTTTAAATGAACTGCCAAGTCGGGTCCGGGAGTCTAAAACTTGAAATACCAGTCGGATGACCGTGTCGATCATTCCAACATGACCTGGGAGAAGAAAGTGACTTGTCAGAACTGACGAAGTCCAAATCGGATGCCCGGTTTGAGCTCGGCGCTCAAACGTTCATTTTCAACATACACTTAGTTTAAATGAACTGCCATGTCAGGTCCGGGGGTCTAAAACCTGAAATACCAGTTGGATGGCCGTGCCAATCATTCCAACACGACCTGGGAGATGAAATTGACTTGTCATAACCGACGGAATCCAAATCGGATGCCCGTTTTGAGCTCGGCGCTCAAAAGTTCATTTTCAAAATACACTTAGTTTAAATGAACTGCCAAGTCGGGTCCGGGGGTCTAAAACTTGAAATACCGGTCGGATGGCCATGCCGATCATTCCAACATGATATGGGAGATGAAAGTAACTTGTCAGAACTGACGGAATCCAAATCGGATGCCCGGTTTGAGCTCGGCGCTCAAAAGTGCATTCTCCAAATACACTTAGTTTAAATGAACTGCCAGGTCGGGTCATGGGGTCTAAAACTTGAAATTCCGATCGGATGGCCGTGCCGATCATTCCAACACGACCTGGGAGAGGAAAGTTACTTGTCAGAACTGACGGAATCCAAATCGGATGCCCGGTTTGAGCTCGGCGCTCAAAATATCATTTTCAAAATACACTTAGTTTAAATGAACTGCCAAGTCGGGTCTGGGGGTGTAAAACTTGAAATACTGGTCGGATGGCCATGCCAATCATTCCAACACGACGTGGGAGATGAAAGTGACTTTTCAGAACTGACGGAATCCAAATCGGATGCCCGGTTTGAGCTCGTCGCTCAAAAGTTCATTTTTAAAATACACGTAGTTTAAATGAACTGCCAAGTCGGGTCCGGGGGTCTAAAACTTGAAATACCGGTCGGATAGCCATGCCGATCATTCCAACATGACCTGGGAGATGAAAGTGACTTGTCAGAACTGACGGAATCCAAATCGGATGCCCGGTTTGTGCTCAGCGCTAAAAAGTTCATTTTCTAAATATAGTTAGTTTAAATGAACTGCCAAATCGGGTCCGGGGGTCTAAAACCTGAAATACAGGTCGGATGGCCATGCCGATCATTCCAACACGACCTGGGAGATGAAAGTGACTTGTCAGAACTGACGGAATCCAGATCGGATGCCCGGTTTGAGCTCGGCGCTCAAAAGTTCATTTTCTAAATACACTTAGTTTAAATGAACTGCCAAATCAGGTCTGGGGGTCTAAAACCTGAAATACTAGTCAGATGATCGTGCTGATCATTCCAACACAACATGGGAGATGAAAGTGACTTGTCATAACTAACGGAATCAAGATCAGATGCCCGGTTTGAGCTCGGCGCTCAAAATTTCATTTTCAAAATACACTTAGTTTAAATGAACTGCCAAGTCGGGTCCGGGGGTCTAAAACATGAGATACCGGTCGGATGGCCAAGCCAATGATTCCAACACGACTTGAGAGATGAAAGTGACTTGTCAGAATTGACGGAATCTGAATCGGATGCCCGGTTTGAGCTCGGCGCTCAAACGTTCATTTTCAAAATACACTTAGTTTAAATGAACTGCCAAGTCGGGTCCGGGAGTCTAAAACTTGAAATACCGGTCGGATGAACGTGTCGATCATTCCAACACGACTTGGGAGAAGAAAGTGACTTGTCAAAACTGACGGAGTCCAAATCGGATGCCCGGTTTGAGCTCGGCGCTCAAACGTTCATTTTCAAAATACACTTAGTTTAAATGAACTACCAGGTCAGGTCCGGGGGTCTAAAACCTGAAATACCAGTTGGATGGCTATGCCAATCATTCCAACACGACCTGGGAGATGAAATTGACTTGTCATAACTGACGGAATCCAAATCGGATGCCCGGTTTGAGCTCGGCGCTCAAAAGTTCATTTTCAAAATACACTTAGTTTAAATGAACTGCCAAGTCGGGTCCGGGGGTCTAAAATATGAAATACCAGTCGGATGGCTGTGCCGATCATTCCAACATGATATGGGAGATGAAAGTAACTTGTCAGAACTGACGGAATCCAAATCGGATGCCCGGTGTGAGCTCGGCGCTGAAAAGTGCATTCTCCAAATACACTTAGTTTAAATGAACTGCCAAGTCGGGTCCGGGGGTCTAAAACTTGAAATACTGGTCGGATGGCCATGTCAATCATTCTAACACGACTTGGGAGATGAAAGTGACTTTTCAGAACTGACGGAATCCAAATCGGATGCCCGGTTTGAGCTCGGCGCTCAAAAGTTCATTTTTAAAATACACGTAGTTTAAATGAACTGCCAAGTCGGGTCCGGGGGTCTAAAACTTGAAATACCGGTCGGATGGCCATGCCGATCACTCCAACATGACCTGGGAGATGAAAGTGACTTGTCAGAACTGACGGAATCCAAATCGGATGCCCGGTTTGAGCTCGGCGCTAAAAAGTTCATTTTCTAAATATAGTTAGTTTAAATGAACTGCCAAATTGGGTCCGAGGGTCTAAAACCGGAAATACCGGTCGGATGGCCATGCCGATCATTCCAACACGACCTGGGAGATAAAAGTGACTTGTCAGAACTGACGGAATCTAGATCGGATGCCCGGTTTGAGCTCGGCGCTCAAAAGTTCATTTTCTAAATACACTTAGTTTAAATGAACTGCCAAATCAGGTCCGAGGGTCTAAAACCTGAAATACTAGTCGGATGATCATGCTGATCATTCCAACACAACATGAGAGATGAAAGTGACTTGTCAGAACTAACGGAATCAAGATCGGATGCCGAGTTTGAGCTCGGCGCTCAAAATTTCATTTACAAAATACACTTAGTTTAAATGAACTGCCAAGTCGGGTCCGGGGGTCTAAAACATGAGATACCGGTCGGATGGCCAAGTCAATAATTGCAACACGACTTGAGAGATGAAAGTGACTTGTCAGAATTGACGGAATCTGAATCGGATGCCCGGTTTGAGCTCGGCGCTCAAACGTTCATTTTCAAAATACACTTAGTTTAAATGAACTGCCAAGTCGGGTCCGGGAGTCTAAAACTTGAAATACCAGTCGGATGACCGTGTCGATCATTCCAACATGACTTGGGAGAAGAAAGTGACTTGTCAAAACTGACGGAGTCCAAATCGGATGCCCGGTTTGAGCTCGGCGCTCAAATGTTCATTTTCAAAATACACTTAGTTTAAATGAACTGCCAGGTCAGGTCCGGGGGTCTAAAATCTGAAATACCGGTTGGATGGCCATGCCAATCATTCCAACATGACTTGGGAGATGAAATTGACTTGTCATAACTGACGGAATCCAAATCGGATGCCCGGTTTGAGCTCGGCGCTCAAAAGTTCATTTTCAAAATACACTTAGTTTAAATGAACTACCAAGTCGGGTCCGGGGGTCTAAAACATGAAATACCAGTCGGATGGCTGTGCCGATCATTCCAACACGATATGGGAGATGAAAGTAACTTGTCAGAACTGACGGAATCCAAATCGGATGCCCGGTGTGAGCTCGGCGCTGAAAAGTGCATTCTCCAAATACACTTAGTTTAAATGAACTGCCAAGTCGGGTCCGGGGGTCTAAAACTTGAAATACGTGTCGAATGGCCGTGTCGATCATTCCAACATGACTTAGGAGATGAAAGTGACTTGTCAGAACTGACGTAATCTAAATCGGATGCCCGGTTTGAACTCGGCGCTCAAACGTTCATTTTCAAAATACACTTAGTTTAAATGAACTGCCAAGTCAGGTCCGGAGGTCTAAAACTTGAAATACTAGTCGGATGATCATGATGATCATTCCAACATGGCATGGGAGATGAAAGTGACTTGTCAGAACTGACGGAATCCAAATCGGATGCCCGGTTTGAGCTCGGCGCTCAAACGTTCATTTTCAAAATACACTTAGTTTAAATGAACTGCCAAGTCGGGTCCGGGGGTCTAAAACTTGAGATACCGGTCGGATGGCCAAGCCAATCATTCCAACACGACCTGAGAGATGAAAGTGACTTGTCAGAATTGACGGAATCTAAATCGGATGCCCGGTTTGAGCTCGGCGCTCAAACGTTCATTTTCAAAATACACTTAGTTTAAATGAACTGCCAAGTCGGGTCCGGGAGTCTAAAACTTGAAATACCAGTCGGATGACCGTGTCGATCATTCCAACATGACCTGGGAGAAGAAAGTGACTTGTCAGAACTGACGAAGTCCAAATCGGATGCCCGGTTTGAGCTCGGCGCTCAAACGTTCATTTTCAACATACACTTAGTTTAAATGAACTGCCATGTCAGGTCCGGGGGTCTAAAACCTGAAATACCAGTTGGATGGCCGTGCCAATCATTCCAACACGACCTGGGAGATGAAATTGACTTGTCATAACCGACGGAATCCAAATCGGATGCCCGTTTTGAGCTCGGCGCTCAAAAGTTCATTTTCAAAATACACTTAGTTTAAATGAACTGCCAAGTCGGGTCCGGGGGTCTAAAACTTGAAATACCGGTCGGATGGCTGTGCCGATCATTCCAACATGATATGGGAGATGAAAGTAACTTGTCAGAACTGACGGAATCCAAATCGGATGCCCGGTTTGAGCTCGGCGCTCAAAAGTGCATTCTCCAAATACACTTAGTTTAAATGAACTGCCAGGTCGGGTCATGGGGTCTAAAACTTGAAATTCCGATCGGATGGCCGTGCCGATCGTTCCAACACGACCTGGGAGAGGAAAGTTACTTGTCAGAACTGACGGAATCCAAATCGGATGCCCGGTTTGAGCTCGGCGCTCAAAATATCATTTTCAAAATACACTTAGTTTAAATGAACTACCAGGTCAGGTCCGGGGGTCTAAAACCTGAAATACCAGTTGGATGGCCATGCCAATCATTCCAACACGACCTGGGAGATGAAATTGACTTGTCATAACTGACGGAATCCAAATCGGATGCCCGGTTTGAGCTCGGCGCTCAAAAGTTCATTTTCAAAATACACTTAGTTTAAATGAACTGCCAAGTCGGGTCCGGGGGTCTAAAATATGAAATACCAGTCGGATGGCTGTGCCGATCATTCCAACATGATATGGGAGATGAAAGTAACTTGTCAGAACTGACGGAATCCAAATCGGATGCCCGGTGTGAGCTCGGCGCTGAAAAGTGCATTCTCCAAATACACTTAGTTTAAATGAACTGCCAAGTCGGGTCCGGGGGTCTAAAACTTGAAATACGTGTCGAATGGCCGTGCCGATCATTCCAACATGACTTAGGAGATGAAAGTGACTTGGCAGAACTGACGTAATCTAAATCAGATGCCCGGTTTGAGCTCGGCGCTCAAAAGTTCATTTTTAAAATACACTTAGTTTAAACGAACTGCCAAGTCGGGTCCGGAGGTGTAAAACTTGAAATACTAGTCGGATGATCATGCTGATCATTCCAACACGGCATGGGAGATGAAAGTGACTTGTCAGAACTGACGGAATCCAAATCGGATGCCCGGTTTGAGCTCGGCGCTCAAACGTTCATTTTCAAAATACACTTAGTTTAAATGAACTGCCAAGTCGGGTCCGGGGGTCTAAAACTTGAGATACCGGTCGGATGGCAAAGCCAATCATTCCAACACGACCTGAGAGATGAAAGTGACTTGTTAGAATTGATGGAATCTAAATTGGATGCCCAGTTTGAGCTCGGCGCTCAAACGTTCATTTTCAAAATACACTTAGTTTAAATGAACTGCCAAGTCGGGTCCGGGAGTCTAAAACTTGAAATACCAGTCGAATGACCATGTCGATCATTCCAACATGACCTGGGAGAAGAAAGTGACTTGTCAGAACTGACGAAGTCCAAATCGGATGCCCGGTTTGAGCTCGGCGCTCAAACGTTCATTTTCAAAATACACTTAGTTTAAATGAACTGCCATGTCAGGTCCGGAGGTCTAAAACCTGAAATACCGGTTGGATGGCCATGCCAATCATTCCAACACGACTTGGGAGATGAAATTGACTTGTCATAACCGACGGAATCCAAATCGGATGCCCGGTTTGAGCGCGGCGCTCAAAAGTTCATTTTCAAAATACACTTAGTTTAAATGAACTGCCAAGTCGGGTCCGGTGGTCTAAAACTTGAAATACCGGTCGGATGTCTATGCCGATCATTCCAACACGATATGGGAGATGAAAGTAACTTGTCAGAACTGACGGAATCCAAATCGGATGCCCGGTTTGAGCTCGGCGCTCAAAAGTGCATTCTCCAAATACACTTAGTTTAAATGAACTGCCAAGTCGGGTCCGGAGGTCTAAAACTTGAAATACGTGTCGAATGGCCGTGCCTATCATTCCAACATAACCTAGGAGATGAAAGTGACTTGTCAGAACTGACGTAATCTAAATCGGATGCCCGGTTTGAGCTCGGCGCTCAAAAGTTCATTTTCAAAATACACTTAGTTTAAATGAACTGCCAAGTCGGGTCCGGGGGTCTAAAACTTGAAGTACCGGTGGGATGGCTGTGTCGATCATTCCAACACGACCTGGGTGATGAAAGTGACTTGTCAGAACTGAAGAAATCCAAATCGGATGCCCGGTTTGAGCTCGATGCTCAAACGTTCATTTTCAAAATATACTTAGTTTAAATGAACTGCCAGGTCGGGTCCGGGGGTGTAAAACCTGAAATACCGGTCGGATGGTTGTGCCGATCATTCCAACACGATCTGGGAGATGAAAGTGACTTGTCAGAACTGACAGAATCCAAATCGGATACCCGGTTTGAGCTCGACGCTCAAAATATCATTTTCAAAATACACTTAGTTTAAATGAACTGCTAAGTCGGGTCTGGGGGTCTAAAACTTGAAATACCGGTCGGATGGCCATGCTGATCATTCCAACAGAACCTGGGAGATGAAAGTGACTTTTCAGAACTGACGGAATCCAAATCGGATGCCCGGTTTGAGCTCGGTGCTCAAAAGTTCATTTTCAAAATACACCTAGTTTAAATGAACTGCCAAGTCGGGTCCGGGGGTCTAAAACTTGAAATACCGGTCGGATGGCCATGCCGATCATTCCAACATGACCTGGGAGATGAAAGTGACTTGTGAGAGCTGATGGAATCCAAATCGGATGCCCGGTTTGAGCTCGGCGCTAAAAAGTTTATTTTCTAAATACACTTAGTTTACATGAACTGCCAAATCAGGTCTGGGGGTCTAAAACCTGAAATACCGGTCGGATGACCATGCCGATCATTACAACACGACCTGGGAGATAAAAGTGACTTGTCAGAACTGACGGAATCCAGATCGGATGCCCGGTTTGAGCTCGGCGCTCAAAAGTTCATTTTCTAAATACACTTAGTTTAAATGAACTGCCAAATCAGGTCTGGGGGTCTAAAACCTGAAATACTAGTCAGATGATCATGCTGATCGTTCTAACATGACATGGGAGATGAAAGTGACTTGTCAGAACTAACGGAATCCAGATCGGATGCCCGGTTTGAGCTCGACGCTCAAAATTTCATTTTCAAAATACACTTAGTTTAAATGAACTGCCAAGTCGGGATCGGGGGTCTAAAACTTGAGATACCGATCGGATGGCTGAGCCAATCATTCTAACATGACCTGGGAGATGAAAGTGACTTGTCAGAATTGACGGAATCTAAATTGGATGCCCGGTTTGAGCTCGGCGCTTAAACGTTCATTTTCAAAATACACTTAGTTTAAATGAACTGCCAAGTCGGGTCCGGGGGTCTAAAACTTGAAATACTGGTCGGATGGCCGTGCCGATCATTCCAACACGAATTGGGAGAAGAAAGTGACTTGTCAGAACTAACGGAGTCCAAATCGGATGCCCGGTTTGAGCTCGGCCCTCAAACGTTCATTTTCAAAATACACTTAGTTTAAATGAACTGTCAGGTCAGGTCCGGGGGTCTAAAACTTGAAATACCGATTGGATGGCTATGTTGATCATTCCAACACGACCTGGGATATGAAAGTGACTTGTCAAAACTGACGGAATCCAAATCGGATGCCCGGTTTGAGCTCGGCGCTCAAAAGTTCATTTTCAAAATACACTTAGTTTAAATGAACTGCCAAGTCGGGTCCGGGGGTCTAAAACTTGAAATACCAGTCGGATGGCTGTACCGATCATTCCAACACGACCTGGGAGATGAGAGTAACTAGTCAGAACTGACGGAATCCAAATCGGATGCTTGGTTTGAGCTCGGCGCTCAAAAGTGCATTCTCCAAATACACTTAGTTTAAATGAACTGCCAAGTCGGGTCTGGGGGTCTAAAAATTGAAATACAGGTCGGATGGCCGTGCCGATTGTTCCAACACGACCTAGGAGATGAAAGTGACTTGTCAGAACTGACGTAATCTAAATCGGATGCCCGGTTTGAGCTCGGCGCTCAAAAGTGCATTCTCCAGATGTAATTAATTTAAATACTGTTTCAAGCTAGTAGTTGATCTATAAAATCTGCAGTGATCAATTTGATATGTTTGATTTCAATTTATGCTAATTTCTTCGCACTAATTTTTTTATCTATGAATGAATGTTATTATTTTTATAATGTAGGGGGATCCTTCTGCGGGCGGCGACAGAGGAGATGCGCAGGGCAGGGAGGATATGGACGATGTACCGGATATTTCTTGATGTTTGATGATATTCAGACGGATGAGCAGGGTTGATGTGTTTTTTTTTGTGGTATTTATTTGATCTGCATGGTGTTGAGTTTTTTTTTCGGTGGTGTTTATTTGATCAGCATGGTGTTGAGTTTTTTTTTTTCGGTGGTGTTTATTTGATCAGCAGGTTCCCAATATTTTTTTTCAGCAGGATATTTCTTGATGTTTATTTGTGATCCAATAGGTTTTTTAGAATAATTTAAGATTTTTTTAAAAATAAAATTTTACATATCAGACGGATTTTCAGACGGTATTTGAGACGAAAAATATCCGTCTGAAATTTTAGAAGAACGGTTGAGCTAACAGTCGTATAATCCGTCTGAAATTCAGACGGTATTTGAGACAAAATATATCCGTTTGAAATTCAGACGACCATTTGAGCGAAACGTCGTATAATCCGTCAGAAATTCAGATGGTATTTGAGACGCAATATATCTGTATGTAATTTCAGATGAACCCATCGTAATATCCGTCTGAAATTCAGACGGCTTTCTCACCACTTTTCGAACGGCATTTTGAGCATTTTTGTGACGACCCGAGATCCGGATAACGGGAAGGCCCGATAACACGAGACTCGAACCGCCGCCCACGAGTCGGGAGGGCTCGAAAGGGCTAAAAAGGAGTGTGGAGGTACAAAGAAATAGGAAATAAGGCAGGGCAATTCAACAATTAACAGAATAAATAAACAACTACAACAGAGTCCATTCCAACAGAACGTATAGTCTAAAGCCGTAAAAAGTACCACATGCCAAGTGATCACTCGGCCCGGCAAGCTGGTAACTAAGAACCTCCGTACTGCACCCTCGAACCTCGAGGAAGAATCACCGCACCTGAAACACAGGGGTGAGCCTCCTGTCACTGGCCCAGTAGGGATCCCACGGAACCCCAACTGAGAAACAACGGCGGCACGAAAAGAAGTAACTACGAAAGCAGGAAAGTAACTACGGTGGCCGGTAAAACCTCGGCTCTACAGCTACTCCTACTGTACCAGAAAACACGACCTAGTCTCCCATCGGGGGACAACCAAGCCACGCACCCGACCACCCGATTCCACGATCGGGGACCACCAGACACGAACTGCCCTAGCCACGCTACTAGGAAAAATGCCACGATACCTCCGTAACGGAGGCCTGCCCTCAAAAAAAGGGCCCGAGCCAAAACCACACGGTCAGGGAACATGGTCACGACCTCACCGTCGTGAACACAACGCTGTCTGGGGAAAGGCCCTCGGTGACGCTCACCGAAAACCCCAGACCTCGACTCCAAGAACACTCCCGAAACCACTCATGAAGTCCCGTCTCGCGAATAGAAATAAAACCTGGTACACAATGACTCACGTCACATGACAGGAGCACCACCCACTAGGAGAACGACCGGATGCGTCCCTTGACGTCTTGCACCACGTCACACGCGTCTAGCTACAATGCCCTGGGCGTGAGACTCAGACACGCAACAAGTACCACAACAAGGACTAGCTGGGGTCACGCTCGTCAGCGCGTGTCCTAAGCCCCCAACTACGTGTGCACACACAGACCATCTGCTCTAAGTCGGGTCCTCTAGCTGGTTTTCCCCCCCACCGGACTCTGGTGGCAAAGGCAAGGGGCCCTACGAAAACTAGCCTAAAAACCGCCTCTCATTGGGTCTCGCTCTCCACCACTCCCAGGTGGGTCCGCACCCACGTGCGCAGGAAGCTACGACTAGTGGACGTGTCACAGAATGTGGACACTGAAAACCACGCACGCACTCATTGCGAGTAACACGGAGTAACAAGTGGCACGACGCCACCAGACTCTAGATGGTCCACTAGACCTACAAAACCCAATGGCCTTTGAGTCACAAGACTCGGGGTCAAGACCATTGCATACGACAGCACTGAGCCGTCAATCTGGCCTAATCCCTAGGTCCAAAACCACAATGCGATAACTCACGGGGCAGTTCACAACGGCCGAGACCCAACCCTCGAGGAGGGAACTTAAGAAAACTCCAGCCCCAGACTGGGAGACTGGACTCACTGTCCAAGGCCACACGCTTGGCCCATTCGGAAGCCACCTTCCAGAGAAGCAACGACTTGCGGGGAAACCTCATCGCAGTCACACCGATACACGGTGACTCGATCTAGCAAGAACACGGAAGCCCGGAACACCTAGGGTCACCTGGACCCGCCAAGCCCACGGGCACGCTTATCGAGGTAACATGGTACCTCCAGACACCAAAGACAGAGTCACGGAACTCCACGGGATGTCTGGGACACTCACGAGGCCAAAGGTCGAGCACTGGGTCACAATCGGGTCGATCGGAGACCACTGTAACATAATCAGAACGCTAGAAGGTCACCCGGACCCTTAAACTCACGGGCACGTTAATCGAGATAAATGGGACCTCCGGACACCCAAAGACACGGTCACGGAACTCCACGGGGTGTCCGGGACACACACGGTCCGAGGGGAGCATGATCAGCCGTAGACTGCCCGCCCTGGGCGGCCCGACTGGTCATCACAAGATCGCGCTATCCCCGTATAGCGCGTTCAGAACAGAACGCGCTATACACTGGTAGCGCGACCAGGACAGATCGCGCTAGGATCACCTAGCGTGATAAGGCAGAACGTGCTAGGACCCTATAGCGCAATAGGAACCGCCTTACTGTTCATCTTCTCAGATGAACGCGCCCCATCGGGGCAACGTGACCCTTAAGAACACGCTAGCTGGGACTAGCGCGTTCTCAGTCCGCGCCCAAAAATGGTGGAAACGAGAGAAAAACCTATTCCACGCCCCATCCACCCCCAGGTGAAGGGGAAACAAAGGGGAAAACAATCCCCAACCTCTCTAGCACCGAGAGGACCCATTTAAACCCCAAAACACGATCAAAACGCAAGATTCGGCTCACACACCCAAAAACATGCATTTTCCCCAAAACGACCAAACAAGCCCGCTCGGCTCACCATGGCCTACAGAACTCGCGATAAATGAAGTACGCGGGTTGAGGGTCCATCTCCCTACCTCCACCGAAGATTCGACGCGCCGTGGATGCCGATCCACGAAGAAACACCATTTAAACCCTCGCCGATTCATGATCCCACGAACCGCCTCCACCATCGCGATCCTCGTCCCGTGCCCGTCGCTCCACATCCCACGAGCCACGCCGCCCCACCCTCGCCGCCTCCGTCGGCCTCCCGGAGTGAGAGGGGGAGAGGAGAGAACGTGAGAGAAGAGAGAGGGAGGGAAGAGAGAAATGAGAGATGGGGAGAGAGGGAAAAAGGTGGTTATATATATAAGAAAATCCGGAAATTCTCAAATATACCGAAAAATAGAAAATCACATTTCCGCGATCCTCGGAACGCACCGATCGCAACGGTACCACTCGCGCCCTAGTGAACGGCCCGGTTCACCCACAACGAGGTTCCGAAAGAATTACTGAAACACACACCGGGAATCAGAAAACACACGCGGAAAGGCCGCGGAACGCTTTTGGGCCTCCGAACCAACTCCGGATCGCGCCGATCCGAACACAAAAGATGTCCAAAATAAAATTTCGGACACAACGGAGTCGGACACTCTGAGAAACCAGATCCGGGACCCACGAACAAAAATCCAAAAAACCCGGGGCATTACAATTTTAAATTCTGACGGAATTAAGGACAGACGGTATTTCAAACGAAAAATATCTCGTATGAAATTCAGACAGAATATGTGACTGAATTAAATCTGTCTGAAATTTTATTTTCAGACGGCATTTCAGACGGAAAATGGAACTATCACTGTAGCACCCCTTATAAAAAAAATGAAAAAAAAAATTATTATTATTAATATTTGTCAAATAAAAAAATATTAAATAAACTCTTTAGGAAGTTTATGTAAGAAGTGGAACACGAAGTTATCATATGTAAAGGCTATTTATTTAACAAGTGGCTTCCTAGTGTAGTTGGTTAAGTAACTTGCTTTTTAACCCAATGACTAGGGTTCAAATCCTAGCATCCACTATTTATGTTTTTTGCCAAATAATTATATGTTATAGACAGATGGGCCATGGATTAGCTGTCCAAACATTATCTCTATCTCTCGTAAAAGCCCCATTATTTCCTAACGTGAATAGTGTCATGAATAGTACCACTTTTTATTTAAAAAGCATTTTTCAACAAAAAATATATGTAAAGATAGAGAAAAATATAAGGATCTTATCCATGAAATTTCATAAACTAACTCCATCAATTTTTAAAGATAAAAATCTTTGAAGTTTAACTTGGAATCTTAACTTATGAATAGTGCACCCCAACTTACAGCACTTCGTAAAAGAGACACGAACAGCCTATTTGAGTTGGCATCGCACTATGGGATGCTATTATTTCAGATCTGGTTCCCCTCCTGTCTACCAAAAATCCTAAAATCCCAATATTATACCCCTCTATTGAGGCAGAGACTCTTGCCTTCTCTGACATTCGAAGCCTTGCTGCAGAGAACGTGGGAGCATTCTATGAAGCATTGTAGAGGAGGGAAGGAGCTGATCTTCTTCCTTTCTTCTTCCACCTGTACCCTTTCTGCCACCACACAGAGGTAGGTGATCTCGAGCTTTAACCAAACCATAGCTAATCTAGGTTATATTAGTATGTAAAATTAGTGATTAGTCTCATCTCCATGCGGTATTTAGTGGTTACACATCATGTTATAGTAGGTGTTCTCAACTTTTAACTAAACTAATAGCTAATCTAGGATGATTAGTCTAGGCATTTAGTCTTAGGCTCATTTCCATGTGATATTTAGTGTTTATAAAGCATGTGTTGGCTTAAATCTAGGATGATTAGTATGCCTTAGCTTCATACCTAAGATAATTAGCATGTATTAACTTTATACCCAGAATAATTAGCAAGTATTAGTCTCATATCTAAAATGATTAACATGTGTTGGCTTAAATCTAGGATGATTAGCATGCATTAGCTTCATACTTGAGATGATTAGCATGTATTAGCTTCATACCTAAGCCGATTAGCATGCATTAGCTTCATACTTGAGATGATTAGCATGTATTAGCTTTATACCTAAGATAATTAGTATGTATTAGCCTTATACCCAGAATAATTAGCAAGTATTAGCAAGTATTAGTCTCATACCTAGAATAATTAGCATGTGTTAGCTTAAATCTACGACGATTAGCATGTATTAACTAATATCTATATTTGATATAGTTCATGCTTTAGTAAAGGGCCTGTCATTATGTCAATTTCTTTGAAACTAAAACCACCATGTTAAAGATGTTATATGTGAGAAACTAAAACCTGAAAATAGTGAAAGAAGAAATTGTAGTCAAGAGAATGAAAAATGTGGAAAAAGACCAAGTTGAAAGAGGCCAAGTGGAAAAAGACAAAGTTGAAAGCACAATTAAATGATATTGAAAATAGGGGGTTCTAAGAAGGAAAATAATGAAAAATCTAGAGAGAATGAGAATATGTGAAAGTAGAGAAAGTCATAGATTGGAAGGTTAGGAAGAAGTTTTATGAAGAGTGCAGAGAGAGAAAATGAGAGGAAGAAGGTGAAAAATGTGAAAAAAACAAGATCTACAGGCGTATGTGAATAGTTACTGAGTAAAAAACAGAACTCGTAGAAAATTAATTATAACTTAAAAACTAAGAAGAGTTGGAGGATGTGGTAGAAGAAGAAAATCTATATCTACAAGAGAAGAAGAACTTTTGTGAAGAACTCAGAGTGAAAGGAGGATTGGAAGGGCATGAAAACTGGGGAACAAAAGAAAGTATCGACCCTGCCTGTTGACAGGGTCGACCCTGCCTGTTGGCAGAGTCGATCCTGCCTGTTGACAGGGTTGACGCAGTACTGTTCACCGCGTTGACGCGATGAACTGATGAGTCGACCCTGCCTGTTGACAGGGTTGACGTAGTACTGTTCACCACGTTGACGCGATGAACTGATGAGTTGAGGCGATGAACTGATGAGTCGACCCTGTGAACTGGAAATGAACTGATGAGTCGACCCTGCCTGTTGACAGGGTTGACGCAGTACTGTTCACCGAGTTGACGCGATGAACTGATGAGTTGACGCGATGAACTGCTGAGTCGACACAACTGGCTCATTGCGTTAACCTGATCGTTAGGCTTTCACTTTTGCCATCTCTACTGATAGATGGCAGCCTGAGAGGTGATATTTAACTCCTGATAGGGTCCTCTAAACCCTGTATAGTTCCTAGGAAGGGCATCCCACAGTGAGGGTGTCATTTCTAAAATTGTCAGGTGGCCCGTAAGGCACCGCTCTTATCTAGTTTTTCCGTGTATCAAACGTTACTGGTTTCCACTCCTAGTTCATGCCTACACATCAATGCGCCCTTGGATTCTATTCCATAATTCCACCTTATATATCATACTGGTCAAACCTTGAAATACCATATTGGCTATAAATGAGAGTGGATGTCAACAAACATGATAAATGTTGTGCATATAGGGCCCGGTCTGGTCCTGGGAGGAGCACCCGAAGGTACTTGTGCCCATGGGAGTTTATTGACCACGGTGTTTGGCATTACACCGGAGTACTTGCTTGCTAGACTTTCACTCATTCTCGTGATATTACTTGATTGATTTGACTTGAGACCCGCATAAGGGTAAAGTTTTGCTTGAATGAAATTGATAAATAGCCAATTCCAGTTTTACATGCTTGAATTTATATTACTTTCTATTACTTGCTTGACATGAGTTCTTACTCTCTTGGGAAGATTTCGTTAATTCCAGTTATTACTTGTTTGAATCTCTTGCTATTGCGGCATTGAAGTTGGAATCTTTATACTCTCACTTGCTATTCCTTTACTGCTCTTGTCGATTTTTACAATCCTTGATATCTACTCATCTACATGCATAGCTTTACTGACATTAATTGAACTTGTAAACCACTTAAAGCATGTTAAATCTTGAGATGTAATTCCTACTGAGCGATTCGCTCATCTAGTTGTTTTCTAATATTTTCAGGTAATTTGGATGTCAACCAACACTCGGAAGGGAATGAGACTGAGTGATGAGTGTTAGAGTGAAGTTACCAAATTATCATGTCCTTTGTGTTATTGTATTAGTTCACTTATGTCAGTTGTATCACTTCATCTATGTCATTTGTAGTAGTCAACTTGATTAGAACTGCTTAAGATTTGAAGCCTAGTCGTTGGACTCTGGGAACATATGTATTTGTCCTTTAATTAGTTGTGACAATTGTCAGCTCGTACTATTTGTATTAATTTCGAGCTAAATCTTGGTTATTTGCGCACTCTGATATTTACATGATTGACACGATCTATATAGACGCGTCATGCCTCCGGATAATCTTCCGCGCTCGGGGCGTGACAGTCACAAATTTGTGACTAAGATGATATGCGCAGCGAAGAGTGATATAGAAGGGGGGGATGAATAGATCACTCCCTAAAAATACATTCTCAGCAATAAACCACAACTTCGTTTCTCAACCCTTCAGAAACAACGGAAGGATAGCTAAAGAATTCAATAACCAAGACAGAATAAGTAAGAGCAATCGAGAGAGCTGTTCACAGTCAAACAAAATGCCAAACAGATGGAGAGCACAAACGATAACAGGCAAACCACAGAAGAGACAAGAATTTTTAAGGTGGTTCAATTGTAGTCCACAATCTACATCCACCCCGCACTCCAAACCAGAGTGAGGCTTCCACTAGCCACGGCTAGAAACAGCAGACTCAGTCTGCGAACAAATGCTGCCAAACAGCTTGACCAACCAAGGGAAACAAATCCCTCAACCCAAACTCTGCAACCCAAAGAGCATGACACCTGGACCTGCTACCCGCAAGACAAGAACTGGAGATGAATCTCCCTTCCTCCAAACCGGAGGGAAGCTGCTAGTGACAGCCCATCACTGGCAAACCAGAGATCACAGATCTCTCTTCCTCTGCAGCCCAGAGGGAAACCGAAGAATCTCTCCCTTCCTCCGAACACTAGAGGGTAACATGATGGAATCAGAAGAATGAAAAGAAAAATAGAAAAACAAAACAAGACAATCAATGAAGACACTCAATTCTGAAAAACCAACAACAATGTAGCTTCTGAAGAACACAGACTCTTCTCTCTCTCTCAAAGACTTTTCTCTCAGATCTATTCTCTCAAATTCTTCTCTCTTTCTTCTCTCGGGAACGTGGAGGCTCTCTCTTTTCTTCTTCTGCTCAGGGACTCTTCTTCTCAGCTTTTCTCCAGTTCAGGTTCTGTTGATCGCCGAAGACATCCTTTTATATGGCTTCCGACCTGAATTCCATGACTTCACGCTTGTGGCGTGAGTGGGGCTCGTGCCCTCCTTTTCCAGAGAAGCCTCGGATCACGTGCCATGCAGCAACCTCGGATCACGTGCCCAATCATCAGCCTTAATCATCTGCACGAACAGAAGACAAGGATGCAACAAGTTAGTTCAGGTTCTGAACTAGGCGTGTACAGACCTTAGATGCAGCATGTAGGCAAGTATATACAATGTGAGAATGTGTAGACTTGAATGCCTTTATGCGACCTCAATGTACAGACTTGAGGGATGCATGAACATAACAGAAAGGAATGTATCGACTTAGTTCAGGCTTTTAACAAAGCGTGTATAGACATGATGCATGAACAAGCCATAGCAAATGTATAGACTTAACGATGCGAACACAGGCTGTACACACTTTGATTGCGTGCATGAGAAAGCAGTGTACAGACTTGATGAGAACGATGCATGAATGTAGTGTATGGACTTAGCGTGAATGCAACTGCAATGTACAGACTTAGTGATGCACAACCATATCCAATGTGTAGACTTCTATGCAAGGGCTGGAGTTAAACAAACAATGTATAGACTTCAATGCCAACGGGATGTGCAGACTTTGTAGCATGCAATGTATAGACTTCAGCTCGTGCAATGCAGATAGTGTATAGACTTGATGAATGCCTTGCTAGCATGCGGATGTACAGACTTATGTAATGCAGCCAAATTATGTACATACTTGATGAGACGCTAAGTGAGATAGAGCTGGCTGTGCACACTTTTAGAGACGATGCACTGTTGGCTAACGCTGTACAGACTCTGAGAGACGATGCACTATAGCCTAACGCTGTACAGACTCTGATAGCGTGAGACGCTGAATGAGACGATCGGATGTACAGACCTTGGCTAATGCATGAAGACAAACGTTGTATAGACTTGGATAGCGTGAGACGCTGAATGAGACGGTCAGATGTACAGACTTCAATGTAAAGACTTTGAAAGATGGTGTATAGACATGATCTGAATGCATGGACTATGCCCTTGAAGAATGTACAGACTTTGAAGAAGGCTTGTGCAGTGATGTATGGACTTAGTGTGAAATATTCAGACGATGCACAACCATTGGTATGTACAGACTTTACTAATGCATGAACAGGCCGATGTACAGACTTGCCAATGTGTAGACTTTGAATGATGCATTCACAAGACACTGATGTATAGACTTAGTCTATGCAGCGCTGTATAGACTTCGTGTGTGTACTACAGAACAATGTCTAGACTTTGAAAGCTTGAACACGAACATGCTGCAATGTATAGACTTGATCTTAAGGAAAGCACTGGATGTACAGACTTTAAGCGATGTATAGACTTGGTGATCCCCAAGATGATGTGCAGACTTAGTGAGCGCCAGGCCGATGTACAGACTTCAATGACTCATGCAACCAGACAAGTGAATCCACAGATAATGTACAGACTTAGTGGATGATGCATGCATTGATCTGGAGATAGAAACAGATTGATTTATAGTGTGAGACATCATCAAAACCGTAGGGATACAACAATCTCCCACTTTTTGATGATGGCAACACTATGAATCAAGCAATATCAAGGCTTAAAAAGAAATCAACAGCAGCTTTAACAATCAAGGTAAATTCAAAGCAAGTGCATGCAGAGCCAAATTAAACATTACTGCTGAAACACTTCTTTCTCCAAAACCACTCCCCCACAACTCACGCTCAGCTCCCCCACAACTCATGAACACTTCTCCCCCACAACTCATGATCTACTGATATTGCAAAACCTCTCTCCCCCTTTGACATCAGCAAAAGGAAATGCAGAATATATGAAAGTGCTGGGGACATGAAGAAGAAGTACAGTAACATCTTAGTGTAGAAAGGCACGAACAAGTCTTAAGAGAATAAGTGAGGTGCTAAACTCAAGTGAAGATTCTTGAACTCCAGTAAACAATAGAGAAATAGAGTGATAGAAAAGTTTTTAAACATACATAGTATATGATTTAGAACAGGGGTGAACAAGTATGGCATGACATAGCTGAACAAGCAACTATCCCAGAAGACAACAAGAGACAAAATCAGAGAGAGTGTACTCAAGGTATTGAGGACAAGCAATCCATTAACTTGTAAAGACAAGGGATTTTGAGGTGATTTTCAAGAAGACCAATGAGTAAGTTGGTAATTCACACTTTTGACATTAGGGAGACACCTTGATTAGAGGCCTGAATCCCCAGTTACTCAGTGTGAGTACCTCATTACCTCATCCTCTTTTTTTTTAAAAAAAGGAACAGAGTTAGTAACTGTGGCTTTTGACATGAGGAAACACCTTGATTAGAGGCCAGAGTCCCCAGTTACTCACCAGCTAGTCACCATTGCTCTATGATGGTCAGAATATTAATGTCATGTTTTTTTTGTTAAGCATTTGTCACCTCATGACATAGGAGAAAATTTCATTTCATTGATGAAACTCCCAGTTTCTCAGTGACCAAATCAGAACCTTGGTTCATTCAGTTTATCCCTTGTGTTGAGGAGATGGAATGATTGAAAACAATACCAGGAGGACTATTTCTTGAAGTGAATCTTGAAGTCTAGATTTCATGTTGTTTGGGTCAGATATCAAGACATACAGGTTTTGGCCTGAACCAGAATCACTGACAATGTAGGAAGATATACTTTATATAATTAATCCAGATCTCTGAAAGACTACCATAGGAAAGATTCTAGCTGGACTTTAGTATCACAAACTTATAGACTTAGAGATGAGTGAGATTCTACTGTCTGAGAGAACCACACTAGATCAGTCATGAGAACCAGCAAAGACACACATCTGGTCAGTCTTTTTGAATCTGTCAAAGAACTCTCCCTCTCACAGCTCAACCAGCTCCCCCTTAATCATAGCATTACTGAAATCTAACCATCAGACACAGAGAACTCCCCCCTCACAAAATGAACAGACTTCACAATTAAGAGAACTTGAATAAGCCTAATTCTCTTCTCAGTGTAGTGAATTTTTCATTATCCAGAGGTTTAGTGAAGATGTCAGCAATCTGATTATCAGTGCCTACATGAATCAGTTCAAAATTGTTCTTAGAAGCCTCATCTCTTATGAAATGATGCTTTATCTCTATGTGTTTGGTGCGGGAATGCAAAACAGGATTCTTGGCAAGATTAATGGCACTGGTATTATCACAATAGATAGGTGTGCACCCCAGGTCTACTTGGTAGTCCTGAAGCTGGTGTTTAATATAAAAGACTTGTGTACCACAACTTCCTGCAGCTACATATTCAGCCTCTGCAGTGGAGAGGGCCACAGAATGTTGTTTCTTGGAACCCCAGGACACTAAACACCCACCCAAAAATTCACAGTGATCACTAGTGCTTTTCCTGTCTAGTTTACACCCTGCATAATCAGCATCTGTGTATGCAACTAAATCAAGTGTGTGTGATGTAAGAAACCATAGTCCAAGAGAGTGTGTAGCTAACAAATATCTAAAAATTCTTTTCACTGTAGCTAGATGTATTTCAGTGGGTCTAGACTGATATCTAGCACACATTCCTACACTGAACTGTATATCTGGTCTAAAGGCTGTCAAGTAAAGTAGAGATCTAATCATACCTCGATAGAGCTTGGCATCGACCTCTTTACCTGTCTCATCTGCATCCAATGAGGTATTGGTACCCATGGGTGTTGTAATGTGCTTCAGGTTATTCATAACAAACCTCTTGAGTAGTTCCATTGTGTATTTGGTCTGGTTGATGAAGCATCCATCCTCTGACTGTTGTACCTGCAAGCCAAGAAAGTACTTTAGTTCACCGACCAAACGCATTTCAAACTCAGCAGACATCATTTTAGAGAATTCATCACATAGTTCACAGCTAGTTGATCCAAACACAATGTCATCTACATATACCTGGACTATGATGAGATCTTTATTTGTACCCTTGGTAAATAAGGTTTAATCAACTTTACCTCTATTGTAGCCCTTGCGGATCAGAAATTTAGTCAATCTTTCATACCACGCTCGAGGAGCTTGCTTTAGACCATACAGGGCTTTGTTTAACCTGAAAACTTGGTTAGGTTGAGGAGAGAATTGAAATCCAGGGGGTTGTTTAACAAAAACCTCTTCCTTAAAGACTCCATTTAAGAAGGCACTTTTAACATCCATTCGTTGGAGTTTTTTATTCTTGGAACATGCAAAAGCTAGCAAAATTCTTATTGCTTCCATCCTAGTAACAGGTGCATAGGATTCATCGAAATCAACACCAAATTCCTGACAGTAGCCTTTGACTACTAGTCTGGCCTTATTCCTAGAAATGATTCCATCTTCATTCATTTTATTTTTAAACACCCACTTAGTTCCTATGATATTAACACTTTCTGGTCTTGGAACAAGCTCCCAGACATTATTTCTTTCGAAATGACCTAACTCCTCACACATAGCATTGACCCAAGCTTGATCAGCCAAGGCCTCTTCTACTGATTTGGGTTCAATTTGTGAGACTAAAGCAATTAGGTCTTGATTATTAACATTTCTAAAATGAGACCTAGTCCGAAGAGGATCTTCAGGGTTGCCTATGACATTATCTATCGGATGATCTTTAAGAAACCTAACATTTATTGAAGACTCACCTGTTTCTTCTGGCCCTTCCTGGTTGGGAGGATTTGATATTCCACTCGGCTGAGTCTTCTCTTCTTCTTGGTCTTCTAGGAATTCCCCATCGTGATTGGAATCCCTGTCAATATTTTCAATGTTAGTAACACCTTTCTTTTCACTAAAAATGATGTGTGGAGACTCTTCAACTTTCTGGTCTGTTTTGTTAAAGACCCTATATGCCCTTGATACTTCAGAGTATCCTAAAAATATTCAAGGGGAGCTTTTATCTTCAAACTTATCTAAGTCTTTCTTGTCATTGTTATGAATAAAGCATTTAGCTCCAAAAATTCTGAAATGAACTAAGTTTGGTTTCTTACCTTTTAGTAGCTCATAGGGTGTTTTCTTTTGATTATATAAGTTACTGTATTGGCCGCCTCTGCCTAAAATTTCCTTGGTAATTGACTCTCAATCAGCATGGTTCGGGCCATCTCCACAATAGTTCTATTTCTTCTCTCCACAATTCCATTCTGTTCAGGTGTCCTGGGAGAAGAAAACCTGTGTGTTAGTCCCTCTCTTTCACAAAGATCAGAAAATATGGAGTTTTCAAACTCACCTCCATGGTCAGATTGAATAGAGCAAATCTTATGTTTTCCTTCTTGTTTGACCTTATTGAAAAACTGATTAAACTTTTGAAAAACATCACTTTTATTGGCTAAGAAAAAGATCCATGAAAATCTAGAGAGGTCATCAATGATCACATAGCCAAACTTGTTCCCATTAAGACTCTGAGTCCTAGTAGGACCAAAGAGGTCCACATGGAGAAATTCCATTGGTCTAGAGGACAATGGCTCAGATCTTAGCTTGAAAGAATTCCTGGTCTGTTTGCCTAGAGCACAGGCATCACATGATTTTGAAATAGAATTGAACTTAATTCTAGGCATGCCTCTAACTAAATCATGCTTGACCAATTTATTTAAAGTAGAGAAGCTAGCATGGCCTAGACGTCTATGCCATTCGAAAGCATCATTTTCAGAATTAGCAGATAAATAAAGGTTAGGTTCAGATTCAGCATCTAAGTCTATCATGTAGACATTGTTCACCCTGTTGGCTACAAATTTAACCACATCGGATTTTATTTCAAAAATCTTGCATGAGTTGTCATCAAACACAACCCTGTGACCCTTGTCACATAATTGACTAATGCTAATCAAGTTGTGTTGAAGACCTTCCACAAGTTGAACATTTTCAATGAAGTTTGTGGAAGACTTACCTACTGTGCCAACTCCAATGATCCTACCTCTGTCCTTTCCTCCAAATTTGACCAGACCCCCTACCTGCATCTCTATCTTCCTGAACTTGGATCGGTCTCCTATCATGTGTCTGGAGCAACCACTGTCGAGGTACCACTTGTTGTTCTCAACTGCCAGGCAGACCTACACAAACAAAGTCAAGCAAAATGATTTGGAACCCAAGATGAGTTGGGTCCAAAGACATTATTCAAATCTCTAAGCAGATGTTCAGGAATCCAGATTTGCTTCAACATGGTTTTCTCTGGCACCTTTACTTTGAGTTTATTGAAATTATAATCGGGGTTATGTCCAGCTGGTTTGGAGAAGTAAGCTCTATTCCAGTCATTAGGCTTCCCATTCCTGGGATATCTCCTATGAGCTTGTTGATTAACAGATTTTTGAGGATGATAGTTATTTCTCTAGTACATCCTGTTTGGACCCATCTGTTTGTAGTAATTTCAACTTTTATTCTGAACCACTTGCTTGGTCCATCTACCATTTATGTTCTGGTGAGTGGGCTTAGTGAAGTTCTTCACAAAATTCATTCCCAATTTAAATGGTTGACCAGCATTATTTGTTAAACTTTCTTTCGGACATTGAGCTCCTTGACTACTATTTGAGCTGGATGGTGTGTCCAGCTTCTCTTTTCCCTTCTCTTGGCAGAAGGTGGTGGTTTTAAATTGAAAGGGTCTCTTGTTAGTTGGGTCATAGCCTAGACCTTCCCTATTGAAGTTAACCCTTGTCCCTAGTATAGCATCCAGACTTATTTTTCCTTGGACAAATTTTTTCAAAACTTTCTGTTTATCTTCTAGCTCTTTTTGCATGGACTCAGAGTTTTTTAGGAGTTCAACGTTCACTTTCTTAACAGCTTCATATTTCTCTGAGTTCACTCTTTTTTCATTCAGGCTTTCTTCAATTTTGATTTTGAGTTCGTTAAGCTGGGTGTGACTCTCCTGGTTTTCTCCCTTGAGCTTTTCATTTTCTTTTCTTAGGGAAGTCATTTCTTCTAGTTCTTCTTATAGTTTCTGATTTTCCTCACAGACTTGGGTTTGTTCTTCAACATTGGTATTGAATTTTCTCTTCAAAACCCTATGCTCTTTACTAAGTGAATTGAACTTATCTAATAATTCAGCATAGGCATCTTCCCAGTCATCAATAGAAAAATTTTCAAAGACATTTGTTACCTCCTCTTCGCTATTTGCCATTAGGCAAATTCCTTCTTCATCTTCTTCCGAGGAAGTGCTTTCTGGATCTTCTTCCTCTTCGCTCCACATGCAGACCATTGCCTGTGGCTTCTTCTTTTTCTTCACCTTTGAGCTCTTCTTCTGAAGGTAGGGACCCTTCTTCTGGAGATCTGGGAAGTCCCCTTTCATGTGTCCTTGTTTGTTGCAATGAAAACAAGTCACTCTCTTAGTATTTATGTTCTTATCATTGCTGTATTGAACATTCTTACTGAAGGAGTATGGCTTCTTCCTCCTAAAGATCTTCCCCTTATTCCTTAAAAATTTTCTGAACTGTCAAGTAAGCATTGCCTGCTCCTCCTGATCGAGATCGAAAAAACCATCGGACTCGGGGCTACTGCTACTGCTACTGCTACTGCTACCCTTGTTGTGGGATGCCTTGAGAGCAATATTCTTGCCCTTCCTGTCACTTCCTTCACCACCTCTTTGAAAGTTCATCTCATAGGTCATGAGGGATCCTATGAGTTCAGTCACTGTCATAGTCGTCAGATCCTTCGACTCTTCTATCACGATGGCCTTAGTGTGCCATGCTGGGTTTAGAGACCTAAGTATCTTCCTGACTACATCTGCTTCAGCCATCTCTTTCCCTAGCCCCTTAAGAGTATTCATGATCAAAGACAACATGGCATACATTTCAGTGATGTTCTCCTCTGGTTTCATCTAAAACAATTCATACTCAGAGGTGTAGAGATTTACCTTCGTGGCTCTCACTTGAGCTGTACCTTCGTAGATTAGTTGCAGCTCATCCTACATTCGCCTGGCCGTCCTATAGGCTGATA